>JAPDOI010000405.1:0-638344 GCA_029168955.1 Aplectana chamaeleonis
TGAGCCTTGTAAGCCAAATGCGATTTCATATCCAGTCTAGACTGACATTGCAATAATTTCTGAAATTTGCAGGAAAAGACGTTTCCGGATACAGTTTCGAAGACGACTACGCTACTCTGATGGCTTCATACGAACGCACTCTTTCTAAGATCTCGTCTTCCTTGAGGCTTGTATATTTTCACTCACGAAATATATTCTGAAAGCGGCGTTTTTCCCTCGAAATTTCTCCCGGTTGGGAAGCTTTGAATCTGAAACAACATTAGCCGAAAATTCGGGAAAATCGACTAATAAACCACAGTTAATTCGTGATCAACGCCCCTGCCCAAAAAAAAAAAAAACCCTTGGGAGAATTTTTAAGTCAAATCTGGGACATTTTCTAAAAAACGCTTCCCAGAGCCCCTCTAATCGGTATAAATATTCGTCCAACCGAAAGTCCTAAACGCTGTAAGCCTGGACAAAGTATGGAAAAATGCGCCTTCAATTCCTAAATTTTGCTCAGGGGTTTGCTCTGAACACATTTATGAGGGCCCGTTTCCAAACTTCTCGAAAAAGAATAATTCCCTTTTTGGAAGGTGTACAAAAAGCACAAAAACGACCTTTTTAGGCTTATAACTTCTTGGAAACGGCAGCTCCCAGGCGGAATACTGCGCAGTTTTTACTATTGACCCACTAGAGATACTAACGATACTAGTCGTTTGTGCAGATGGGTTTACCACTCTAAACACTTCCCTTGTTAGCAAATTTTAAAAATGTGCTGCTGCGTGTGGGTGTGGGTAGGTGTGTGGGTGGTGTGGGGTGGTAGGTGGCTGTGGTGTGTGGGTGGTGGTGGGTAGGTGTGGCTGTGGGGTGTGGTGGTGCCAGGTGTGGTGGCTGGGTGTGTGGTGGTGTGGGTGTGGGTGTGGGTGGTGGGTGTGGGTGTGCGGTGTGGGGTGTAATGATTGTCAAGACATCATTATGCCCCCTCAAGATCCAATCAATAGATATTTGCATATATGTAAATAAACATGCCCAGCATTTCTGATGAAGTAAGTCAGTCGATCAAACAATAACTCTGGAAAAAAAGTTTTTCGAAGTTTTTGGCTCATTTCATTATAGCACCACAAATGGACTGAACTGAGGCTTTGATAAAGCAGTAACACATTTTTGCCGTGGTACTGAATGTGCACGTTAGGTCTTACTTGTTTTGTTATTTCGTTTTTTTTTCGAAACTATTCGATAGTATCGTCTCATCATCCGTCATAATGTTATGTCTTGTTATCTCATATTTGGAGTTTTTGACAGTCGTTATTTGAGAGATCAGGAGTTCTTATCCTACCCCTCATTCTAAATTGTTAAAATGTTGATCAATGATTAGGATAAGAAATTTCGTTACTGTATGTGTTTTACCAGCATTTGAAAGATTTTTCGCCGCAACGTGGCGGATTTGAAAGAGCCAGCGGCATTCATCTTCGAGGTCTACAGGTGTCCAACTGCCGGTCGACAGGTATCCATCTACCGGTGGACAAGCATCTAAGAAACGGTTGATGGGTGTCCAATAAACGGTCGACAGGTATCCAACTACCGGTGAACAGGTATCCATCTACCGGTCGACAGGTATGCCATAAACGGTCGACAGGTATCTAACTACCGGTCGACAAGCATCCAACTACCGGTCGACAGGTATCCAACTAACGGTCGACTAGAGTCCAACTAGCGGTCGTCGGGTGGTCGACGGACAACTCTAGGGGAGTGATGGACAACTCGAGGGGGGTGACAGGCAACTCTAGGGGAGCAGTACCGCCCCTTTTTAGCGGTCGTGGGGAAACATGCTGTGAGGTGATTGCTTGTCGACCACCCGTTGGACGCCACGAGTGTCTGAGTACTGCTGTAACTCTATTCATCATATGCATGTAAGCGTGAAAGGCGAGGGCAGCACAAGGAAAAACTTGGCGCTCGAAGAGCACATGCTGTCGTTGTGCTGCCCTTGTCCTCCACTTGTTTCCTCAGCTGATGTTCTTCATTGTGGCCAGCACATTAGGAAACTTTGCTCACTGTGGCCGATTTGGGTAGCTCCGAGCATATTTTTCATAAGCATGGGGAATTCATTTGTTTCAGCATGCACATGTGCCATCTCCAAACATGGTTCATAGAATTAACACAATTAATCGATCTCCAGCCGTAATACAGGAATGCTTCTGTTACTAGTCAATAGTCGAGGCTTGGTGGTTGCTTCGCGAGCCTTCAAAGTGGGCACTGCAGTGAATTTCACCAAGAAGACTTCTTGACGGTGACTAGTAGACCCTTGTTTATAAAATCATAGATATTTAACAGAAAATTTGAAGGAGCGTTTGATGCTATTCGTGAGTTCACCTGAAGGTGATTTGTGTCAAATTAGTGAAGGTATAATCCATTGTGACTAATATATTTCGGAGAAGATTGGGCTCCTGTGCGAGGAAAATATGAAGAGAAAAATATCCTTACACATAGTAATTGAGTAAGCCTCAGAGTACAGAGCCGGTGCACGGCTCATGCCTTTGACTATCCCAGAGCAGATTTTTGTCAGATATTTTGTTTCCGTGTTCTGCACTTCGCACTTCTCAAAAACATCGTGGCCAAAATTTATTCAGCAGAATGGAGCGAACCCGGGAGTCCCCGGCTGATAATTCGCGAGTTGAACAACTTAGCTCTGCAAGGTAGTTGAATGGGACCGATGATACAGATAAATTGCCACTTTCGCCGTCTAGACCTGATTTCTAAAACTGTAAGCAACTCTCACCTCAGAAAAAACTTTTCTCTTGCGGGTAACTTCACCTGTATGTTCTTCAGGGCGCATAATGAAGTCGAGTTCAAAAACAGTAAGCAGTGTAAAAGGTTCCTTCAACACTTGAGACAGGCAAAAAACACTAAAGGGGTCTGCGGAGTTAAAGTCGCGGCGTTGCTCGCAGCGAAGAACAGCGCTAGATGATGCAATATCGATTACATTCGGCAAAGGGAGCGACTGACGCGGCGTGAGGGCGACGAGGGGGCACCGCAGAGTGTTTTGGAGCCGCGACGGCTCTGCATCACTGCCAGCGAGAGGCAACCGACGCCGCGACAATAATGGTCGGAAACACTTTTGTCGCCGCGTCAAGGTTGACGCTCGGCGACCACTCGCCGCTCACTGCAACTCTGCAGACCCCTTAATGCTACAGCGTAGCGATGACAGGAAGAGGAAATGAGGGGAATGGGGGTAACTCTTTTTATAAATCCAGTCCTAATAATAAGGGTAATCATATTAGCCTTGTCGTCTGGTGTGTTTCCAATACCCTCGCTGCAGCTTTATTCTCAGAAAGGAAGATGTATATAAGTCAACAGCGACGAGGAACTAGAACCATAATGAATGAGTGCGATGACTATGACAAGGGCCGCAAACAACGGCCACTGATATCTACGTTGAAGACTCGCAATACGAGGGGTACAGTGTATCTGTGACGGAGATTCCATCTGATTCGGGATTTAGTCGCTAGCAACTGATCCCAGTCTCCACCCTTCTCCTGTACTCGAGCGTAGATACAATACACGCGCTAAGTTTTGTAAAAACGGGGAACATTTGCCAAACTTGGGAAAAAAATGTCCGATGCCTGTAACTTTTTTGTATGAAGACGTTTTTATATTTCGAAAACGCCATCATATTCACAGCTCAATTTCTTACATAATAATGTACATTGCGAACCTGAGTTCCCTAAAATCACTTTGTTTTCGAGTGAATTGTTTTTGCGGTCGTTTCTCAAAAACGTCGCGCGCGGCAAAGTGCGGCGAAACTTTGATTAGTAATTGTACAATCAATGGAAGAGCAATCTCTATGTCTTCTCCGTTAATTAGATGAAATTCGGGAAATCTCAGGATCTGTGTAGATTGAATTTTCGAAATCCATCACGAAACACGCTCGGGAGCGTCCTGAAAAGTCAGACTTTTGTTGCGAAAGCCCCAGACCGACAAATGGGAGAAAAAAATTCAATCTGCACAGATCTTGAGATAGCTCCACCTTCATCTAATTCAAAAAGAAAGCATAAAGATTGCTGCTCTATTCCTTGTACAATTACTACTCAAAGTTTCGCCGCACTTTGCCGCGCGCGACGTTTTTGTGAAATGACCGCAAAACCAATTTTACTCGAAAACGAAGCTATTTTTAGGGAACTTTGGTACACAATGCACATTATTATGTAGGAATTTGAGCTGTGAATATGATAGCGTTTTCAGAATCCAAAGACGTCTTCGTTTAAAAAAAGTTACATGCATCCGACGCTTTTTTGCCAAGTTTGGCAAATGCTCCCCGTTTTTACAAAACTTAGCGCGGGTACTGTAGGGTTCGCACAATAATTTTAGTCTGATGAATGGACGGGGATGCGACGGTAGATCACCCCGCGCGAATCGAAACCCCATTCTCCAGTGAGGCCGCCGACCCCGCAAGGCCAGCCACCTGGTTCATGCGTCAGACCTAATCGAAAACGGGAACCATATGTGAAAACGGCTGATGTGACACCTACTGACATTCTCACTTGAGCGGACTTCATCAGTCCACCCGAATACACTTATTCACAGATTTATCTGAAAATACATGCTCCATATGGAGATCTGGGATAAGAAAGGTGTGGTTCGCGGCCAAAGACTCCATGGACTCCTTAGGTACGGATCCTAAGGTGTTATGGACCAGAGGACTTAGTGTGCCGGACGGCGACACCTTTATACAATGCGTGGGATACTTTCGCGATATATTTTTGCACGCTATATCGCTCGAACGTTCCCTGTGCACACTCAAACGTCTGCTGGGTTCAGTAGAACCAACGAGCAGATACCAACAGACTTGTATACACACACCCCAAGAAATGGGTAAGCAAGTGAATACTAGGGAACTGCGCTAGTTCAAGGTACCCTACACCTACCGTGAAGTTTTGACGCGGATAATGGGGGTTGTATGGTTTCCATTTTCATTTTAGTCTGACGCATGGACCAGGCGGCTGGCCGTGCGAGGTTGACCGCCTCACTGGAGACTGGGGTTTCGAATCGCGCGGGGTGATCTACCGTCGCAGCCCCGTCCATTCATCAGACTAAAATGATTGCGCGCACTCTATGTAGTCCAAACATTTCAGCCAGTAAGTACCTACATATGGGAAGTAACCATCATGTGAGGGAAGCTGATAGTAATGTGTAGAGAATGAAAGGTAAAACATAGCAGTCAGTGAACGTGTGGCAGTGCAACATCATTTCTCATTTACAGAGTGTATGGTAAATGCAGATTTGACAGGATTATAATTTACGTTTAGGGATGCGCTCATCAAAAATCCTAGATCTATTGGATGGGAGCTTCTTCGGGAACGTAGGCTTTCATATGAAGAAGAAGCAATCGAGCACTGTAGTTGTGGCCTGGACGAAAAGACCGAATATCAAATAGATTCGAGTGACCCCCTTTTTTACGTCGGATTTTTGAGTAGACTCGGATACCACACTTTTTTTGAAGTTCCAATTTTCTAATATAATCGAATGATCCCTTTTTTCGAGTTCCGAATTTCGAATAGATTCGAATAAATTCGATTCGAGTAATTTTCCGAATAATTCCGAATCGACAAACTGAAAACAACCCAGTTGAGCAGTCAATGTATCCTCTATTTCGGAACGAATCTTACTGCCATTGATTGTGAGCGTGTGCGCGCGTATGCTACGCCCCCTTCGCCTCACACTTTACCGCCATGCGGTCCTAAAACTCGAATGTGGTGTGCCCACTCCACCCACTTCCCTGTGGCTGCCGAGGAAGTGGGTGGAGCGAGCACACCATATTCAAAGTTTCGGGGCCGCCTATTGCTATTGGTTGCTCGTTTCAAGCCCGTTTTCAACATTGTTGCTGCAATGAGCCACGGACCTTCCGATTTCTGGTGATAAGTTGAAAATGGTTTCAATCGTTGCCTTCGAAGAATTTTCATTTTTTCTTCTTTACACAATATCTTAACAATGTCAACTCTACCAGTGGTAGTCAACCCTTCGCTTCACCTAATGATATCAACACAGAAATTATTATTGAATACTGCCTATCATGATCGCTATAAACATTGTTCAGTTAAAAAACGCAGGACAAAGTATTTGCAGAAATGGTCAACTTCCTATCCCAATTATTACCAGCAGCCACCGTCCGAGGATTAGCGGACCGATTTGCACGAGTTCTCAACTGGTTCATATGCCAAAGAAGGCTGCGTTTACGCTACTTCTTTGTACCATATGGTTTTGTAATCTTGGAAAAGAATTTTCTTGAGGTTTTTACATTTTTGAGGGGTTAAGAATTCTACGATTTGAAAAAAAAACTAATAGAGGTTCTCGAGTACCCTCTATAAAACGTCGTAATTCACATCATTTGAGGCACGAGCGGTGCGCGCGATGCCTTGGCCTCCGTCTTCTCTCCGCTCTCTCACTGTCTCTAACCTCCGCTCCGCACCAGCACGCGTAGGAACCATGAGAATTTCGCCGTTTTATAGCCTGTAACTTACAAGGGAACCACAATAAGTCATAGTGAACATTCCAAATGAAATGCACTTTTCTAGAACCATTTTTGGACGAAAAGTCCGATTATGCCCATCGCAGCTGCCTAGACCCACTCTGAAAAAAAGTTATGAGCGTTTTTTAAAGCTTCGCGGCAAGGTAAGAGCCATGGAATTTTTAGGGTATTTTTGAAATTTTCTCCTGATTTTGCTAAAAACATGTATGTAGGGGTAATCTGGGGTGCTGAATACGAATCTAGAGTTTGCTTGCCCAAATTTCAAGGTTTACTGTAGGTTACGGTAGGTAACATTCCATTTAAGAGGCAAAACCTACCTCAAAATTCCGATAATCGACAAATGGACATCAAATTCGTATTCAGCACTCCAAATAACCCCCACATAGAAACTTTGAGACAAATCTGAGACTTTGACCAAACTACCGTATACCCACCGTAATCTACCGTAAGCTGCCAAAAATCGGTAAACCGACATCAGATTCGTGTTCAGCACTCCAAATAACCTGCAGAGAAATAATTTGAGCATGTTCTATAGAAGCACTCCGGAAATCGTCAAAAGTCGCGATTTGCCATCAAATTCTCCCCCGCTGGGAATCTGTGAACGAATACAGTCGAAAACTTCGGAAAATCGATAGATGGACCTCAGATTCGTGATCAGCACCCCAAATAACCCACCAAAGCGAATTTTTAGTCAAATCCGGAATATTTTTCTAAACCGCTTCGAGAGCCCTCTAATTGGTATAAATAAACGCCCAAACCAAAATCCGTACAAGTCCAAAACGCTGTTAGTCTGCGCAAAGTTTGGAAAATGTTCCTCCAACCCAACTTTGCTTAGTGGGGTAGTTTTGGGCGCTGAACACGATTATGGGGGTTCGTTTCCGGATTTTCGTAAAAATAATGCGCTTTTTAGAGGGTACAATAAGTACGAAAATCAGAGAAAAAATGCCTATAACATTTTTCAGAGTGGGTCTGGGCAGCTGCGATGGGCATATTCGGACTTTTCGTCCGAGAGTGGTTCTAGAAAAGTACATTTCATTTGGAATGGTCACTATGACTTATTGTGGTTCCCTTGTTAGAAATTGAGCGTGCTCTTCTGACTCTCGAGTCAAAATAATTTCTGTTACAGATTCATTGGGTACAAGTACACATTAAATGAGGTGAAACTAGTCAAAACAATCGCTAGTTGCAGCGCTGACGAACACAGAAACTGCGTTGAGGACGCACAGAAAACCGTTGTTTTACCGCACGCGGCGATGCGCCAAGTGATTTCGACATCCTTTAACGGGGTCATGCCTGCCAATGGAACACACTGCCATCTACCGTACACCTTAAATAGCGACGACGGGACAGATTTATTCGAAGCTATTCGAAACTATAACTATTCGAATGTTCATTCGAATAGTAGGCTTTGAATATCAAAGAGATTCGAATGACCATGTTTTTTAAGGTCCAATTTTCGAATAGATTCGTTTTTTTTTTGAGGTCCGACTTTTGAATGGTATTCGAATGGAACCGAACCGGAATTCGAATCACCGAGGAAAGCTTCCGGATTAGCCCGGAATCCGATTATTTGGAAATATCTGCCCAGGATTTAACTAACGGTCCCTATGGATCCTTTCGACGCCCCTTATCTGGTGGCTGCATGTCAATCAATTAAGCAGGCGTACTGGCTCGATCCAGCCATAATGGGTGGGTAGGCCCGTTTCGCATGATGTAGATGCATATCGACCGGGCTGGCTACAGCCGACTATGACGAAAGCTTTATTTTTAGTCGTACACCCCACAATACACTGGCAATTACATTCAAGGATGAAAAAAAAGTTCTTGATTCCTCAAATTAATTTATATGACCGTGAACATCAACAACTCTTTCAACGTTATGTGTGTAAGACGCCCCCCGATAGTGACGTCAACGAAACTCGGTTTGGCCACCTGGCAGAGTTTGATGAGTGAGAAGTTCATCAATCTGTAGATACCTTAGGTCTGATGTGAAGCGTTTCAACGACGGAGTCCGGTCTCCCAACCTTCACCAGTTTACTCTACCACGAGGCTGTAAGGAAGGATTCTCTTGCGGTCCAGAGAAACTAGAGAAATACTTTGTCGCGAACTCTATCGATCCTACTTTGAAATAGTTTTTTTTTCTCTGCAATCCGAGGCTCTTAGAAGGCTTTTCCACCTATCGCATCGACGATTTGGGTATACATATGTAGTCAAAAATATGATAAAATAGAACACGGTTTCGGCGAGCACAGCGCTTTTACTATTCTAAAGCAACTCCAGAAGTAACTGAGTACAGCAGTATGACGACATCTTCTCACGATTGCAGGGGAGGAAAAATGCGGCATGTATAAAAACACTGGCAAGAAATACACAAACAACACGAGAATAATGTCGTGATGCGTGAGGATCAGCTGTTGCCAGTCATCCCACCCCTTCTCACCTGGACAATGCAAATGCTGGGGGAGAAGTCGCACTGGAGCTGGAATAGTGGATTCGAAAAATGTTGAATCAAGTGGGCATCATTCAAATATGAGCTCATACAGTGCGTTTCAAAACTATAAAGGCACCCTATTTTTTTTTATTCTCGAATCCACAATTCGTATGGAGAAGAACCTAGTACATACTGTGCTTATCTGGGCCAAATTCCGCTCCGCAATTGCGTCCCGACACGCTTTGCGGCCGCACGCGCCCGAGTCGGAAGAGCTTTCAGCGGCGCAGCCGCCAATCTGCTAACTCTAGCTGGGTTTTGGAAACTGGAAACCAAGAAAAATTGGAGAAATTCGTATAAAAAAGCCACATCGAGTCGGCTGTGGCGCTGGAAGCCCGACTGAATCTAGCGCGTGCTCTGCCTCTTTGGTGGCAGGCCAGCTTTCTGCTGCATGCAGCGCGAAAGGGCAGGACGACATTTTGGTAAATCTTATACTTTAGACGGTCGGGCATCTTCTTGTCGCATAGAACTCCAGTAGTTGCCCGCCATTTCAACCACGCAGTACTGACCCGAGTGTTGTGATCTCGACGATTTCACTAATTCGACGGGCTCGGTGAAATGAAGACGAAAATGCTCCGCTGGACAGCGGGTGTCACTCGGTTGGACCACGTCACGACCGACGACATCCGGAAACGTTTTGGTGTCGCTTCTATTGCTGAGAAACAGCGCGAATCTCGATTGGGATGGTATGGGGATGTTCTTCGCGCTGGAAGTGACACCGTTTGCAAAATTGAACTCGAACTTGACGTGCCTGGTAAAACAACCGAAGGGCACTCAAGGCAGCGGTGGCTTGATACGCTGCACAACGACTCGAAAATTGTCGGCGTGCACCCTGTACTTCGGCGACTCGAAAATTTTTTCGAATAATCGAGTTTTCGACTAAGTCGATTTTTGGAAATTTCGAATAATCGAGTTTTCGACTAAGTCGATTCTTGAAAATTTCGAATAATCGAGTTTTCGACTAAGTCGATTTTTGAAAATTTCGAATAATCGAGTTTTCGACTAAGTCGATTCTTGAAAATTTCGAATAATCGAGTTTTCGACTAAGTCGATTTTTGAAAATTTCGAATAATCGAGTTATCGAATAAGTCAATTTTTCAAAATTTCGAATAATCGAGTAGTCGAATTTACTCGATTTTTCGAATAATCGAATGGTCAAGTTTTCGACTAACTCAATTTTCAACAATTGAATTTCTGAAGCATCTTATCTCGACTATTTTGAGCATACCACATTCTTCTGCTTCGAGACATTGATAAAAGTATATCTGGCAATCAAGAACGCCATCTTCGCACAGTAAGACGGCCGAAACCAATACTCATGCATTAATGTCGATTAGCAATATACATCGACCGAATTCCAAAAGCTTCAAAAAACCAAACAAATTTCATATAGGAGAGAAATACGGTTCAACGAGATCATTTAGTGGATGAACAATCAGAATTCATCTTTGGAGACGATAACCATGGAAAAAGCCGGAGCTGAGTTCAACAATAATAGCCAGTGCAAATCGTAGTCTACTCCTACATCATCCAAACTCATAGTGAAATCTCCGTCATCATATTCAGCCTCTTCGGCTAGACTTCAGACGTTTTCTTCGTATTTTTAGCCTTCATGGTCTTTTTCGTCTTCTTGCCCGATTTCTTCGACGGAGAGAGCAGCCCTTCTTCCGTATCTGCGAAGCTGTGCTTCTGTGGCCACAAAACAAACTGTTTGTTTTCTGGATCTCCCATATTTTTCTAACAAGGGAACCACAATAAGTCATAGTGACCATTAGAAATGAATTGTACTTTTCTAGAACCATCTTCGAACGAAAAGTCCGAATATACCCATCGCAACTGCCTAGACCCTCTCTGAAAAAAGTTATAGGCTTTTTTTCTCTGATTTCCGTACCAATTGTACCCTCCAAAAAGCGCATTATTCTTACGAAAAACCGGAAACTGACCCCACAATCGTGTTCAGCGCCCAAACTACCCCACTCAACAAAGTTTGGTTGAAGGAACATTTTCCAAACTTTGCGCAGACCAACAGCTTTTTGGACTTGTACGGATTTTCGGTTGGGCGTTTATTTATACCAACTAGAGGGCTCTCGAAGCGTTTAAGAAAAATATTCCAGATTTGACTAAAAATTCGCTCTGGGGTGTTATTTAGGGTGCTGATCACGAATCTGAGGATCATTTATCGATTTTTCGAAGTTTTCGATTGTATTCCCATCGGGGGAGAATTTTATGGCAAATCGAGACTTGACGATTTCCGGAGTGCTACTATAGATCATGCTCCAATTATTTCTTTGGGGGTTATTTGGAGTGCTGAACACGAATCTGTTGTCAGTTTATTGATTGTTGACAGCTTGCGGTAGATTACGGTGAGTATACGGTAGTTTGGTCAAAGTCTCAGATTTGTGTCAAAGTTTCTATGTGGGGGTTATTTGGAGTGCTGAATACGAATTCGATGTCCATTTGTCGAATATCGGAATATTGAGGTAGGTTTTGCCTCCTAAATGGCATGTCACCTATCGTAACCTACAGTAAACCCCAAAATTTCTACAAGCGAACCCCAGATTCGTGCTCAGCACCCCACATTACCCTACATACACGTTTTTAGCAAAATCCGAAGAAAAATTTCAAAACACCTTGAAAATTCCATGGGGGTACCCTTACGTTGCCGCGAAGCTTAAAAAACGCTCATAACTTTTTTCAGAGTGCGTCTAGGCAGCTGCGATGGGCATATTCGGACTTTTCGTCCGAAAATGATTCTAGAAAAGAACATTTCATTTGGAATCGTCACTATGACTTATTGTGGTTCCCTTGTAAGAGAAAAGAGGATAAAGCCAAGCATCAAAAACAAACTTGAAAACCAAAAGTTTCGGTTGCACTGCGACGTTCCGCTGGTCCCAATGCATTCAAAACTCATGCAAGCCTCTTTTCTCAAGCAAGGGGAAATAACTGACCGTCATGCATCAATTTCCAGCCTATCGCGACCGTCTTGTTATCTCTGATGAGTTTATCGGTATGCTCACACCTGAGGATTGAGGAATTTTGGCGTAAATCAATGCCGGCAGTAAGTGAAAAAGACGGTCGCGAGCAGTATGTACTAGAGTATTCGAGACCTATGACCAAATAACAACTGGCGGCTAATGAGGTGCATGGTCTGCAACTGTATTTGGAAACAGTTTAACTGACGGAGAATTTTTTTGACTCGAAACAGTCGACTATCGAATTTGTTCGACTGTTCGGGTCTATCGAATAATCGAGTCTTCGACTGTCTATCGAATAATCGAGTCTTCGACTAAGTCGATTTTTTAAAATTTCGAATAATTGAGTTTTCGATTAACTCGATTTTCAGGAATTTCGAATAATCGAGTTTTCGACTAATTCGGTTTTTCAAAATTTCGAATAATCGAGTAGTCCAATGACTCGATGTCGACTGCTTCAGTCGATACCAAGACTCGATGACTTGACTCAACATAAGTATAGTGCACCCTGATCAGGAACATGACAGGGAAAAATGGCGCCAAAAAAAAGCGAAAAAGAGAAAAACGGACCTCGCATTAGAGCGGGACAAACGCTGAAGAAGAAGAAGAAGGTGCGTTTTGGAAGGAACAAAAACCACAAAAAAACGACTTTTTTTAGGCTTGCAACTTCTTGGAAACTGCAGCTCGGGGCATGATACTGAGCGGTTTCACTATGGAGGCCTAAGAGATACTAACAATACAAGTCGTTTTTGCAGATGCGTTTACCGCCATAAACACTTTCCTAATCAGGTAATTGTTTCTCGTCCCTGGTCGATTTAGGAGGGACTTTTGTTATCTTGTTATTTTGATGCGTCCATCAGTTTTAGTGTGTTCACAATTGTTCAACTTTTTTTTCTGTTTTTAATTTTATGTGACTTGATTGATTTCTTCTATTTCAATTTTTTTCAGTATGCGCACCTCTGCGTGTACCAAGAAGTAAATAGAAAATTAAATATTCAGCCAGCCATCACGCTCTAGAAACGAAAAAGAAGTTCGCTAAATGTGGAATGGTATGTGTGTGTGTGTCTCAAAATAGAAATGGGATGAGAGGTGACTTTTTGAGGAGTTGCTGCACTATTTATGCACCAAAACTCATTCAACCATGAGTGTCAGGTCCAGAAAAGAATAGTATGAGCGAGAGCATTGATCACTCCAAAGACAAAGCATGGTTGCAAGCAGAGCACAGCAAATCAGCTCTAGTATATAAAAACTTCTTGCACTAGTTTTCTCTATTCCTGGATAAATGGGGTTGGTGAATGATTACTGGACAGAATGAAGACCCTATCAGGTAGCGCTATTAGATCTACTCGCTACATGCCGACCCGTTCTAAGGCTTCCTTCACATTATATGATCTGCATTTATGGGAAACACCTCACTAGATTTATCAGAAAGTATCACAGATCGCATTCAGGGATATGTAGACAGCCATGAGACAAAGAACAAACTAGAGTGAGCTCAATTAAAGGCAGTGTTCACGATAAAAAAAGTTTTCGAAATTCCACTAGGATTGGGTCGTGGAGGGACACTCTGTAACGTTAACGTCGAAAGAACGCATGGTAACGAGCCAGGAAGAGCCCCAAAAGAGCCCGAAGTTGCGACTTCGAGCGCATTGAAAACCCCAAAAGCGCATCACACGCCCACCGAGGTGAACAAATGAATGCTCGAGATCGTGAGATGACCGATGATTTTCAATCATCAGCCCCGTTCCTCTCTTAATTCTCAGCTTCTCTCTTTACTCAGGTCAGCTCGCATAGATCGGCTGCAAAAGACGGAAGTTACAAGCCTCGGACAACTCGTCCACCATGTTTCCATTGCTCAATCTTTGAGGGACCATACCTGCGTTCACAGAAGGTCTTGTATGATTTCAGAGACACCATTGGAATCAGCATGGGGCCGTTTTCAAGATAGGCGGAAAAACAGAAAAATGATTTTCATCGTGAACACTGCCTTTAAGTGATCAGTTGCACCGACAGCCGACCGAATGTGCCATGGCATCCCATCCTTTTAGAGCGAGTGTAATATAGCTTAAAAATATTCGGAAAATGTTTCTTCTGTTATTCGCATTTTGGGTCATTCAAATGTGGCCTCATTTTTTCGACGACTGAGATTTTGGATTGATCTCAAAATGACGTTTTTTTTCTGGAAATCCTATGAATCTGACCTTAATCTGACTTATGACCTTCGAAAGCGATTACGTACATATGAAAAGCGTAGATAGGAAAACGCAGATTCGTAGATTATAGAGTAGGAGTTTTTTTAAGCAGACTACTTTCCGCGCGTTCTCACAATTATTGCCCTAATCACTGGGCCGTAGCTAAGATTCCATGCACTTGTCCCATCAATTTTTTTTCGCGTGTCTAGACTAACTGCAAATGTTTGGTTTACGAATATGTCGTAAAGTGCAGTCTGAATCAAATCCCATTTTTCTAAGATTTCTGTGGTGTCTGGGTCATTTTAAAGACTCATGTCGTAAGCCTAGAAAAAGACCAGCCGATTTTTCTCAAAGAAGCTGAAAGAGCAAATTCACCGGCAGAAGAGGTGATGAAGACAACCCTCTCATTAGTTGAAGGCAGTGTGCGCGATAATCTCCAATTTTGAGAGAATTCGCTATATTGATTAAGTGGCCCCGGGTAGAACGAAAATGACGTAGAAATTTAGAAAAACGCACCAGAAGTACACGAGATCCTTAAGTTGCTCCAAGCCTTTTAAAAATCACAGGAAGTGTCTGTTGTGACACTGAAATCTTTTGTGGACCCGTCCTTTTCGATTCCCTACTCTCTATTGTTCCGTCTCCCTTCTTGAAGATAAGAACTGTCCTGGAGCTTCTCCACTGATCAGGTGCGACATCACCCTCGAGATAAGAGTTGAAATGTTCAGCCAGTAACTTGTACACAGCGTCACCTTCTGCTCTCAAAACATCGGCGGAAATGCCATGGGGACCGGAAGTAGTTTCTTCTCCAGCGACTTTATAGCTTCCATGACTTCAGCGAGCAAGATCGGTGGCGTCGGCTCGTCAGCAGGGAGAGAAGGAGGATATCGGAAACTATCGCCCTATCGCTCTGCTGCCAGTTTCATATAATGTCTTCACCAAAATAACCCTAAGCCGTTTTAAGACCATCATGGATTCCTACCAGCCAGTGGAGCAAGCTGGGTGTAGAAAAGGTTTCTGCAGTATGGAACACATTCATACCGTTTCCCAGCTGATCGAGCGATGTCGAGAATACAAGTTGCCGCCGTGCTTAGCATTCGTTGACTACAAGAAGGCATTCGACTCAGTGGAGACTAATGCTGTTCTCAACGCTCTGTTACACGTTTGAGTCGACCCATCATATGTTGACATAATGGAGCAGTGCAGCAATGGAACCTCAACAACGATACAACTGTTCGAAGCTGCTCATCCCCTTCGAGAAGGGTGTTTGACAGAGCGACACGATCTCACCGATGCTCTTCACAACGGTACTCTAACATGCAATGGGTAAGCTTGACCGGGACAACAGAGGCCTGCTCATTGACGGGAAGTATCTGTCCAACCTGGGGTTCGCAGTCGACATACATAGTGCTTATGAGCAAGAGAATCGAGGACCTGAATTTGATGCTGAATGAGCTGGTCAAAGTGAGCAGTACCATTGATCTCGAGATGAACATGCGGAAGACCCAAGTGATGGTCAACCAGTGGTGTGACGACGGACAGGTGTTTCTTCATGTAGACGTCGTGACCAAAATGGACAGCTACTTCTATCTAGGACGTGAGATGAATATTACGAACGAGCTCATGAATGAAATCGGACGTCGAAGAAGGGCTGCGTGGGCCGCTATGGGTACGATTCGAGAAGTCGCTAGTGAGATACGTGATGGCAAGCTGCGGGCCCACCTGTTCGATTCCACAGTGCTTCCGGCTTTGTGCTATGGCTGCGAGACCTGGGCTCACAACAAAGAAGTTTGTGTGGCTTTAAGGACTACGCACAGGGCGCTGGAAAGATTCATCCTGACAGCTAGTCGTAGGATTCAGAGGCAGCAACGTCTGAGCAGTGAGGATCTCTGCAGAATGTCCGAACTCCACGACCCGTTGATCCACATCGAATCGGCCAAGTACACATGGGCAGGACTTGTCGTGTGCAGATCGGATGACAGATGGAGTATCAGAATCACTTACTGGTACTCCCGAGATGTCAAAAGAGCACTCTGCCGACCAGCGACACGTTGGGGCGATACGATTATCAAATAATTCAAGCAGAGATTCACCGCACTGGATGACTGTTGCTAATTCCAGAGAAGAATGGAGGGAATGTGGTCGACATCGAGAAGATCACCGATGAGGATGGACCATCAGAGGTATCAAAGGTATTGTTCCGTTCTTTCCTTACGGCCCCAACTAATCCTATTTGCATGAAATGTTCTTCTATTTTCGACTGACCCAATTTTCCACCGGTGACAGCCACAATGAACATGTTCATCCAACCGGACAACTAGTCTATATTATATAATAATGTCACTGAAACACGAAGTTTTAATGAGTTTCTTGCCGTTTCTTTGCAGTTTGGGTAACACTTAGAGGCCAACGCATTGTTTTATGTGAAAAACTGGGGTACAAAAATCATCGTGAACACTGCCTTTAACTTCGATATGGCGGTTGATCATTTCATGGACATCTACCCGGCTTCCACTCACAACCAGGCTTATGGAGCCATAATCAAGTTTAAAAATCTTATTCCGGAACTGCAGACAGCGTATGTTTTGTTTCGTTCAAAACACTGAACACGTTATCGCGTGTCCTCTGATCTACGTTTTCAGCCAGTCGCTGATGTATGATAAAGTCCCTACGCGATGGGAGCAGAGTTAACCCTGGGCCAGTAGCAATCCCCTGAAAGGTGGCAGCTACCGGCTTTCACTGCGTGGTGACTGGGTCAATCACGTCTCGGCTATCAATATGGACGGGCCGGCATAGAAATGCACAGGCGGCGCTCAAGTTAATGACCATTGCTGTCAGCCACCTGAGAGCAGTGAGCGTTCTTTTGTGAGGTGGCTGACTGCAAGAAACGGGTGGTGACTTCGCTCACCGCCGCAGAGGAAAGAGAAGTAGCGCGCGGAGCGAAGAGGAGCTGGGTCGATACCGCGGTCATAGGGTCGAGCACGACCAATGGTGATGACTTTTTGAGGCAAGTGCGCTCCAAGAAAGGGCAGTGGAGCGCATTCGAACCGACCAGTCCGCTGTCCACTTATCACCCCAGCACCGCACGGCGGTCTATCTCGTTGTCTAGGTGGGCAAGGAAAAATTGGACCAGCCGGCTGGCGGCCATCCAGCTCCGCTGTCAGCTGATAGGAATGAAAGGCGAAACGTTCGAAGGTTTTATTGATGTTTGAATGATTCCTGGCGAAGATTAGTGGGACATTAACTTCAAATTGTACGTACATAAGTGTCATGAATACGTCTCCTTTATAGATTTCACGTGCTTTAGTCCTATGCTAAGCTCAAATTCCAATTCCTAAAAGTTGCTGTGGCTATATTCAACCATTGTCAGATTTTTTTCCAATAATCGCTCACCACAAATAAAATCAGATTTGCTTAGAAAGCCATCTAAGAAAGATGGCTGAAAAACGGTTTTGTTTTTCAGAAGATGCATGAAACTTACGCGATCCGCGTGTACTAGTTACTAAATGCTGTATAGTAGTTCATCTAAGTGCGGCTTTTATCTAAACATCGTTTTCCTCTTTCGCTTCAAGTTCACTTGTTTCTATGTTGACTGGGGAGCGTGAAACAGACTAAGGAGAAAAATAGTTCATATTCCAAAAAAATTCTTTGAATTTTTCGGTACATTGTGACAAAAACACGAGGTTCGCTCAAAAAATCATACTACAAAGTATTGTGTATCGTAGTTCAGTGGTAAGAGGTCATCCAACAAAAAATTTCCAAAATCGATTTTTGAATCTAACATTCTTTGATGATTTCCGAGAAAAATTCCGAATTCCCATCATCCAAGGTTGGAAACTTATTAAATCTGAAAGATAAGGCCTATGCATAGTCTGGCGGCAAAAGACGCGCCGTAATGATGAAGGATGGAGAGCGGTTACGCAGCTTCGTGCTTGTCCTTTATTCTCCATCATTGCGGCGCGACTTTTGTCGCCAGACTATGCAGAGGCCCATAGATACGTTTGCACGCTCCCGAAACCCATATTTGCTACTGCTAGTTTGATCAAAGTTACAATGAATACGGGGAACTGTGGAGGGAGTGTATGTAGGGAAACAGAAAGAGCCCCATTCACATGAACACGTGGCCTAGTGGTCTAGGGCGCCTCGAGAGTTTTGCATTCAACGCTACTCTTCAAGAATGATTCTCGCTCTAAGGTCGCAACCGTAGGAGGCATCTAGGCGTCACCGACCTCAGGTTGGCTGCCTCTTCAAAGTCACCACATTGGGGGATTGCTACTGGCCCTGTAGTCAGAAAACCACAGAGAGCAAATGCAGGAAATACAGAACGATGAGCTCAAAGGCACAGAACAGCTTGGGAATGTGTTCCCAGATTCTATGCTTGTCTTGAAGACGGTTCTACGTTGAATCCAATGATGTCCCTGGAAGTGTACAAGATCCTCTGCAAACGGAGTTAGGGCTTCTCGAAAATCGCCTAAAGTTGAGCGGCGAAAGAATGATGGGCAAAATTTCCGGGCTTGTAAGTTCCGTCATTTACTACGTTACCACAACCAGTTTTCGCTAGCTTCCCCATTACAACCAAACCAGTGTAACTCGTCCATATTCGAACCAAAGCAGACAGCACCGCTAAAACTTCGATTCAATCAAATTTTTTTCGGGCTCTTCCGCCATTTGTCGCGGCTAACAGCTGCAGGCCTTCGATTCATGCCTAAAATTGTACGCTGCCTTTAAAACCCTTGAATATCACTGTGGTGGCTTTCTTTTGAGCTTAAGTGACATGCACCGAAACCGAGAATAAACCAAAGATCTCTTTAGTCTCTGTACAGGAGCAGATGCAATAAAGCTTACCAAAGTTGTTTTGAGAATAAACCAAGGATGATCATGAATCATTTAGAAGTCATTCAATGTCGTACGGTCTCTGTCGTCATTTCTTCGCGTAATTTTGTCAAGGCTGTCAGCCTTGGGAAAACAGAAACGTTTTGATAGCGTATAGGCAATTACAAGGGATTTTATAGGCGTCAGCTGAGGCTCTAGGGTATCAGGATGAGGAGGGGTTCACTGTCCAGACAGCAAACATGACATGGGCCCGCTGTAAAGCTGGATTAACATAAAATAGGATATTTGTTTGAGATTTGTGCAAAGTTCTAGTGTGGTTCAAAAAGAAAAGAGTATACCGGACACAACTGGCGAATTAGTTTTGTATTACCGAACTGTGATCGCTCAAAAACAGGAGTCACTCCAATCCGAATCAATTGGTAAGGCCCAGAATAAAAACGCCGGGCAATCCCTCTACTCTGCCAGCTCGTAGCTAGATGCCTCACACGGAAACCGGAGATGCCCAGGGTTTCGGAGGCATCTAGTCTTATTTTGACCCGAGATTTTACGTAAATTACGGAAATTTTAGCCTCAGTCGGTGAAATTTCAGCTACAGCGCCCGCATATTCTACGTAAATTCTCGCTACAGCACTCGGTCGACCGACCCACCCAGTCCTGATCAGTACTAGAAAGGCGACCCTAGCTGAGATCGACAGCATCGCCGTTTCTTCCCCACGGCCTGCAGCATCACAGCGGCCAAAATTATCCCTAGCAAGGTCTTCCAGAGAGCGACACGGGGTCACCCTCGACGACCACCCACAGTGTCGAGTTATCCGTGGGTTGACTGGGCCAACACTGTTCAAACGGCATCCCTGCGTTCCGCGTAGCCAGCGCGGGTTTGAGATTGCACTTCAACACAGGCTGTCGCGAAATCCGTAGATTCTCGCTACAAAATCATGGCGAGAATATACGGGTTTAGCGACAGAGAGATCAATGTTTCGAATTTAGCCTTCGTTTTTACGTAGAATACACGTAGAATTTGCACCCTTGTACCGTCGACACAAGAATATGCGGGTTTTAGCCATCGTAGCTAAAACCCGTAAATTCTCGCTACAAGGAATGGGGCGGCGTTACAGGCCGAGCCCTCGGAGGCATCTAGCTACGAGTTGGCAGAGTAGTTCGTATCGAACGGGTTTCAAAAAAAATCCTGCAGAGGTCATAAGAGTACTGATACTGTCATGAAAAAACTCGTCGTGGAAGTTTTTGAAGATATCGCGGCGACGAAAATCTGCAGGATTGATCTCGGCAGGTTCCCAGTATGGGTGGGCGCTCTAGACCACTCGGCCACAACCATTGGTGAAGGAGGTGCTGATACCACACTATTAAATTTCGGCGTTTCGACCTTGAAAAACTGCGAATAACTTTAACATTCTAAACTGTTTTAAGCCTTTTTATAGCATGCTATATGGTCAAAAGATATCACAAGGTAGCTTATTCGAAGACAATAATTGGGGGTCAAACAGAACTTGTACCTACGTCGATTGCTTCCTGGGTGAGGGTGTTGAAGGCAGTGTTCACGATAAATTTCACTTCCGATATCTCCACGGCTTACGAAAGGTCTGGTGCCCTATATAGCAAGGCATTCTCAAAAAGGTCACGAAAGACGCGTTTTTGAGAAAAAAATAGGCCCTCTCTTGTTTGCGTTTTTTTTGAGCGTGGAGGAATTGACCGCTAGAAGGATGATACCTATCAGTGCAATGAAGCGATCAGCTCACTTATCAGCACTTCCTTCACTTATCATTCCTGTAATCTGAATCTTCATTTGTTCATTTCGAGGGGGCGGATCTGGGGCACCAGGTGTGTCTGGGGCACCAAAACGCTTGTTTGCAGCAGTTATTTTGCCGCTACTGGCTTGTTTTCTACCGTTCTTTCAACACTGGGAGTCTATAATCCTTCTCGCCTATCATTTCACTGTGGAAAATCAACGAGGATGATCATCGTGAACGCTGCCTTTAACATAGTACCACCACTAGAACTCTCACCGGAAAGTGATGCGATGTATGTACATAAAGTGTGTCCCAATGAGAATGGCGGCTCATGCGGCCGGTGTGCGCTGCAGGCGGCCATCGCATGTGCCGCTCTCCGACGAGCATGCGGAACTAGCCTTCCCCCACAGCCATTGACTACGAATGGGGCCGGCACCGGCTGGCAGCAAACAGATGCGTCGATCAATCAGCTCTGCAGCCGAGGTAAAAGGGGAGGGGGTGGCAGCCGTTTGAACACTCGTCCGAGAGCGGCCCATGCGACGTCGGCCTGCAACGCACGCCGGCCGCATGGGCCGCCATTCTCATACGGACACACTTTAGTTTCGAGTCCTGCCCGTACCCTGATATTCATATTCAACTTAGTCACCCTGTGACAGCACAAAACTTTTGTTTGCATTCACTCGGGCAGCTGACAAGGGAGGGTCCTCTGAAGGAAGTGGCCATTCTAAACGGAATTAAATTTCTTAGGGTCAATTTTTGACTGAAAAATTCAACTTGCTCTCTACAGCTGCGCTCCGCTTGTCTGAATGGAGTTATGAGCGTTAGGTTGTAGTGGGCAGATGACCTTACCGCACCAATCCCAGCAGCATAGCCCCACAGCTTAGGAAAGGACCTTACATTTAGAATCGTGCTCAACGCCCTAAATACCCCTTCCGGAAGACGTTGGAGTGGGGAAATTTTTCAGACCTCTTGCGTCCCATAGGGCGCTTTCCGTGCACCATTGCTGATATTCGGGGCGCAAGAACCCTAGATTTTTTTCTCCGTCAGAAGAAAGGTAGGTTTTGGGCGCTGAACACAATTATGAAGTCCATTTGCAGTTTCAAGAAAATTTAGGTAAATTAATGTGGGCATAATGGCAATTACATAACTATGGTAATCTACCAATGAACGGCAATAACTGCATTCAGAGGAACAGAGTGCAGCTACTGATGTCAAACTCGGATTTTTCCGCAAACACTGATTCTAGAAAGTTGAACATCTTCTGGGGAGGCATACAGGAACGCTGCGAAGAAAGTCAGGGAGCCGCTCCGCGTCCTATGCGCGCAGCGTCGATCCACGGGACGGCCACGAAGTGTATGGCGTATATTGGTGTGTCGCGGACGTAAAAGCACCTTCCACAGCAACTACGCCTAACGGCATTTTTTGTCGTCCCAGTCGCTTTCTGGCATTTTTTATCGTCCCGTGCATCTCAGTAATTAGAAACAACCGCGACTGGGATGACAGAAAATTCCCGCGTAGAGTTTGCAATAGAAAATGCACTTACTGCGCTTCTCTGGGCCAAATCCGGTCCGCAGTTGCGTCTCGACACGCCTCGCGACCGCGCGCTTCCGCGTCGGAAGAGTTTCCACCGCCGCACCCTTGACTCTAGGTGGGTTTTAGAAACTGGAAACTAGAAAAAAATCGAAGAAAACTGTATAAAAGCCATATCGAGTCGGCTTTGGCGCTGAAAACACGACTGACTCGAGCGCGTGCGGCTGCAAAGCGTGTTGAAACGCAATCGCGGACCGGAAATCGGCCCAGAGAAGCACAGTGCATCTGCGATACACTAATATACGCCATGCACTTCGTGTCGTCCCGTGGCTCGACGCTGCGCGCATAGGGCGCGGAGCGGCTCCTGACCTTCCTCGCAGTGTTCATGCATGCCGCTCCTTGAATGAACACTTTCTCTGAGTGACCTTCCCTTATGAGATCAGTCTTCTACAAATGTAGGGCGCAACATTTTAAGGACGCTCATTTTACCCTAATGCCAGTTTCAATATTTAATTTTGAAGTACAGCAACATTATCATCGTACTCAGGGCCACAGAAAATCCCTACAACCAATCTCACATCTACACTCGCTGTCAGAAAAAAAGGAATTGAATACATAAAAACAAAAATTGCCGTTTTCGAGAGGTGCGAAATTATGAAAAACACCCCAGTTTCTTCTGATTAACTAACTATTCTTGCCTGAAGACGTATGCATATGTATCAGAAACGAAAAGGAAGCATTTTGGTAGCGTTAGAGAAAACGACGATGTCATTCTGGCTTTCTATAATCAAGCAAGTGCAAGTCCATGCTCTCGGTGCAAATAAGATAACCTTAAATAAGATAACCTTAATAATACCCTTAATAATAGATAATAACTCAGGCAAACCATCGCTCCGAGCGGTACCGGAGAGCTACTCGAGCGGCGCTGCCTCTCCGCTCCGAGCGAAAATTAGCCATCTACTCGGGCCACAGCAGCCGCTCTCCGGGCCACAGCAGTTTCGCTCGGAGCGATCTTCGGTCCCAATTGGCACTGCGGTCTCTGTTCGGGCGATTTTCAAAAATTTCCTAATTGCTATTTTTTCCTTATTTCCGCCTCTTCTGGAGAGGATTAGGCCTGTTAAGAGGATAAGGTACCTGTTACAGCCTGCGGGTCAGGAGGGTAATCCTGCCACAGGCCGCAACAAGGATACCATCCCAACATGGTCCGCAATGAGGAAGCCTTCCCCACCGCGGGCCATGAGGGATCCCCTCGGCCACCAAAAATTGTCATCCTGAGAGTGATCCAAGGTCACCTCTCAAGAGTGGCCTCGAAAGGCCAACTACCCGTCTACGTCTAGCCGCCTTTTATACTCGCAGGATTGGTTGTTCTTTGTGTGATAACGTGGCTCGCACGTTATCACTCAAAGAACAGCCCATCCCGGGTCTCTCTATCTCTAGCGATGGCACCGCTGTGGCCCCGAGAGCGACCGTAGAGCAACCGAGGGGCGAACTGGCACCGGACAGAAACCTCGGTGCCAGTTGGCCCCTCGGCCGCTGCCCGGGCGATGACGTCATAATTGGGAGGAGCCGGTCCCGCTCGGAGCGATGGTTTGCCTGAGAAGATGTAGTATGCCGTATACTTTCCCTCCTTTCCCTCTCATGTCTCGGAAATCTTCATTTATCATTACAACTATTCGTATGGCTCTTATTGTACTCTTTTTAGTCATATTTGTCTTATTTATGGGTGTTTGTGTGTATGTTTATGTATATATGACGCTTGCCTTAAAGGCAGTGTTCACGATGAAAATCATTTTTATGTTTTTCCGCCTATCTTGAAAACGGCCCCATGCTGATTCCAATGATGTCTCTGAAATTGTACAAGACCTTCTGTGAACGCAGGTATGGTCCCTCAAAGATTGAGCTAGGGAAACATGGTGGACGAGTTGTCCGAGGCCTGTAACTTCCGTCTTTTGCAGCCGATCTATGCGAGCTGACCTGAGTAAGGAGAGAAGCTGAGAAGGAAGGGAAGAGCGGGGCTAATGATTGAAGATGATCGCTCATCTCACGATCTCGAGCATTCATTTGTTCACGTCGGTGGGCGTGTGATGCGCTTTTGGGGGTTTCATTGCGCTCGAAGTTGCAACTTCGGGCTCTTTTGGGGCTCTTCCTGGCTCGTTTTCAAGCGTTCTTTCGACGTTAAGGTTACAGAGTGTCCCTCCACTACCCAATCCTAGTGGAAATTCGAAAACTTTTTTCATCGCGAACACTGCTTTTAAGTGACGTAATAAACAAAACAAAACAAATGAGTTCGTAAACGGGACGAATGTGGGACGATTACCCATGTGTGAACAATTGTTCGATGGGTCTGGGCTCGCCTAATTAACATCGAGTAAAAAAGTAAAGGAGAAGAGTACATAGGTCTTCCAACACCCTTCAGTGGAGTCTGGTCCTCCCTGTGTCCAATTGGACGCATGCAATATTATAAATTCAATAATTTCTGATTCTGAAGCTGGTATCAGGTAAAACTGGAGCGTCCTTAGAGTTTCGCATCAAATTTTTATAGAATCAGATATGTTTAGAAAAGAGTCTTACAATCTCAGAAACCAGTTAGTACTTCAGAGTGCAAGTAATGTCGAATAAGTAGCGGGTATAAGGAAAGGCGGCATTTTCACACAATGTTCCTGCAGGCGGATACGAAAAAACACTTCGCCGAAAATACTTCCGGTCCTACATCCGAAATTCGCGTAAGTAAGTGCACGCGTTTCTCAGAAATGTAACAGCGGCCGCGACAACCGAAAAAAATCGTAAAGCGTCCGCCTGGCTGCAACTCCAGGATGGAATAAGAAGGTAACATTCATCGCGGAGAACTAAGGTAATGAAGCGGATCCAGTCCTTACTGGGCAACCTATATCCGAAAAAAGACTATCAACTATGCGCCTGAAGATCCAACGATGAGAAGCTGCATTAAACACCTGGAGACTCCGTCGGAAACGCTCAAATAAAGAATTTCTTGTCTTCTGGTTGGCGGAATCGCCCGGAATCGCTTGATTAGGTCTTTTCTACTTTTTATGAATTGAAGGTAGTGCTAGCGCTGAATAATGAATGTTAGGCTGTCTGCAGGATACGGAAGATCTAGTGCCCTATACGACAAATATGCTGGAAGGGACAGCAAAAGCGATCAAAATCTCAGATTCTCACCTAAAATAAGGCCCCTTTTCCTACACTCCACATTCGAGATTTGGAGTCATTCGTTGTGAACAGCGCTGAAACTTCCCATACTTATCATTGTAGGCTAGGCCGCATGACTGCCCCTGCATATCAGGAGGAACGGTATACAGCTTCAAGGATCCAAACAGCTCACTCTTGTTTCAACACGATGACAAGTCTTAACATTGTGTTAAGTATCACAACTTAGCTTGATATGATGCTTATCAACACGTGATCACGTTTTGACGTGCTTATCACGTGCACAGCCGGTATAAAAGGCGCCTCTTCTCACTTGAGTCCTCATTCGGCATTATGATGCCGGCCCTGGAAGGTGACTTCAAGTCACTCTTCGGAGGCCAGCACATTTTTGACAGCTATCCTCATGGTTGGGGGGGGAGGCGCCTTTTGCCACGATCAGCGGGGAGGGTGATTCCTCACCGCAGACTGCGGCGAAGATTACGTCCTTGTCGTGGACCCAGGCGGGGACTTTCTCCGCTGTGGGGCCGCGACATTCTGGGGCGACATCCTTGTGGTGACTATTAAAATTAATAATCCGTGATTTCAATGACGTCATCGTTCGTCTGCTCGTTGAGGGTCTCCCGCTAGGCCTTTAGGTAGTGTGCCGACCGTGACTGTGACGTCATCCCGAGCGTTGCGATGCTGTACTCCCGCTGCCCATTATCGTATGACTCCGCGTAGGTCTGTGTTTTTTCTCCTATCGGGAGTCTTACGCGGAGTGTCCCACGATTCGCCTAAAAAGCGCTACTCTTTTCCCAAGACTGAGCACGCTCCAAACAAAGCGCTTCTCACTTTCGCTACTCATCCACGCGGCACTTTTCCCCTTGAGAGCTATGCACTTTCCACAAAACAATCTCGCCCCTCCAACGATACGCTATCGCGATCTCAATACGCGGCGCACACTTCCCGTGTTACGCTAATCACCTTCAAAGGCTCTGCTCAAATTCTGAAAGGAAAGCTACTCCCCAAAAAGAGCACACGCACTCGACGGAGCATTGCTTATTTTTCATGACGCTGCACTCGCAGCTCGTTGAGCACTTCCCACTTCTTCTGACTCGGTGCGCGCTTCCTATAAAACGCTACCGTCATGACACGGCACACAATATCATGAGGCACTACCCACTTGACGACGAGACGAATTTCAATTTCGGCGACGCGGAAATGAGTGAAAATTCGCCAATTTCTTCAACGAAAATACCATGACTGGTACACATTTCGACCATACAATTCGACTTGATTCAACTTCGACACAATCAGAATTATTGCTGCTTGGGCGCTATTCATAACGCCAGCGCGTGATGCGCAGGCGTGGCGTTGGGGTATGAATAGCCTGACCACACGCCCACGTGGCACGCTTCTGGCGCCCGCTCTTCAGTAGCTTATTAATACACCATAAATTTCATTGCGTTTCCTAATATTTGATTCCAGTTTTATCCTTTGCTACCATGGTGGTGGACGCGTGCACAGGAACAGCGTGTTCGGAAAAGTTAAGGTCCACGTTTTTCCGCTCCGCCATGGCGTCTCCGCTGGCGTTTTCATGATCTCCGCAGGCACGTGACTCGCGTAACGCGCTGACGCTGACGAGTATGAATTGCACCTTACAACAATTCGTCTGAACATTGTTATCTACTATTGCTGCAGAGCTCGTCCAGACGCTGAGCTGACCAAACTTGTCAATGATTTCGTGTATGGACAAGAATGAGCCGTTCAGATCCCCGAAGCTCTGTACCGAAGTCGGAGCTCGACAACTACGGCATTGTTGAACAGGTTACCTGTAACCCCAAAAATCGAATAATCAAATGTGAAAAGTTCTACGGCCGTGTACATACTGCCCTTCTCGAAACGGAGTTCCGGTCCACCCGCTGTTGCAGCACGCGTCTCGAAAACAATCGTGCAGAAACCACGAATACTCGAGGTGAGACTACGAGGTCTCTGCGCGGTTATCTGTCAGAGGCGTGCTGCAACAGCTACTTTACGCAGCTGCATATCCGAATCCAGTTCCGATAGGACAGCCAATGAATAAAGGGTTTTGTAACTCAGACAATCGCCACATTCATTGCGTGTCGCATATGCCTTCAACTAAACGACAAGGCGGTTTTGAGCAAAGTCAGGGAACATGCTGCCAGCGACCAGCAAGTGCTCCTATTGTGTTTTAAATTACAGCACGTGCCCCAACAGGTACACCGTTCAATGCGTGCATGCTACACACCCAACTCGATGACAAAAGGTTTAGAAAAAAACAAAGCTTTCGACGCACTCTAGAGGCGGAACTAAGAGGTCGGCAGCGTCGCTAGTTCGATTGCCCTTGTTTTTGGTACTTCACCCGCCCGGCCGCTGGAGGTGTCGTCCAACCGCTAGCGGCCCCAGATGGTGCTTGGCGAGCTGGCCGCGTCGTACGTCGGTGAGCCGGTCGCATCGCGTCTGCGTGCTGCTACGACAGCGTTCGACTACCTTGCAGCACGTAGTCCTACGATTAAAATTTGCGACGCGTGCTGCTGCGATGTAATTCTGACTTTGTGCTGTTTGGCGCACGTGCCACTGCGATAGAGCGTTTCGATGTGAGTGGTCGTTTTGGTTGAATGCACATTCGGCACGCAGTGAATGCGTCGATTTTCTGAGTCGCTCAAACATTTACATATAGTCACCTCAACTTGACCCAATTCGAAAGAGAGATGCTACATTTCTCTTTATTTCTCATGTGAGGCCACTTAGTTCAAGAAAGGAAAACACGGGCGGTACTCTTATTTTTTGATCGTTTCTGGTGGCAAAACGTTGAGATCTGAAAACGTAATCCTTCAGCCTTTCCTAATTGGCTGCCAAATTCTATAGGCCTGACTACCCTTAAAGGCAGTGTTCACGATAAGAATCGCTTTTCTGCTTTTCCGCTTATCTTGAAGACGATCCCATGCTGATTCCAATCATGTTTTTGGAATCGTACAAGACCTTCTAGCAACGGAGTTATTTTCCCTCAAAGATTGAGCCAGGGAAGCATGGTGGACGAGTTGTCCGAGGTTTGTAACTTCCGTATTTTGCAGCCGATGTATGCGAGCTGACCTGAGTAAAGAGAGAAGTTGGGAATAAAGGAAAGAACGGGGCTATTGATCGGAAACCATCGCTCATCTCACAATCTCGAGCATTCATTTGTTCACGTCGGTGGGCGTGGAAAGTGCATCTGGGGGGCCGTAGGGGAGCGTTCCGAGCTCATTTTTCTCAGTTTTTTCAACGTTAGGGTTGCGCTAGGCCCCGCAGCTTCCGATCTCCACCAAAAAAAATCAGACATGGTTTTTATCGTGGACACTGCCTTCAAAGGCAGGGTTCGCGATAAAAGCGGTTGTTGTGCTATCCTCATGAGAATGTAGATCTGGACCAGAGCTGGGCACGCGTCCCGGGTAACCTTAGGGGGGTGCATATTAGACGTTGCAGAGAGGGCAAAGGGGGGTGCCTAAGCCGAACACGAAAAAAAAGAACGAAGTGCATGTTCTGTCGAATTTTAGGAAAATAGTAGTACGCACTATTCTTCTGAATTGTCATATCTTCTTCTCCGCTTTTTGAGTCAACCACTTAAAGAATTCAAATCATTGATAGAGATGCAGGTTGTGTTCGCAATAATTCATAGTTGCTGTCGAAGTTTGTTTCGATGAAGGAATAAACACCACTCTGCTATATTGTAGCAAGTAAGGATTGATGTGGTGTCATGTTTCTTTGATGCAACGTTCATTGATTACGCGGGTGGTTACCGATTCGAGGCAAAGATACTAAGACAGCGCCCAGGAAAACTGTCATTCAAATTCAAAAAAAATTAGCGAACTGAGGCCGAATTCATCAAAGCATTTACCATAGTAAGTTAGCTTTATCGGCTAACCGCAACCGTTATCAGTTATTTTCAGGCTTGCTGACTTACTGATAACGATCGCGGTTAGCCGATAACGCTAACTTACCGCTGAAAATGCTTTGATGAATCCGGCCTCTGATGTATAGCCTAGGTCGCCCATTTTGTGCCGGTCGAAGCAAGGCTTATCGGGCTTATCATGTCAAAATCTTCTTATCACTGTTATACTTTGCCATGACCGACCGCTCCGCTGCTTACTCTGCCCGGACTCATCCGAGCAGGCTAGGATTTATTTCGACAAATTAAAAGTACAAATAGCACAGTCAGCATCACAACTAGTCAATAGATTTTTATTCATGAGAATGTGACCTATGAAGAGAGCCAACTATAAAAAATGAAGACTGCAAGTTACTATGAAAGAAGCGAGTGACCGTGCCGTCCCCATTGAGAAGTACCCTTCACATAAAAACCCGAGTTTAATCCACCTTGAATGCCGCAATCTCTCATAGACTAGGCTAGCCGTGCGATCTGGTGTTTGTCCGCAGCTACACAACCCGCACTGGAGTGGACGCGCACGCAATATTAATTAAAAAATGTATTTTATTACAGAACGGGGCGGAGAAAATGAATGAAACTGGAGTAAATGGAAGCAGGCAGGACTAGGACTCTTTCAATGTATACAGTATAGAAATTTAATGTAAACAAACTAAGTTGGAGCGGAGTGAATTTTTCGGACGTGATGAGGTTCATTCAAATGAACCTAGTTGATTAAAAACACCCACAAACATGATAACTAAGAGCATTGCGAGAAAGAGGAGAATCTGGCAAACATTTTAATAGCGATAGGTTTCATATTCAATGTGATTCAAGGACCTTAAAACTCGTCCCGGTTTTGTCCCGGTTTTCGGGGTAAAACCGGGACGAGATTTAAGGTCCCTAAATCACATTAAAAACCGGTACCATTGATGGTAAAATGTTTGCCAGATTCTCCTCTTTCTAACAATACCCTTTGCTCTCAGTTTAATGCTAGTTTTGATCAACTAGGTTCGTTTGAATGAAGCTTGTCACGGCTAAATATTTACACCCGCTCTAACTTTGTTTATTTACATTAAATTTCTAAAATGGGTACATCCAGAATAGACAACTTTCATCATCTTCCATTTCCTCTGGTTTCAATCCTTTTCCCTTCCCTGGTCTGTAATAAAATACATTTTTTATTAATATTGAGTGCGCGTCCATTCCCGTGTGAGCTGTGTAGCTGCGTACTGACACCGTATCACACGGCAAGCCGATTTTTTTAAGGGATATCGGCATTCTAGGAGGGTAAAACTCGGGTTTTCTACTCCCTACGAATCACATGAATCCTAACATTGTTCCACAACACAAAATAGTTCTGATTTCCACATCACAGATTAACTAATCCTTCATAGGTTTATGAAAACATTCGACAGGAAACATTAATTATCGCAATAGTAGTAGTTCTGTTGTTGGTAATTGTTCAATTGTTTTGTATTGAAAAATGTTTCATCTTTTGTAATAACTTACCGTCTTACTAACAAATTTTCCTCATGGGGTTGTTTTGAAGTTCAGAAATTACACTACCCTTTTTGTGGCCATTTTCGGAATTTTCTCTATTCAGTGCTTTTTTTATATTCTTGTTTATCAAAATCAGGAAGTCAAGATCATGGCTGTCCAACTATTCGGAAAACAGCCGATTTCGATTTCCCATAAGGGGGTGCCTAAAAATTACCGAGCTAAGGGGGGTGCATATTCAGAATCGCCATGCCGGGACGTGTGCCCAGCCCTGATCTGGCCATTAGAAATGCGAAAATGAGTGAAAAGTTGCAGAAAAACGCTACGGAACAAGTTATTGCTTGCTGTCCGCCGGCCTCCAATTATAGAGATTTCTATAAATGCCTGTCTTGCCAACTTCTATTTGCTTTAAGAGTAATTTCTGAGCATTTGTGAAGACTACTGACTACTTCAGCTGCAAAATAAAAGGCGGATAAACAAGCATTAGGGAAGATCTTGTTATATAGGGGGCCGGCCGACACCAGTAATTAGCCGTCCTTTCATGTTTCCGAGCGTTTTCCCCGCATATTTCCGGGTTTTTGTTTTTTTTTTCACTTCTACTTTTGTGATGACGAATTTGCATTCTCATTAGGAGAGGTCGAAAATCGTTTTTATCGCGAACCCTGCCTTTAAACCGTTTACGGGTTCAAAGAACAGTTTAATGTTAAAAGCAGTGGTCACGATGAAAAATGTTATCGAAAAAACTACAAAAATCAGCTCGGATCAAAAACAGCTCAAAAACTACGAAGGTAGCGCGGTGAAAAACGGGCTAGAATATGAGTTAATAAGACCCTTAACTTCCAGTTCGTGCACACGTGCACAGAAAGATCACAGTCTCATGCCAAGCAGTCGAAAATCATCGACACTCAGAGGAAGACATAAATGCAAATTTGCCTAATAAAACAGTTGAACAATGAAAACAAGCACTCCAGCCAATGTTTTTGACTAGATGTCCACATGAATCCGAAGGTTCATTGATTGAAATTCAATTCCAAGCCAGCTGATGTTCTTGATACTAGAGATCATCGATGCCGATGATGTGGGGTGAGCTCGTCCACCATCAAAAGGCAAGGAAGTTCAGGCTTTAAATTTGGCCTAGAACAGCGTTTTTTTCGCGATTTTTCCTTATAGATTCTACTACTCTATACCCAGAAAAGGGTTCAGAGAGGAAAAGAAAACGAGCATACTTGAGCGCGACCACTGCCTTTAAAAGGAAATGGTGCGGTTGCAGTCACACACTAAAACTACGGTGGAAGGCGCCTGATTCCATTATCGATCGACGGCACAGTAGATTTTCTGGGGTAAGTTACCGTTTTTCTTTTTTTTTCTTGTTTACTTCGGAATTACTTTTGTTTCTGACTCTTAGAATATTACGAATAGGGGCTTATCTTGGTGTGCGGAAAGAATTTGACGTTTTTTCCTCGATTTCAAAACAGAAATAGAAAAAACACTTCAAAGCTCGAACAAACGACTACTTTCCCTCACGCACTGAGAATAGCCCCTATTTGCAATATTTAAACAGTTACAGGCCATAGAACGGCCAAATTCTCACCGTCTACTGCAATATCCGCGCTGCGTGACCGCACGCGCACGGAATAGGACAGGTTTTGGTCGCCGCGTGCGGCGCTGATCAGTTGCTGTGGTGGGTTTTTTTTTAAACTTATTCCTGAACGAAATAGTAATTTGCATAATCCTAACACATATGGAAACATCAAGAAACATTACAAAAACCACCAATCCAAAGAAAAACAAAAGAAAACATTAAAAAAATCACCACAGCAACTGATCGGCGGCGCGCGCGGCGACCAAAACTCGTTATATTCCGAGCGCGTGCGGTCGCGCAGCGCGTAGTCAGCAGTCGACGGTGAGAATTAGGCCGTTTGATGGCCTGTAGAAACAAAATTAATGCCGAAACAAACGAGAAAAACCGTAACTTATAGAGAAAATCAGCTTTGCTGTCGATCGATAATGAAGTTAGGCGTCTTCCACCGTAATTATAGTGTGTGACCGCAACCGCGCAATGTCCCTTTAACATTGCGGTAAACTGTAGGTGAACTGAAGTGCACATACCTACAGTTTAATACCGTTGTTGAGTGTTTGGAAAAATAATGAGATAGTGCAACATTTTCGGAGAACAAGGTGGCCGCGTTCTTTGCGCATCTATTCTTTTATCATGAGCAAGGCCTGGTTCCACGTTTTACTAAGTCAACTGTCGCCTGTTTAAAAATCGTCATAGTACATACGTGGTTCACAGAAAGCTGCTCAATCTTCACCTGGAAACCATTCGCCACTCTCAGTGTCAACGTCGGTATATCATATTCCCTGAGAAAGGGTATAATATCTCGCCTCATCCCGGCAATAGTGGAGTCAGTCCAGTGCTCAATGATTTCTGTTTGCCACACACTTGTCGCCGTTTGAGAGCGAGCTTTTATTTGAACCGAGGTAGTGTTCAACTCGTCCAGCTCGCACCCACGCCTGCTGGGCAAACGTTTCCTCCTCGTCGTCTTCTCACCCCACATATGTTTCTCATAAAAGTAATTTAATTTAAAATTTATTCGTGAATTTCTTCGGAAAATGCTCTTTGCGTTGTTGTATTCATTTTTTGTATCCGTCAAGTAGCCATCGAATGAAGAAAGCGAAGTTGGAACTCGAATTTTCGCGCATTACTATGCTTATCTGGGCCAAATTCCGGTCCGCAATTGCGTCTCGACACGCTTTGCGGCCGCACGCGCTCGAGTCAGTTGGGTTTCCAGCGCCAAAGCCGAATCGATGTGGCTTTTTTATACAATTTTCTCCAATTTTCCTTAGTTTCCAGTTTCCAAAACCCACCTAGAGTCAGCAGATCGGCGGCAGCGGTGCTGGAAGCTCTTCTGACTCGGGAGCGTGCGGCCGCGAAGCGTGTCGAGACGCAGTTGCGGACCGGAATTTGGCCCAGATAAGCACAGTATGTTCGAATTTGAATTGGGGCACTGAATAATTGAATTTGAAATTAGGCGGGTAAGTTTTGGCAAATTCTTCTCGAAATTTGTTCGAAAGTATTCCGAACTAACGATTTTCGAAAAAAATTCAAAATATCGGATTTCGAACGAACGAAAATTGAAAAATTTTTGTTCCGTAACATTTCGAACGAACGAAGTTCGAAAAAAATTCGTTCCACAAATTTTCGAACGAATGAAAACGAACGAAAAAAAATTTCGAAAGATCTTTCAAAATTTTTTCGAAAATTTCGTTCGTGTACAACTATACTAGAAAGTCTTCATTTGCTCGTCTTGTCGAGAGGTTCACCTCCATTTCTCTATCTATGATCTTTACTCCGTATAAATAATGAATAATGGCGTATTAGGCATAGAGAGTTTGTACCCCCAAATGTGGACATTGCGTTGGTGACAAAAGGATGAAAATTTAACTTTTTCCCCTTTCCGGTTCCTTGAGGGTCCACAGCCCTAAAATATTGATTCTGTTGTGCCAATTGAACTATCGGTGACTTCGTTACTTTACCATTCTGACCGTACATATTAGAGTGTTGAAACAAATAATTTTTTTTGAGTATTCGAATAAACGAATAATTCAAATAATCCACTTCCTTGAAAATTCGATTGTTCGAATAAACAAATATTCTACTTTTTTGAATATTCGATTCTTCGAATAACCCGAATAATCCACTTCTTTGAGTATTCCAGTAATTCTAGTATTATTCGAATAATTCGAAAATTATTCGAGTATTCAGCGGAAAAAACACGAAATCTGGCAAAAGATCATCGCAAATCTGCACTGAAACGCCTCGAAAAGGACAACGGAATATTCTCAAACCTTTTCTTCAAGAGTAATCCGCTTTTAAACTTGCATACATTGAAATTGAACCACTATTTCTTCGTTCTCTACTTTACTCACTCTCATTTTTTGAAATCAAATCAATACATCTCAAAAGACACACACAGTTCTTGGAAAAATCCCTGAAAAACATAGTTATCCTTGCCAACTTTCTCGCTGTCTTCGTCGCCGTCGAACGAGCTGTATTCCTGATAGTTAACCAGAGGCACAGTTCAAGGATGATTGAAATTATCTGGGTGGTCGACGGCCCCGAAGGAATGAAAATCTCGATCGGAATCCCAGACTAACGCGTTTCAGGGACATCGACCCTCCAGACCATTTCAGAACAAGACAATTAGTAGCTGAGAGAGCGACCAGTAGCACCCATAAGAAAGTCGTCAGAAATAAGCAAGAGCAGAAAAAAGACACAAGAAGAGCGGTGTGAGAAAAAAAAGCAAGAGTAGAAAAACAAATGACTCCAAACCGGCCTAAATTGAAATAACAATGGTGCACTGTAGTCAGGCGAATCCGTTCGGGACCCAACTCCACCGAACAGTGGCCGTATACATGAAACTATGGTAGCCTCCCAAGAAGGTTTTCAGAACCAACCGATGTGATTACGTGAGATTTTGCCCGAGCCGCACGCGCACATTTCTGCAGGAGATTCTGCCCGCGAGAAAGGAGAAAATGCCCGCCTGGAAGGAAGAATTTGCCCGCGAGGGGGAGAGAAAATAATTGCATGGAGGGGAGAAAATACCCACAAGGAGGGCAGAAAAATTCCGTTGCGAAGGCGAGATTTTGCTTGCGCTAGAAAACATCATGCTAGCAATTAGTGGTGCTCCGTTCACTTCTCTGCTGCCGTTTCTCCATTTTTTTTGCTGTTTCTCCATTTTTTTGCTGCCTAAGCCTAAACCAAAGCCTACTGCCATCGATTTTTGATGGATCTGCGCCAGACCGCTACATAAGACCAGCAGAGCTGGAACGACAGCACAAGATTCAGGAAGAAATCCAACAGTTCTCTGCGATCCCTGACCCTAAGATCACGCCGAGAATGTGCAAAAGATATTTGGACTCTCTAGCCAGGCTGATTGGTCTGCCTTGATATCACCCAGTTACTTTTGAATACGTTTCTTAGCTCAGTGATTACCCCAGGGTAACACCATTTTTCTAACTTCAGAGAAGTTGAATAGACGGTTATGCTAGGAGTTAGAACGCATTCTACAATTTACTTCTCCGAATGAAGTTTAAGCACTCACACTATTTCATAGTTTTGTTCTTTGTTCAGTTTTTCGCACAGAAAATTATCTACAAAACTATGCAGTTTGGATGAAGCTTCGATACACTTATACATAGCGTGGGTACGCGTGTGCATGCGTTGAATATTTTATTCTAACAGGTTGGGGTAGGCAGTTAATCAAGGCAGGGTCATAGAAGACCTGTATTTTTGATGCTGGCACTTCCTCCCCTCGAGGCGGGCATTTCCTCCCCTCGTGGCGGGCATTTTCTCCCCCCTCGCGGGCATATTCTCCACGCACTACGCATCGGGCAAATTCTCCGGGCATTCGGGCAAATTCTCCGTAAACCAACCGATGTATTCGGCAGGCAGACTTTGGACCTCCCCGGGAGGCCCCCGTAGTTTCATGAATACGGCTACAGGAAAGCAGATGGAATATCGATCTTTGCCGAGCTGGAAATTATTCGAATGAACGAACATTCCACTTCTTTGAACATTCGATTATTCGAATAACATGAATAATCCTTATCTTTTAATATTCGAATTATTCGAATAAACGAATATTCGGGCAAATCTTTAGTACATATGGCAGAATAATATGCCTATCCGAGCGGAAACCAGGAGTACTTTAGCCCGCCAGTGTTGACTGCTTTATGACGAAAGTCAAACGGAGTTTCTTTCTCATCTAGCGAATGTTGCTGAGCTGGGAAGATTAAGTTGCCACATCCTCGTTGTTGTCACATCCGATCATGAGATATGTATGAGAGGAGTGTTCAATGTTGTAATGCATATTGATTTTCAACCTCACTTTCAACACAATCCTGTTCTCCAGAATACTCTTTGATTCCCTTTAATAAACGTTTAATCATTATGCTGACTTGCAAGATACGTTTCTTCTCCTCTATTTCAACACCATTCCCGAATTGAAACAACACTTCATAAAGACTGAAAGCTTTTTTTGTTATCAACACCTCGGACATTTAGGCGAGGTATCTCACTCGAATGCTGAACCTGCCACAAGAAGTTGATTGTTGTCAGGTTTTTTTTTTCAGAATGGGTTCTTTTCATGGTCAAATGAGGACATAACTAGTTCTGACTGTGATTGTCTACAACAAGTACTTTTAAGGTATTAATATTATTCATTTATATTATTGTTTATTCATTTTTCATTCATGTACATATTTCGTGGAACATTGATTAAACCACCGTATAACCACTGTAATATCCTCTAAAAATATGAAACGAATCTTATGCTCGCATTTAGCACCGCAAATAGCCCCAATGAACAATGTTTGGGTGAGAAGATGTTTCCGGCCTTATTGTGAAAGGTCCGAGACACACTATACATTGAGTTCATTCATTTAAGACGCCACACCTTCTGGAGGCGTCATTTGCGTTATACCATGGGCTCCGAGTGTTCTATTTAAAGGCAGCATACACGCTCGTAAACGTGGTTGGTATAACAATGTGAATCGAACTGCATGGCTTACAACATAATGCCTACGCATTTTGGAGCGTCAAAAACGATCCACAATGCCGTTACATCAGTAGCAAATTTGGCCCCGCCCGTATTTTTACCCCCCCCCCCTGTGTTTGCCCTCTTCCTCTAACGCAGGGTTGCTGGGTCATCTTCACCGTCAGTTACGTGTGTGGTTTACTTGTTAGGCAATCCACCAACAGTACCGACGTTGAAGATGACCCAGCAACCCTGCTTTAGAGGGAAAGGGCAAATACAGGGGGCGTGAAAATACGGGCGGGGCCGAATTTAACACTCCTGTAACGGCATTGTGGGTCGTTTTTTACGCTTCAAAATGCGTAGGCGTTGTGTTCCGTGCCATACCATTCTAATTCCGTAGTTATCTCAATCACGTTTACGAGCGTGTATGCTGCCTTTAATATGAAGAGTGTGACTGCTGTGTTGAAAGAATAGCGAAAACTGTCGGAAACTACTTATTTCATCAAAATAGGGGACATTTTTCAGGATTCATAACCGGGATTGGAGAGAATGAGGCGTCTCCTCGTTATGACGTGATTTCCGCAGCCGAACTTTTTTATGACATCCGCTTCGCTATGTAATGGTTGATTGGTTCCGCATACCTTGCCCTATCCTAAGCAAATCTTTTAAAACTCTGAGTTTAACTTTGGGGATACGCCCAACACAACCAAAAATTCAACGCATTTCCTACCCGGATGGTACCATTCCTTCTTAGTGAGAATGAGTATAGTATTTAGTTGTATATCTGTTATAAAGGAGTTTGACCCAGTTCTCTAAACACATAAGGAGAAGGAATGTTCCGAAAATTACCAACTTTCCCCTTCACGATTCCTTCCATCACAAACCTTTACCTATCCAGGATATGCTATGCGGTTTCAACGGATTATTCCCAATCTCCCAGATGTTGTTCTTCGGAGAATATTCGATCTTCTCTCATATGCTCACTTATGCAAGGCTGAACGGGTTTGTAGAAGATGGCAGAACATCGTGCTCCATATGATGCGTCGAAACATTCAGGAAATCACACTTGAACGGGTAAGCTCTTTGCAACATTGAATGTTTGACACATGCCCATGTATGGTTTCTGTATTCGATTTGGTATGACGCATGGACCAGGCGGCTGGTCATGCCGTGTTGGCGGTATCACTGGCCAACTGGGTTTCGACTCACGCGCGGCGATCCACCGTCGCAGCCCCGTCCATTCATCAGACTAAATTTATTACGTGAACTCTGGGAGAATTTATATCCTGCCGCGCCAATCCAGCACCAAAGAGGCAGGTCCCCGTCAGACTCTCGGTAGAATTCAGGCAGCTCCTTACGGGTACTGAAATGTTGGACCATATCTATATAGAAAATGGGGTTGCCAGTGACAAAGTGTTCTATGAAAGAATGTTCCTGTGTGGAAGATAAAGCTCTGAAAAACCAGGTCGTCCTCGTGAGAACGTTCGAGATTTTCACCTTTTCTTTGATGTTTGCCGACGGAGCAAGTCAATTGACCACTCACTTTCAAGTGTTGTAGTGTTCAAACACATAGTACAACCAACCTGCTCTACGATCACTCATCTTCCTGAGCAGAAATTTTCTAATGGTGTTTGAATGCGATGTCAGTGAACAACTGGAAATTTCGAAAAAATTATAGCATATCAAGGAAGGGTTACTCACAAAATGTTGCGACAAACTTTTCAAACCCTAGTTCGCATTAGTAAAAACGTTTTTTGAAAGCCGATACTACAATAGCTCATTACATTCATTATGCTGTGGAAAACACAGTTATCGATGAGAACAATAAAAATAGTTTCATCATGTGCAACGAAGCAGTAACTAATAGTGGAATCTGGTGGCTCTTACCTGATCATCTTAACATTAGAAAGATTAAACACAGTCGGAAAAGACCTGAGGAATGAGCAACACTGAACTCATCTATAAACAAAACCGAATGATCAGCTGATTAAAGGCACAGTCCAACCTCAGAGTCAGTTCTCTGTTTTTCTGTCTATCTTGAGAACGGTCCCACGCTTATTCCAATGACGTCTCTGGAATCGTTCAGGACCCCCCGGGAACTGAGGTATGGCCCCTCGAAAATTGAGCTGCGGAAGCATGGTGGACAAGTTTTCCGAGGCTTGTAACCCCCGTCATTTGCAACCGCTGTATGCGAGCTGACCTAAATGAACAGAGAGGCTAAGAATGAAGGTAAGAACGGGGCCTTAGATCGGAAAGCATTGCTCATATCGCCACTGTTGAGCTCGGAAGATCGCCAAAGGGGCGCGCCAAAGTGGCTTCCCGAGGTGAGCGCCACAGGGTGGCTTCCTCCTATATCTCGCCTATTCGAAGGATTTGACAGCTCGCACTTGGCAAGTGATACACGGGGTGGGTCTACTTCACAATTCTGTGGAAATCTCAGATTTCATCCCTGAACTTGAACTGTGCCTTTAAAGGCAGTGTTCACGATGATTTTCGTCCCCGAGTTTTTCACATGAAACAATGCGTTGCCCTCCAAGTATTACCAAAATTACGAAGAAACGGCGATGAACGCATTAAAACGTCGTATTTCAGTGACATTATTTCAAAGCATGGACTAGTTGTCCGGCGGGATGAACATGTTCACGGTGGTTAACACCGGTAAAAAATGGAGCTAATCAAAAATGGAAGAATATTTCAGGCAAAACAGGATTAGTTAGGGCCCTAAGGAAAGAACGGAGCAATAGGTAGTAGAGATTTGCAAAAGACGGGTCCACAAAACATTTCATTGTCGCAACAAACACTTCCTGTGATACTTAAGAGGCGGGCTGATACTTAAGGATTTCGAGCACTTCTGGTGCGTTTTTCTCAGTTTCAACGTCATTTTAGTTCTACCAGCGGGCCACTTAATCAATATAGCGAATAATCTCAAAATTGAAGATTATCGTGAACACTGCCTTTAAGGGCGGGTCAATGAAGCTCGTACGTACCCGATGCGTCGTTTGCTCCAACCGCGTGTCCGCTGTGGCACACACTGAATTTGACCCCAAAATAATATAGAATAGATTCCGGGAGCTAAACTCAAGAGTGTTATCAGAATAACAATCGAAGTAAGAAATGTATAAAAAACAAGAAGACCAAATATTGTGTAAATAGTTAAAAAAGAGAAGTAGCGGAGGATTATGGGTTTTTCAGTGGATATAGAAGGAATTTATAATGGAAAACAAACCTACGTTTATGAAAGGAAGCTGAAACAACCCAATCTCGGCCGGTACATTGTTTTAGATCTTCGTGTGCAAACAACTGCGCGCCATTTGTGATTATTGGCAGTTCGTTGCAGCAGATTGCATACCTTAGAAACTGTTTTTGAACACTACGCTTTTTCGCAAAGCAACTGTTTTAGAGCGCCTCGCCGACGCCTACGATCCATCAAGTGGTTGCCTTTCGTCGACTAACCGTTGGTTGTGCACCGGACGAGTTTGACTTCCTGGCAGGTGTCATTCGGAGGTGAATCACATTTTGAAGGCAGTGTTCACGATAAAAAAAATGTGTCCCAGTTTCCATTAGGAATGGGTAGTGGAGGGGCACACTGTAACGTTGACGTCGAAAGAATGCATGAAAACGAGCCAGGAAGAGTCTCAAAAGAGTCCGAAGTTGCCACTTTGAGCGCAAGGCAGACCCCAAAAGCGCAACACCCGCCCGCCGACGTGAACAAATGATTGCTCGAGATCGTGAGATGAACGATGGTTTCCAATCCATAACACCGTTCTTATTCATTTATTGAGTACGCTACGTAAGGCAAGCGCATCAAACACCAAAATAATATCATGCACAGAAACCATGAACCGGAATGAACAGAATAAAATACAATATTAATTCTAACACTGCCTTAGAAGCACTACAGCTTCTTCCCTGCAATGCGTTTGAAACTCCACAAGATAGAAGGTATCGGTACAGGGCTAATATCAAGGTTAAAGGCACTGTCCGCGTTAAAATGTGCTTTTTTGTTTTATATGGCCTATCTTGAAACCGGTCCCATTCTGATTCCATTGATGCTTCTGGAATCTTGTAAGACCTTCTGGGAATGGAGTTATGGTCCCTCAAAATTTGAGCTAGGGAAGCATAGTGGACGAGTTGTCCAAGGCTTGTAACTTCCGTTTTTTGCAGCCACTGTACGCGAGCTGACCTGAGTAAAGAGAGAAGATGAGAATAAAGGGAAAAACAGGGCTTTTGATCGGGAACCATCGCTCAACTCACGATTTCGAGTGCTCCTTTGTTCACGTCGAGGGGCGGGAAGAGGCGGGACTTGCCCACAGCGGCGGGGTTTGCTCACTTTTCTGAGCCGTTTTGCGGCTCCTGGGTAGCTTTTCGTCTCATTTTTTCAACCCTGTTCTGCTCCTGAGAGCTACGAGAAGCGTTTTTCATGGAAAATTCAAGGATGAAGTTTATCGAGAACAGTGCCTTTAAGAGAGATGAAGGTTGATCCGGCTCTACAAGTGAAAGAAAGGTCTCTCATATTGCCCTTCGGGGCTACATATGAAATCTTAATCTTGCTTCCCCTAGTCCTTGACCGACTTAGCCTATAGAAGCTTGAGATATTAGTTTTCGCAATGTCAACCAGTAACTTAAACACCATGCAAACATCATTAAAGGCAGTGGTCGCGCTCAATTATGCTCGTCTTCTTTTCCTCTCTAACACTTTTCTGGGTATAGAGTAGTAGAACTTATGAGAAAAAATCGCGAAAAAAAGCGCTGTTCTGGGCCAAATTTCAAACCTGAACTTTCTTGTCTTCTGATGGTGGACGAGCTCACCCCAAATCATCGGCATCGATGACCTCTTATATCAAGAACATCAGCTGGCTTGAAATTGAATTTCAATCAATGAATCTTCGGATTAATGTACACATCTAGTCAAAAACATTGACTGAAGTGCTTGCTTTCATTGTTCAACTGTTTTATTAGGTACATTTGCATTTATTTCTTCCTCTGAGTGTCGACGATTTTCGACTGCTTGGCATGAGACTGTGATCTTTCTGTGCACGTGTGCACGAACTGGAAGTTTAGGGTCTTAATAACTCTGATTCTAGCCCGTTTTTCACCGCGCTACCTTCATAGTTCTTGAGCTGTTTTGATCTAAGCTGATTTTCGTAGTTTTTTCGATAACGTTTTTCATCGTGACCACTGCCTTCAAGTCGGCGGCGAGATTCTAACGAATGAAGTTTCAACTCTCTGTTTCTAACTCCCGCACTCGGAATTCTGTCATAGGCCTGGATGTGAGATCTTACGTAAATTTTACGTGTAAAATTGTTTTGGATTTTCAACAGTTGCAACACATCTTTTCTTTTCTGCGGTGGAAAAACTGTCGTTCCACTTTCCAAGATAGGTCTAACGTAGGTCTTATATGCCTTTAACAACACCTCTGTCACGGACCGACAACGCCTTGAATATGAGGAACGTTTTAGAAGATGCATTATTGCACAAGTGCTTGTAATGTTCGTAGAAATCAAGTTTCCTGTTGTAATGAAAACCCAGGTCTAAAAGTTCATTCTCAACTTATCCTAAAGTTTTTACCTTCATTCTCAACTTATCTTTTTAGTCGGACAGAAAGTGTTTGCATGAAGATTGCGAAAGAATAACAGAATATCAGCAAAACGCAGCCAAAGCTCCCTAGAATTTTTGACCGCAAAATGGCGGCGTTGTACACGAGGCTGCATGAGTTGCCAATCCAGGCAGCAGAAACTGCGGCAATGTCCGCGCGGGACGTTTCCATTGCGCTGGTGTATAACCATAGCCTTATTTGGTATTCCAACATTCTACCCTGAAATGCGAATTGACTACACAACGCTACCCGTGTGGCTTGCGAAGGTTTTTTGGGTGGAAGCAGATTGAAACCTCTACCTCCGTGATGGAAGAAGGTCAAAGCTGTTTTCCCGGCACGTCCTAGCTGAACCTTTCGCGTTCTGATCGACACCACTCATGCCTCACTCTGCATTGCACTACAATTGCAATGCCGTGTTACCAAAGACAGTGAAACATACACGCTCGTAAACGTGGTTGAGATAACTACGGAAATAGATTGGTATGGCTCAGAACACAACGCATGTTCATTTTGAAGCGTCGAAAACTAATCACAATGACTCTACACGATAGAGGAGTGGGCCCCGCCCCTGCACCTGCCAGCCCCTGTATTTGCGTCCTCCTTCAAATATCACCGTCGGCGAAGTTTGCACCTTACCTATTGTACCTATTCTACCACCCACAAACGTCGTCGACGGTGGAAATGGCCCAACACCTCTGTTTTGGAAGAGGACGCAAATACAGGGGCGGGCAGATACAGTGCGGGCCAACTTCTCACTCGTGTAGCGTCATCGTTGGTGAATTTTGACGCATTAAAATGCGTAGGCGATGTGTTCTGAGCCATACCATTCTACAAGGTTTATGCAGAAGTTTCCGGACTTGTCACGACTTTGAATAAAAACCATTTATCTCAAAAAGAAACAAGGCTCACCCCACGTAATAATTTCCATCACATTCAAGAATCCTTCGCCACCGATTGGGCAGATCATGAATCGCGCGTAGAACTCTGGCTGTTTCGATTCGAAGTACATATTCTTCTAAGGCCATTTTGACTCCGTCATCGCTAGTGAGTTGTTTTCCATCCAGGACTGCATCGCGCGGAACAGGTGGTAGTCGGAAGGGGTAAGATATGGGCTTTCTGGAAGGTGAGGAAGAACTTCTCAGCCCTGGTTCAGCAGTTTCTGAAGAGTTATCCGAGATACGTGTGGCCGACCATTGTCGTGAAGAAGGCGAACAGTGTTCATCCCAGGGCGACTGGGCCTGGGTTGGGAAGTTCTTTCTCACCCTCCTTTTAGCCCAGATCTTGACCCTTACGATTACCATTTGTTCCGCTCGATGCAGCACTTCCTGGATGGAAAACAATTCACTAATGATGACGAAGTCAAAATGGCCTTAAAAGTATACTTCGACTCGAAACAGGCCAGAGTTCTACACGTCGGGAATTTATGACCTGCCCAATGGGTGCCGAAGGATCCATGAATGTGATGCAAGTTATTTAGTTGGGTGAGCCTTGTTTGTTTTTGAAATCAATGTTTTTTTATTGAAAGTCGTGAAAGGTCCGGAAACATTTGCGTCAACCTATTAGGTTAAAGGCAGTGGTCACGATCAAAAACGTTATCGAAAAAACTACAAAAATCAGCTTAGATTTAAAACAGCTCAAAAACTATGAAGGTAGCGCGGTGAAAAACGGGCTAGAATTAGAGTTCTTAAGATCCTAAATTTCCAGTTCGTGCATACGTGCACAGAAAAATCACAGTCTCATGCCAATCATTCAAAAATCAATTAAAATCAAAAAAAGCATTCAAATATAGTATTCTCCACACTATTGGCAAAACCGGAAGACCCCTGCGCTATCGCCTGGACGAGCACATGAGGGCACTACGTTCTCCAAACTCTTTCCCAAACAGTGCTTTCTCTAGGCACCGAACACTCCGCCACGCGTATGAAGCTGTTCCGAGTATGACTGTGACCCTTTTACACCGTAATATTTCAAACACAGCTAAAAGAAAGACAAGGGAGGCGTTAGAGTTAAAAAAGGTGGTCGCCGCCGATGAACATCAGAGAGGAGATGAAAGAGGCCTTACCATTGTTGGCGTCACATAGCGAATAAGGAGATTATAGCTGCTCTAGTGGCATCTGGTCAAACAGTTGTCATTTGCCGTGTGCGTTGGTTGCGAGTTGGTCTACCCGAGCCCTAACCCTGAAGAAGACCCACCGCGCACAGTTTAGGACCCGGTCAGCACTCAATCCTTATCATAACTTTCCTATGTGCTCATGGTATCATGTATGCTATTGTAAATATTTATAGCGCCTGAAGAAGGGTCTAAGGCCCGAAACGCTGCGAGTAAAAGGCCTATGACCTCCTCGATCGAGCTTCAACAACTACTATTTTAATCAAGAATAATGAAGCTCAGGAACCGAGTGATACCCAGAAAAGGGTTTAGAGAGGAAAAGAAGACGAGCATATTTGAGCGCGACCACTGCCCTTAAGAAAAAGTCATTTAACATGGTTGCTCGACATCAAACTATTCCTTGATGTTAAAAGCCAACCAGATCTTTCCACTGTGATTTCAGATTCAGTAATATGTCCATTGCCACTCTACTTGGCTGCACGTTTTCGACTGGAGATCGGTGTTCTTTTGCAGGACCGTTTCAACATTTGAAAGAATAACTAATCTCGTTCCACTATTTTCTTTGATCACTGCCTTTATGTGTTTGAGACAGAGGATGTCTGCCTTGAATTCGCTCAGTACATGCTCTTCTTTGATTCAAAGCATGGACGTGATCTTGCGATAGCTAATATTTGTTTGTCGTTCACTGTGCTACTGATGAGCTCATGAAGTTGCTCCCTGAAATGAACTTTGGGAACAAACAGCAGTCAACGCAACGTCGGAAAAAGTGCTGGATAAATTCAGATGATGTCTGTGATCAATGAAAAAGTCGGTCGATTGTCGAGCTAAGGCGATCGTTTGTCTCACTCTGCTGACAGAGCTGATCCGACATGCCGGTGGCACTGGCGCGCGGCACGAAAAATTTGACGGGCTTGAACTTTGACAACTCGGAAAACCGCCGCATTCAATGCGTGTCAAATATGCATTCAACTCGAGTGACCACACCCATCGAAAGGCTCTATCACAGGGGCACGTGCTCCAAACAGCAGCACGTGCTGCAAAATTTCATACCAGGGGCATGTGTCATAAAATTCAATAGCAGGAGTACGTGCTGCTAGGTAGTCCAGCGTCATCATAGTAGCACACACCAACGTGTGACGCGGCCAGCTCGCCGAGCACCATCTGGGGCCGTCAGCTGTTAGACGAGTCCTCCAGCGGTCGGGCGGGTAAAGTACCGCAAACTTGGGAAATTAAACCGGCGAAGCAGAAGCAGCAGTCTTAGCTCCTTCTCAGGAGTGCATCGTATACTTTCCTTTTTTGGATAATAGTTTTGCCATCGAGTTGAATGTGTATCATGCGTGCATTGGACGGCTTATTCATTGGGGCACGTGCTGTAATTTGAAACACAATAAGAGTTTGTGCTCCCTAGCAGCAAGTTCCTTGAATGTGCTCGAAGCCACCTTGTCTTCGAGTTGAATGCATATTCGACGCGCATTGAATGCGGCGATCGTCTGCGAAACTCATCATAATGACCAAGTATTGAACGTCTTCTTAGTTTATCGACTAGCCTCAGCGATTTTGAATTCTTTGAAATTATCTCGGAGCGAAAAAAATGGAGCGCAGGCCACAGGTAGGCCAATAAAAGTACGAAAACCACAGAAAAAATTGTTGGCTCCGATCTATTTGAGACTCATTGGACAATTACCTTTAGTATTATCATAATAAAAGTGTGCCCGTGGTTCGCGTTTGTGGCCGTTGTCTGCGCGTTCTTCACCGCCGTCATGAAGATCGTCGTCCACCTACATACACGCTGTACAATTACCCGATATTTTGCCGAACTGGTCATGCTGTGAATATATAATTCCTTTACTTAAAAGCCATTTTCACAAAGGGTGACGCTTCATAGCTTCCGAAAACTTTTTGTTGTACTCCTGAGAGTATTAACTATGCACAATACCGCTCGTAGGATTTGGTCAGAAAGCGAGCGAAGTCGGGTTTTCGCGTTTTTTTTTTGTATAGCATGCTTCAAAGTCAACTTTGAGCGAAACTAGGAAGATATTCATGATCCTGGCGTTGAGGGCTACCCAATCGCGAACTAAAGGTTTTGCTCTCACCCAGATTTGTGATCACGTTAACGTGGCGGATGGGGCGCTACCATCTCCGTCTGCGTTTCGCTGTGTCTACCGTAGGTAAAGAGCTGGTTGATTGCGAAATTTCCATGGTTCTCAACTAAATTCCGACAATGGCCATGCCATTGGATAGCCCTCAACGCCAGGATCATGTGTATCTCTATATTTCCGCTGAAAGTTGACTTTGAAGCGAGTTATACAAGAAAGACGCGAAAACCCAACTTCGCTAACCTTCTGACCAAAACCTTCGAGCGGTAGTGTATGTACTATGATTGTGCCATTCGAATATATTCGAATCGATATATTCGAATAGTTGCTATTCGAATACGTATTCATTATCGGAATTTCTAAAATCGCGCTATTCGAATTTTATTCAAATATCGGACCTCAAAAAAAGGGGTATTCGAATCTATTCAATAATCGGACCCCTGAAAAAGGGGTATTCAAATCTATTTAATTATCGAAGCGTACTATTCAGATATTCATTAGAATATTTGTAATTTGGGAAGGTTTCGAATAGATTAGCTTTTTTTTCTCACGGCCGACCCTGCCATAGTGCCGGTGCTGGTCCTGACACGATGAGGAATAGTTGGCAAAACCTGTCGCTGCAGCGACGAGGAAGTATACTAATGCCCTTAACATCCTGCCTTCTAAGAATAGCGAAGGAACTAGGCTTCAGTAGGCTTTTTCTGAAGCACAGAAACCCCAATCCCCCTCGTATTAGGAATAAAATTACGTTTTATTATCCGAGTGCGAGGCCGAGGGAAGCTGAGTTTGAACCCCTGTCAGGTACCATACTCCAACATTGAGCGAACGCAAAATTTATAGGCCTTGATCAGCAACTGTGGATCTTTTGAGCTCAAAGGCAGGGTCCGGGCAGAATTTTAGTTATGGGGTTTCACGCTGAATCGGAGCGTATGGTACAGGAGGAGCGGACATTGCTCACCCGTGCGCCCTGCGTCGCGGTCGGTGAGCGTGGCGCACGACGGATGGGGCGGCGACGCGAAATCTCAGCCTTTATGTAGACTGGCATGTCCTGAAGCATTATTTACTTTGCTGCGTTCATTTTATGTCACTAACGATGACCGTTTTGCCGTATATCGTGCTAATATCTCTTCTAAAAGATGGCGGCTTTTCCGCGTTCGCAACGCGCGTGACGCGTGCGCACGCAGTTTACTTCGGAGTATAATTTCCGCTTTTCCTGTTTTCAGTTTGTCGCTTTAGAATTATTCTAATATATTCGAATCGATTTTATTCGAATTTATTCAAAAATCGTACCTTAAAAAAAGGGTCATTCGAATCTATTCGATATTCGGTCTTTTCGTCCAGGGCACAACTATAGTATGTACTATGATCCCTCTAACAGGCAAGAGCTACCGTTTTCTGCGGCTGCAGGGAATTCCAGAGAATGAGTGCTTTATTTGTAGGGAATATAACAGAGGAACGCGGAGAGGAGCAGGCGAGGCTGACTTGTCTGAGGCCCTTCCCAGCGGCCTTTTCTGCAGTCCGCTTCCAGCTGGTTCACTTTTCTGGCCTGCTCAACGGGAATTCACCTCGCCTTCTTTGGTGGTCATCGGCATTCTAACCTTGCCGAAAGCGGATTCTTACTCTCAGATCATCTCCTGATCTGTCAGCCATAACCCTTCTAAATGAGGCTCGCCTGATCCAAGTCGACCCAACTAGCGCAAATTATGGAAAAATTTGAATGTGTCCGAACCTTGCCTTCAAGACGGATGGAAACTAGGAAGTTGGTCGGCACTGTGGGATACAGGCAAAAACTAGGAAGTAGCCCTTCGCTTCTCAGTTCATAATGGTTTTTACCTTTTCACCTGTGTCTGGCTTCTGCTGACTAATGCTCGTCTTTAGGTCACGACTATCATTAACAAGAATGACCACCGATATTGTGTTTCTTGCCAACCTGCAGCACGTGAGTTCTCCCATTTGTACCAATCTCGTTGCTCTTGTACCGCGTGGACGCGAACACAAAGCATGGCTCTTGCATTTTAATCCGTAAGGCCCCGATCCTAATCCGCCGAAGACTGGACTGAGCCGTTCCCTCCCGTCCCTAGTGATCCTGCACAGTCCTGCGCCGCTACTTGTGTGTCTGATGCATGTCAATCGATTATGCAGGCGTAGCCGAGGGCACTGCGGCCGGCTCAGTCCGGCCACAACGTTGAGATTTCCTAACTCAGCAAGCAACGCATTGCAAACGTATCGACTGGGGCGGTCACAGATGGTTCAAGGCGAACCAGATAGGCTCAGTCCAACCACATCGGGTGCATTTTTTTTTACACTTTACCGAGAGAAAATAACGTTGATTGAGTTCGGGTTCAATACACATATCGCAATAATAACATCTTCCACTTCTTTCAGACTGTGAATTTGTGAATTGTTCAGGTTTATGTTAACAAAGATGCAAATAGGAAATATTTTTCAAATGTCGAGGAATTGTGGTTGTTAATAATTGATTGCAATGATGATGTCACACAGAGGTTCATCGCCGTCGAAGATATGTTGTACACAGTGAGTTAAGACTTTCAGTACGGTGATATACAGTCTATTTTACAACAGCGTTCTCCACTCGTCACGGCTGCAACTTCTTTCTTCTCAGGAGGTTTTGTGATAAATTTGTGAGCACTGTTGTGACGCTGAGTACTAGACAGAGGCCTTATCGGAATGAAATTTCGGTCCGCAGTTGCAGACAAACGCTGTTGCAGCACGCAGTTGGAAAATCATTGTGTTAGGAGCAGGATTATTCGTGCGGGAATTAAATGGCCACGATTTCCCTTGAGCCGCATGTCGCAACAGCGGTTGTCTGCAAGAGCAGATGCGGGTTTCTACCAGATATGGACAGTAATCTTGTGCTATATACGAATATTGAAGGAGATCGATTCTCTAACCCTGCAAGTGCACCTCAGGACTCACTGCTACAGCAATATCGCCAGAGTGATTAACGCTTTTGTCACAAGGTATCCAAAGGCTAAAATAAGTCTCGAACTTCATGCCGAGAATAGTGCAATGGTAAGACATTGGTTTGCTAATGAAGCTGATATTGTCTGATATATGTATAGTAGCAGAAGAAATAAGCATTTGCTTCGAAATTTGAGAAGATAATGAATTGAAGGCATCCTGTTTAGCAGCACGGATGCATCTTGTGTACACATGATATGTGTGTGAACTAGCAACATTCTCACCTAGGTTTTCAATCAACTTCGTGAACTCCTCCCGGTTTCGTTTCGACGGACTAAGTTCATATGTACTGAGTTCAACCTGCCATTGTTTTCATTCGAGAGGCTCTACGGTGTTATGAAAGAACGGAAAATTAAAACAAAGAACATCGCTGTCAGGTAGGGTTTTTTTGTAATTCTGATGGTCTTTTCGTCAAGTTGGAACCTGGTAGTTAGGGCTAAAGACACAGTCCAACCTCAGAATCGATTTTACGTTTCTCTGCCTATCTTGGAGAAAATTTCACGCTGATCACAATGGTGTCTCCAGAATCGCTCAGAACTTAGTACGAACAGAGTTACGGCTCCTCAAAAATTTCGATTTTGAACGGCTAGAAGTTCTCGGACGAGTTGTCTCGAGCCTGTATTTTCTTGTCATTCGCAGCCATCGTTCTGGAGCAAGCCACAATATAAAGCCAGACCGAAAACAATTCAAAGAACATAGGTTTTGAATAAAATAATTCGCGCTTCTCTTCCCTATTGAGGTCGGGAACCAGGCGGTGGGCGTTACCCATTTTTTGTTTCAAGGGGGCGTGGCCGACTTTTTCCTAGCCTTTTCTCGCTTATTTGAACGAATTGAGACTTCGCGCTTGGCAGGGTTGCTATAGGCGGCGACCGGACCATAATATTAAAAATTACCTCTGAGGTTGGACTGTGCCTTTAAGGCAGGGTCCGGGCAGAATTCCGATTCTGAGATTTTTCCGCTGAATCTGTGCTTATGGTACAGGTAGTCCGAAGGAACATGCGAACACTGCGTTGAAATCGGTCTCCTTCAAGTTATTAAAGCTGTTTCTGTGAGCCGATCATCCAGAAAAGTCAGAAAAGTGTGGCCATCGTCCATATTTTAGCCGTTGTCCGCGCATTTTTCAAAAGTGCTGTGTAATTATCGGTCATTCCAACCATAATTCTATCAAAAAGGGGTCTTCCAAGCAAAAGAGGTTTGGTTGGCGTCAGAAACGTTCCAACAAAAAGGGAACAATAATTAAGTTGAATGAGGAGAGTCTACAACAAGTGAACAATATTCTATCAAAAAAGGGTTTTCCAAGCAAAAGAGGTTTGGTTGGCGTCAGAAACGTTCCAACAAAAAGGGAACAATAGGTAAGTAGAATGAGGAGAGTCTACAAAAAGTGAACAATATTTTCTGTGACTGATTTTCCTGGCCGATACTTCTTAACAGCAAAAACAAACCGTTGTGGTACTTCACAAGGAAGAGTTCAATGGTTTCCAAGAATGGACTTCTATTCGTTGACGAGATTATTTAGAAAAAAATATTCTCATTAGATGCTGCACTTTGGTTTCGCTTCTCGTAGCAGCTGGAGCTAACCGTCCGTCTGTGTTTTTGGCATCATCTTCTATTCTGATGGTAAGTATTAGGTTTACATGCACATACTTTTTAACGGTTCTCGTGTAGTCAAGACCATGTTTGGAACCACAGAGGGCTTCCGTGTAAAACACCGCAACGGTTTGTTTTTACTGTTAAGAAGTATCGGCCAGGAAAATCAGTCACAGAAAATATTGTTCACTTTTGTAGACTCTCCTCATTCTACTTACCTATTGTTCCCTTTTTGTTGGAACGTTTCTGACGCCAACCAAACCTCTTTGCTTGGAAAACCCTTTTTGATAGAATATTGTTCACTTGTTGTAGACTCTCCTCATTCAACTTAATTATTGTTCCCTTTGTTGAACGTTTCTGACGCCAACCAAACCTCTTTGCTTGGAAGACCCTTTTTGATAGAATTGTTCACTTTTATTGATATTACGAAGTAATATCCCTGAAAATCTTCAATAATTCTCGAATAGCATGGATTGCTATAATAATCAGTAAGCAACAACCTTGTTGCGCACGCTACAAATGAAGCGCTACTCACTTTCCACGACGTCCTGATGATGTCAGAAAATGCCCTATGCACTTGGCACCACCTTGGCACGACGTCCTGATGACGTCACCAGATGCTTTATGCACTTGGCACGACGTTCTGATGACGTCATCAGATGCTATGTGGACTTTATATGACATCCTGATGACGTCATCAGATGCCCTATGTACTTTACATGACATCCTGATGAAGCCATCAGATGCCCTATGTACTTTACATGACATCCTGATGAAGTCATCAGATGCCCTATGTACTTTACATGACATCCTGATGACGTCATCAGATGCCCTATGTACTTTACATGACACCCTGATGACGTCATCAGATGCCCTATGTACTTTACATGACACCCTGATGACGTCATCAGATGCCCTATGTACTTTATATGACACCCTGATGACGTCATCAGATGCCCTATGTACTTCACATGACACCTGACGACGTCATCAGATGCCCTGTGTACTTTACATGACACCCTGATGATGTCATCAGATGCCCTATGTACTTTACATGACATCCTGATGACGTCATCAGATGCCCTATGTACTTTACATGACACCCTGATGACGTCATCAGATGCCCTATCTACTTTACACGACACCCTGATGACGTCATCAGATGACCTATGTACTTTACATGACACCCTGATGACGTAATCAGATGCCCTATGTACTTCACATGACACCCTAATGACGTCATCAGATGCCCTATGTACTTTACATGACATCCTGATGACGTCATCAGATGCCCTATGTACTTTACATGACACCCTGATGACGTCATCAGATGCCCTATGTACTTTACATGAGACACCTGATGACGTCATCAGATGCCCTATGTACTTTACATGACACCCTGATGACGTCATCAGATGCCCTATGTACTTTACATGACACCCTGATGACGTCATCAGATGCCCTATGTACTTTACATGACACCCTGATGACGTCATCAGATGCCCTATGTACTTTACATGACACCCTGATGACGTCATCAGATGCCCTATGTACTTTACATGACATCCTGATGACGTCATCAGATGCCCTATGTACTTTACATGACACCCTGATGACGTCATCAGATGCCTATGTACTTTACGCGACACCCTGATGACGTCATCAGATGCCTTATGTACTTTACATGACACCTGATGACGTCATCAGATGCCCTATGTACTTTACATGACACCCTGATGACGTCATCAGATGCCCTATGTACTTTACATGACACCCTGATGACGTCATCAGATGCCCTATGTACTTTACATGACACCCTGATGACGTCATCAGATGCCTTATGTACTTTACATGACACCCTGATGACGTCATCAGATGCCCTATGTACTTTACATGACACCCTGATGACGTCATCAGATGCCTTATGTACTTTACATGACACCCTGATGACGTCATCAGATGCCCTATGTACCTTACACTGACACCCTGATGACGTCATCAGATGCCCTATGTACTTTACATGACACCCTGATGACGTCATCAGATGCCCTATGTACTTTACATGACACCTGATGACGTCATCAGATGCCCTATGTACTTTACATGACACCCTGATGACGTCATCAGATGCCCTATGTACTTTACATGACATCCTGATGACGTCATCAGATGCCCTATGTACTTTACATGACACCTGATGACGTCATCAGATGCCCTATGTACTTTCCATGACACCCTGATGACGTCATCAGATGCCCTATGTACTTTACATGACACCCTGATGACGTCATCAGATGCCCTATGTACTTTACATGACACCCTGATGACGTCATCAGATGCCCTATGTACTTTACATGACACCCTGATGACGTCATCAGATGCCCTATGTACTTTACATGACACCCTGATGACGTCATCAGATGCCCTACGTACTTTACATGACACCCTGATGACGTCATCAGATGCCCTATGTACTTTACATGACACCCTGATGACGTCATCAGATGCCCTATGTACTTTACATGACACCCTGATGACGTCATCAGATGCCCTATGTACTTTACATGACACCCTGATGACGTCATCAGATGCCTTATGTACTTTACATGACACCCTGATGACGTCATCAGATGCCTTATGTACTTTACATGACATCCTGATGACGTCATCAGATGCCCTATGTACTTTACATGACACCCTGATGACGTCATCAGATGCCCTATGTACTTTACATGCCACGCTGATGACGTCATCAGATGCCCTATGTACTTTACATGACACCCTGATGACGTCATCAGATGCCCTATGTACTTTACATGACACCCTGATGACGTCATCAGATGCCCTATGTACTTTACATGACATCCTGATGACGTCATCAGATGCCCTATGTACTTTACATGACACCTGATGACGTCATCAGATGCCTTATGTACTTTACATGACACCCTGATGACGTCATCAGATGCCCTATGTACTTTACATGACACCCTGATGACGTCATCAGATGCCCTATGTACTTTACATGACACCTGATGACGTCATCAGATGCCCTATGTACTTTACATGACACCCTGATGACGTCATCAGATGCCCTATGTACTTTACATGACACCCTGATGACGTCATCAGATGCCCTATGTACTTTACATGACACCCTGATGACGTCATCAGATGCCCTATGTACTTTACATGACATCCTGATGACGTCATCAGATGCCCTATGTACTTTACATGACACCCTGATGACGTCATCAGATGCCTTATGTACTTTACATGACACCCTGATGACGTCATCAGATGCCCTATGTACTTTACATGACACCTTGATGACGTCATCAGATGCCCTATGTACTTTCCATGACACCCTGATGACGTCATCAGATGCCCTATGTACTTTACATGACACCCTGATGACGTCATCAGATGCCCTATGTACTTTACATGACACCCTGATGACGTCATCAGATGCCCTATGTACTTTACATGACACCCTGATGACGTCATCAGATGCCCTATGTACTTTACATGACACCCTGATGACGTCATCAGATGCCCTATGTACTTTACATGACACCCTGATGACGTCATCAGATGCCCTATGTACTTTACATGACACCTGATGACGTCATCAGATGCCCTATGTACTTTACATGACACCCTGATGACGTCATCAGATGCCCTACGTACTTTACATGACACCCTGATGACGTCATCAGATGCCCTATGTACTTTACATGACACCCTGATGACGTCATCAGATGCCCTATGTACTTTACATGACACCCTGATGACGTCATCAGATGCCCTATGTACTTTACATGACACCCTGATGACGTCATCAGATGCCTTATGTACTTTACATGACACCCTGATGACGTCATCAGATGCCTTATGTACTTTACATGACATCCTGATGACGTCATCAGATGCCCTATGTACTTTACATGACACCCTGATGACGTCATCAGATGCCCTATGTACTTTACATGACACCCTGATGACGTCATCAGATGCCCTATGTACTTTACATGACACCCTGATGACGTCATCAGATGCCCTATGTACTTTACATGACACCCTGATGACGTCATCAGATGCCCTATGTACTTTACATGACATCCTGATGACGTCATCAGATGCCCTATGTACTTTACATGACACCCTGATGACGTCATCAGATGCCTTATGTACTTTACATGACACCCTGATGACGTCATCAGATGCCCTATGTACTTTACATGACACCCTGATGACGTCATCAGATGCCCTATGTACTTTACATGACACCCTGATGACGTCATCAGATGCCCTATGTACTTTACATGACACCCTGATGACGTCATCAGATGCCCTATGTACTTTACATGACACCCTGATGACGTCATCAGATGCCCTATGTACTTTACATGACACCCTGATGACGTCATCAGATGCCCTATGTACTTTACATGACATCCTGATGACGTCATCAGATGCCCTATGTACTTTACATGACACCTGATGACGTCATCAGATGCCTTATGTACTTTACATGACACCCTGATGACGTCATCAGATGCCCTATGTACTTTACATGACACCCTGATGACGTCATCAGATGCCCTATGTACTTTACATGACACCCTGATGACGTCATCAGATGCCCTATGTACTTTACATGACACCCTGATGACGTCATCAGATGCCCTATGTACTTTAAATGACCCCCTGATGACGTCATCAGATGCCCTATGTCCTTTCCATGACACCCTGATGACGTCATCAGATGCCCTATGTACTTTACATGACATCCTGATGACGTCATCAGATGCCCTATGTACTGATAGCCTGCGACCACTGGCAGTGGCTAGTGGCAGGAACGAGGGACGAGGAACGAGGGACGAGGAACGAGGGACGAGGAACAGGACACGAGGGACGCGTTACAAGAAAAAACGCGAATTTTAGCTAAGCTTCCGCCGATCTAACTTTGTTAATTTTCAATCGATTTGGCTCAAATTTTGTCAGCGTGTGTCTTCTATACTCTCTCACTTATATCCAGAAGGAAATCTCTAGAAAATTTGTTTTACAGGTTTTATTAACTACTTTACCAAAATCTAAGTGATCACAAGTGCCAGGCAAAACCAAACCTCTCCAGCCGCTTCGCGGCTGGAGCGATTATAATGCTGTGAATACCGTAATCCCTGACTTTCAGTCTGTTTTCTCCAGAAATACGTACTTAGAGTTTGTGAAAATTTCGGACGGTGTCCAGCTAGACCAGCCCAATCGATCTAACCCGAATTTCGGTGGTGTCAAAATCTGACCGGGCCTTGCCTTTATGCTCCTAGCCAATAAAACGCTAAAAGGCACAGTCCAAGGTAGTGGGTAAAATTTGACATTATGGTCCGGACGCTGTGTGTAGCAACCCTGCGAAAAAATCTCCCCTCGAAAAGAAAATCGGAATCTGACCTCTTCCAAATAAGCGAGAAAAATCGGGTAGCGGACGTTTAGGCCGGTTGGGGCAGAAACGAGGCAGAGACGCAGAGGACGGAGACAGGGGTGAGCTCGTTCACGCACCGCTGTCACTTGAGCGCAATCGCATGGCTGTAGCAAAGCATCAACGAAGCTTATTCAACAGAACATTCTCACTCTTTGTACATGTATAAGTGGAAGATTCAACTATGAATTGAAAAAGTGAGTGGTAAATCCTTCACTCCATTGACACACCAGTTGGACTATCTTTTCCCATTGAAATGGATTGGATTACTTTTTTGAGAGTGCCATGAGTACTTCGCAATTTTTAAGCGTGTGAGGGATGTAGAGTCAATCAATTTTTAGCAAGCATAGGCCACTCAAGAACTTATCGCCAACAAACCACATGAAAAGCATTAATTGATGCGGAAATCAAAACGCTAGAGATTCCAATGATTGCCTCGTTGGGCGACGCTGTACGCGCCTTCACCCTGGGCGACGACATTTACTGTGCTTCTCTGGACCAAATTCCGGTCCGCAATTGCGTCTCGACACGCTTCGCGGCCGCACGCTCCCGAGTCGGAACAGTTTCCAACGCCGCAGCAGTCGATCTGTTGACTCGAGGTGGGTTTCGTAAACTGGAAACTAAGTAAAATTGAAGAAAACGGTATAAAAGAGCCACATCGAGTAATCTTTGGCGCGAGACACTCGATCGACTCGAGCGCGTGCGGCCGCAAAGTGTGTCGAGACGCGATTGCGGACCGGAATTTGGCCCAGATAAGCACAGTACCATTTTCCCAGTACAAACCTTTACCTGCAGTTATTCCCTTAGTTTTTGAATGAAGTGCAGATGTCGATGTTCCCGTTTAGAATTCCCCTTCGGAACGGAAAGCTGTATCAGTGACGACCTTGAGGAATTTCGTAGGCCAAAACGCGGTGCCTTCCGAACTTGCTCGTTTCCGATCATTCTTAGGATTGAGGTGGTGCAGGAGATTTATTGCCGCGTTTGGCAGGGTTGCTATCCTCTGTTTCCTAGTATGATTTATTTCCATTCTTCGCGTGCGTCGGCGCGCGTACGCTGCGTCTCCTTCCTCCCACACTTTCTCGCTGACTCTACCCTCGCTCCGCACAAGCGCGCGAGGGAACAGATTAAATCTGACTCGGAATCAGAGGATACACACAACGAACGGACCATAATATCCAATTTTACCCACGAGCTTGGACTGTGTCTTTAAAGACGCAGTCCAACCTCAGAATCGTTTTTATGTTTTGCATAAATTGAAGACGGTCTCACGCTGATTCCAATGATATCTCTGGAATTGTACAAGACCCCCTAGGAACGAAGTTATGGCCCCTCAAAAATTGTGCTACGGAAGCATGGTGGACGAGTTGTCCGAGGCTCGTAACTTCCCCCATTTGCAACCGATGAATGCGAGCCGAACAAGAGAAAGAGAGAGGCTGAAAATGAAGGAAGAACGGGGTTACTTGTCTGAAACCCACGCTCATCTCGCCGCTGTTGAGCTCGAAAGATTGTAAAAGGGGCGTGCCAAAGTGGCTTCCTGGTATGGGCGTCCCAGGGTGGCTAACCCTCATACCTCGCTTATTCGGAGGAATTGAGAGCTCGCATTTGGCAGGGGCTGTTTAGGGCACTTCACAATTATATGGGAATCTCAGATTTCGTCCCTGGACTGTGCCTTTAAAGGCATCGTACGCGCAGAAAACCGTATATTATTTTTTTGTGTAGCTTGGCCTCTCTAGAGAACAAAAATGTCGAAGGGGCCCATAAAACCTTCATCTGTAGAGAAAAGCCAATCGGAACATATTGTAAATACGAATTTGAATTTCGCACCAAAATCCTTTTTGAAGTTTTTCTGCTTTTGGAGGCTTCGTTACTGTCATTTTCGGAGTTTTTCTGCATGTGGAGTTGGTGCCATAACTACTTTCATGTTGTCTTATGGTCGCACCAACATTCTAGGAAAAGTGCTAGATGACTGGTGAGAATTGGTGGCGGATATTAATCTTTGACGCCTCCCAACCTCATTGCCCAACGTTTTTGACGCGCCAAAGTTTACCAGTGTGGTCTACCGGGCTCAATCATCAAATTGCGCCTGAAATATGAAAATTGATTTCCATCGGGAACGATGTCTTTAAGGATGAGGCGTGGAGGATGAGTTATTGCGCCTGACTCTGCCGCAGAGTCTTGTCTCTGCGCTCTAGCCCATCGGCCTAAACCTCCTACACCCAGAAAATTCGAGCATCCACCTCCGCCCCTCAAATCAGCACCTATTTTCTCCGCCCACTTCAGAAGTTCTGGGCTCAAAAGGGACGAGACGCGCGATGAATTTTGATCAAAATCTTCGTTCTTTCATTCGTTGTCGGTCTATCTTTTTTGTGTGGCCTGCTCGGGTGTGATAGCTGCGAATGACGAAGAAAAACAGCCCCGCGACAACTCGTCCACAAGTTTCTCAGTGTTAGAATTCACAACCTTTGAGGGCCATAACTCAATTCGTATTGGGATTCTGAGCGAATCTGGAGACAACATTGTTATCAGCCCGAAATTCTCTCCAAGATAAGCAACTAAACTGCAAAACGATTCCTAGGTTGCACCGTGCCTTTAAAGGCAAGGTTCTCGATGAAATCGATTGCTGTGCTATCCTCATGAAAAAGTGAATCTGGCCATCGCAAGAGTGAAAATAAGTGAAAAAAAATTGGAAAAAACGTCCAAGAACAAGTTGTTGATTGGTGTTATCTCGCCCCCAATTATCGACTTTTCTATAAATTCCTAGTTGTGTCAACTTTTCCTTTGCTTCTAAAGAAAATTTTTGGAGACTACTGACTACTTCGCTAGCAGAATAAAAAGACGCATAAGCAAGCATTTATGAAAATCTCGTTAATTAGGGGGCCAGCCGACGCAGGTAATTAGCCCTTATACCTTGTTTTCGAGCGTTTTTCCCGCGAAGTCCCGGGTTTTTTCACTTAGTTACACTTTTGTGATAACCAAAACTACATTCTCATAAAGGGAGCTCAAAAGTCGTTTTCATCGCGAACCCTGCCTTTAAAGACGCGATTCAACCTCAGAATCGCTAGTTGCGTTCAAGAATGGTAGCCTAGATGCGCACAGCGCAAGCAGTCGCGTCGCGGCACGCCTTATGTAATTTCCTGAGAAGGATAGGGATGCCCAGTAAAATTGAACAATATGTGCTGTGGTACGACCGCTTGCGGTATTTAAAGCTGCACGATGGCTATCCGACACGATTGTTCAGTCGGCATGGATCCTATTGATACTACATATGCGTTCCCTACTGAAGATTGGCGCAAACCCGGTGTCATATGCTGTAAAATAGGTACACCTGGTAACCTCCCATGGAGAACGCAAGCTGTCACTAGGATCCATGCCGACTGTACATCTGAACATAGATTTTTTTCAGGGACTGGACTATTTCGGTTAATAGTTTCTCGCCTGTCACACCATATCCACTGGATACGCTGCGCATCAGCAGCTGCACAGTGGACTGCGTTGATGACCTTGTTAAAACTCTACAGCTTACAGCACTGCAACAGGTGAACTATCCTTATCTAATCGATGATCTAGTGTCGAAAACGCAAACTCGAATCTACTGAATGTATCAACAAACATACTGAAATGATTCCCTCAAAAAGTATCGCGTATCTCTGTCTCAATTTCTATGAAATCACATCCGAAATCCAGAAGAAAAAACTAGAACCTATGCTCACGATCTTTTGTTGACACGACAAATTGAGCAGGATCAGTCCGAGTCACACAGGAGTGAGCCGTCGGTTTTATGCGATTGCGGATCGATCAATGCACAGGTCTGACCCCCACGCCGCCCTAGCTGATATCGTATGAGGCGTACTCCCTCCTGATCGAGGCGATAGGATCTACCGGGTGTTGTTCCATGGTTTTCTAGGAATCAATGCAAATATATAATTTCAAATTTTTCCTATCATATTTGTTCATTGTTTTTGTTGCTTTCAGGTACCAAAAAGAATTCGTGCTGCTGCGCAACCTGATGTTTCATCTGTGCCGATAGTGTCAAATGGGACGTCAGTGAAAAACCCAAAGGTAGATTCATATGTTGGCAACTAAAGTTCACCCTGTTCGATTTGAGACTGTCGACGAACGCTCGCCAGGCGCCGCTTGATAATCCAATCAGTTCTCGCTAGTCGTCTAGTCGCCAGCTTCAACCGACAAGCTAGGACAGAATTATAAAATTCAAACCGCAGATTCCATCCACCGTAACCCAATGGACATGATGATAGTAAAGGAACACATCTGCATCACATTTACAACCGTGATAAAATGTCGGTTGGTGGATTATCATGCTCCTTGGAAGCAATTCACTTCTATACTTGTGGATTGAGGTTCTTCATGACAGTTTGGTGAGTGTTGCCGAGAGTAACAGTTGAACAGCACTAAAGCGCTGGAGTTTGGAGCGAAAACTGAAGCAGCTGGGGCAACAATTGGAGTGGTAAAGTTCCGTTAAAAAGCAGCATGTTGGTGCAACTAGTGGGGCATAAGGACCTAACGTGCTACCGTTTGCAGCAGTAGGGGAAACCTGCAGGTCTTCCAACTTAAAGAGAACAGCTCGATGTGAAGGCCCTTAGTGCTGCGTTTCAACCTCACGGTCATACGAAACCGTTTTCATGAGTACCGGAATGGATTCCTTTGCAGGGAGCATGACATCATTCCACCGACCTACGCTTCATCATGACAATGAACGAATGGAGTTGCTTTCAATACTCTTATCATGACCATCGAGTTACTGTGGATAGAATCTGCGGTTTGAATTTTATAATTCTGTCAAGCTAGGCGTGGCGAGTGGAAATGCTAAGTATCAGTCACAACTCAGACAGTAAGGATTTCATGCAGTCTTCTTCACTGGGTGGAATCCTATTTCATACTGTGCTGTCCATAGACCACATCTAAATGGATCTCGTCTTGTGAAGGAGTCTGTTGTTATGGCTCAGAGCATTGTAATTTTACTATCAACCAGGTGACGAAAACGTTGAGACGAAAAAAATCATTCATTAAGAAGCTCGAAATCGCTGGTCAGTGCACTCTGCGAGGACTGCAATTCTTACAGGTACAGGGGTTAAACTCATGGCTTCATCATTTATTCCATTTGGAACTGACCGCAAACAAGCTTGATCGCACATAGACACACATGTCGTAATGATTGCATGCTGAACTTTGAATGCCCTAGGCCGGGTTCATACTTCACGTGACGAACGACCGCAACAGAACATATCCAGTGATTTAATTTTCTAACCCATAGAGATCGTTAACACTTCCGCCGCCGAGCGGCGCGGCGAAATACAATCCTAGAACATTGATCACGCTGCGTGGCCAGATCGATATTATAGGAATGCACCTCGCCGCGCCACTCGGCGGCGGTACTATAGACGCCGTCTTACATTTGTCTACGCACACCGACGGCGAGTAAATTCAGACTTCGCATTAAATCCTTGGAATCAAGATGAGTCCGCGCATTTGTTCGAGCATATGCATACACTCTGTTCTGGAGCGAAGCTTAGATGGTGTGCTGCGGAAAGGGTGGACCCAAGCGAGTGCTGCGTCGCGGCCCCCAGATATAATGGCACGGTATATACATATAACTACCAGTATGCAGTATGGTTTCCGTTTTCGATTTAGTCTGACGCATGGATCAGACGGCTGACCGTGCAAGGTTGGCGGCCTCACTGGAGAATGGGGTTTCGATTTGCGCGGGGTGATCTACCGTCGCAGTCCCTTCCATTCATCGGACTAAAATTATTACGTGAACTCTACATCATGTACCGTTCGGTCTGAAAAGGAGTGTGTGTACCACTATGAAGACAATAAAAGAAATCCATATTGTTTCTCTAAATGACTTTCGTTGCAGGACAAAGCGCACGAAGAACTGGAAAAGCGGCTACGTATCGCCGCACCGAATATGACGGTCAACTGTGACGACATTTACTACTGTTGGTGAATCAGTAGGTCTTGCCAGTATCGAGGACTGTTTAAGACCTGAAAGATTCTGTTACAAATCGTGTATGTATATTGAGTGATTGCTATTGCTACGTCAAACGTACAAATGTATAGTCAATGTACTAACGATTAAATTGTCACAGAAAACTGATAGCGTGTATACTTTGGAAATAATTTATTCCGGAAATGAGGCACATAGAAGGCAAACCGGCACTGTTTCAAAAGACAATGTAAGGCTAAAATGAAGACAACGAGTAATCAGGGTTTCGCTAACTGAATCTATGCACGTGACGCCTAGGGCGGGTGTGCTGCGTTATGGCCGAATGGGAGGGGCGGGGGGCGGAGTCAGCTGGCACCAGCTGCCCAGGTGGCCGGTCGTAAACGGAGGTGCGAACGAAGGTGCGAGGAAGGCAATTGTAGCGTTGCTCTCAGTACGGCAGCGTCGACCAATTAGGCGCTATTCATACTACTCAACAACGCGGTACGCGCGTGCCGCGCTGGCGTGGCGCTTGTGTATGGATACTTTCTACGCGCGTGACGCGCGTTCCGCGCTTGCGGAGACTATGAATACTCCAGCGGCGACGCCATGGCGGAGCGGTGAAGCTGGAATGAATGAGACGATCGATAAATAGTATCAGTGAATGAAAACGCCAAGGCGTTCCGGATGGCAGTATGAATACTGCAGCCTCGACGCCATGGCGGAGCGGGCGGAGAGTGACGCGCGTGCCGCGCTGGCGTTGAGTAGTATGAATAGCGCCTTAACGAGCCATTCAAGCAAATCGACTGACAAGGGAACTAATATAAGTGATACTAACCATTCCACATAAAATTTTCCTGTCTAGGACCAATTTTGTACGTAGAGTCCGATTATGCCCTTCGTCGCTGCCTAGTAGCACTCTGAAAAAAAAATGGTAGGCGTTTCCCCCTTGATTTTCGAACTTACTGCAACTACCGAAACAGCCGGAAATCTTTCAAAAATCCGAAGACGGACCTCAAAATCGTGCTCAGCACTAACAATAACTCCCATGTACGGAGCTTGAGTGAAAGAGCATTCTTTGAACTTAGCATAGGGTAGTAGCGTTTTGGACTTGTACGGATTGTCGGTTTAACGTTTACTTACAGTAGCGGGAAAAATTAAAAATTTTGTGAAGACCGAAAGTTAAACGAATTGTGGCATATTTTTCGAAAATTCACCCCCACTCGCTGTTGTGAGTTCGATACCGATAGGATGTCTTCCTATTTATACACGCCGGAATATATCGGTTTAGGTAAAGGAAGATAACAGCATACACTGCCGGTTATGAGTTCGAGACTAAAAGGATATGTTCCTATAGACACTGCCGGAACATATCCGTTTAGTCGGCGGAAGGTAATGAAAAACACTACGTGTTGTGAGCTCGATACCAACAGGATATCTTCCTATGAACACTGCCGGAGCATATCCGTTCAGTTCAGCATATCCGGAGCACACTCTGGAGTTTTTCAAATATTCGATTCATAATTGGTTTACTCGGAGGATTGAATAATGTTCTTTATTCAAATCGGATCAATAATAATTTATTAGGGTTTTCGAGTACTCGAGCCATTTAGTGTTTTTAATAATCCAATTTCCGATCCGGCCGATTTTGTGTCACGCCAGTCTGATCAAACACCACTTAGCGCGACCTTAGCGGGTAGTGAACCCCTTCGTTTTTCTTTTTTTTTCTTAGGATTTTTATTTTTCAGTGGTCAAAACGACTACGGCCGCACAACTTTGGAAAATGTCTTCAAAAAAATTCAAAAATTCTAAACATAATATATAATGGTGATAACGATAATGAATGATCGGTATAATAATTTTCATGCAACCTTATGTCTTCATAAAATTCAATCGATTTGCTTGAATGGCTCATTAGTTGGTCGACGCTGCCTTAAGCCTAGTTTTGACTACAGGTGGTCGCTGCGGCCATGCGAGGGACAACTGTTCCTTTTTGATCGGGCTTAATGGAAAGCCGCCCCAATTGTAATCGCTTCGTGGCAAACGTCCTACATCGCTGGGTCGCGGCGACGAAATCCTATGTTTTACTGCACCGCTGCTTGAAGAGCGATTCTCAATGGTCGCTGACCATCGCTCCATCGCGGCCAAAATAGCAGCGATGGAGCGATTGCCAGCAAATGACACGTTTCGTCTAATGAACGTTGACCCTTTCACATGACAAGATCAGTGTTTTCGAGTCGAAACGCGTTATTGATGAATACCAGCCATTAATTTTACTGATTCATTGAATTTCTTCTATCATCCATGGGCCCATCCACTATGAACAGAATCGCTGCCGCTGCTAAATCGCTGCAGCAGCGGGTGCAAAATCGCTGCGATGAACAACAGCAGCGATGCAGTCAAAACTAGGCTTTTAGTGAGAGCAACGCTATAATTGCGTTCCTCGCACCTCCGTTTACGACCGGCCACCTGGACAGTTGGTGACAGCCGACTCCGCCCAGCTCCGCCCATTCGGCCATAACGCTTACCCCCTGCCTAGGGCATATTTCAAGAGCTCTGCATTTCTAACATCGCGGTGTTACAAATGTAGAGCCATTTGAGAGGGCGGTAGTCTTCAGGTGTCAAAGCGTGAAGTGGTGGAGAGCCGCTATTGGTCGGCACCAGGCATGTGCGAAAAACTTCGAAACCGAAAAAACCGAAAAACGAAAAATTTTCGGTTTTGAATTCGAAAAATTCCGAAAAAAACCGAAAAATTTTTTGTCTTTTGAAACATTTTATTTTCGTAATTGCATATTTTGGACTGGAAAAACAAGGCAACGTAATCGAAGTGCTTTGAATAATGACAGAATTATGTTTTCTTGGTGACACAAAAGCATACCCAATCAGCGTATCAATGTAAGGAATTTTACCCTTGTTGCAGCGTCGAATCCTGGCAAAATTTTAGCGCTGAACACCTTCTTAAATTCTTGTGGTGAACTTCTTGTTTTAAAACTGCGGTGGTTCTCTGAACGATCACATCCATGTTTTTCACGTTTTTGATCTAAACTGTGGGCTCGAAGGTCGTCCCCAATTTCATGAAAATACCGAATTCTGCAGAAGTTGAAAGTCGTGGGCAAGTCATAGATCAAAACGGAACAAACGTTGTACAGAGACGAACATCAATAGTTCTTGATGGATAGCACACTCTTGCGTGAATTTTTGTGCTGTCATGTTGAATTTCAGTGTGAGCGATTGCGTCGTGGTCAACACTGACCAGCAGCTTAGTCTCTCGGCGCTATTGACGGTAATGGCCGCGACGCAACCACATGCATGGAGTCGCGGTGTTCACATAGGGTTACGTTCAATCTGTTTCGCTTGATGGATCTGTACTTGATGCCATTCGCCCTAGAAAGTTTTATTCGCACTTTTTTTGGTATAGATCGATAGAGGGAGCAGGAAAATTTAGGTTGACTTCCGCTTGAAAATTATGGGCCTCCAAAGAGCGATTCTCCACGTCTTTCCATGAACACCTTGAACGAAAACGAATTTTCCTGAACTTAAAGCAGTGTTCACAATAGATTGCACTTTTGATATCTCTTTCGTTTACCGAAATTCTGGTGCCCTATACAGCAAGGCATGCTTGAAGAAAACGCGGAAACCGTGTTTTGTTGCTAAAAGAGGGCCACACTTTATTAAGTTGACTTTTGAGCGTTTGAGCGTGGAGGAATCAGCCGCTACGAAGGATGCTAAAGCTTATCTTGCTCGGATGAGTCCGGGCGGAGTAAAGAGCGGAGCGCTCAGTCATAGCAAAATATAACAAATACTAGGAGAGAAAGGTTAAATTCCGTCAGCCGCGCACCTCTTTGTGGCGCGGCTTCTTCACCTTCAGAGCCGGCATGGAATACTTGAAGATGAGTCATACTGTTCAGATACCGATCAACTTGTTAAATTCAAAACACTTGTCAAAAATTACCTACATTGTCGAGCAAGGATCTATTAATTGTTTTACGTTTTTTCCTTTCGAAACTTGTCATTTTTAAATTCCTTGATGTTTTCGATGTTTTTTTGCCTTTTCTATGTTTCTACACTTCTGCAAGGGCGCGTAATAAAGTTAAAGTCAAAGTTATAACAGTGATAATCAAGCGGTTTAGCTCGCTCATCAGTATTTCCTTGACTTGAGTACTTCATGTTATCACAACCTCGAGGTTCTAGGGGCGGAAAGGCGACATGAGGAGTTTCGGTGACCTCAGAACGCCTGTTTGCATCCATTATTTTGCCATTCCTAGCTCTTTTTAAACCATTTTTTCGTCACTGAGAGCATAGAATTCTTCTCGCCTATCATTTCACTGCGGAAAGTCATCGAGAATGATTATCGTGAACGCTGCATTCGAATTACCGATGCAGGTTATCTGCTATGCGGAATCGATTAGCATTATTATATTGGTGATGTTTCCGCCTGTCGAAATGTGTATTTTTGGTTTTTCGGAGAATTATTCCTGAAAGTTATGGCCATGCTCAAAAGATGCGCCGAGTCGTTTTAGTCTGCTGAAAAACAGGAAATTCAAAAAATTTCGGCTCCATCAATGTAATTTTTAATCGAAAGTGATGTAGTAGAAGGAACCGTCGTGCAAGGTGCAGATCATACGTTTGCTTCTGCTTGATTCTGGAATAAAGTCAGAGACGTGTGCAAACTTGCTGGAGACATCTGTAAGCAGCGAAGGATCGACTGCAAGTCGCATCAGAACCGCAAATTTCAGACCGAAAAAAACCGAAAAAAATTTAAACTTTTTCGTTTTTTTTCGATATTGATTTTTTTCGCCAAATAGGGCGAAAAACGAAAAAACGAAAAACGCACACCCCTGGTCGGCACCAACGCCGGCGACTGTTGTGCCATCCCACAATCGATAGAATCGCGTCAACGGCTTACAAGAGACTGATCCCAGCACAAATAGGGGTTTCGAAAAATGGTATGTTGTGGGGCAGGTGTTGTGGGGTAGGTTAAAAAGAAACAATTTAAAAATTCTGTAAATTTCCCGAATGCACATGGATATATGAAAACCGCTAAATTCAATTTTTCGGATTTAAGAAATTCGAACGTAGTTTCAGCCCAAGCTTTGCCCAGGGAGATCATGTGAGGCGCTGAACACGGTTACTAAATCCATTTTCAGTTTTTTCAGGGAATCGCCGTAAGTTACAGCAGGAAAGTCTCATTTGTCCGCAGTAAGCTGCCGTAATCTTCCGAAAAGCTGAAAGTAGACCTTATACTGGTGTTCAGCACTCCCAAATTACCCCCTCCCTCTGAACAAAGTTTGGGCTGAAAGTACTCGTATTTCTGAGAATTAAAAAAAAAGATTGTCGTGTTTTATCCACCCAAGAAATTTACGGACCTTAAATTGTTCCCTCTCATCTCCATCTCTCCCCCCCCCCCCACCCCCGGCCACAACATTCAGTAGATCGGCCATGCAGGTGCAGCGTTCTTAGTTGGTGGAGCGATTTGTCTGATTCAACAGATCATTTTTCGAAACTCCAATTTGCGCTTGAATCAGTTCTTCGTCAGGGAGACGTCGTCCACCTTAAAGGCGTCGTCGTAAAACAATGTCTCGTTTTTGAGTTGTTACACCCCAATAGTAACTAAAGTTAGCAAAAAGCCCCCTCGAAAACGTTAACTTTTCAAGAAAGAACAGTTTTAAAAATCTTCTGCAAATTGTTTGAAATTCGCGCCGGCATCGACTCGGGATAGTTACGCGGATGGCGCAAGGAGCAGTTCTACAATTTGTCCATTGGCGCAGCGTTGGAAACAATGCGCCGACGACTACAATGCACTGACTGCGGTGACTTGCACTGACTAACAAAAATACTCACCTGGGCCCTGCACATCGTCCTCGCTCGTTGTGTGACTAGAAATTTCCAGTCGATAATGCCACTTTCGTCCGACGGTGCGTCAGCGAACAGTGGCATGCCCTGTACTTAGCGACGCGACGTTCTGCTCAAATATTGCGAAAGTGCCAAATGACTGACGGAAGGGCCGGCCCCTTTTGACGGAATTCCTTACTTTCCACTTCCTCTATGCTCACAATCGTACGTTTTTGAGCAGCCAAGCTCGTTGTACGTTCTCACAGGGGCCCGAGGAAGGGATTGAGCATGAAAAATGGAAATTGGATTTCAGCGCGTACGATGCCTTTAACCACACTTGGTGCCGTCCAATGACAATACTTCACCCCTTCCGCCTTTTCCGACTTTCAACACCTCAACACTTGCCTTTTGAGGATGCCCCAGACTTTATGTATGTTACATAACAAATTTAGAGGGCACAATAGCAACTTAGTAACTCCTACTCAAATAGAGACATCACACTTCACGCGGTACCACTAGCCGACGTCCCGTAACCCCTCCCGTGGAAGGCCAATAGATCGGTAGCGGGCAGTCGGCAGCGCCGTTTCTTTGACTGCCCGTACACAGTGAACAAGCAATCTGCGGCCCTTCTGCCCTACCCTTACGGCTAATCTAATGACTGACAGAAGACAATTCTAAAGCAGTTCGCGTCACATTTAAAAATCACCGTTTAAAGGCAGGGTGCTCGATAAAATCGGATGTTGGGCTATACCCATGGAATGGTAGATCTGGCCATCACAAAAGTGAAAATAAGTAAACAATTGGAGAAAAAAAGCTCAGGAGCAAGTTATGGCTTGGTGTCCTCCAGCCCCCAATTATAGAGATTTGGGTAAAAGCCCGCTTTGTCAACTTTTATTTGGCTTCTAAATTAATTTCTGAACATTTCTGGAGACTACTGATTACTTTAACAGTAAAACAAATGTCGTATAAGCAAGCATTAATGAAAATCGCGTTAATTAGGGGGCCGGCCGACACCGGTAATTAGCCGTTATACTTTATTTTTAAGCAGTTTTCCCGCGAATTTCTGGTTTTTTCCCTTATTTTTACTTTTGTGATGGCCAAATCTACATTCTTATGAGGAGAGCTTAAAAGTTGTTTTTATCGCGAACCCTGCCTTTAAGTAAAGTTCTGTTGAAACAGAATTTCAAGACTTCCCTTGTGGGAACTTCATTTCAAACTGCTCTTGACAGGTAAGGAGTGAGCTTCTACGGGGAAGCTTCCTACACTCACTGGTTCTTGCAGTCTTCCTATTCGCAGATGCCATCAACGGACAGTGGCTCACCTGCCCAAAGCCAACGTCGTACCCAGCGAGGGTTTCGGAAAGAGTCTCAACACAGCGTTCCCTGCTCAGCAATCGTTCACTGGCTCCACTCTAGTCGGTGGTTCGTTCAATGATGATATCAACGTGGGAATCGATGGCTGAGTGTTCGATGACCCCTAGGATTAGCAGACTGCCCGCCGACACTCCGCAGAAAGACGGAAAAACCTCTCTCTCCGCGGGAAATGGGGCGCTAGCGCGAAGTCGACTAGCCCGACTTGGCCGGCGTGAAGTGGGCTGTTTTTATCTGAGTACTGCATAAACAACTAGCTAATCATGAAAAATGAAGCAGCGTCTATCTATTTTTATTCCAAAGGCGGTTACCACGAGAAGAACCGTCTCTAGTCTTGCCAGTCACACTTTGTGTAAAAAAATCTGTGATGCATGCTCCCATATAGGATAGAAGAGGCACCAGCGCGGCTTCCTTCGTTGAACTCGTCAATTGAAATTCTAGTTAATCAATAAGGTTCTGATAGCAGTTTTTATTCTGGCCTTCCATTTACGAGAACACTCAAAGACATTTTTCATCGTGGGCACTGCCTTCAGGGTATCACTGGAACGATTACCGGTAATTACTGAAAAAAAAAACATGGGAGCTTACGGAAGTTAGCGAGTAAAATCTCGTTATAAAAGCTGTACAAGCCATAACTACAAGCCGCTAATTCACAGTGCGGTCAACAAGTATAGAAACAACACGCTTGCGAGAGCCAAGTATGACAAAATGGTAGAAGGTACAGGAACAACAAAGGCAAACCAAAAAGGAAAACATCTAATAGGGGGGCACGCATGAACGCTATTGGAAGGTGAGGGACATTGCGTTGCGTCGCGCTGCGTGTGAGAGTGAACGCCTAACACGGAGAGTCCCAAGCACGGGGTTTCCAAGCCCGTCTCGGCGCGTTTATGCATGCCTCCCTGGGCGTCGTTTATACTCCCGCCGCTGAGCGGCGCGGCCAGAGCATTTCTGTAATATTGTACACGCGGCGCGATCGATATTACAAAAATGCACTCCGCCGCGCCGCTCGGCGGCGGTAGTATAAGCAACGCTCTAGGGTGTGGCCAGAAATTCACCATTAGAGGCCATGCATACAAAACTTCTCTCATCCTGAGCAGCTTCTCTGAGAGTTTTGGCCGAGAAATACCTGCGAAACAGCCACGAAATGCCTCATTGCCGCGTAATAGCCGCGAAATAGCCGCCAAATAATGCTTGCCGCGAAATAGCCGAGAAATAGCCGCTAAGTAATGCTCGCCGCAAATTAGCCGCCATATAATGCTCGCCGCGAAATAACCGCGAAATAGCCGAGAAATAATGCTCTCTAGAAGATATACGGCGCATTCCAGAGGCATGATTGAGATGTCAGCACCTCCGTCGGTTCAATTACCCAAGTTTGAGATACTTGAACCTCGTTCAGCCCCTGGAGGCCCCGTCTAACCGGTGGCAGCTCCTGATGGTGGCTCGACGAGCCGGCAACGGTTGCGTCTTGGTTAATTTTGTTTACTTCTGAATATTTCTCAGTTATATCTTGGCTACTTCTTGGCTATATTTTGTCCGTTCGGTGAGAAGCCGAGAAATAGCCGCGAAATAGTTGGCTAATAGCCCACCAGGAGCCGCCGCGGAGCCTGGTGGGCTATTTCGCGGCCAAAACTCTCAGAGTTACTGCAGCTACTTCCGCGAACTCTGTTGGAAGCATTGTCAGTTCTGTTTTGTAACTGGCTTAAGAGTCTAGCATCCAATCAAACCTCGTCGGATTCGCAACACAATGGAGATCATTGCCCCGACATTGTTAGGTATTTTTTCTCTACTTCGATGCCAAATTTACTTTATTTCCTTCGTGTGCGTTTGTGGAGCGAGGGGAAAGACAGCGAGAACGTGCGGGGAAACGTACATAAATTCACCCCCGAAAAAGAGGATGCATACTAGTATCAACCTTGAAGAGATCCATCATATGACTTTGAGTTTCAAAGAATGTCAAAAAAATCTTAGGAACGAGGAGGAAGAAGCTTTGAGCACCGTCATTATTTTGTGGAGAGCATAATTCTCGATTTTTGTCGTGACAACCTCAAGTACAGAACCATAACCAATACTGAGAGTGACACAATCACGAGGAGAAGCGAGCCAAACGTCATCGCCAGAAATACAAGATGAGGTTTTGGCAAGCAGACATCTTCGGAGGATCCTGAAATTCTCTGAGCTATTAGAAAGAAATGCACGAAGAGAGTGCCCGTACAGACCACGCGTCTAATAATAGCAGGTGTAGAATACACTTTCAGACATCTTTAGACTTATTTCTAGTGACTGGTTCACTGAAGCATTCACATTTTGGCATCGTGGGATGACAAAAGGTTAGGGCGCAACAAAATTCCTGCATTGTCAATACCAGAGGAGGTTTGCCCTCCTGAGACACCCTGGGGTGGTAGTAATCTTGTCTTTTAACACGAGTCAACCACGCGCTCTTGACTGTTGGTTGACCATGAATCAGCCACAGCTTAGCCGCGGACTAACCACTTCTGTAACAAGGATCATTCGTTTTTCGAATGTAAAGTATGCGTTACGTAAAGAAACGCAACCACTACACAGTAAGTCATGTAAAAAGCGATGAACGCATCCGAATTCTCTTTCAAACCTTTAACTCATAACAGTTCGCTGAGGATTTTGTATACCACTGGAAACGGTTCGATCCCATCGATCATTATAATCGCAGGACAACATATGGAGAGTTGGGAATTGGAGGAAACAATGGAATTTTCTCGATTTCAAGGCAATAAATCGAAACAAGAATGGCATTTTGTACATTTTCTTGCAGCTGCTATTTTGTACTATATTATCTATATAGGAGATGATTAAAAAACACTAAATAAGGCTAAACTGCATTTTCTCATCCAATCTTATGTTGTGAACAAAAAATGCATTAATTATGCTTAATTTGGTAGCCCTTGTTTCTACATAGAGCGAGAAAAAGAAATTATAAAAGTATGCGTTTTCGAGAAATCAAAGCTAGAAAAAGAGTTGTGTTAACCGCTCACAAAAAATCCTCCGTAGGACTTTTTGCGCGACCGTTCTTCGTCTCTCCACTGCAGGTATATCTCTCAGCGTCTGCCCCAGAATCTTCAGCCCGTGGTTCGAAGTGTTTGCCGCAGAGTGAAATTGCATTCGAAAACCGCTCAATGACTGCGCAATTTTTCATTTCAAAACAGGAGCAGCAGTTTCTAAGCCAGGTTTTTCGCCTTCCCCCACTTCCAATCTTAAGAGTAAGCCCTTATTGTTCGTATTGCTTAAGGATAAACCTTTCTCATACCATTTTTGCTCCTAAAAGGGCTGGCGATCTGCTACCCAATGACCGCGTAATAGCCACCCGCTTAGCGGCGGTCAGCTCGCAGCAAACATGCTGATTACTACCACCCCTGCATACAAATGCTGCACCTGTATCTGAGTGGAACGTTGACAAACCTGCACTATCTGTCCACTTCTCAGGCTCACTCATCTGATCTGCTAGTTCCACTTTAACGCTATCAAAAAGACGTAGCTGTTTCACAGCAGAGACATCCCGATGAACTCGTCGATATATTGGACAGATTTCCTGAAATGGTTTTTCACCCTTCGGCAAATATAAAATCAGGTAAAGGACACAAGTTCAAAAACTTAGGATTATGCGAAGCTGGTGAATATTGAAAAAGTAGTGGAGGCGCCAGTACCCTAGCAAAAGATTTTCTTTCACTCAGGCAACGGGGCGGACTTACTGTGCACATGAATTGGCGAAAGGCTCTCAGGAACTGTTTCTACCACGAACCAAAATCTAATTAAGGTGCGTCCGAATGAGAATGGCGACCCATGCGGCCGGCGTGCTTGACAGGCGGCCGTCGCGTTCGCCGCTCGCGGACGAGCATGCGAAAAGTCCCCACCGCCAACGACTACGAACGGGGCCGGCACCGGCTGGCAGCAAGCACAGCGCCGATCAATCAGCTCTGCAGACGGTGGGAGAGGGGACGGCCGTCGTTGAAATTCAACATTCGTCCGAGGGCGGCACATGCGACGGCCGCCTGCCCAGCACGCCGGCCGCGTGGGCCGCCATTCTCATTCGGGCGCACTGTAGAACTGATCGCGAACAAGCTTGCTTAGTGATCCGCTTGATTGTGAGAGCAGTCACACATATTCGACACTATCAAAAAGACTTAGCTGTTTCCTAACAGAGAGTTGAAGGGTGAATGTATCAGCGAGCCTGCGTCGACTAGGATGCTATAACACCCGCAGCAGGGATGTGCGGGAAACGATTTTGAAAAATCGGCAAATCGGAATCGACAAATTTCGTCCGAAATGACCGGTAAGCGACAATCGGAAATCGACAAACGGCAATTTAAAAACCTCCGACAGAAAACGACACGAATGTTCGAAAAGTAGGTGTAAAAATTAGTATTTCTTCATGCGCATCTTGTATTCCAATAACAAGAAAAGAAATCGTTTTGCAATAACAGAGAAGAAGTTGAACTTCTTAGTACACTACCTGCCTGATGTGAAAAAAAAACAGAACCGGAATCAATTTTCTATCAAAACCGGTAATAAGAATATCGTCGTGTTAAAATAGTAATTTTCGGGGGTTCTTTGATGTCAACCTTTTTCGGAAGTCCGAAGCAGGGATGAGCGGAAATTTTCTCCTGAATTGCGGAAATCGGAAATCGGAAGGACTCTCTAAAATTCGGAAATCGGAATTCGGAAATCGGAACGGCAAAAACCATCGGAAATCGGAATTCGGAAATCGGAAATGGTCAGCGAAATTCTTAACCCTCCCCTGGTGATTGTTCCTGCCAAAACACTTGGGCTTATCCTACTTTATTGATAAGGTGTATGCCCACGCGTACTTGTAGGCTTGTATCGTGACGCTCAGAATCATTGCAGAATCAGTTAGGTCCCACACACTTTTTCAGGCGCCTGCAGCACTTCAGAATCGGTTCAACACAGTCTCTCCGGCGAGCGGTACACTTTTATTAGAGTCCCGCAAACTTTTTTTCCCGGCACATGGCGCGCTCCTAGTTGGGTGCAACACACTTTTCTCGGCGCTTCACGTACTATTAGTTGGGGTGCTACACACTTTCGCCGGCGCTTGGTGCCCTCCAAGTTGTGTCCAACACAGTCTACCCGGCGCTCGACGCACTCCAAATTGAGCGCAACACAGACAGTTCCTCCGGCGCTCGGCGTACTCCCAGTTAGACCCCGCACACCTTTTCCAGCGGTTTGCGCACTCTAAGTGAAGCCCAGCCCACTGTTTTGACGCTTGAAGCACTTCCACTCAGAAAATGCTGGGCAAGTTACCTGAGACTCCAACGCAAGTTGCAAGGTGGTCTCACGCAACTTACTTTGAGTTAACAAGTAACTTGAAGCGATGTTACGTGTAATTGTACGAGAATTTTGATTAATGTAACATACGCTTATAATAAATACACAACATTGCGAGTAACTCGTACTGCTGGTACATGTTACTTGACATGTACCAGCGACGTGGCCGGCACACTGACAAGCGACGAGGCCAGCATACCGTCACCCGACGGAGACTGCTCGGCGAGCACGACTGGGCCGGCAGCGGTCTGTCAGGCGGGGCCTCCAGCCGGTGTGCGGGGCCAAGTACCTCAAAACTAGTGTAACTGAATGGACGACGCTGCCTGCATCTGAGTCATGCCTCCAGGGTGCAACGTATACCTCCCTAGGGAACGGCACACCGCGTAGATAAGTTACATGTGCGATAACATACATAATACATTTAGGTTACACGCCAGTGCTTTATGTCACGTGTAACTCAACTCGCACCGTGGAGCATATATCCAATGTTTAAGGTCAAATGTAACCTAAAGTTGTAAAGGCAGGTTGCCGAGAGCATATCTAAAGCCGAGAGCATTAGCATGTAACTCTGTCAGAAATTACTTACCAGTGAAATCCCGCACACTCCCCTCGAGAAACTCACAGAATCTCAAATGATACCGTTCATGAACTCTTTCAGCAAGCTTTTATATAGGGAACTGATCGTGTTATCAGTACACGCCATCACACCATAATAACAGCAAACCGAATGGCTTCATTGTTGAAAAAAAAAACCACCGAATTTCCGTTCGTTCTCAAAAACACACACAGACACACACACACACACACATAGTTAGGCAAACATATGTAGACAGTAGGATGTTATTGAATAACTTTCCTGTAAATGCACTCAACCTTAGCTTTCTGAAAAGTGAAGACGGGCCTCGAATTCGAATTCAGCGCCCCAGATATCCCTAAGAACTTGGCAAGGAAAAGGGTTCAAAAACCTAAACTCCGATATTTCCGAATTTTTCCGCATTTTTAGGCTTTTTTTCGGAAATCGGAAATCGGAAGGTCAAAAACCATCGGAAATCGGAATTCGGAAATCGGAATTCCGCTCATCCCTGGTCCGAAGCGATAATTCCAGCGATACAGAACAGGCGCTCATCTAGTCAGTACCAAGGTAACATCGGCATCAACCCTAATGAGACTTTGCGCTCCCCATTGGAGCTTGGCGCAAACTCGGTGCACCTATGTTATAGCATATGGCACCAAGTTTGCGCCAGCTTTCAATAGTGATGGCAACGTCTCATTAGGATCCATGCCGAACTTAGCTGAAGTAGACAGATATCCAGTAGCAGGTTATTTCAGCAAGGGATACCTTGCTGTTCTGTTTGAAGGACACAAGGTTTCTATTCGAAAACGCGGGAGCTGGGTCATCATCAGTCATTAGAGCGCGGATTGCTCACTGCTACTTTTGCGTCGAAATCGCGGCGTTTATTATCTGTTACGCACTTGTTGCCGATTTCTGCGGAAAAGAGAGAAGAAAACTGGAAACGACAATCGACAAAGTTCGTCCAAAAACGGCCGGCAAAAGACAATCGGTAAACGGAAATCACTGCACATCCCTGACCAGCAGCTGTTTCAATTTTTTCCAGGGCTCCGCCTAGTTGTACTATAAATAATATTAGATTTAAATCGAGTTTATCGCGGTCAGTCCTATTCTATTCCAGGCGTACTGACCGCAAGCCCATTCAGAGATGACCGCCACAAAAATGTGGTCTGACCGCCGTTAACTCAAAAGGGAACCACAATAAGTCATAGTGACCATTCCGAATGAAATGTACTTTTCTAGAGCCAATTTCGAACGAAAAGCCCGAATATGTCCATCGCAGCTGCCTAGACCCACTCTGAAAAACGTTATGAGCGTTTTTAAAGCATCGCGGCAAGGTAAGGATACCCCCCCATGAAATTTTTAGGGTGTTTTTAAATTTTTCTCCTGATTTTGCTAAAAACATGTATGTAGGGGTAATCTGGGATGCTCAACACGAATCTAGGGTTTGCTTGCACAAATTTCAAGGTTTACTGCAGGTTGCGGTAGGTGACATGCCATTTAGGAGGCGAAACATACCTTGATAATACGAACATCGACAAATGGACATCAAATTCATATTCAGCATCCCAAAAAACCCCCACATAGAAACTTTGAGACAAATCTGAGACTTTGACCAAACTACCGTATACCCACCGTAAACTACCGTAAGCTGCCAGAAATCGATAAATTGACCTCAGATTCGTGTTCAGCACTCCAAATAACCTCCAGAGAAAAAACTTGAGCATATTCTATAGAAGCACTCCGGAAATCGTCAAAAGTCGCGATTTGCCATCAAATTCTCCCCCGATGGGAATATGTGAGCGAATACAGTCGAAAACTCCGGAAAATCGGTAAGTGTACCTCAGATTCGTGATCAGCACCCCAAATAACCTCGCAGAACGAATTTTTAGTCAAATCTGGAATATTTTTCTTGGTACAAATAAACGCCCAACCGAAAATCCGTAAAAGTCCAAAACGCTACATATTAGTCTGCGCAAAGTTTGGAAAATGTTCCTTCAACCTAACCTTTCTTAGTGGGGTAGTTTTGTGCGCTGAACACTATTATGAGGTCCGTTTCCGGATTTTCGTAGAAATAACGCGCTTTTTGGAGGGTACAATAAGTACGCAAATCACAGAAAAAATGCCTGCCTATAACTTTTATTAGAGTGGGTCTAGGCAGCTGCGATGGGCATATTCGGACTTTTCGTCCGAAAATGGTTCTAGTAAAGTACATTTTATTTCGAATGGTCACTATGACTTATTGTGATTCCCTTGTCAGCATTCGTTCCTAATTTGCTTCGCAACACGTCCGCACCGTTGGGTAAGTGTAAGATTGAACACTAATTAGCGTTTCGCACTTTATGAAAGACGATATATTGATTGAACGCACTTCGAAGATGTTAATTTGAAAATCATACCGGAGCGTTTCTAAACGGTGTCATTTCGACGGAACACGAGAAGTAGACATCATTTGGACCAGGAAACTTGAATGCATTTATTCGGAAGAAGTAGTACATCATTCCTGACGGGTCCTTTGTTCTATTCAGTGCCGATACAAATTGCGAACGAATAATGCATCTGAAACAATGCAAAAAAAATCTATCAGAAAAACTTATTGTCAACTGGATACGCATGCATTAAAGGCAGTGGCCGCGATGATCGCGATGAAATATGCATGTTTACTTTTTTTCTCCAAACCCTTTTCTAAATCTAGAGTAGTAGGGCCTACAAGAAGAGATTGCGCAAAAAACCTATTTTGAGTAAAATTATCGGCCTCAACTTTCCGGTCTTTTGATGGTGAACGAGCCGACTCCACCTCATCGGCATCGATAATCTCTACTCAGATATTTGTGGGGAAGTTCCCGAGGACGATAGTCCTGATTTGGTCGTTATCACTCAGTCGAGGGGAGAGGAGCGAGACGTCCCCCCGGAAGGGAGCGTCTCGCCCCTCTCCCCTCGAGTTATACACAACGATAAGGCGTTCGAACCAATCGACTCGGGGAAGAACAAGGGAAGTTCGCTCCACGGTTGTTCCCATGGCCTCCCCCCGAGCATGATGAACGAGAAAACAAAGCCGCAGTGTATACGGTGATGCAAACAGGCAAGTCGCCAGATGGTCTCGCACTTCGCAAGTTGAGGGAGCAGACTTGCCATTCAAGGGCGGTGTAAGGTATCTCTGTCCAGACTACCAGGGAAGATAACAAGTTTCTCTGTAAGCTTTCGACAAAGGTGAATAAATTTGACCCTATTCCTGCTTTCGAAGAACAGGTAACTGTTGCAAACGACGAGTTTCGGGAAGCCGACTTTTGATAAATCAATGACCAATGGGTGATGGGTTGCGACAGTTTGGGGAAGACTGGCGATCGGGAGAACAAGGGACGACCTGCTAGCCGGAGGTCCCCTCCGCCTCCCCTCGATTCGGGGGAAGTTCCCCAGTTGTTTCGAGGGAAGTTCTGCTGTCGTTCTCGGGAACTTCCCCACGAATGTCTGAGTAGTATCAAGAACATCAACTGGCTCGAAATCGACATTTAATTATGAACTAGTTATCTTCGGACTCGCGTGCTCGACTATTTATGCCCTAATCTAATCAAAATATTGACTGAAGTGCTTGCTTCCATTGATCAAGTGTTTTTATCAGTGATCTTTATGGGCGAAGCTGTGCACGTGTGCACGGATCGGCAACTTAGGAACCTAAAAACCCTAATTGTAGCCCGTTTCTTGCCCCGTAAGCTTCGTAGTTTTCAAGACGTTTGGGGACCAAGCTTATTTTCACGGTTTTCTCAACAACCTTTTTCATCGCGACCACTGTCTCTATGTCAGTCAACACAGAGATGAATCGATCTGAACTCCGATGCTCCGACTTTTCTAAATTATTTATGGTCAGTTACGAATAGGCCGTACCATTCCATCCGGGAGCCGCGACACAGCTACCTGTGTCATTCTACACTGTACAAGGGACACAGAACACAAAAGAGAAAGGGGCGACGAGGAAGTACACAGCAGCCAACTCGTCATTGCACCTTGTGAAACGCGCTCCGAAAAATTGTGTACGTGACAATTGTAGGAGGGATGAGTCTGGGTACGAGCTCAGCAAAACCTAAATGGGTGCATGTCGAACGCTGCAGAAAGGATAGAAAGCGACGCGACTAGACGGTACTTGTTGTCAATGGCGACTAGTCAAGGCGACCTGCTTTCAAACAGGCTTGAGGCTCCGGCTGCAACTCACTGACCTCGCCCTTTTGCGACATGAGCGCAAACGGTCTTCTTTGAGCTTATCGCTTCGTCGTCTCTTGAATGGCATCGAGTCTCACCTTCTTCTCTCGAGCTTTGTGACTCGAATTCTCTTCATAGACTTTGTGCCTCGCTCTCCTCTTCTGATACACTCCATCTTTACTTAGATCGCCTCCTCCTTCTTTCTCGCTGACTCCTTGACCGGCTTCATAGTCAGCGGTGAATATCTCTAATGTGTCGGCTCAGGCCAGTGCTATAAACCTTCCGCGGTTTAGGCAGCTTCGTCATCTTACCGATTGTTGACTGATCGTTGCTGTCTGTGTTTGAGCCGAGCACTGCTGTTGTGAGGTCAGCGAGTGTGGCGGCGCAAGCAGTCCATAGGCGATTGCAGTCTGTTAAACTAATAAATGTGTTACCAACAAATAATTATTAATCCTCTATTCATTTTGCATTACTTTTTTGGAAACCTTGAAGGGTAGCCTTGAAGGGTGGAATTAACTATTCGTCTGAGTTGCTCACGTGCGAGGTTATCCGCAAGTGATTGGCGGCTATTATGAGTAGACGACTGTGGCCTATTGCTTGTAGATGACAGCAGGCTGTTCTCCGTAGGCGCTCAGACATTGGGATTGGCGGACCGCCGGCATTTGCTTGGCGAGCAAAAACGATTCCCGGTGTCGGACAGCCATTAGCCGGCGGTCCGCCAAAACTCTGCCAGCGGTCCGCCAGGACCTTGGCCGACCGTTGGCAGTCTTTTGGCTAATACCTGGCAGCCCGCTGTTGGGAAATCATTTGCCAGCGGTGCGTCAGTCTTTTGGGAGACCGACGGGTCGAGATGGGTCCCTTACCGCAGATGGTTGCGTGGGACACCGCCTACGCAAGGGTGTGAGGTAAGGGACCCACCCCACCTCCCCCCTAGCCGTGACTACTTGCCCCTCAGCTGCCAAAAATATGCTAGCCTCTGTAGAGTGACTTCAGGTCACCTTCCAGGGCCGGCATCAAAGTGCCGAGTGAACACTCAATGGACTGAATCGTCTTAGATGTTTGATGATGTTGAACTCGACACGAGGTTGATACAGTTATTTATGGCTAACGTTTCGGAGTAACCTCCTTCTTCAGAGCCTGAAAAGATCGTCTTATATACCGCCTCGGCTTATCAGTGGAATCACAGATCAAACTATGACATGTTAAAACGTGATCTCTCGAGTGCCAGTCTTTTGACGACTGAGCGCCAAGCGAAGGCCACGGGGGGTTAAGCGCCAGCGAAGTGCCGATTGGCGGATAAGTGCGTTTTCATGGAGTCGGTAATTTCGAGGTGTGATCGGCCGTGCCAGCTAAATGCGAGTTATCGCCCAACTTTCAGACACCTGGCACATTTTCGCCAGCGGTCCACCGCTAGCTCTAATTGAGATGCCAAGGATGAGCCAACCGTCGGCCTCGTAATTGCCAATTGCCAGCTGAATGCGTGTTATAACCCAGCTGTTAGGCAACTGGCACATATTCGCCAGCCGTCCGTCGCTGGCATTAAATGACATGCCGAGTGTATGCCAACTGTTGGCCTCGTGATTGCCATTGGCCAGCTTATTGCCAACTGTCCCCCATCCGTTGAGCAGCTGGCGAATTTTCGCCAGCGGTCCGCTGCTCCCAATGTCTGAGGACTAGTTGCTGGAGGATGATAAGTGGTATGCTGCCTAACTGTCCTGACTACCGCTAGGTGGATAGGTCTAAATCGCAAGTGGTACCTAACTCACTTCACTTGTTTTATACCGGCTAACTAGCCTATTAAGAAACGGATTTCTCTTATCAGAGCTTGTTCGCTTAGCTTCGTTATTCATTTTAAATCTATCGGCTAGCACGAGCCTCTCAGTTGTTAATGCAGTCGCATTGCTTTCTTGAGTTCCTAGAGAGACACTGGTATTCCTGGGACACATGCGAAAACCGCAGGAAAACGGTCTCGCGGTAAGGTGACTACGCACGGCAGCATGTTTTTCTGCATGTTTCCTTCTATACGTTTTATCTATGTATTTATAGCCTAGGCCGCTCATTTAGAGCCGGTCGAAGCAAGGCTTATCGGTCTTATCATGTCAGAATCTCCTTATCACTGTTATATTTTGCCGCCACCGACCGCTCCGCTGCTAAGGGGCTGAGCAGAGTGCCACCGCGGCGCGGCGCGGCCTGATGATTGAGAGCCGTATTGATAGATCGCGGCGATCTATCAATACGGCTCTCCATCATCAGACCGCGCCGCGCCGCGGTGGCACTCTGCTCAGCCCCTGACTCCACCCGGACTCACCCTAGCAACATAAGCTATATGTTTTTTTTCATTGGTTTGCGGTGATGTGTCGAAGATCAACCTGTTTGTTATTAAAGAGCAATCACTGCATCTTTCGATCAAGGATTCCTTTCGCGTAGGTCAATGCTGCACGTATTTCATTCGAACAGTATCAGTATCCTGTAAGGCCTCCCTCGATTTAGAGAGGGCGTTTGATCGAGTTCCGCATGGAGTAATCTGGTTTGCATTACGGTGGCACAGTGTCCCAGAGGAGCTCATAGACTAGGTCAAGGTTCTCTACACTGATCTGAAAAGTCGGGCTCAAGCTGCTGCAGAAGCTTCGGCTGAATTTCTAACCTTCGCTGGTGTGCACCAGAGATCTGCCCTGTCTTCCCTTCTATTTGTGAAGGATACTATCACGAGAGATCTGCAGAGATCAGCGCCAAGGACGCTTTTGTATGCGGATAATGTGATGCTTGCATCCGAAAAAAAAATTGTATCTCGACCGACAGGTGCAAGACTGCGGTCACCGATTGGCTCAATTTGGGCTGCTGCACCCCAACGTCAGGAATACTGAGTATCTGAGTTTGGATAGAAGTGAGCGTGACTCCATTGTGCTTGATGTTATCGCATTGACGTCTTCAAGAACCTTGGCTCGACCATTTCACCTGACTGCAGTCTATGGCGAGCTAGACACTTGGGTCAGTGCTGTGTGGTTGAAGTGGCAGTCAACGACAGGAAGGTGCGTCTAAAGTCGAAGATTTACCGGAATGTGGTCCGGCCTGTTGCGCTGTATGCGGCAGAGTGCTGGTCTGCCATCAAGAAGACAGGGTGACAGCTCGGTGTAATGGAGACAAAAATGCCACGTTGGACAGCGGGTGCCTCCTGCTTGGACCACATCACGAAGGAGGACATCTGAAGGCGTTGTGGTATCGATCCGATCCGATTGCCGAGAAACAGCGTGAATCTCGATTGCGATGCTATGAGCACGTTCCTAAGGCCGTGAAGAATAACGTTTGCAAGGCTGGGCTGCACCTTGGCGTGCCTGTAAAAGACCCAAAGGATAGCCAAAGCAGCAGTGGCTGACACGCTGCACACCGATTCGAAAGGACTCTTGCACTATGCGGAGGGTAACCGCATGAATAATCTATAAGAGAGCGTCAGACCATTAGACGATCTAGCGAGAGAGTGGCCCAGAAGTGATAGTTATCACATAATCCTCGGCCAATCCAATGGTCGTCGACGCATCCCGAGGGGCCAAGATGATTACAACGGTATTCATTCATACGATTTTTCTGTGAAACTAGGCCCCTTCTTTTACGGGAATTGGAGTGTATTCAAAGACGTGGGAGCCAGGCTCAACTAGATTCAGAACAGCCGGCTTTCGTTTTTTAGCCGGGAAAGATCCCAACCTTGAAGGCAGCAGACCAGGGGTGTGCGTTAATGGAAAATATTTTTTTCGTTAAGCGTTAATCGTTTAATTTCGAGGAAAAATCGCGTTAACCCGTTAATGCGTTAACACGTTAATTTTGCGCTTCGTTAAAATTTTCCAAACATTTTCTTGACCACAACGAAAATAAATCACAAGAGGTTCCAGAAAAAAAGAACATACACCTTCTAATGATGTCAGCAGGACGTCGTGGGAAGCAGTAGGGCTCCAGAAGCCGTAGGAACGGCCTTGTGGGAAATAGCTAGGGCTCCAGATGACGTCGTCAGGACGTCGTGAAAGGTGGGTGGGGCTCCATATGACGTCATCATGACGTCGTAGAGAATGGGTGGGGCTTCAGATGACGCGTTCAGGACTTCGTGTAAAAGGCGCAGGCCTTCAGATGATGTCATGGAAAGTAGGTAGGGCTTCAGATGACGTCAGCAGCACGTCGTGGAAAGAAGGCAGGGCTTTAGGTGACGACGTCAGGACTTCGTTGAAAGTGTATGAGCACTCAGATGGCGTCAGCAGGACTTTGTGAAAAAGGCGTGCGTCGCGTTAGAGAAAGGTCAGCGATATATTTCCCAGCAACCGAAAATTGGCCGAGCCGAAAGCCGAAGCGAAGTGCACGGCCCCGGTTTTTAAATCTGCCATTGAAGCAGATCAATCAGTGTCATAATTGCAGTGCAATTAACGAACTCAAATTACCGCGATTTTAGGGCTTTTTCGTTAAGCGTTAATCGTTAATTTTCTAAAATAAACCGCGTTAACCCGTTAATGCGTTAACACGTTAACGTTATAACGCACAGCCTGCAGCAGACACACCCAAAAATGGTATCGACTTTGTGTCATAAATCGAAGGTTTGAAACTAGTGATATGGGAAACTGACGAGAAAACCGACGAAAACTGCATTCAAATATACAGGAATAAGGGCTGTTTTTGCTACGGGGTAAAATTGGACGAGTTTCGCCCGAGCGGTTGAAATAGCTAACATTAACGATAAAACGGTTGGGATAGCAAAGCCGATAGATTCTCACAGCCTGTACTAGACCGCTCACCTCGTTGGAAGCTTTGAAAACCCGCCAAAGTGACCGTATTCGTATATTGAGGGGGCGGGGTTGAAAGCTCATGGGCGTGGCTGACGAAAATTTTCGACTCAAATTTAGCAGTTTCCGCTCGTTTTTGACGCTTCCATCGGCATGAGCGTTCCACTAGGGGGCCATACGACCCAAGTAGCGAAGTTATCTCAACAACTTTTACGAGCGTGTCTGCTGCCTTTAAACCTCGCCCGCGGCTGGCGCGGGCGGATTCGGTAGCTGACGGTATGGTAAGCTGATCAGCTGCGTTCTTCTATCGGCCTGACTCAATTAGCGGGCCTGCACACGCGAGCACTACGACAGCCGCTGTGAGATTTCAATGTTTCCTCTTTAGGACGCAAGCCACGGACCGAACTATACTTCCAGAGAAGCCTCGACATCAAAAATGTTGGAGAATTCAACTCACCAAAGATTTTGTTTGGTTCTAAACTATTTCAAACGTTCAGGTTTCCACAGATTGTGTATTACACATAACACACCAAGGTAGTCGTAAAAAAAGAAAGTTGAATGATTCTGTATTTTCGAACAAATTTTACTCCCATGCTTGAGTGTTTCATGTGGCCTATGTGCTATATAGCGCAATTTCGTGGCACGTGCCCCTTCTTGTGGGGGTACTGTGCTTATCTGGGCCAAATCCCGGTACGCAATTGCGTCTCAACACGCTTTGCGGCCGCACGCGCTCGAGACAGTCGAGTTTCCAGCGGCAGAGCCGACTCGATATGGCTTTTTTATACAGTTTCCTGCAATTTTGTTTACTTTCCAGTTTCTAAAACCCACTTAGATTCAACAGATCGGCGGCTGCGGCGCTGTAAACTCTCCCGATTCGAATGCGTGCGGCCGCAAAGCGTGTCGAGACGCAACTGCGGACCGGAATTTGGCCCAGAGAAGCACAGTAACGGATATCGATGAAATGATTTCGCGCCCAAAACTAGTTTCGCGGTTCTCAATTAGAATGACACGGATCATAAAGACTTGTGAACTTTACTTTACCCGTTTCTATCCACCAGGTCAATCTTTGTTTCTCCTTGGCCATCTGATGCGATGCAAGAATGCACGAACATATCGTATTCATTTTCGCCTGAAAAAAAGGACCACATAAACCTGCTTATATCCTCAACTTTTTTTTTATATGAGACCTGGACTTACGGTACAGCACTAGTGATGGAGTGGTTCTTTGGTATTATGGCAAAATCTTTTCTGTAGCTTGTCAACCGAGTATAGTACAGTTTTATTTGATTGAGGCAGCATACACGCTCGAAAATGATATAAATTTTATGGAATGAATCGAAGGTCTGAAGCTGTTGATATTCAGAGATAACGAAAAAACCGGAAAAAAATCAACTGAAATGAAGATATAACGGATCGTTCTATATTGGCCCAGAAGTGAACGAGTTGTATCGCATTGGCTGAAATGGCGGAGCTAGCGACAAATTTGTTGGGATAACGACGCTAATGTACTGGTACGGCCCTTTCTGGAACGCTTACGACGTTAGAAGCGCAAAAAATGAGCCAAAATGACCGTAATCGAGCATTGAACATTTGTATTGAGGGGCGGAGCCCGTATCGATGGGCGGAGACGAGATGATTTTGTGACTCGATACGGCTCAAATACGGTCATTTTAGCTCGTTTTCAACTCCTCCAACTTCGTGAGGGCTCTTCTAGAGCCTGTACGACCCCACTAATATAGTTATCTCAACAATTTTTGCGATATGCTGTCTTTAACGTTTCGGCGTTGTCGCCTTCTTCGGAGCTTGGAAATCGGAAACATCCAGAAGACTATTCGATCAAGCGTCATTTATTATACAGAACTCATTCAATAGGTGACCAGATCTCCCACGAAGCAAGAAACATTTTACCGCAATGTTAAAAGGACATGGTGCGATTGCGGTCACACACTAAAACTAAGGTGGAAGACGCCTAATTTCATTATCGATCAACAGCACAGCCAATTTCCAGGGTAGGTTACGGTTTTTATTGTTTGTTTCGGCATTGATTTTGTTTCTAACAGTTTATATACTCTGTTTATCTTGAATTGCGCGGAACACGGTCCGCCAATAGTCCTCTAATTGGCCCGCTAGTACCTTAGTGTACGTCCACGACGCGTTCTCGGCAGACCCGGGTGTGCACCCGGTGTGCAGAGCAATCAAGTCGCCGCGGCGGTCCCGCGGCCGCCCCCCCTGCCACCCGGATCTGCCGAGAACGCGTCGTGGACGAACACTACGGTACTAGCGGGCCAATTAGAGGACTACTGGCGAACCGTGTTTTGTGCAATTCAAGATAAACAGAGTATATATTGCGAATAGAGGCTATTCTTAGTGCGTGAGGGAAATCAACCGTTTGTTCGGGCTTCGAAGTTTTTTTTTTCAAAATTCCGTCTTGAAATCGAACAAAACGGCAAACTCTTCTCGCACACTAGGAAAAGTTCCTATTCGTAACATTATCAGAGTCACAAACAAAAATAATGCCGCAGCAAACAAGAAATAAAAAGAAAAACCGTAACTCATCCCGAAAATCTGATATGCTGCTGATCGATAATCAATTTAGGCGTCTTCCACCGTAGTTTTAGTGTGTGACCGCAACTGCACCATGTCCTTTTAACATTGCGGCAAACTGTATGCAACGGTACAATACTCAGAAAACCGCCGCATTCAATGCGTGTCGAATATGCATTCAACTCGAGTGACCACACTCATCGAAAGGCTCTATCACAGGGGCACGTGCTCCAAACAGCAGCACGTGCTGCAAAATTTCATAGCAGGAGCATGTGCCATAGAATTCGATCACAGGAGTACGTGCTGCAAGGTAGTCCAGCGTTATTATAGTAGCATACACCAACGTGCGACGCGGCCAGCTCGCCGAGCACCATCTGGGGCCGCCAGAGGTTGGACGAGACCTCCAGCGGTGGGGCGGATAAAGTACCGCAAACTTGGTTATTTGAAACGGCGAAGCTGCCGACCTCTCAGTTCCGTCTCAGGAGTGCATCGTATACTTTCCTTTTTTGGATATCGTTTTGTCCCCGAGTTGAATGTGTATCATGCGCGCATTGGACGGCTTATTTGTTGGGGCACGTGCTGTAATTTGAAACACAATGAGAGCACGTCCTTTCCTAGCAGCACGTTCCCTGACTGTGCTCGAAAACACCTTGTCTTCGAGTTGAATGCATATTCGACACGCATAGAATGCGGTGATTGTCTGAGTAGACCAACCTTGGACTGTGAGCCGAGACACTCAACTAGTCACCCTAAGATCGACGCAAACGGAGAGGAATGAGCTAGTACTAGGGACCAGAACTGAGAGCCTTATATGTATACAGTCCTGATCACCTGAAGGTACTGCCTGTGGCTGATCAGTGTCCCCAAACCCGCAGAGGCTCACAGTACAAGGTTGGTCTATCTTTCCATTGCATATGTTGCTTCGTGGGTGGTCTGGTTACCTATTGAATGAGACTGTGTATAATGGAATATCGTATGATCGAATACTTTCCTGAATGTTTTCGATTTCCAGGCTCCGAAGAACGCGACATCGCCGGAACTTTAGCCGAGTAAACCTGCACTATACTCGGTTGGCAAGCTACAGAAGACATTGTGCTATTATATCGACAGTTGCGATGCCGAGGATTATCGAAAGTAGTACATGGATGCTGTTTTCTTGACGTTTCCAATAGGGTGATCTGAGTGAAACACCTCAGAGTCTTAGAAGGTGATCATGAGCTCGGCAAAGGTCCGGTCCCTACTCATATATTTGTGTGGAAGTTCCCGAGGTTAATAGACTTGATTTGGTCGTTATCACTCGGTCGAGGGGAGAGGAGCAAGACGTAACATCGGCATGGATCCGGAACAGACTTTGCGTTCACTGTTGCAGGTTGGCGCAAACTCGGTGCCCTATGCTATAACATAGGTGCACCGAGCTTGCGCCAACCTCCAATAAGGAGGGCAAAGTCTCTTCAGGATCTACGCCGATGTTACCCCCGGAAGGGAACGTCTCGCCCCTCTCCCCTCGAATTATACACGACGATAAAGCGTTCGAAACAGTCCACTCGGGGTGAACAAGGGAAGTTCGCTTCACGGTTGTTCCCATGGCCTCCCCCGAGCATGATGAACGAGAAAACAAAGCCGCAGTGTATACGGTGATGCAAACGGGCTAGTCGCGAGGCGGTCTCGTACTTCGCAAGTTGAGGTAGCAGACCTGCCACTTGAGGGCGGTGTAAGGTATCTCTGTCCATATTACCAGGGGAGATAACAAGCTTCTCCGCAAGAAACCTTTCAACAAAGGTGAATATTTTTGGCCCTACTCCCGCTCGCGAAGAACAGGAAACCGTCGAAATCGACGAGTTTCGGCCAGCCGACTTTTGATAAATCAATGACCAGTGGGTGCTGGGTTGCGACAGCTCGGGGAAGACTGGCGATCGGGACAACAAGGGAAGACCTGCTAGCCGGAGGTATCCTCCGCCTCCCTTCGATTCGGGGGAAGTTCCCCAGTTGTTTTGAGGGAAGTTCTGCTGTCGTTTTCGGGAACTTCCCCACAAATTTCTGAGTACTTCAAGGCAGTACCCACGATAAAAAAGCGTTTCTGTGCAAGTTGTCAGTCCAAAAAGTAGAGGATAATGGCGAAAACCTGCCTATGAGATCCCATTTCGGATAGAAACTGCTAGAAAAACCTACAATAATCAAATACGCCCATGTGGCTTGTTTGGTGCAGTTCGGAAACTCGAGATTCCAAATTTTGGAAAAGATTTTGCTCCACAAACTTATCGGGCGAGTGACTTTGTCCTATATACCTTCTCCCAAAAAAAATCAGATTTTCATGCACTTGTTCGGGTTTCGAAATGATTCGAGAGAGAGAGAGAGAGAGAGAGAGAGAGAGAGTTGAAAGGTATTCAAAACTTCGGCAACTGTTCCTTTGGATGGACAACGCCTCCACGACGTGGATAGGATGAGTCCGATGGGTCGGCCGACCTACGCGATTTTCAGCTTATTGCTGGCCTTTTTCCCGTCATGGTTTCCTGCTTTCCATTTTTGCAAGACTCAAAGTTTGAGTTTATCGTGAAAATACAAACTTTTCCATCGTGAACACTACCTTAATCTCCGCATTTTGCCTCCCAGGAATGACAAGTGGAAGAGAGGGTGTGTCAAGTAACCATGGGTTTCACAGCGCTTCTCACCTCTTAGCTGACTTTGGGCACGGACGACCAGGGTTATGTTGTCACCGATTTTTACAGGTGAAGACACTGCCGGACCGAATGGTCCATTGCCCTGTTGAATCTCCAGTGTGAGCTCAGCCGGTGGAGCGAGAAATTCCTGTGTTGAAACAAGCCGTGGCATCTCCATCCTTAATTGCTTGGATAAAACATTAGACAAAAACTGAAAAAAAAACTTTGAGGGCAACAGGTCCGTATATCAATTTCAGAAAAAAAACGTTACTTGTCATTTGCCGAAATTCTGTTTCCAATGTCATCCGTCCTGAACTCGACTCCGATTCTTGGCAACTCCTCCTTGAATATTTTCGCTTTCTCCCAATGAGGTCCGCCACTTTGCTCGGGAGTTTTTGTACCGTTTTGATTAGTTGGTTTTCCGGTTTCCAGGAAGGATGGCATTCCGCGATACGGTTTGTTCCATGGGAAAGCAGGAATCTAAATCAGACAGAATCTAATCCCTTGTACCTCATGTCAAGAATCGTCGGAAATCTAGCCCACCTCAGTAACACTTTGTAGTGCCTGACCTTCTGCACTCTTTTCGGCATCGATTCGAGTCTCCAATGTTTTCGTTGGCGTAACATATGAGTTCGCAGTGGATGTAATTGAAGGAGTCACAACAATTCGTGAGACGACAGTTGGATTCGTGAGTATGTTTGGTGGACGTAGAGGCGGTCTGACTGGTTCTGGACTCGGGAAATGTTTCACTGGGAAACGAGGAGTGTCCCGAGCGGGAATGATTGGAGCGGCAGCAGGAAACGGAGTGTTTAGTGTGACCGGTGTGGTGCGAGAAGCAGTAACATACTCATCAAGATTTCGACTGATTCCTCCCTCTGATAGTGCAATTGGCGGAACCTGTATAGCTGGAAAGGAATCGATATACATATGTACCAGGTTGTCCAATAATTCTTGTCCGAAAATTTCACCATATTTAATTTTTTTCAACTTTATTGAAAAACAAGTCTAATCAACAATATAATCACCACAGTCATCCACAACAGTGGCCCATCGATTGGGCAAGTCGCCGATGCCCTTCGCCCAGAACTCCGGGGGCTGCGACTCGAAGAAGTCCGCGATGTCGGATTCGAGGTTCTCGTAGTTGGTGAATTTTCTTCCGACCAAATGGTGCTTCAGCGGGCGGAACAAGTGGTAATCGGAGGAGACGAGGTCCGGGGAATACGGCGGATGGGCAACCGTCTCCCAGCCGAGCGTCGCCAACTTCTGCTGGGTCTCCTTCGCCACGTGGGGGCGCACGTTGTCGTGCAGCAGGTGAACCGAGGCCCGTCGGGGACGCTTTTCTCGGATGGCGGCTTCTAGTTTCTCGAGCTGATCGGTGTAGATGGAGGCGGTGACCGTCCTGCCTTGCGGAAGCAGTTCGAACTACAGCATGCCCTTGGTGTCCCACCAGCAGCAGAGCATGATCTTCAGCGGGTGCAGGTCGGCTTTCGGCGTCGTCGGCGGCTCTTCTCCGCGCGGGATCCAGACGGCACGGCGAGTGACGTTGTCGTAGAGGACCCAGCTCTCATCCCCAGTGACCAGGTCCTCGAGAAACGCCTTGCGATGCGGACGAAGAAGGAGGGACTGGCAGACGGCCATGCGGCTCTGCTTGTTGGCGTCCGTCAGATGGTGGGGGATCCAACGGGCCAGAACTTTGTGGTAGCCGAGCAAGTTGAGTCGATTGTGGATGGTGGACTTGCTGCAGCCGAGAATCGTCGCCAGTACACGGGTGGTGGCTTCCGGCTTCTCCTTGATACAGCGACGGACTTCGTCATCATCGGCCGTAGAAGGCCTCCCGCTGTGCTCCCTGTCCTCGAGGCTCGTGTCCACGCTCTCGAAACGATTGGACCAGCTGCTGACTGTGCATTGGGACACTACATCACTGCATCCTCCTTGCACGCTCTGCAGATGTTGGCGACCACGGAGCCCGTGTCATTGCCCAGCTGCCACTCGTAGTACACGAACGTACGAATTCGGCCTTGGTCCATTTTAGCTTGTACTGGTAAGGTGCGTCCGAATGGGAATGGCGGCCCATGCGTCAGGCGTGCTTGGCAGGCGGCCGTCGCGTTCGCCGCTCTCGGACGAGCATGCGAAATGTCCCCACCGCCATCGACTACGGACGGGGCCGGCACCGGCTGGCAGCAAGCACTGTGCCGATCAATCAGCTCTGCAGACGGTGGGAGAGGGGACGGCCGTAGTTGAAATCTAACTTTCGTCCAAGGGCGGCACATGCGACGGACGCCTGCCAAGCACGCCGGCCGCGTGGGCCGCCATTCTCGTTCGGGCACACTTTAGCTAGACGCGGCGACTGCGCCTTATATACCCCTAGCGTAGAACTTTGGAGAACCTTCTAGAAGGTTCTTACACTTGCCTGATATTATAACACTTCTAACGAAAATTATAGAATCTGGAAAATTTTCGGACAGGAATTATTGGACGGCCTGGTATTACCAGCCAAGGTAACCGTCCACAACCAACGTATTAGTGAAGAGAACATATTGTAACATACCCGGCCGACCTTTGGGAATTATGGGGTTCGGAAGTGGTAAGCGTGGCCAGCTAGGCACTGGAGAAACAGCTTCAGAATATGGACGAGCACCAGGGATCGGCCAATTCCCAAGATGGCCATCGGACGAAAACGCAGCAACTCGAGGCACCGTGATCTGAAAAAAAAACAGATACTCGAAGACCATTTTTATCGTGAACACTGCCTTTATTAAAGGCAGTGTTCACGATGAGAACTCCGTTTTTTTTTCGGTGAAAATGGAGAGTTTTCGAAATTTTTGTGCGAATAGAGGAGAAACGAACAAAATCCATCACTGTAGCGGCTTCAATCTGTGTGAGGAATTCTCAAAGAGGACGAGTTGTGGGACAAGCAGTCAGAGTTGGTCGAGTTTGCACGGTGCCTTTACAGCTGATGATCTCCAGCCACAGCGTTTCAATCCACATTTAGGATCCGCTTAGGCGGAGTAATATCTTTGCAACTAAAGATTTGCTCGAAAGTGACTGACAAGGGAACCACAATAAGTCATAGTGGCCATTCCAAATGAAATGTACTTTTCTAGAACCACTTTTGAACGAAAACTCCGAATATGCCCATCGCAGCTGCCTAGACCCACTCTGAAAAAAGTTATTTGCGTTTTTTTAAAGCCTCGCGGCAAAGTAAGGGTACCTACCCACATGAAGTTACGAGGGTGTTTTAAATTTTTCTCCGGATTTCGCTAAAAACATGTACGTAGGGGTAATCTGGCTTGCTGAACACGAATCTGGAGTTCGCTTGTCAAAATTACAAGGTTTACTGTAGGTTACGGTGGGTAACATGCCATTTAGAAGGCAAAACTTACCTCAATATTCCGATAATCGGCAAATGGACATCGAATTCATATTCAGCACTCCAAATAACCCCCACATAGAAACTTTGAGACCAATCTGAGACTTTGACCAAACTACCGTATACCCACCGTAATCTACCGTAAGCTAAAAAAATCGATAAACTGACATCAGTTTCGTGCTGAGCACTCCAAATACCCCCAGAAGAACGATTTGAACCACATCTGTCGCCACATTCCGGAAATCGTCAAAAGTCGATTTTGCCGTCAATTTTTTTTGCCGGTGGCAAGCCTTGAACAAATTCAGTCGATAGCTATGGAAAAACGACAAATGAACCTCAGATTCGTGATCAGCACCCCAAATAACCCTCCAGAGCGAATTTTTAGCCAAATCTGGAATATTTTTCTAACACGCTTCGAGAGCCCCCTAATTAGCATAAATAAACGTCCAACCGAAAATCCCTACAAGTCCAAAAAGCTGTTGGTCTGCGCAAAGTTTGGAAAATGTTCCTTCACCCAAACTTTGCTTAGTGGGGTAGTTTTGGGCGCTGAACACGATTATGAGGTTCATTTCCGGATTCTCGAAAAAATAATGCGCTTTTTTGAGGCTACAATAGGTACGAAGATCAGAGAAAAAATGCCTATCACTTTTTTCAGAGTGGGTCTAGGCAGCTGCGATGGGCATATTCGGACTTTTCGTCCGAAAATGGTTCTAGAAAACTACATTTTATTTGGAATGGTCACTACGACTTATTGTGAATCCCTTGTGAGAAGAAGAAACAATGCATTCACAAAAATTGAAATTTTTAAAATCGGGTTCTAGGCGTTTCAAGCGATGTTTCTGCTCAAGTTAACCAAAAAAAGCAGAAATTTTTTTAGAAAACTTAACACAATAATTTTTTGATAATTTAAATAATAACATTAAAAAAGACGAACAACGAAACCGAAACAGTCCTAAAAAATATAAAAATCGCATAACGGTCTCGTCAGAGCCTTATGAGGAGGAGGCAACTCATTTCACACTAGTACAAAATTCAACCTTAGTTCGAGAATTTTTTCGCCTTCGAGGGCTTAGAAGATTGCTATAAAATTCAGAAGCACGTCGCGACGTCTTACATTCCGGGGTTTCAACCACTGCCCCATATTCAACAAAATTTCACACAAACGAAGGACGAATTGCTCCGCAACTAAAAATTCCTGGCGCTTTGCCATCATAGTCGTCCACGGGTTCGCATTCTCGTAAAAAAGGGGCGGGGCGGACACAGCAGGCGTTACGGGCTGACGAAAGTTGGCGACCGTTTTTCCGGAATTTGAGCCGGTTTTCGCCGCTTTCTCTGACATTTCCCCCTTCAGCATCTGCCAGCGTAGTGTTTCCTATACATTCCATCCGATGGCCAAAATTGCGTCGGATCGAATTTTCGGATATTGTCGATTTCGCAAAACCGACACATCGGATAAAACGGATACTGGCCCAAACGAGAATTTCGGATAACGGATCCTATCCGAACCGAGGATTTTTGATCAGATCGGTTATCGGATATCCGATCGGATAAAACCGGATTCACCGGATGATTCGGATGAAAAAACGGGTAAGAAAAATTTTCAGTAGTACTTATGATTGAATTCCGTGTATCTAAGCAAATACCTTACTAAAACGAAACGCAATCTCCATATATTATTCGTAGAAAACAAGCAAATCGCCGGTTTAGGGAAATTTTGAAGCAATAGTTAAAGGCAGTGGTCACGATGAAAAACGTCATAGAAAAAAGCTACAAAAATCAGCTTAGTTCGAAAACAGCTGAAAAACTAGGAAGGTGGAGCGGTGAAAAACGGGCTATGATTATTTTTTCTAGTACCCAAAGATGCCAGTTCGTGCACACGTGCACAGCGCCGTTCAAGAAGATCGCAGTCTCATGCCGAGCAGTCAAAAATCACCGACATTAAGAGGAAGAAACAAATGCAAATTTACTGAATAAAAACAATTGAATAGTGAAAGCAACACTTCAGTCAATGTTTTTGACTAGATGAGTCAATGTTAATTGATTGAAATTCAATTTCAAGGGATGTGGAGAGGGCTCGTCTACCATCAAAAGACAAGAAAGTTCAGGCTACAAACTTGGCCCAAGACAGCGTTTTTTTCGCGATTTGTCTTTATAGCTCCTACTACTCAAAATCCAGAAAAGGGTTTAGAGAGTAAAAGAAGACAAGCATATTTGATCGCTACCACAGCCTTTAAAGCCACAAGCTCAAAATCGATTTTTTGTTTCCCTACCTATCTTAGAGAAAATATCACGCTGAGCACAATGGTGTCTCTGGATCGCTCAGAACTCACTACGAACGGAGTTACGGCTCCTCAAAAATTTCGATTTTGAACGGCTAGAAGTTCGCGGACGAGTTGTCTCGAGCCTATATTTTCTCGTTATTCTCAGCCATCGTTCTGTAGCAGGCCACAATATAAAGCCAGACCGAAAACAAACCGAAGAACATAGGTTTTGACGAAAATCATTCGCGCGTCTCTTCCCTATTGAGGTCGGAAACCTGTCAGTGGGCGTTACCCATTTTTTCTTTCAAGGGGGGCGTGGCCGACTTTTCCTTGCTTTTTCTCGCTTATTTGAGCGAATTGAGATTTCGCGCTTAGCAGGGTTGCTAAAGGCGGCGACCGGACCATAATATCAAAAATTACCTCTGAGGTTGGACTGTGCCTTTAACTTGAGCAGTTGGACCGGTGCTAGCAAACCGCCAGATTGAAAAAAAAATACAACAAATTATCATGGTGACCATGAAACAAGTCATGTTTGAAGATCTTCGACTGATTGATGTCAAATTTCGAACAAGGCACAAACAGTGGGAAGTGGGTCAAGAATTACCTTTAGGGCGCGAGTGTTGAATTGAGTGAAATGAACGCAATTCTATCCATTTTTACCCGAAATTATCCGATTTTCATCCGAAATTATCCGATTTTGATCCGATCGATTATTCGTTTTGAACCGTTTTCTATCCGATTATTCGGTTTTCTGATCGGATCCTTCGACTTTCACTTTTCCGGATATCGGATATTTCGGATATAGTGTTTTTCGTCTGATGGGATTTTGGATCAATCCGAAATCGCCATTTTGACGTCGGATCGGATTTCGGATAATTATCCGATCGGATTATCCGACCCGGATATCCGAAACCGACTCCGTCGGATGGAATGTATAGTGTTTCCCACTGCAAACTCGAGAACGGAACCTACCGTAAAAACTATCGATGCGAAATTTGCTAATTTTTGGCCAAATCTTAAATGCACCTAATCGTTCACAAAACCTACACCGCTAACTGGCTGGACGTGTGTCGTCGGCTTGACAGCGTCCATGGCAGTCGGGTAGCTTCCACCGCCTGTGGATGCAACCAGTGGACTACGGCGAATACTGCAATAATCAAACATTACTACTATTGTTTAACATTGACATCATAGTGACATACCCTGAATCCTCCTTTTTACCATCGGCCAGCTGACAAACAAATAGGAACTGACGATCTGAGGCAGTCTGCGCATCACGTTCCATTTGAACATATACCCGATTCTCCATCTGATCCACCATCTGAATTATTCTACCCAAGATGCAACCAATCAAAGATGAAGACCACCCACATACAGAACAATAGAAAGCAATCCTTGGCATCGCGGTCATGACCGAGATCTGCCGCTAGTACGGAGTTAATTGGCTGTACCCATATTCGGGAGCGTAAGGCAATTGAGGTGCGCAGATGGGTTTGACAAGTCCAGTCTACATGTCTAGGATGTAAAACGCAAAGTCATCTCAGGTAATGACCATTAGGAAAACACAGAGTCTACCCGCACGCCTGAATCCTTCAAATCTCTCACAGAAATTCATGTGTCGTAACGCATGTAAAGTCTTACACGATTTTTGGATGTTTTTTTTGCCGTAGCTGCAGTTTAACGTCGCAGTGCACGATATGGTATGTTTACACAAGGTGCTGAGTTGATCGCAAAACACTTGGCCCCGGGCGAGATTGAACCAGCATAGTCCCTTTCCGGGAAAGCGCCTTATCGCACTGCACCACCGAAGCCCCAGCGCCGCTCTCACTCAACTGCTCGGTAAATCTTCACCGAAGCAATCATCCTTTCACCCGCATAACGGGATGAAACAGGTATACCGTCAGAGACTATCTAACAGTCGTAGACCTGTCAAGATGATGCCCTAGTTCAGCCTTACACGATTTTTGGAGTCTTACACGATTTTCTGTTTCATCCCGTTATGCGGGTGAAAGGATGATTGCTTCGGTGGAGATTTACCTAGCAGTTGAGTGAGAGCGGCGATGGGGCTTCGGTGGTGCAGTACGATAAGGCGCTCCCCCGGAAAGGGAATATGCTGGTTCAATCTCGCCCGGAGCCAAGCGTTGTGCGATCAACTCAGCACCTTGTGTAAGCAAGTAAAGTCTGTCCGAATGAGACTGTTCGCCCACACCGTCGCCGTCGCTGAGGCGTTTCTCGGACGAACCCTTCAACGGCTGCAAACAGCTGACTTCGAAATTACTAACTATTCGCCTAATAATTGATCCACAGGTCCGAAAAAATGCAATTACGTCTGCCGCTCGACACGCACGCCGACCGCATGGGCGGACAATCTCATCCGTACAGGCTATAATTATGTATGAGTGGAGCATAGAATGCACAAATTTAAAAATAATTTCTCGCTCGGGGAGCGTATTGACCCAATTTCTCCTGAAAAGTAGGAGTTTCTCGTTCTTTTCATAACATGTAGGACGCTTTCGTAATACCTAATTATTTGTCAGAACTGTGACTAAAACGGAACATATTTTCAATCACTAACTTTGAAAAAATAACCTTTCCGCCATTCCCCGTTGACTCCCACCCGTACTCTCACTTTCGTTCGGCAAGGCCTTCCCCGGTGCAATTATCTGAAAGCTGGAACAGGAAAGGTCGCCTGCCGACTACTCGACAAAGAAGGAAGTGTCATAACACCATAATATTACGGTAAACAGCTGGTTTACGGCGAATAGCAACATGTGCAGTCCCGCGCCGCAACTGTCCATCAAATATGTAACAAAAGACAAAAGTATAGAAAAAAGTTAAGAACCAAAAAGTGAAGAGCCATGTGGGTACACCACAATATGGGCATATTGCCATCCGCAGCCTATCATAATCTCATGAATGACAACGAGCCGACCTCAGATTCGTGCTCTACGCCCCAAAATACCCAGTGGACAAGATTTGGCTGAAATTTTTCCAGGTCTGGACCCCTAAAAAATAAACTAGGCTCCTATGGAGCTCCAGAAATGAAAACAATTCTGCCCATCCTCGCTTAGAGAGGTTTTGGGGGCACTGAACATGAATATGAGATTGGGGTAAAATTTTTTGGACGATAGGGGTAGGCTACGGTAAGCCTAGTGGTCATCGATATACTGTGCTTATCTGGGCCAAATTCCGGTCCGCAATTGCGTCTCGTCACGCTTTGCGACCGCACGCGTCCAAGTCAGAAGAGCTTCCAGCGCCGCAGCCGCCGATCTGCTGACTCTAAGTGGATTTCGGAAACTGTAAACTAAGAAAACTTGGAGAAACTTGTATAGAAAAGCCTCATCGAGTCGGCTTTGGCGCTGGAAACCCGACTGACTCGAGCGCGTGCGGCTGCAAAGCGTGTCGAGACGCAATTGCGGACCGGAATTTGGCCCAGATAAGCACAGTACAGCGCTCGGTGCATGCATATTTTATTATGTTGATGAAGAAGTTTCCGGACTTTTCACGACTTTGAATAAAAAACATTTATTTCGACAACAAACAAGGCTCACCCAACAAAATATTTTCCATCACATTCAAGGTTAGTTCGCCACCGATTCGGCTGGTGAGGAATTCCCGTCGCATAGAACTCTGGCTGTTTCGAGTCGAAGTATTCTTCTAACACGGGACGATCCCCCGCGGTAAGAAACGTCATGAAAAAAGTTCTTCTAAAAAATGTGGGGGATGGATAGAGTAACATTACTGTATGTTGGGTTTTACCTATGGACCATTCGGTAGAGCAAAAAATTGGAAAAACACGGGAAATTACCGGGCATTGCGGGAATCGAACCCGCAACCCAGCATCCCTTCGTAGTTCAACATTCCCCATCGTTATCCTCTCCACCATCCCTACACCGTGGCTATCGCAACTTCAATCAAGTGATACGAGGAATGGAAAGCACAGTAAGCTCGGGAACGGCTTATATCTCACGAATGGGCCAGAATCAGACTTTCAAAACTTGCATAGGGCAATTTAATTGTAAGTTAATGTGTGTGGAGCATTTGAACTCACTCCAACTGCTCCGATTAGGGGGTTACAGGTGGTTTCAATTGATTTTTTCTTTTTTTTTTCTGAAATATCGGAAGGCCCGGAGGGAAAACCCAACATAGATTAATGTTACTCTATCCATCCCCCACAACCATCAAAAGAACTTTTTTTAGGACGTCCCCTCCCCCGGGCGGGTCGCCCCTTGTAAGGCGATTTTGACTTCGTCATGGTTAGTGAACTTTTTTCCATCCAGGAAGTACTGCATCGAGCGGAACAGATGATAGTGGGAAGGGACAAGATCTGGGCTATATGGAGGGTGAGGAAGAACTTTCCATCCAAGGTCCAGCAGTTTCTGTTCACCTTCTTCACAACAATGCTCGGCCACACGTATCTCGGATGACCCGACAGAAACTGTTGGACCTGGGCTGGGAAGATCTTCCTCACCCTCCATATAGCCCAGATCTTGCCCCTTCCGACAACCATCTGTTCCGGTCTTGGTGGCGAAGAATCCTTGGATGTGCTAGAATTTATTTTGTTTTGTGAGCCTTGTTTGTGTTTGAAATAAATATTTTTTATTCAAAGTCGTGAAAAGTCCGGAAAGTTTTGCATCAACCTCATACAAAGTGAGCGACACAGTGGGAGCGGGGGGGGCACAATTGACGGTAAAGTAAGCTAGCCGTTTTAGGCGCTATTCATACTACTCAACGCCAGCGCGGCACGCGCGTGCCGCGCTTGCGGAGACTATAAATACTCCAGCGGCGACGCCATGGCGGGGCGGTGAAGCTGGAATGAATGAGACGATCGATAAATAATATCAGTGGATGAAAACGCCAAGGCGTTCCGGGTGGCAGTATGAATACCGCAGCGGCGACGCCATGGCGGAGCGGGCAGAGCGTGACGCACGTGCCGCGCGGGCGGAGCGTCAAGCCATTCATACACAAACGCCACGCCAGCGCGGCACGCACGTGCCGCGCTGGCGTTGAGTAGTATGAATAGCGCCTTACTAATATTTCACCGTTGAAAAATTTCGAATTTGAAGTCATTAGTTAATACGAAGCTATGAATCCGCCTGAAAAGCTCTTTGAAATGGAAAAAAATCTACGTTGTACTATTGTGCTTGTGATAAGTCTCCAGGAGGCACGACGGAAAGCAGACCTGATGAAGCTTTGCATGCATTAAACGATCATTCATCCAGGTTGTAGTTCTTTACATCACAAACACAACACAAGCGGCGTACAGCTGATAAAGTTATCACGCATCTTATGATCATTCATCCAAGTTGTGGGCCTGTACTGTGCTTATCTGGGCCAAATTCCGGTCTGCAATTGCGTCTCGACACGCTTTGCGGCCGCACGCTCCCGAGTCAGAAGAGCTTCCAGAGCCGCAGCCGCCGATCTGCTGACTCTAGGTGGGTTTTGGAAACTGGAAACTAAGAAAAACTGGAGAAAATTGTATAAAAAAGCCACATCGAGTCGGCTTTGGTGCTGGAAACCCGACTGACTCGAGCGCGTGCGGCAGCAAAGCGTGTCGAGGCGCAATTGCGGACCAGAATTTGGCCCAGATAAGCACAGTACACCTCAAACACACAACACAAGCAGGCCAAATGCAGATTGTTTTCACGGCACTGTAAGGGGCTGAACTCGATGATGAGGCCCGTTTCCAGATTTTGGAAAGATTACTGAGCGTTTTGTAAGATACACAAAGAATACAGAAAAAGACCGACTCAAGCTTCTCGGACAAATATTTAGACGAACCGCTCGCAGGTTTCGGTAGATGGGTTTACCGCTCTAAACAATTCCCTTGTAAGTTCGCATGATTACTAACCCTGTGGAACTTTCATGAGTTATGTCTTCGATCACGCCACAGTCCTCTGTTCGAGGAAGCAGGCACGCTCTCAAAAGTGGTTGAGATAGCGTCGCTAGCTCTGAGAGTTTTGACCGCGAATTAGCCGGGAAATAGCCCACCAGGCTCCGCAGCGGCTCCTGGTGGGCTATTTCCCGGCTATTCCGCGACTATTTCTCGGCTTCCTATGGAACGAGCCAGAAGTAGCCAAGTAATAGCCGTGATATAACCAAGAAATATTCAGAAGTAAACAAAATTAAACAAGACGCAACCGTCGCATGGCTCGCCGAGCCACCGCCTGGAGCCGCCAGCGGTTGGGCGGAGCTTCCAGAGGTTCAACGAGGTCCACGTACCTCAAATTGGGTAATTAAACCGACGGAGGTGCTGACATCTGAATTATGTCTCTGGAATGCTCCGTACATCTGCCTGGAGAGCATTATTTCTCGGCTATTTTGCGGTTATTTCGCGGCGAGCATTATACGGCGGCTATTTAGCGGCTATTACGCGGCCAGCAGGCATTTCGCGGCTATTTCGCAGCTATTTCTCGGCCAAAACTCTCAGAGAATGGACTCATACGGCCTGTACAAGAACGCTAACGCAGCTGGAAGCGTCAAAAACGAGCTATGAGGACCGTAACATTTTAGGTTTCAATTTTGAAAGTAAGGCCAATGGTATACAGTTTACCGCAATGTTCAAAGGACATGGTGCGGCTGCGGTCACATACTAAAACTACGGTGGAAGACGCCAATTTTCTTAATCGATCGACAGCACAGCTGATTTTCTGGGTGAGTGCCGGGTTTTTCTATTTTTTTTTCTTGTTTGCTTCGGCATTATTTGTTGTTTTTGACTCTTATAATATTACGAATAAGGGCTTTTCTTAGTGTGCGAGAGGGGCATGTGGATCGAATCTACACCGCGGGTGTGGCTAAGGTGCAGTTCGACTGGTACACGCGACACGCGCGACGGAAAAATGCTGCGGGCGCGCGTCGTCCCTGGGGCGCGCGTCGTCCCTGGGGCGCGCGTCGTCCCTGGGGCGCGGAAATCGAGGGTCCCTCAGAAAAGTATTTGTTGTCCCATTTTAGCCGTCCCCCTTCATCATTTTGCATCTTGTTCATGTTTTTTTGTTGCAATGTACTTTTTTAGACGCAATGCTTTTCATACCATCGTTTCAGTAGAATTCGCACTTTTTATATAAGTTTTTAAAGTTTTTTTTGTTTGCTTCTCGGAGCAGAATGGGATATGACGATATTGTTTCCGAAGCCGACGCTCTGTCTAACACAAGAACAACATGAACAAAATGCAAAAAAAGATAAAGGGGACAGCCAAAATGAAACACCAACAACTTTTATTTGAGGGCCCTCGGATAACGCGCGGGACGACGCGCGCAGCGTTTTTCTGTCGTTCGCGTCGCGTGTGCCAGCCGAACTGCTCCTTAGCCACACCCGCGGTGCTGATTTGACCCACATGCCTGCGAGAGGATTTGCCGTTTTTTCGATTTCAGAAAAAAACACTTCGAAACCCGAACAAACGGCTAATTTCCCTCACGCGCTAAGAATAGCCCCTATTCGCAATATTTAAACAGTCAGACACAAAAATAATGCCGAAACCAACAAGAAAAAAAATGAATGAAAAAGCGTAACCTACCCGGATAATCAGCTGTGCTGTCGATCGATAATGAAATCTGGCGTCTTTCACCGTAGTTTTAGTGTGTGACCGCAACCGCACCATGTCCTTTTAACATTGCGGTAAACTGTACCTTTGCGACACGCGGTCGCGTCGCTCCGCACAGTGACAGCGACAATGGCAACGACAAGCATCGGCACATTTACAGTATGTCAGCCCTCCGCGACACGTCGCTGCGACGGAAACGCGACAACAGTTCCTAAGACGGCGAGTGCCGTTGCTCCGATGCTGGTCCCGCCACGATTTTAGCGATAAGTCATGGCGGTCGCTCATCACAGCGACAAGTTATACCATTGACCTAACATTTCAGCCTACTTCAGGCATCGTAGCGTTTGGACCCCACCCATTTATTTACCCAAAGTACGTCCCTTCAGTGCGAACATCCTGAAATCGATTGCTGAAATACAATCATTTTCGCTCGTTTGACGCTTTTAACAGCGTAAATGTTCTAGTACAAGCCGTGAGAGTCCATTGCCGTCGCTGTCTCGTTGGAGTGTAACCTACATTTCTAGTAGTTCGGCTCAGTCGTGTCCCACAACGGTGTGCTGGAATGGAGAATAGAGGATTCTGAAGGCCTTGTCCAGTATAGTAGATACATTCATGTACTGTGGCATAGTCGAGCGAGTAAATCTTTCCGGTGAACGGACCGTCAAAGACAATCGACGCCGTGATTCCTTCACTGCTGCACATCGCCGACACATCTGCAACAAAGAGACAGCCAATTCTTAGTACGGCCTGAATCGAAATAGGTCCCGCAAGCATAAAAGGTTCGGTCAAAGAGAGCGCTCGACTAGCAACCCTCCTAAACGGCTACCTGTGATTTTTCGCTCCGTCGGCGTCACATACTGTCCGATGCCGTGTTCAAAGCAGACACTCCATAGAAGTAAGCTGGTTGAAGTATAGAATGACATTTGCAGAAGATAGATGACACGGCGATAATGACACCAACAGTCGGCGAAACGACCTTGGTTTCGATGAGGTAGAGGTACATAGGGAGTGTTGCTCCTACTCTACCTGCCACCAATGCGTTGACCCCGCCCCGAACTCCGGTCGACATACTAATTATCGCCAGACGAGAACTGTTCCGCGGCATTCCCACAGCCTACTTCTATTCACTCACGAGCAGGGAAACATGCTCAGGCTAAACCATCGCTCCGAGTGGGCAACTGAAAGATTTTGATAAGCAGCCGACAAGGGAAGGATCATTACATGCCGTGGCCATTTCAAATGAAACATGCGTTTCTAGGATTAATTTTTGACGTAGAATTCGGATTTTTACTCTGTAGCTGCGAATCGTTGCCCTGAACGGAGCTATGAGCATTTTTATATTGATTTCTATAGAAAAATGGCTTTGTAATCTACTAAATCTTTCGAAAAACCGGAAACGGACCCTACATTCGTGATCAGCACCCCAAATAACGTGAATCAATCATTCGATTGTTATCTCTTGTGTACTTTCAATTTTGTGCTCCAAGATTTAAGAATTTGCTCGCTTACTCATGGTATGCGGTAGGGTACATATCATGAAAACCATCCAGGACAGTTTGAAACTCCCGTTCAGTACTGTTTCCCCTCTCAATTGGTAGGCCTGTGTGATTTTGATGGTTGTTCGAAAGTTCACTTCATTCGTTGTTCTCGTTGTGAGAAAATCCTTTCTCTTGAACATTCTGTTCACAATAACCACATGTGCTCGTAGCTATAAATTTGTTGCAAGTCCAATTATTTTCACAGTAAAACACCAGCCGCGGGGATAAGACATACTCGACTGAAACGCTTCATACTCCTAAAAAAGCTCTTCCACGATGAAACTGTTAATCTTCCACACTTTCAGTGATGGAAACGATTATTTCACAAAAAGTGCGAAAATTTCGAGTGCAGCACGGATTCAAACCTGTGACCTCTTTTTTTTGGTGCAGCATCCACTTCCACTGGGCCAACCGCTCACGACTGTAGGGGCGCCAACTTCGTATATGACGGCGCGCAGCCTCGTTAATCGTAGCAACATATTTCGGCGCTATAACACACAATGAGGTAATTCTTGGTGTATAAGTCACATCAGTGTATCTCAGGATGCGACAAAGACTCATGGATTACGCATTATGATGCGTCTACGACTGAAGCGCCAAAAACGCCTACAACTCCTTTCCGAGAAACGATTCGCAGCTGCAGAGTTAAAATTCTAATTCTACGTCAAAAATTGGTCTCAGTAATGCATATTTCATTTAGAATGACCTCGGCATGTAATGATCCCTCCCTTGTGAGTGACATCAGCGGAAAAAGTCGCTGGGCGATAATGGCTGCGAAATAAGCTGTCTGGTGATAAGGCCAGAATTCTCGGCTCGAAGCACATGACGGAAATGATAACCTTCTTTGCGGCAATCGCCATCTTCAATGTCATGAGAGGCAAAACGTACCCTTTCGAGCGAATCTGGGTGAGCTGCGGGTAGAGGCAGTGTTCATGATGACTTTCGTTCCCGATTTTTCCACTCAAAACAATGCCCTGGCAGCCAAGTGTTACCAAAATTACGAAGAAACAGCGAAAAACGCGTCCGATTGGATGACAATGCGTTTTAAAGGCAGTGTACACGATAGAAATCGTTTTTCTGTTTTTCAGCCCATTTTGAAAACGGTCCCATGCTGATTCCAACGATGTCTCTAAAATCGTACAAGAGCTTCTGGGAACGGAGTTATGGTTCCTGAAAAATTTAGCGATAGAAGCATGGTGGACGAGTTTTCCGAGGCTTGTAACTTCCGTCTTTTGCAGCCGATGTACGCGAGCTGACCTGAGTAAAGAGAGAATCAAGAGAACGGGGCCAATAATCGGAAACCATTGCTCATCTCACGATCTCAAGCATTCATTTGTTCACGTTGGTGGGCGGGCAATGCGCTTTTGGGGTTTGCCTTGCGCTCAAAGTGGCAACTTCAGGCTCTTTTAGAGCTCTTCCTGGCTCGTTTTCATGCGTTCTTTCGACGTCAACATTATAGTGTGTCCCTCCACTACACTTTCCTAATGGAATTTCAACCACTTTTTTCATCATGAACACTGCCTTTAAAGGCTGAAAATCAATTTCCATTTTTCGGGCTCAATTTCATGAATGAGCCCGGTAGACCACACCGGTGGGTTTTGGCGCTTCAAAAGCCTAGGGTTATTAGGTTGGAAGAGGTTGAAGATGAGGATCCGCCACCAGTTCTCACCAGTCATCTAGCACTTTTTCATAGAAAGTGGATACGACCGGCAAACAACATGAAAAACAGTTACGGCACAAATTCCACATGTAGAAAAACTTCGAAAATAACAGTGACGAGGCCCCTAAATGCAGAAAAACCTCAAAAACGATTTTGGCGCGAAATTCAAATTCGTATTTACAATGTGTTCCGAATGAATTTTCTTTACAAATGGAAGTTTTTCATGGGCGCCTTCGACATTTTCGTTCACTAGAGGGGCCAAGCTACACAAAACATGAAAAAATAATATACGGTTTTCTGCGCGTACGATGCCTTTAAGTAAAAAACAAAAACGTCTTATTTCTGCAACATTACTCTCTGGCCTGGACCATGTAGTTGTCTGATTGAATGAACATGTTCACGGTGGTTGTCATTGGTCAAAAATGGGGCTCATCGAAAATGGAGGAACATTCTAGGCAAAGCAGTATTAGTTTGGGTCTGAAGGAAAGTACGGATCAATAGAGAGCACAGAATTGCAAAAGACGGCTCCACAAAAGGTTTCATTGTCACAAACAACAACAAAAAAACAAGCAGGTTTTGCTCTGTGCGTACAAGACCTATATAAAGCCTATTGTAGAATCTGGATATAAGTTTTCTCTCCGTACGCGAAAAAGATTATTAGAGCGCTTGAAAAAAGTCCAGAATAGTTTTACTCGTAATTAGTATTCCGCATTGGTGGCTTCTTGAATGCCAAAATACCCAGGGCGCATATGAGAAACAAGTATACTCTGTTTATCTTGAATTGCACAGAACACGGTCCGCCAATAGTTCTCTTATTGGCCTGCAAGTACCGTAGTGTACGTCCACGACGCGTTCTCGGCAGACCCGGGTGTGCACCCGGTGTGCAGAGCAATCGATTCGTCAATGCCATCACTCGGCCACCCACCCTGCCACCCGGGTCTGCCGAGAACGCGTCGTGGACGTACACTACGGTACTAGCGGGCCAATTAGAGGACTATTGGCGGACCGTGTTTTGTGCAATTCAAGATAAACAGAGTATTTTTTGGGCTAACTTCGCTAGATTCTAGTGCATGGTCCACAAGCTTCTCGGGAATAGGGGCATATTCAGTCTTAAACCCTAGTTTAACTTGATCGAATCGAACACTAGGGGTGAGAGAACGAATATATTCTTCAGCCGTCCTCTTACCAGTATGAGGGCGAGATCATTTCCTTATCGGGCTGCTAGTTCGTATTTGAGATTAACGAGAAGGGTCCCTGGTACTCTCCCTTTGGGTCAGTTCAGACGGCAGGTCTCGAGGATTTTACTCTTTTCTGAAATTTAGCATAATAATTCTCCCTTTTTTTCTGGTTGAATCGGTTTGGCTTTAGTGTTGTTGTTTTTTTTTTCTCTCATTTATCGGCCATTTTTTTCTGTGTTTGTGTGTTTTCTTAATGCTTGCTTTGTATTTGTGACTTTTTTTTCGCGCATTTGCCTTATGTAAATGTAATCAACATAAACATAAACATAAACAGTTCCAGTGAGACCTGGAGGTACAGAACACCCAGAAAATCATTTTTTATGGCTCAAGCTTTTTTGGAGAGGGTCACACGCTGTGCACAATGGTGTCTCTGAAGTCGCCCAAGACCCGCTGTGAACAGTGTTATGGCTCCCTAAAGATGCCTTTATTTTGAGGGGGACAATTGGTGGACGAGTCGTCTCAGGCCTGCATTTCTCTTCATTTGCAAGTTCGAACCATGACAAGGAGAAAAGAACTATGGCAATAGGGTGAAGAACGGAGGCTAGTCGGAATTTATCCATCGATCACGCCGCTATCGAGGTCGTAAATCTGGTAGGGGTCGGGCCTGTGGTGGTGAGCGCAGGAGGCCGGGCCTGTGGTGGTCGCTATTATCTCGCTTGTTTGGTGGGATTGAGATCTCGCACTTGGCACGCGTTATACAGCAGGGGTCTACTACACAATCAAATGAAAATCACCAAACTCGTGTCTGATTCTGAGGGTGTACTGTCCCTTCGAAGGCAGGGTTCGTGATAAAAACGGTTGTTGCGCTATCATCATGAGAAGGTAGATCATACCATCACAAATGTGAAAACAAGTGAAAAATTGTAGAAAAAACGCTCAGGAATGAGTTACTGCTTGGTGTCCGCCCGCTCCCAAGTATCAAATTCCTATAAATGCCTGTTTTGTCAACTTTTATTTTGCTTCTAAAGTGATTCCTGAGCGTGTCTTGAGACTGCTGCCTATTTCAACAGCAAAATAAAAGGCGGACAAGCAAGCATAATGAGAATCTCGTTAATTAGGTGGTCGGGCGACACCGGTAATTAGCCGTTATACTTTGTTTTCGAGCGTTTTTCCCGCGAATTCACGGGTTTTTTCACTTATTTTTACTTTTGTGAGGAACAAATCTATACTCTCATGAAGAGAGATCAAAAGTTGTTTTTACCGAGCATACACGCTCAAAAATGGTATCGATTTCGTGACATAAATCGTCGGTTTGGAACTGGTATTATGGGAAACTAGAAAAAAACCGAAGCTGGGTGTAAAAATACGGATAAAAAAATTGTTTTATGATAGAGTGAAAGTGGATGGATTACACCGCAGCATGCCCGCTCGGTTGAAATAGCAGAGTTAGGTTGTATAGTTGTACAATTTCGAAAGAAATGTCGAACGAACGACAAGTGAAAGTTTTTCGTTTGAAAAAATTTCGAATGAACAAAAAATGAAAAAAATTCGAACGAACCAAAATCGAAAAAAATCGTTCGAAAAACATTCGAACGAACGAAAATGAAAAAAAAATCGTTCGAAATATTTTCGAAAACAAAAAATGAAAAAATTTCGTTCGAAAGAATTCAAACGAAAGAATTTCAAAAAAGTTTCGAAATTTCAAAGGTCGAACGAACGAATTTTGAAACCAATCAAAATTTAGATTTTTTTTCAAAATTTCGGATTTTTTTCGAAAGTCGGGAAGTTCCGAATTTTGTTTTTTGAAATTTGTCGAAAATTTCGGGCTTTTTTCGAAATTTGTTTGAAAGAATTTCGAACGAACGAATTCCGAAAACATTTAAAAAAAAACCGGAATTCGAACGAACGAAAATTGGAAAATTCTCGTTCGAAAACATTTCGAACGAACGAATTTTGAAAAGAAGTCGTTCGACGAAATTTCGAACGAACGAAATTGGAAAAAAAAGAAATTTTTTCGAAAATTTCGTTCGTGTACAACTACTGTGCTTCTCTGGGCCAAATTCCGGTCCGCAATCGCGTCTCGACACGCTTTGCCGCCGCACGCGCTGGAGTCAGTCGGGCTTCTAGCGCCAATACCGGCTCGACATGGCTTTTTTTTAGTTTTCTCCAATTTTGTTTACTTTCCGGTTTCTAAAACCCACCTTGAGTCCACAGATCGGCGGCTGCGGGGCTGGAAACTCTTCCGACTGGAATGCGCGCGGCCGCAAAGCGTGTCGAGACGCAATTGCGGACCGGAATTCGGCCCAGAGAAGCACAGTATATTAGGTAGCGGTAAAGTGGCTGTGATAGCAGAGCTAAAAAAACCTTCATGTCCTGTACTAGAACTTTTGCGTCGTTATTCTTTGAAGGATCATCCCTGCAATTTATGACCACGCTTAAAAAATGTGTGAAGTCTTGTATATATTTTTTCCGGTTGAAGGCCTTAATTCAATTGAAGCCCTTTGAAAACCGTGGGCAAAAGCACGGACTGGTTATCCAGTAGCGACCCCTCTAGGTAATAGAACGGCAGGAAGGTAAAAAGACTTTAGACAAGGTGCACACCTCACGCCGCTCCGCGGCTTACTTGTAGGCGTGTATTATGAAGTATAGAGTAATCGAATCGTTGCCAAATGCAAAGTTAGTCGTTGGGGTTCCTCGAAACCCAGTCCGATACCACACACTTTCCCCGACGCTCGGCACAAACAAATGCATGATCCGCCTCTTGCATATGGCCGGAATCATACTTCCAGCGACTAGCGATGCGACGCAGTGTTCTCCATCATTATTGACAGAAAATCGATATGCTTGAGATGCACTGTCGCTGTCGCTAGTCGCGAGAAGTATGATTCCTGCCTAACGGTTCTTTTATTGCGTTTATCTGATCGAAAAAAAACTAATGAAGTCGTAAATTTTTTGTTTTGTTATTTATCCTAGACTAAAACTACTGAATTCCTTTTGACTATGACCACAATCTGCGGGGATGATCCCTTCAGAAAATCAAAAATTTGATGAGACGAAAAATTTTTCAACCTGATAAGCAAATCGATTCCTCATAGCTGATAACCTACAATGGCGCTTTTACATGAAGGGAAACCGTCGCCATCAAATATATACGCGAAAAAAATAGACAAAAGCTGCTCAACCTTGGGGAACCAAAATTTTTATTTCAAACCTTTTTGGAGACTTCTAGGAACAGCTGCGAGCTGTAAAACCACGGAATTCTCATGATTTCTACGCGTGCTGGTGCGGAGCGGAGGTTAGAGACAGCGAGAGAGCGCGTGAAAGACGGAGGGAGCAGCATCGCGCGCCGCTCGCGCTATGGGACGTGAGAATTACGACTTTTTACAGAGGATAGCTTCGCACTCTCAATCGATCCAAAACGAAAAAAAAACGAAGAAAGGGTTTCGTGTTCCTGCCCATTTCTACTCTTAGGCGAGTGTCACGGATACGTGCTCGGCTCCTATGAGTCTTTCACATAGAGTTTGGACACTAGGAGCACAGCCGTGCGCACTGATCGACCAATGTGCGTACTCCATTGTCAGGCGACTGATACCCACGTACAGGCTATAAAACAGCGAAAATCACATTGTTCCTACGCGTGCTGGTGCGGAGCGTAGGTTAGAGACAGTGAGAAAGCGGAGGGCAGACGGAGGCTGAGGCGTCGCTCGCGCCTCGAATAATGTAAATTACGACGTTTTCTAGAGAACACCTTCGTTCTCAGAGCCAAATTTCGGTCCGTAGCTGTTCTCATCCTATTGTAAGATGCAACGGCCGTTGTCCGCAAATGCGTACCGGAAATTGACCCCTAAAACGACAATACTCTTAATGTCCTATCTGGTGCCCTCCCCAAGGACTCGTAGACAGAATGCAACAGTCGGCACGAATGGCATAGATACTTCGGGTTCCTTACTTGTGCGTTGGCGCAAACAATGTGCACATGCTATAACATACGCGCACCGAATTGGCGTCAACGCATAGTAACGAACGCAGTGTCACTGTGATCCGTCGCGACTATATATAGACTGCGAAAAGCGAAAATACCGTGGTTCCTACGCGTGCGGCTAGGCGCTACTCATACTCCTCAACGCGAGCGTGGCGTTATGGTGTGAATGACCTGACGCCACGCCCGCGCGTGATGCCTGCTCCGCCACGACGACGACGGCCGTAACGGTTCTTTTCAAGTTGTGGCTCACGCTTTTTCAGCTCCGCCATGGAGTCGCCGCTGGAATATTCAGTCTCCGCAAGCGCGTGACGAGCCTAGAAAACATACGTACTCCAAGGTCACCCGCACGCGCGCCGCGCTGTCGTTGAGGAGTACGCACAGCACCTTAGAGATATCGGGAGAGCGAACCATGAGTGATGGCAACTTCGATTTTTTTTTACAGAGGATATTTCCTTTAGTAGAACTTTACCGGGGGCTGTATTCCTACAATGAGGTGGTGAATGTCGCTTCCATCTAATTCTCGGATACGGACTGGATAACTGGGATGCTTATATATTCTACAGTTTACCCCAATGTTAAAAGGACATGGTGTGTTTGCGGTCACACACTAAAACTACGGTGCAAGACGCCAGATTTCATTATCGATCGACAGCACAGCTGATTTTCTGGGTGAGTTACGGTTTTGCTTTCTTTTTTCCTGATTGCTTCGGCATTACTTTTGTTTCTGACTCTTATAATATTACGAATGGGGGCTTTTCTCAGTGTGCGAGAGAGATTTGCACTGTGCTTCTCTGGGCCGAATTCCGGTCCGCAATTACGTATCTACAGGCTTTGCGGCCGCACGCTCCCGAGTCGGAAGTTTCCAGAGCCGCAGCCGCCGATCTGTTGACTCTAGGTGGAATTTGGAAACTAAAAAAATTGGAGAAAACTGTATATAAAAGCCACATCGAATCCGCGTTAGCGCTGGAAACTCGACCAACTCGAGCGCGTGCAGCCGCAAAGCGTGTCGAGACGCAATTGCGGACCGGAATTAGGCCCAGAGAAGCACAGTATAAGATGCGCCCTTTAATCCACGCATAAACTTGTACCGAAAAAAGTAACGCGTTGATTTTTATTCAGAACGCCTCTACGTATCTACAACTATCCACTAAAGCAAGTAGTACAACCACATAACACAATCACGAAAAATAAATATAACAGAGAAAAAAACAAAAATGACAAACCCAAACGAAACCCATTCAGGAGTATACAAGTAGTGATATCAATTCAGTACACAATATTTGGAGTAAAGTCCACAGTAACCCATCAACAATCATAAAATCACTTAGATCGATTAGATTTACGCACGCGTAGCCGACTTTGAAACCACCATGAGCACCATGCGCTTGTAATCGGCGACCTGAACCTCCAGTGAACCCAGAAGAGTTTTCAGCTCGATGTTACGCTTTTCCAATGATTCCCTCTCCACTTGCATTTCCCGTACTTTCTCGGCACGCTTCTGACGGGAACGCTGAGACGCCAGGTTGTTCTTGTCACGCCTCATACGATATTCAGTGACATTGTCCGGAGACGCCGTATCGACTGAATATGGGGAACATCGCGATGCAGTTGATCGAACGGTGCCTAAATACCGAGAATTTGATATAAAATGCATATATATAGTAGCGGAAAGAAACATTCGCGGATTTTTTGAACCGCACCAACTCGAAGACAGTGTTCAAGATGAGAACGCTCTTCGAGTTTTCACCGGAAATCGAATGTACCGCGGTCCATCGCAACAATTATGGCGAAATAACGGCTAAAAACGGGCCATAGACAGCCCAAAACGGCAGTCAAGCTTGCTTGTGATATGCCCGCCCCGCCCGCTCCATCATTGGCCAACAGGGAAGTGGGCGGCTAGGGCGTAGCGCATACAAGTTTGAGGGCCGTACAGGGCCCTTTATGGTTCGTTTTTAGCCGTTCTTTCGCTTTTATTGTTGCAATGGATACCGGTACATATATTTTTCGGTCAAAACTCGAAGGCCGCTTTTATCGTGAACTCTGCCTTAAAGAGAGAAATCACACTGAAAAGGGTAGCCATTTTAGGCTATTACGAAACGAGAAAAACTAAGTTATTGTCGAGAATGTCCAGATTACTATTAGTTAGAATTGCGAGTGACTCGCACCCGAACCCAGATCTCATAAAGTTCTCAGCTCGAAATGACAGGTGGTCCCCAAAGATCTAACTTTTCTTACGCCCAGACACCGTTTGAAATGTGATTTGCGGTGCTGATCACGAATATCAGGTCGTTTTCGGAATTTCGGATGACTTATCGGAACGAAAGTCCGGTCCGCGCTTACCTAACGTCGGCATGGATCGTGAAGAGACTTCGCGTTCACTGTTGAAGGTTGGCGCAAACTCGGTGCCATATGCTATAATATAGGTGCACCAAGTTTGCGCCAACCTTGAACAGTGAACGCAGTCTCTTCACGATCTATGCCGATGTTACAACCGTTGCTGCAGCACGCAGCTCGAAGATAATCCCGCTGAAACTACGTGGTCCCTGCACGATTACCCACTGTCCCAGCATGATTATCCTCGGGCTACAAGCTGCTCCAAAGGTCCTATGGAATCGCGGACCAGAATTTCGCTCTGATAAGGACAGCGCTTCAATCAGCTCACTTTGAATTATGCTGAAATGGCTTCCATTGGGAGATTTTCGTTTTTTTTTTCGTTTATCGTAACACGTAAACATGAAAAAAGGTTGGTTCGGCGCGAAATAGGTTTGAAAATTCCCTTAGGTAGGAAACCATCGGAAAATGCTTGTTTCATTTCCTACAGCTTTTGCGTACCGTACAGCCATAGAAATTTGCCAGTTCTCTATCATTTTAAACCATTTCTCTAAACTATCCCACTTTTCCTACTCCAAAGGTCCAAAACATCTTTTTGCCCAAACTTCGTCCAGGGGGTGGTGAAATGGAGCGAGGAGCCCCCGAATAGGAGATCAGATTTTATCTTTTTTTTTCTTGTAAATATTACGGCATGTACACGGTAGTCCGTAAATCTCACTTTTTAGATGAAGATTGCTCCGGAAAGCCTGACGTCTCATGAAAATTGCTCCCCAACAAAAAGGTTTCAACGGTTTGAAGGTTTCCGCTCATCAAATGGAGGCGCGGTTATGCTTTATCGCCATGATGATGACAGTGAAGGCCTTCACAGTCCCCTTCATCGCGAGAAGGTGAACTGGGGACGGTTGGCAGAAGCATTTCCGTCTGCTAGCAGTCGTGCTGTTGTAATCACCGCCCTGTAGCTTGTCGCTCTACAGATACAGGCCACTGGTCAACAATTGCCGCAACGCGACCGCCTGCATCAAATCAATACACCTGCAAGCAGGCTCCAGTTCAGTCACTCCCGGAGGACACGGCAAACACGTCCAAGTGGCGATAAAACCGGATCGCACATTGAAAAACTGCCCATTTAAACTCACCATGCGATCGCTGCTGTCTTCTGACAGGTCCTGGAGCATTTGTGGAGGCTTCGCAAAGATCAGGGAAAAACTCTTCAATCGGATCATCATTCGGGTGGTAGACAGACGGCCGATTGGGGCTATGGGCGGGCGGTTGGGGGATGGGTAAGTCGGCAGTGGCGGCGGCGGCTGGAGTGCTGCTGCTGCAGGGTGGGCTATGGAGATACGCGTCCAGCGTACTGATATCGCAGTCGAATGCTGCGTCTATATCGGTAAGATCAACAGGATAGCCACTGCTCGGTGAGCCAGAGGCATAAATATCGTGAGAGTATGGAGGCGTTTCGGGATTACCGAAATCTGTATGCGGCCAGTCGACGACATCAAACCGCAGGTCCGCATTCGGACAGTAGTTCGCGTCCACATTGTCTGAAAAAAGGTGGATATTATGGAAACCTATCAATTTTCCTATAGAAAACCTCTATCCCCTGAGAAAGTGGCCGCGATTGTGCCGCGGTTGCTCCGCGAAAGTACCGGGCACAGTCGCGGCGATTTCTCCCGGTCATCAATGCCGCATCAAAACCTACCGTTTATTTTCGACATGTGGTCTGAAGGATAGCTCATTGTCACAATATTCGTCGAGTTCACAATTAACTCGACACTTGACAGATCGGTCCAGTGTTCGCAGTGATAAATACAACTAAAATTGTACACTTGTGTGCATCCCACAATTTCAAGCAACACTTTTCTTCTGCAAATACGTACCCTTCGCACTCGCTCGTCGGTTGCAGCACTTCTCGTACGCGCTGGTCGGCAGGCAACGGACAAGTATGGACTGCAGGTGACGGTACTCGAACTTGGCGCAAAAATTTGGTTTCGAAGTTGGACGGCGTCTCGTTGCGAGTGCCCGCCAAGGGACTGCGCACCAAGGGCGAGGAGATGCATCTTGTGAATGTCGTTGTACATGGTGACTGATCAAATAGAAATAGATCCTCGAACTCTTCGTAGAACAAAGCGGTGAGCTTGTCACCAAATCCGATCAAGCACCTGAAAGAAAATCGATACAAGCATCGCCTGATAGTCTACAAAAAATTAGGATTACAAATTTTGGCTCTGATATAGGCAATCTACCACAATGCCGCGCCGCGACCATTTAACGTCTCGATATGGCGTCGCTTACACTTCCACGCCGAGCGGCGCAGCAAAAGGCAACCTAAAGAATCGATCATGCCCTGCCGCTTGGCGGCGGGAGTATAAACGACCCATATGTCGGCGCGTCACAACATCGCTTTAACCGCGCGTTGTGTGACGAAATCGTGCTAGATTCTGCCCACCTGTGCCCGACTTTCTCATAGCTTTCAGATAAAATGATGACTTAGATATCAAATCTTGATAAAGCGTGTGGCAGCTGTATACAACGAATCCAGAACCAAATTGCTCCAAATTTCGAGGCGACCTACGATAAATCATCAAAATTCGTGGGTAAGAAGCGATATTGAACGGCAATGATGCTGATGCCTCCAGTGCAGCTCCACGACCGATAGAAGATCGCCAGGGATGCGCCGAAAGCATCAGCATGGCAGGGTTCAGATGTATCAGAGACGTAGACACAGGCCGTCCACCAACACTGGTGCCGTCCAATAGTGGCTCGCTTTCCGGTACTATCGCAGTGAGGGGAGACAAGTTGGCCACCGCAGGGCCAAGTGCGATGGCCAAGCGCCCCCCCCCCTCCTCGCTGCGATAGCAACCGTTTTCCACCGCCCCTTCCGAGCATTGCCACCCTATGGACACAGTACACCAAAAAAACATCTTTCAAGATTACCTGTCTACCCTAAAGAGCGTCCAATGCTGATTCCAATTATATTTCTTGAATCGCACAAGATCCCCTTTGAACGAAGTTATGGCCACTCAAACCTTGCGTAAAATTAAGCGGCAATAGCATGGTGGACGAGTTGTCCAAGGGTTGCGATTTAAGGTTTAACTTGCAACTGATGTATGGGAGCGGACCCGATTGAAGAGAGCTCGAGAGTGAAAGGAGAAATGGGGTTATTGATGGAAAACCAACGCTCATATTGCTACTGATGAGCTCGAAAGTCGCCAAAGGAGGCGTGGAAAAGTGGCTTTTCGCTGCGAGCGCGCCAGTGGCTTCATTCTATATCCCGCTCATTGAGCTCCTGATGTTGGACTGTGCCTTTAGATAAATCACCCCAAAAAGGATACCACAGGGAAAAGACGAAAATGAGCGAAATCGCGGTTTCTCGGTTTTCAAATGGTTCTGCGAACCGATTTCCAGAAAAAGCGCTTTTCCCGAAAGTTGCAGATGGTTATAAGCTCCCAGAAATTTACGGTTTATTCACATTCTTGATATTCCACTCTCCAATAGTTTTGGCCTTCAGAATAGCGAAATTAAAGCGATCGTTCCGTTTTCCAGAAATTTCAGAGAAATTAATGTTCATCCCTCATGGAAACCGAAGATGGATCTAAACCGATAAAAATGAACATACAGTCGGTACACATCGCACCGGCACTTTGCGTTGCCTACTGAAGACTGGCGCGAACTTGGTGTCATCGATCTAACGTGATATCACTTGATCGATGGTCATGACTATCATTACCTCGCCGCTTGCGTGCGTGTCACGCGTGTTCGTCGCGGCGATCTCTCAACCAGTGACCGATCATACATGCACCAAGTTTGTGTCAACTTTCAATAGGGAACGCAAAGCATCTGTGGGATCCGTGCCGACTGTAGTCGCTCGGGGCTTGTTGATCGAATTCACAGCTCACACTTGCATGGCTGCCCTTTCATCACTGTGGCACACCTTTCAGCGGAAATCCACGCCACCTTGAGCTGTGAATTCGATCAACTAGCCGTTAATCGGCCACCTATGACCAGAACCTATAGGACGTACGGCACAAACAATCCACAGAATTTAATTCAAAATTGAAATCAAGAGGAAAAACCGTAACAACTCACTGACTGAACGAGCGCTTCTGTGTAGCTGGGAGTTATAAGTCGAGTACTCTAGGCGACTCGGGGCGCTGGGACCAACTATTGGTCCCCTCTGACTGTTACCTGAAAAAACAGTAGACTTAACCTACTACATAAGCTTACCAGTTACTCTCAATACTAATCGAATCGATGTGGGAGAGTCGCGACATTCTAACTCAGAGAGATGAGAAGCTGACCAGCAGCGCCCCTTTAAAAAATAATTTTTTTACAAAATTTTCATCGATTTCTGAAATACGAAAATAGCGAAGCGCACTATGAGAACCCACTGATACCACTCCCTTATACCCACCATTTCAAATGAAATTTACTGTCAACCGCGTGCGTGCGCGCGCGAACGCTGCGTCTCCTCTACACCTACACTCTCACTACCGCTACCCTCGCTCCGCATGCGCGCGCGAAGGATCAAAGCAAATTTCTCTCCGAAGTAGAGGACATACACCCAAAAACTGCCCACCCAGAGTGTTCTAACACATCGCCCCATATTGGGAAACGTTCTGCGCTCATGAGGGGGGTTCTCCGGCGACAAAATCCTAGCCCGGCTGGGAACAGACGAATCGGGTCTAACCATGACTCATAGATGCAGGATTACGATCGGTGACGAATCCTTCCAAGGCGCCAACTGAGTACACTCCAAAGATCGAATGGGGACAATTCTAGGCGACAGTCGTCAGATGAATCATCAGTCTGTTTAGCCTCATGATATCAACACAGGACCATGCCAGCATAGCAATCTTCGGCCCCTTCCTAGCGGTGTAGTTTTAGTTGGCGCAAACTCGGTGCACATATGCTATCAACGCACGCGCACCGAGTTTGCGCCAACGCGAACCAAACCGTCCAGAGGGAGCCAGAACAGCCAATTCAGTTCATTCCCTACCGTCTATTAGCTTTTATTTCACCTAAAGAAGGGATGAAAGAAAGAACGACGAAAAGTGACATGAGAATCGCGCGCATAGTCTCCTTCAACGGATTAAGGCGGTTGTGCGATTACGTATTCCCACTAAGCATTCTATAGGTTGCGGACGTCGCGCCATTATCGACGGCAGATTCGTATTTTTTCCCTGAATTTTGAAGAAAAAACACCAGAAACTTTATGAAACGGTAGGTTTTCCACCCAACCACACATTATCAATACACCTAGGTAAACCTCATGGTTTTTAGACGCTTCCAATGTTTTCGCTTCGAAATTCAGGACGAAATTACAAATCTGCCGTTGATTATGGCGTTACATCTGCACCCTACACCATACTCAGTGAAAATACGTAACCGTGCAGCCGACTTTTCCCTTTGCCGTGAGCTGTACGCGAAAACGTTAACGAAAATCCACAAGCACGCTCGTACCGCTCAAAATGGACGTAGAGCTACCGTGATACTGCGCGTAATTTAAATGGTGCCGGCTACATGGCTGCGGGCTTTGTCACATATCTTACGGCAGCCACTGTTTTTTTTGGCGTATGACTTCCCACCCAGGTGAATTTCAGCCGGGAGACATTGTGTTTAAGGGGATAACTATCGAAGTGTGTCGACGGTTCTTTACCTGTCTTTCTACTAAAAAAAGCATTGTATGAATAGAATAATGTTGTCTGGCAACGCATTTATATCCTATCGGCGGCTGTCATTTGAATTCCCGCGCCCGCCGCGCGTAGTCGCCGCACTGTCGTCGCGACGCGGCGGCTGCCGGCCTGGCGCGATGCCAAAGAACTGGACGAGCGAAGAAAAACGCGCTTTGGGTTGGTTTTTGACGGCTAATCGACATAATTCGGCCGTTTTCCACCTGGATGACGTTAGTAAACAAGCTACTGCTTATTATTGGACCTAATTGAGGTTTGATTATCCACTGGGTCGCCAATATTAGGTCTAATATATTTTCTGAGTGCACAACGTCTACACTCCATAACTTTTACCCGTTGGCAGACCTCAACGACACTTGTGAGCGTTATTTTGAAGTAAATTATCGCTTCGATTTCCATGCGAACTTCTTTCGCTGTATACAGCTAAACAGGTGGTAGAAAATGGGTTTTCAAAGCGAGACGACCGCCAAGTTTTAGCACGAAATTATTAACACCCCGAGATGTCGACCACTACCATCGACCGGTCTCTTCGTCACACAACCTCACCGATAATTGAAAACTGCAAATTTACCTTCAGGGCCCTTCTTCAAAATCTTGTTACGCTGGAATACAGTGCTTCCAAAGGCACTTCCCTACCAATCTTATCCAACGCAAGGATGATAAAAACCAAACCTCTCCAGCCGCTTCGCGGCTGGAGCGATAGTGAGGAAGAGTGTGCTTTTTTTCCAAGAAAAAATTTCCCTGTCTCGCGTGCGTGCGTGTGCGGAGCAAGATAAGAGACAACGATCAAGGGAAGAACAGCGTTCGCGCGGCACGGACGCAATGGAGCAAATTGACTTTTGCGCAGCAATGCGGAGCGTATCATGCGGACGAACCTTGCCTGCGGCCCGCCACTGAACTTGCGTGAGGAATGAAAACGAGGATCAAGCCAAACCTTGAAGGTTAAGCTGTTAGAAAGGCTTGGCTTCAGTTCTTGGGTAGAAGAAGGCATGCTTGATCTCCTCAGATAAGCTGAGTAACAAACTGGATGAAGAAGCACTGTCTCGCTCATACCTATTCACATTCCTATATAAGGGTAGATAGGAGTACGGTCGGGGTCAATCCTTCAGTCGGCCAATCGACAGAGATCTTTACACCCCTGAGACATTGCCGATTGGCTGATGGGAGACAATATGAGTGTGTCGAATCCTTTGATAAGAACTAAACCCATTTCTCTACCATGCACATCATATTCCTGCAAACGTATACAACGGAATGCTGAAGTTTGCCCGATACAACGGTAGGTAGTTCGCTAGAAACAATGCTAAGAAGGAATCTCGTGCTCTTGAGGTTTACAGCAACTAAATGCTTCAAATTACTTCTACAGCTATGATTCAGGTTCAAAATAGCTCATAACCACGAGTTAAAGTTTCGATGCGTGGACCTTGTGCACTCAGAAAACTTAACAGACCTAATACTGCCGACCCAGTCGATGATCAAACCTTAATTAGGTCGAATAGTAGGGAGACCCTTGGATAAGCATTATCCAGGAAGGAAACATCCGGACTGTCTCGTTTAGTCGTCAAGAACCACCTAGATTGCGTTTTTCTTCGCTCATCCAGCTCTTTGCCATCGCGCCAGGCCGGCAGCCGTCGCGTCGCGACGACAGTGCGGCGACTACGCGCGGCGGGCGCGGGAATTCAAATGACATCCGCCGATAGGATATAAACGCGTTGGTTATCTGGCCCACCCCCCCCGCAATCGGCTCATTCGCCGTCGGACAGACTTTTGTGCTGGAGCACGCTTTTCCCGCTAACCTTCCAATCTCTTCAGAAAGGAAGATTATCACAATTTTGGAGAGTTTCTCTATCGTACGAGCTAATTTCAAGGGTAGAACAGCTTCACTAACATGTATATCTAAGTGATATCGATATAGATTGAATGTACAGCTGTGAAATGTATCGCTGAAGAGTCATAGTGAAAATATTAACCAGTCCGGCCATTGTCAGTCTGTCCATTCCAGAGGGAATATACTTTTTTTTTGAGCCGTTTTTGACGTAGAATCCGATAAGTGTTCAGAACTGCCTGAAACCACTCTGAAAAAGAGTTATACACGTTTTTCGAAGCCTGGCGGCCCTATGAATTTTCAGGGTGTTTTGAAAAAAATTCGGATTTGGCTCAAAACGTGTATGTAGGGGTAACCTAGGTTGTTGAACACGAATATGGAATTAACTTTTCGATTTTCCGAAGTTATCGACTTGATTCGTTCAAAGCCTCCAATCGGGGGAAAATTTGAAGGCAAAATGTGACGTCTGACGATTTCTGGGGAACTACGATAGATATGGCTCAAATTGTGTGGGTGGTGGCCATCGTGTATCAACACCCCTGAGGAGGCGGGAGAAACGGAGGAGACGCGAGGTTCCTGATTGGACGCAACAGCCGGGGGCCGCGGCTAACCCGTGTTGCGTCCAATCAGGAACCTCGCTCCTCCCCCGTTTCTCCCGCCTCCTCAGGGGTGTTGATACACGATGGCCACCACCCAAATTGTGTCTCTGAGAGTAATTTGTAGTTCTGAGCACGAATCCGAGGTCCGTATATCGATTTTAGTCAGATTACGATAGATTACGATGGGTATACGGTAGTTTGGTTAAAGTCTCAGATTTGACTCAAAATTTGTATGCGGGGGTTATTGGGGGTGGTGAATACGAATTTAACGTCCGTTTGTCGTTTTTCAAAATACTAAGATGGGTTTTGACCCCTAAATGACATGTTACCTACCGTAACCTACAGTAAACTTCAAAATTTCGACAGACGGACTTCAGATTCCTGTTCAGCACCCTGAATTACCCCTGAATAAAAGTTTCGAGCAAAATCCAAACTTTTTTCAAAGCACTAAAAAATTCATAGGGGGGGGTACCCTTAGCTTACCGCCAGGCATCGGAAAACGCGTATAACTTTTTTCAGAGTGGGTTTAGGCAGTTGGAAACACCGGAATCGGATTCTACTCTCAAATCGGCCCTAGAAAAATATATTTCATCCGAAATGGCCAGGCTAAGAATGGTCGGAATGGTTAATATTTTCACTATGAATCTTCAGCGACACATTTCACAGTTGTACATTCAATTTATATGGAAACCAGTTTTACATGTTAATGGAGCTGTTCTACCCTTGAAATTAGCTCGTACGATAGGGAAATTCTCCAAATTGTCACGCTGTTGCTTTCTGAGGAGGTTGGAAGGCTAGCGCGAGAAGCGTGCTCCAATGCAAAAATCTGTCCGACGGCCAATGAGCCGATTGGGGGGGGTGGGCCAGATAACATTATTCATATGAATGAAATCATCCTTTTGTGAACAAGAGTTCCATATCTTTAAAAAAATCTCTTTCTTCCAAGATCATTTTTCAATCTTATGCGACTCACGTCTCTTTCTTTATCGTGACCGAGTTATACTTCTTTAGAATTGCGATGAAACATAGCTCTATAATCATTTGTCATTCGCGAACCAGACTAATGGTGAAAAAGGAGATTACTAACAATTGTAACGTAACCCTGGTCAGAAAATAGGGGGGGACCGCCATAAGATATATGACAAAGTCCGCAGCTATGCAGACGGCGCTGTTTAATTGACGCGCAGGATTACGGTAGACCTGCGCCCATTCTGATCGGTACCAGCGTGCTTGTCGAAAATTCAGTGTTTTGCTCCAGGTGCGGTAATCTAACATTATCATCCAACACTGAACACGAACCCCATTCTCGTGGTAATCACACTCAGCACGCCCAAGCAACCCACGCAGACAAACTATGGGTGAAATTTTTGGAACTCCAAACTTAGACACGTGGGATGGAATGTTTGAGCTGATTCACCAGCAAAGCTTCGCTAAATTCTCCTATAAACTTTTAGACTTCGAAAATATGGTAAACAACCCCGTCCAGCAATTCATGTACGCGGACGACCACCCGCAATGTTCGCATCGACCACACACGTCTATCGATCGCTGCGCCCATGAAAGCCTTTGCAGCAGTCCTTCCCCAAGTAAAAGTACCTCTGCACCCCCTTACAAAACACCGCATATTGGTCCAATGAGAGAGAAATGTCTGATTTAACCAAAAGCATGTACGGCAAGTAGAGGGGAGACTGACGAGGCTGGCTCGACCACCCGTTGGGTCCGCCCCTATTGCACAATCTTTCGCAATGACTCGCAACCCGCGAGAGAGTGGAGAATGCCGCGTGTAGGACAGCGAGAGAACGGCTTCGGCCGTGGTTTGCACATGAAGGCCAACGACAGAAAGGGTAAGCCGGCGCCGGTCGTCACTCGGCAACCATTCAACGACACACACAAACCACCACCGTTCTATGGATGATTCATTCATGAGGCTGTCCGAAAAAAACGAGAAATTTTTCGGAAACATTGCATAAGATTCGACAGAATTGAAAACTAAATTTAGACTAGCACAAGTGAATTTACAAGTACACAACGAATAGCACAAGAAGTACATTATTATGATTATGAGTAACCCGTGTTATACTTTGTTCCATTCGAGACAGCGGTTCGGGAGAGCGAAACGTAGACATCTTTATCATCTGTTTCCCTTTCCACAAGTACTGCACACTATATTCGCCAACTCGAAATGTTTCACGAGTAATAGAGTTTTCGACTAACCCTACATTTGTAATATTCAAATAATCGATTTTTTGACTGACTCGGTTATTCAAAAAATTCGAAAAATCGAGTTTCCGACTAACCCAATTTTTCCAGATTTTCGAATAATCGAACCTTAGCTAACTCGCTCTTTCAAACTTTCGATTAATCGAGTTTTCGAATAACTCGGCTGTTCTTCAAAATTTCGAATATTGGGGTTTTCAACTAACTCGACATTTCAAAATTTCTTAGAATCGAATTTTCCACTAACTGGGATTTTTTTAGATTTTCGATTCGAGTGTTCGATTAACGTGACTTTTTAGACTTTCGAATAATCGAGTTTTTGGCTAACTCGACTTTTCGCAATTTTGGTTCATCAAGCTTTCGATTTAATCGGCTTTTTTAGATTATAAAATATTCGAGTTTCCAATTGACAGGATTTTTTGGATTTTTCGAATAACCGAGTTTTTGACTAACTCGATCTAGCTGAAATTCAAATAATCGAGTTTTCGACTTACTCGGCTGATCTTCGAAATTTCGAATATTGGAGTTTTCAACTAACTCGACATTTCAAAATTTCTCAAAATCGAATTTTCCACTAGCTGGGATTTTTTTAGATTTTCGATTCGAAAGTTCGATTAACGTGACTTTTTAGACTTTTGAATAGTCGAGTTTTTGACTAACTCGACTTTTCGCAATTTTGGTAAATCAAGCTTTCGATTAAAACGGCTTTTTTAGATTATAAAATAATCGAGTTTCCAATTGACAGGATTTTTTGGATTTTTCGAATAACCGAGTTTTTGACTAACTCGATCTAGCTGAAATTCAAATAATCGAGTTTTCGACTTACTCGGCTGATCTTCAAAATTTCGAATATTGGAGTTTTCAACTAACTCGACCCTTTAAAATTTCTTTAAATCGAGTTTTCCACTAACTGGGGTTTTTATAGATTTTCGAATCGAGTGTTCGATTAACTTGATTTTTTAGATTCTCGAATAATCGAGTTTTTGACTAACTCGACTTTTCGCAATTTTGGTAATTCAAGCTTTCGATTAAATCGACTTTTTCAGATTATAAAATAATCGAGTTTCAGATTAACAGCAATTTTTAGATTTTCGAATAACCGAGTTTTCGACTTACTCGTTTATTCAAAATTTCAATTAATCGAGTTTTCAACCTACTCGGTTTTTCAAAATTTCGAAAAACCGGATTTTCGACAGACTCGATTTTTTTATAGTCGCACCGTAGAGTTTTCGAATAGCCCGTTTTTTAAAGATTTTCGAATAATCCAGTTTTCGACTTACTCGGATTTTTAAGATTTCGAATAATCATGTTTTCGACTAACTCTACTTTTCGCAATTTCGATTAATCGAGTTTTCGACTTTTCAAAAATTTCAAATAATCGAGTAGTCAAATGAATCCATGTCGACATAGCAATACTACGACTCGATTCGGCATAGGTATACTGCACCCTCCTCACTCTAGCACAAAAAAACTAATAATTCGTTCTCATCACGTTTTCTCCTCTATTTTCTTCGATTTTGAGCACACAAAAATCTGCCAACTTACCAAGCTGTATATTACATTATAAATAAATAAATTGACGCTTTTATATGATATTTTCTTTTTATTTATTAGATTTTTTACTTTCTACATATTTTTTTTGGAAAGGATCAATTTCCGCTTGCCGTAAGGAGCGGACAAAATGCGCGGGCAGAGGCCCAGAGTAGAAAAATTTTTGATCTCTCTTCGCTCTCACCGAGCCAACTCGAATGGAACAGTGTATAAATAAGTAAGTCTCAGTCTTGCATCAGTCTGTGGAATTTGAGTGTATCGCAAGTCGGTCCATAAGATTTCGCAGAAGACGATAAGTTAATGCTCCATTCGGATTCGTACTCATCCCCTGCAAACAGATTATATATTGTTAATCCTAGAAATGGATGGAAGCGGATACCTATTCGAATATTCAATTCATTCCGGATTCTGAATTCCTGTTTTTTTCACTATTTGATTCAATTCAAAATTCGATTCATCGTTTCCCAAAATATTCTATTCATACCGAATTTCGAATATTTCCATTATTCGACTAATCTATTCATTTGGAATTTTGATATACGGATAGTAAGGCTCAAATGTCCTGAAGTATATTCAGAATTTGCGCCTCCTTCTACAAACGCAAAAAATCTTCCCATGCCGGGAATCGAACCCGGGCCGCGTGGGTGAAAACTACGAATCCTAACCACTAGACCACATGGGACACATGGTCAGCGGCCTCGTTCCCGTTTACAAACAGGGCGGCCTGCATAGCAATCAACACGGAGGCATCTGTTTCCGAACAACCGCTGAACATCTATAAACTTGTGCTCCACACAAGGTTATAAATTCTAGTTCTTAGAGAAAACACCACAATAGAACTCAGGTGTTGTAACACATTTTTAACACACAACACAACACATTTGTTCACTATTTGATTCAATTCAAAATTCGATTCATCGTTTCCCAAAATATTCTATTCATACCGAATTTCGAATATTTCCATTATTCGACTAATCTATTCATTTGGAATTTTGATATACGGATAGTAAGGCTCAAATGTCCTGAAGTATATTCAGAATTTGCGCCTCCTTCTACAAACGCAAAAAATCTTCCCATGCCGGGAATCGAACCCGGGCCGCGTGGGTGAAAACCACGAATCCTAACCACTAGACCACATGGGACACGTTCTCAGCGGTCCCGTCTCCGTTTACACACATGGCGGCCTGCATAGCAATCAACACGGAGGCATCTGTTTCCGAACCACCGCTGAACATCTATAAACTTGTGCTCCACACAAGGTTATAAATTCTAGTTCTTAGAGAAAACACCACAATAGAACTCAGGTGTTGTAACACATTTTTAACACACAACACAACACATTTGTTCACTATTTGATTCAATTCAAAATTCGATTCATCGTTTCCCAAAATATTCTATTCATACCGAATTTCGAATATTTCCATTATTCGACTAATCTATTCATTTGGAATTTTGATATACGGATAGTAAGGCTCAAATGTCCTGAAGTATATTCAGAATTTGCGCCTCCTTCTACAAACGCAAAAAATATTCCCATGCCGGGAATCGAACCCGGGCCGCGTGGGTGAAAACCACGAATCCTAACCACTAGACCACATGGGACACATGCTCAGCGGTCCCGTTTCCGTTTACACACATGGCGGCCTGCATAGCAATCAACACGGAGGCATCTGTTTCCGAACCACCGCTGAACTTCTATCAACCTGTGCTTCACACAAGGTTATGAGTTCTAGTTGTTAGAAAAAACACCACAATAGAACTCGGGTGTTTTAACACATTGTTAACACACAACACAACACATTTGTTCACTATTTGATTCAATTCAAAATTCGATTCATCGTTTCCCAAAATATTCTATTCATACCGAATTTCGAATATTTCCATTATTCGACTAATCTATTCATTTAGAATTTTGGTATACGGATAGTAAGGCTCAAATGTCCTGAAGTATATTCAGAATTTGCGCCTCCTTCTACAAACGCAAAAAATCTTCCCATGCCGGGAATCGAACCCGGGCCGCGTGGGTGAAAACCACGAATCCTAACCACTAGACCACATGGGACACATGGTCAGCGGCCTCGTTCCCGTTTACAAACAGGGCGGCCTGCATAGCAATCAACACGGAGGCATCTGTTTCCGAACCACCGCTGAACATCTATAAACTTGTGCTCCACACAAGGTTATAAATTCTAGTTCTTAGAGAAAACACCACAATAGAACTCAGGTGTTGTAACACATTTTTAACACACAACACAACACATTTGTTCACTATTTGATTCAATTCAAAATTCGATTCATCGTTTCCCAAAATATTCTATTCATACCGAATTTCGAATATTTCCATTATTCGACTAATCTATTCATTTAGAATTTTGGTATACGGATAGTAGTGCTCAAATGTCCTGAAGTATATTCAGAATTTGCGCCTCCTTCTACAAACGCGAAAAATCTTCCCATGCCGGGAATCGAACCCGGGCCGCGTGGGTGAAAACCACGAATCCTAACCACTAGACCACATGGGACACATGGTCAGCGGCCTCGTTCCCGTTTACACACAGGGCGGCCTGCATAGCAATCAACACGGAGGCATCTGTTTCCGAACCACCGCTGAACATCTATAAACTTGTGCTCCACACAAGGTTATAAATTCTAGTTCTTAGAGAAAACACCACAATAGAACTCAGGTGTTGTAACACATTTTTAACACACAACACAACACATTTGTTCACTATTTGATTCAATTCAAAATTCGATTCATCGTTTCCCAAAATATTCTATTCATACCGAATTTCGAATATTTCCATTATTCGACTAATCTATTCATTTGGAATTTTGATATACGGATAGTAAGGCTCAAATGTCCTGAAGTATATTCAGAATTTGCGCCTCCTTCTACAAACGCAAGAAATCTTCCCATGCCGGGAATCGAACCCGGGCCGCGTGGGTGAAAGCCACGAATCCTAACCACTAGACCACATGGGACACATGGTCAGCGGCCTCGTTCCCGTTTACAAACAGGGCGGCCTGCATAGCAATCAACACGGAGGCATCTGTTTCCTGAACCACCGCTGAACATCTATAAACTTGTGCTCCACACAAGGTTATAAATTCTAGTTCTTAGAGAAAACACCACAATAGAACTCAGGTGTTGTAACACATTTTTAACACACAACACAACACATTTGTTCACTATTTGATTCAATTCAAAATTCGATTCATCGTTTCCCAAAATATTCTATTCATACCGAATTTCGAATATTTCCATTATTCGACTAATCTATTCATTTGGAATTTTGATATACGGATAGTAAGGCTCAAATGTCCTGAAGTATATTCAGAATTTGCGCCTCCTTCTACAAACGCAAAAAATCTTCCCATGCCGGGAATCGAACCCGGGCCGCGTGGGTGAAAACCACGAATCCTAACCACTAGACCACATGGGACACATGGTCAGCGGCCTCGTTCCCGTTTACACACAGGGCGGCCTGCATAGCAATCAACACGGAGGCATCTGTTTCCGAACCACCGCTGAACATCTATAAACTTGTGCTCCACACAAGGTTATAAATTCTAGTTCTTAGAGAAAACACCACAATAGAACTCAGGTGTTGTAACACATTTTTAACACACAACACAACACATTTGTTCACTATTTGATTCAATTCAAAATTCGATTCATCGTTTCCCAAAATATTCTATTCATACCGAATTTCGAATATTTCCATTATTCGACTAATCTATTCATTTGGAATTTTGATATACGGATAGTAAGGCTCAAATGTCCTGAAGTATATTCAGAATTTGCGCCTCCTTCTACAAACGCAAAAAAGCTTCCCATGCCGGGAATCGAACCCGGGCCGCGGCGGTGAGAGCGCCGAATCCTAACGACTAGACCACATGGGACACATGCTCAGCGGTCCCGTTTCCGTTTACACACATGGCGGCCTGCATAGCAATCAACACGGAGGCATCTGTTTCCGAACCACCGCTGAACATCTATAAACTTGTGCTCCACACAAGGTTATAAATTCTAGTTCTTAGAGAAAACACCACAATAGAACTCAGGTGTTGTAACACATTTTTAACACACAACACAACACATTTGTTCACTATTTGATTCAATTCAAAATTCGATTCATCGTTTCCCAAAATATTCTATTCATACCGAATTTCGAATATTTCCATTATTTGACTAATCTATTCGTTTGGAGTTTTGATATACGGATAGTAAGGCTCAAATGTCCTGAAGTATATTCAGATTTTGCGCCTCCTTCTACAAACGCAAAAATTCTTCCCATGCCGGGAATCGAACCCGGGCCGCGTGGGTGAAAGCTACGAATCCTAACCACTAGACCACATGGGACACATGGTCAGCGGCCTCGTTCCCGTTTACAAACAGGGCGGCCTGCATAGCAATCAACACGGAGGCATCTGTTTCCGAACCACCGCTGAACATCTATAAACTTGTGCTCCACACAAGGTTATAAATTCTAGTTCTTAGAGAAAACACCACAATAGAACTCAGGTGTTGTAACACATTTTTAACACACAACACAACACATTTGTTCACTATTTGATTCAATTCAAAATTCGATTCATCGTTTCCCAAAATATTCTATTCATACCGAATTTCGAATATTTCCATTATTCGACTAATCTATTCATTTGGAATTTTGATATACGGATAGTAAGGCTCAAATGTCCTGAAGTATATTCAGAATTTGCGCCTCCTTCTACAAACGCAAAAATCTTCCCATGCCGGGAATCGAACCCGGGCCGCGGCGGTGAGAGCGCCGAATCCTAGCCACTAGACCACATGGGACACATGGTCAGCGGCCTCGTTCCCGTTTACACACAGGGCGGCCTGCATAGCAATCAACACGGAGGCATCTGTTTCCGAACCACCGCTGAACATCTATAAACTTGTGCTCCACACAAGGTTATAAATTCTAGTTCTTAGAGAAAACACCACAATAGAACTCAGGTGTTGTAACACATTTTTAACACACAACACAACACATTTGTTCACTATTTGATTCAATTCAAAATTCGATTCATCGTTTCCCCAAAATATTCTATTCATACCGAATTTCGAATATTTCCATTATTCGACTAATCTATTCATTTGGAATTTTGATATACGGATAGTAAGGCTCAAATGTCCTGAAGTATATTCAGAATTTGCGCCTCCTTCTACAAACGCAAAAATCTTCCCATGCCGGGAATCGAACCCGGGCCGCGTGGGTGAAAACCACGAATCCTAACCACTAGACCACATGGGACACATGGTCAGCGGCCTCGTTCCCGTTTACAAACAGGGCGGCCTGCATAGCAATCAACACGGAGGCATCTGTTTCCGAACCACCGCTGAACATCTATAAACTTGTGCTCCACACAAGGTTATAAATTCTAGTTCTTAGAGAAAACACCACAATAGAACTCAGGTGTTGTAACACATTTTAACACACAACACAACACATTTGTTCACTATTTGATTCAATTCAAAATTCGATTCATCGTTTCCCAAAATATTCTATTCATACCGAATTTCGAATATTTCCATTATTCGACTAATCTATTCATTTGGAATTTTGATATACGGATAGTAAGGCTCAAATGTCCTGAAGTATATTCAGAATTTGCGCCTCCTTCTACAAACGCAAAAATCTTCCCATGCCGGGAATCGAACCCGGGCCGCGGCGGTGAGAGCGCCGAATCCTAGCCACTAGACCACATGGGACACATGGTCAGCGGCCTCGTTCCCGTTTACAAACAGGGCGGCCTGCATAGCAATCAACACGGAGGCATCTGTTTCCGAACCACCGCTGAACATCTATAAACTTGTGCTCCACACAAGGTTATAAATTCTAGTTCTTAGAGAAAACACCACAATAGAACTCAGGTGTTGTAACACATTTTTAACACACAACACAACACATTTGTTCACTATTTGATTCAATTCAAAATTCGATTCATCGTTTCCCAAAATATTCTATTCATACCGAATTTCGAATATTTCCATTATTCGACTAATCTATTCATTTGGAATTTTGATATACGGATAGTAAGGCTCAAATGTCCTGAAGTATATTCAGAATTTGCGCCTCCTTCTACAAACGCAAGAAATCTTCCCATGCCGGGAATCGAACCCGGGCCGCGTGGGTGAAAACCACGAATCCTAACCACTAGACCACATGGAAGACATGGTCAGCGGCCTCGTTCCCGTTTACAAACAGGGCGGCCTGCATAGCAATCAACACGGAGGCATCTGTTTCCGAACCACCGCTGAACATCTATAAACTTGTGCTCCACACAAGGTTATAAATTCTAGTTCTTAGAGAAAACACCACAATAGAACTCAGGTGTTGTAACACATTTTTAACACACAACACAACACATTTGTTCACTATTTGATTCAATTCAAAATTCGATTCATCGTTTCCCAAAATATTCTATTCATACCGAATTTCGAATATTTCCATTATTCGACTAATCTATTCATTTAGAATTTTGGTATACGGATAGTAGTGCTCAAATGTCCTAGAATATGCTTAATATTTGCCCCTCGCTCAACAAATGCAAAAATTCTTCCCATGCCGGGAATCGAACCCGGGCCGCGTGGGTGAAAACCACGAATCCTAACCACTAGACCACATGGGACACATGGTCAGCGGCCTCGTTCCCGTTTACACACAGGGCGGCCTGCATAGCAATCAACACGGAGGCATCTGTTTCCGAACCACCGCTGAACATCTATAAACTTGTGCTCCACACAAGGTTATAAATTCTAGTTCTTAGAGAAAACACCACAATAGAACTCAGGTGTTGTAACACATTTTTAACACACAACACAACACATTTGTTCACTATTTGATTCAATTCAAAATTCGATTCATCGTTTCCCAAAATATTCTATTCATACCGAATTTCGAATATTTCCATTATTCGACTAATCTATTCATTTGGAATTTTGATATACGGATAGTAAGGCTCAAATGTCCTGAAGTATATTCAGAATTTGCGCCTCCTTCTACAAACGCAAAAATCTTCCCATGCCGGGAATCGAACCCGGGCCGCGTGGGTGAAAACCACGAATCCTAACCACTAGACCACATGGGACACATGGTCAGCGGCCTCGTTCCCGTTTACAAACAGGGCGGCCTGCATAGCAATCAACACGGAGGCATCTGTTTCCGAACCACCGCTGAACATCTATAAACTTGTGCTCCACACAAGGTTATAAATTCTAGTTCTTAGAGAAAACACCACAATAGAACTCAGGTGTTGTAACACATTTTTAACACACAACACAACACATTTGTTCACTATTTGATTCAATTCAAAATTCGATTCATCGTTTCCCAAAATATTCTATTCATACCGAATTTCGAATATTTCCATTATTCGACTAATCTATTCATTTGGAATTTTGATATACGGATAGTAAGGCTCAAATGTCCTGAAGTATATTCAGAATTTGCGCCTCCTTCTACAAACGCAAGAAATCTTCCCATGCCGGGAATCGAACCCGGGCCGCGTGGGTGAAAACCACGAATCCTAACCACTAGACCACATGGGACACATGGTCAGCGGCCTCGTTCCCGTTTACAAACAGGGCGGCCTGCATAGCAATCAACACGGAGGCATCTGTTTCCGAACCACCGCTGAACATCTATAAACTTGTGCTCCACACAAGGTTACAACTTGTAGTTCTTAGAAAAAACACCACAATAGAACTCGGGTGTTTTAACACATTGTTAACACACAACACAACACATTTGTTCACTATTTGATTCAATTCAAAATTCGATTCATCGTTTCCCAAAATATTCTATTCATACCGAATTTCGAATACTTCAATTATTCGACTCTTCTATTCATTTGGAATTTTGGTATACGGGTAGTAGTGCTCAAATGTCTTGGAATGTGCTAAATATTTGCGCCTCCTTCTACAAATGCAAAAAATATTCCCATGCCGGGAATCGAACCCGGGCCGCGTGGGTGAAAACCACGAATCCTAACCACTAGACCACATGGGACACATGCTCAGCGGTCCCGTTTCCGTTTACACACATGGCGGCCTGCATAGCAATCAACACGGAGGCATCTGTTTCCGAACCACCGCTGAACATCTATAAACTTGTGCTCCACACAAGGTTATAAATTCTAGTTCTTAGAGAAAACACCACAATAGAACTCAGGTGTTGTAACACATTTTTAACACACAACACAACACATTTGTTCACTATTTGATTCAATTCAAAATTCGATTCATCGTTTCCCAAAATATTCTATTCATACCGAATTTCGAATATTTCCATTATTCGACTAATCTATTCATTTGGAATTTTGATATACGGATAGTAAGGCTCAAATGTCCTGAAGTATATTCAGAATTTGCGCCTCCTTCTACAAACGCAAAAAATCTTCCCATGCCGGGAATCGAACACGGGCCGCGTGGGTGAAAACCACGAATCCTAACCACTAGACCACATGGGACACGTGGTCAGCGGCCTCGTTCCCGTTTACACACAGGGCGGCCTGCATAGCAATCAACACGGAGGCATCTGTTTCCGAACCACCGCTGAACATCTATAAACTTGTGCTCCACACAAGGTTATAAATTCTAGTTCTTAGAGAAAACACCACAATAGAACTCAGGTGTTGTAACACATTTTTAACACACAACACAACACATTTGTTCACTATTTGATTCAATTCAAAATTCGATTCATCGTTTCCCAAAATATTCTATTCATACCGAATTTCGAATATTTCCATTATTCGACTAATCTATTCATTTGGAATTTTGATATACGGATAGTAAGGCTCAAATGTCCTGAAGTATATTCAGAATTTGCGCCTCCTTCTACAAACGCAAAAAATCTTCCCATGCCGGGAATCGAACCCGGGCCGCGTGGGTGAAAACCACGAATCCTAACCACTAGACCACATGGGACACATGGTCAGCGGCCTCGTTCCCGTTTACAAACAGGGCGGCCTGCATAGCAATCAACACGGAGGCATCTGTTTCCGAACCACCGCTGAACATCTATAAACTTGTGCTCCACACAAGGTTATAAATTCTAGTTCTTAGAGAAAACACCACAATAGAACTCAGGTGTTGTAACACATTTTTAACACACAACACAACACATTTGTTCACTATTTGATTCAATTCAAAATTCGATTCATCGTTTCCCAAAATATTCTATTCATACCGAATTTCGAATATTTCCATTATTCGACTAATCTATTCATTTGGAATTTTGATATACGGATAGTAAGGCTCAAATGTCCTGAAGTATATTCAGAATTTGCGCCTCCTTCTACAAACGCAAAAAATCTTCCCATGCCGGGAATCGAACCCGGGCCGCGTGGGTGAAAACCACGAATCCTAACCACTAGACCACATGGGACACATGGTCAGCGGCCTCGTTCCCGTTTACAAACAGGGCGGCCTGCATAGCAATCAACACGGAGGCATCTGTTTCCGAACCACCGCTGAACATCTATAAACTTGTGCTCCACACAAGGTTATAAATTCTAGTTCTTAGAGAAAACACCACAATAGAACTCAGGTGTTGTAACACATTTTTAACACACAACACAACACATTTGTTCACTATTTGATTCAATTCAAAATTCGATTCATCGTTTCCCAAAATATTCTATTCATACCGAATTTCAAATATTTCCATTATTCGACTAATCTATTCATTTGGAATTTTGATATACGGATAGTAAGGCTCAAATGTCCTGAAGTATATTCAGAATTTGCGCCTCCTTCTACAAACGCAAAAAATCTTCCCATGCCGGGAATCGAACCCGGGCCGCGTGGGTGAAAACCACGAATCCTAACCACTAGACCACATGGGACACGTGGTCAGCGGCCTCGTTCCCGTTTACACACAGGGCGGCCTGCATAGCAATAAACACGGAGGCATCTGTTTCCGAACCACCGCTGAACATCTATAAACTTGTGCTCCACACAAGGTTATAAATTCTAGTTCTTAGAGAAAACACCACAATAGAACTCAGGTGTTGTAACACATTTTTAACACACAACACAACACATTTGTTCACTATTTGATTCAATTCAAAATTCGATTCATCGTTTCCCAAAATATTCTATTCATACCGAATTTCAAATATTTCCATTATTCGACTAATCTATTCATTTGGAATTTTGATATACGGATAGTAAGGCTCAAATGTCCTGAAGTATATTCAGAATTTGCGCCTCCTTCTACAAACGCAAAAAATCTTCCCATGCCGGGAATCGAACCCGGGCCGCGTGGGTGAAAACCACGAATCCTAACCACTAGACCACATGGGACACGTGGTCAGCGGCCTCGTTCCCGTTTACACACAGGGCGGCCTGCATAGCAATCAACACGGAGGCATCTGTTTCCGAACCACCGCTGAACATCTATAAACTTGTGCTCCACACAAGGTTATAAATTCTAGTTCTTAGAGAAAACACCACAATAGAACTCGGGTGTTGTAACACATTTTTAACACACAACACATAAAACAATTGTTTCCATATTTGATTCATTTCAAAATTCGATTTATCCCTTCCCAGAATACTCTATTCATTCCGAATTTCGAATATTTCAATAATTCGACTATTCCATTCATTTAGAATTTTGGTATACGGATAGTAGTGCTCAAATGTCCTAGAATGTGCTTAATATTTGCCCCTCGCTCAACAAATGCAAAAATTCTTCCCATGCCGGGAATCGAACCCGGGCTGCGTGGGTGAAAACCACGAATCCTAACCACTAGACCACATGGGACACGTTCTCAGCGGTCCCGTCTCAGTTTATACACATGGCGGCCTGCATAGCAATCAATACGGAGGCATCTGTTTCCGAACCACCGCTGAACTTCTATCAACCTGTGCTTCACGCAAAGTTATGAGTTCTAGTTGTTAGAAAAGAGCACTACAATACAAATCAGGTGTCTTAACACGCTTGCGATAAATTGTGAGCGTTGATAAGCTAACAAAAACAAGGCAGTAATCTCTGGTTCTAACTTGATGTTTTTTGCATAGGTCTTTTTTCTGAAAAATAAAAGTACTCATTGTAATTCTCAAAAATCTAACAAATTTTCAAGAAAAATGCCCCAGAATGGCTGCTGTGAGTTTCTTTCGTTGAAAGTTTTGCTCCAAACATCCCCCGAAATTTACCGAAATCGACAAGCCAAGGAAGGCATTTTCAATATTTCCGATGGTGCGATCTATAGGTGATGAAGTAGCGATGAAGACTTTCGTAAAATATTTCAGAAAATAGAAATATGGGGAAAAGTAAATTAATTTCCAGTCAAAAACGAAGGAGAAACCCCCATAGTCTTTTTTTGTAGGGCAAGCAATGTAGTGTTTACAAGATTTAAAAAATTAAGAAGAATACAATTAAATCTACAGAGAACTGTCCAAAAAATCATTCTTCTAGCGGGCGACTCAAACATTCGACATTTTCCAAAAATTTTGGTCACCAAGTGAGGGGGGACGTATTCACTGTTTCGGAGTGAAATTGATTTCCATTCATCGCGTAGGTCTGCGCGCGTATGCTGCGTCTCCTTCTCCCCACACGTTCTCGATGTCTCTTCCCTCGCTCCGCACAAGCGCGCGAAGGAACCGATTAATTTCGGCTCCGCACTAGATGACATTCTCTGTCCCAAACAAGATAACAAGCCAAGGGTCTAAAGAAGCAGCGCTCCCTCTGCGTCTCTACCGTTTTTGGCTTACGGTAAGACGTCGCGTACGCAAATCACACGCGCAACACAGCATCTGTCCTACCGTATCCCAAAACAGAATTCATCGAGATTTTCACGTTCTCGTTTCTTTTTACCGCATACTTCATCATTTTCTTTGCGTTATTTTCACTGGAAATGCTCGTAATACTCATTCTTGATGTAGATACTCTTGTTTACGTGGCAGGTATGGTGTTTCAGAAAAAGAATTTTGTTTTTTGATTACGGTAAGACATATGCTGCGTGGCGCTCAAAATTTGCGTACGCGACGTCTTACTGTAACCCAAAATCGTCAAAGACGCAAAGGGAACGTTACTTCTTTGGACTCTTCGCTTACCATCTCGTTTGGGACAGAGTATACAAGACATCGGTCTGTTTTACAGATTCTGAGCTGATGATCTCTAAATGTCTTTTAGTGCTGTCGCAGCCGGGGGTGCACTGTGTAACGCACTTGGCCACGCCCATTTTTCGTGCCGCAAGTACTCTCCTGATTTTGGAAGGGGAGGGAAACCCTGGTTAGGTGCTCAAATCCAGTGCGGCACGGTAAAATGGGCGTGGCCAAGTGCATCGCGCCCTAGTGTCCCCCGCTGCGATAGGCCTAGTGCATACTTTCCGCGACGCGCGACAATGCATTTCAGCAACATTGATTTTCGTTCGATTTGTATTGCAAACACTATGCCGCGCCGCCCGTCGCGGAAAGTATGCACGACGCCATAGCGCCCGTCTTTAGTCGTTGAGTCGCGGCGCATTACGATCGATACGTTTGGATTGTGCTTCATCAGGTCGCTTCGCCATGGCTATGGTCTAGGCTTCAGGCCCGGAACGGATTTCCCTATATCGTTTATAAAATTTATCAGTGGTGTGAAGCAATGTAAGCCGTCATTTCACCACAATTAACGAACCAGACCAGCATAGGTTCGCAACATTTCTATTAATTCGTAGATTAAAACCGCGTTAACCCGTTAATGTGTTAGCAGGTTAACGCTATAAAGCACAACCCTGATTCATACCATCTCGCGCTTCAATCTTGCCAACAGCTCCTTGAGCTGCTGCTTCTTCGCTTCAGACATGACGCTGTAGAGTGCTGGATGAAGTGACGCGTCGAGCATTGTCATGACAACACATTTTTTCTTGTCATCCTAAAATACAATACGTTTTCGCACTTTCTATGGTTACCACGGGAGACGGATACCATTTGCAGGGCTAAATATCCTTAACAACAGAGTCAATTATCTTTTTAGTGCTCTGAGCGAGATTTGGGCATATAGAATAGGTGGAAATTTTCATAATTACGAATCTCATAGGGAGAGAATACACTAATTCCGATTTGAAAACACGAAAACAAAAAAAATCAAAGAGTGAACTATAAGTGGTAAAAGAACTGCTGAGTAATGCTATAAAAGGGTCGAACTCAGATTTTTATTTAGACCACAGGGAGGCACTCACATTTTCAAACACATCCAGGACGTCATCAAGAACATCAGTTATAACGCCAATATGAGAATCCACAAACTCCAATTCTGATATGCTTCCCTAAATCGGTCACTTTGAGCGAACGAATAGTCAAACCATACCCTTTTCTATCCTCGAGTAATGTTTTTTTTTATTTGGAAAGGATATTATGATGCAAAATTAGGATTCAGGGCACATCAGAACTATGGAAGGAGTGACCAAAAGAGGCGGCCAGAGACAGTTAAGTACACTGCACAAGCAAATTAGAACCAATCAGTGCGAACAATCGCTACACTGCGTATCATAAAGATAGGACACCCCCTGAATTTCCCGGCCTCGTGTTTGTTGAGCAAGGTAAATCTTTTTCGTTAATACTAGTGTGATCAGAATGTGAAATAACCCCCGTATACCTCTTTTGAGGTAGATCAAATGTTTGTGCACTTTTCTAGAATGAACTTATGTTTTAAATCGCGTATCGAAAAGATAGGACACCCCTGGGCTGAATCGGATTTCTTGTCCGATAAAATTCTGTGATCACAAATCTATTGGGCGATAGGCCTTCCTTGCACTTTCACAGCCACAAATACTCGATTTCGTATACTTTCGACCAAACTGATCGGCCTTTGCCAGTCGATCTTGCTCCGTTTGTCGGTCATTGCCTGTTGGAGCGCAGAAATCGGGAGAAATCGCCAGCCATTGGCTCAGTCCCGACAAACTAAAATATCCCAGAGATTCTTCATTTTGTTGAGATCAGGAACGTAGACTATCCACTCTGGATAAGATAGTTATTGCCGAGCAAAGAAGCCGACCGCGGACCTGCTCACAAGAACTCTTTGGTTGTCCTGCTAGAAACTGCAACTTTGACGCCCGTAAACGTGGGGAAATGGAAGTAGGTGTCTTTCTAACGTCGTCTAGTACTCGCTGGAGATCATCCGACTGCTTGCGAACGAAAGCTGTAGACGTCCTCGACAGGTAAATGCTCTGACAGATTATGGGAGATCTGCGACCGCAGTTCCGACGGCTGAAGTGGACACCTACTTCGACTATTTGTGTATAGGCGATGGTTTCTGACGGAAGGAAATCTTTTCTCAATGGGTCTGATGGTCGGAAGCGCTACCAAAGGATTTGGAGAGTCCACTTCAGCCGTCGGAAATGCGGTCGCAGATCTCCCATAATCTGTCAGAGCATTTGCCTGTCGAGGACGTCTACAGCTTTCGTTTGCAAGCAGTCGGATGATCTCCAACGAGTACTAGACGACGTTAGAGAGACACCTACTTCCATTTCCTCACGTTTTCGGGCGAAAAAGTTGCAGTTTCTAGCAGGACAACAAGAAGTTCTTGTGAGCAGGTTCGAGGTCGGCTTCTTTGCTCGGCAATAACCATCTTATCCAGAGTGGATAACCTACGTTCCTGATCTCAACAAAATGAATCTTTGGGATACTTTAGTTTGTCGGGTCTGAGCCAACAGCCGGCGATTTCTCCCGATTTCTGCGCTTCAACAGGCAATGACCGACAAACGGAGCAAGATCGACTGGCAAAGGCCGATCAGTTTGGTCGAAAGTATACGAAATCGAGTATTTGTGGCAGTAAAAGTGCAAAGAAGGCCTATCGTCTAATAGATTTGTGATCACACAATTTTATCGGACACGAAATCCGATTTAGCCCAGGGGTGTCCTTTCTTTTTGATACGCCATTTAAAACATAAATTTACTCTAGAAAAGTGCACAAACATTCGATCTACCCCAAAAGAAGTATACGGGGGTTACTTCACATTCTGATTACAGAAAAATTAACGAAAAAGATCTATCTTGTTCAACAAACACGAAACCGGCAAATTCAGGGGGTGTCCTATCTTTATGATACGCAGTGTAGATGTCTGTTCTCGTCCGAGGACTATTACGCTTTCTGACAGAACATTCGGTTCGGTCCCGTTAACATACGAGACACTTCCGTAAAGCCTAGTTTTGACTGCAGGTGGTCGCTGCGGCCATGCGAGGGACAACTATTCCTTTTTTATCACGCGTAATGGAAAGCCGCTCCAATTGTGATCGCTTCGTGGCAAACGTCCTACATCGCTGGGTCGCGGCGACGAAATTCTATGTTTTACTGCATCGCTGCTTGAAGAGCGATTCTCAATGGTCGCTGACCAACGCTCCATCGCGGCCAAAATGGCAGCGATGGAGCAACTGCCAGCGAATGACATGTTTCGTCTAGTAAACGTTGACCCTTTCACATGACAAGATCAGTGTTTTCGAGTCCAAACGTGTTATTGATGAATACCAGCCATTAATTTCACTGATCGAATGAATTTCTTCTATCATCCGTGGGCCTATGCACTATGAACAGAATCGCTGCCGCTGCTACACCGCTGCAGCAGCGGGTGCAAAATCGCTGCGATGAAGAACAGCAGCGATGCAGTCAAAACTAGGCTTTAGTTGCATAACTATTCACTAACCTACTTGTTATGACAAGCCAGCTATCTGACAGTACATAAGAATACACTTGTTTGTACGCAGCGTGCCGCGTCAGAGCTTACAACGAGAGCATGCGAACCTGTGGGAACGAAATGTAGTGTTAGTATCTCTTGTTCTTCTATAGTTAAACTGCGCAGTATGCTGTCCCGAGCGGCTGGCTCCGATAAGTTATGAGCTCAAGACCTTCGCTTTTTGTGTACTTTTTGTACCTTTCAAAACCAGCAGTAATCTTCTCAAAATCCGGAAGTGGACCTCATAACCGTGTTCAGCGCCCAAAACAACCCCCTCAAACAAAGTTTGGGTGGAAGCACATTCTCCGAACCTTGTACAAACTGATAGCGTTTTGGACTTGTACAGAGTTTCGGTTTAGCGTTTACCTCATTTTAAGCCGGTCGAAGGACGGCTTATCGGGCTCATCGTGTCCAAGTCTCCTTATGACTGTTCTCTTGCCATGACCGACCGCTAAGCTCCTTGCTCACTCACCCGAGCAAGCTAGGCTTTACATAAATTAGGGGGTCCTAAAAGCCCTTGAAAAAAAATGTTCCAGATTTGACCTGAAATTCTACATGGAGGGTTATTTGGGATGATCTGATGATGGATCTGGGGTTTAATTGTCGATTTTTCGGAGTTTTAGACTTGATTCGCTTGAAGCATCCCAGCGGGGAAAATTTTGAGGACAAAACGCGACTCTCGAAATTTCCGGAATGCTACGACAGATATGGCTCAAAATGTTTCTCTAAGGGTTATTCGGAGTGAGGTCCGTTTATCGATTTTGACAGATTGTGGTAGATTACGGTGGGTATACGGTAGTTTGTTCAATGTTTCGGATTTGACTCACAATTTATATGCAGGGGCTAATCGGGATGGTGAATACAAATTAGATGTCCATTTGCCAATTTTCGAAATATTAAGGTACGTTTGTCCCCTAAATGGCACGTTACCTACCATAACCCACATTAAACCTCAGGATTTCTGCAAAAGGACCCCAGGTTCGTTTCCAGCACCCTAGATTACCCCTACGTACAAGTTCTGAGCAAAATCATATTTTTAACAACCCAAAAAAGACTATTTTTCGTGGAGCTTCAAAAACGCTTATAATTTTTTGGAACTAGCAGCTCGGGACGGGATACGGCACAGTTCTACTATAGGTGCTAAGAAGATACTGATAATGCAATCCGTTTTCGCAGATGCGACCTACGCATTGTAAATTTCCCTTTTTAGACCTCTTCCAGAGTGCGAGCGTGGTGCGACGCGATAGTGTGCACGGTGATGCGACCATCACAACGCATCACGTCGCCAAACTGCGCGATTCCAGCACTTTTCAAGGCGATTGTGTCTGAACGTGCTGCGACCTGATAGTGCGACGCGATTAGATCGATGTGAAATGTCCCGCCCGTCTCGCGCGCTGAAACTTCTCAGAATCCACCACTCTTCACGCAAGTGCGGTGTGGGCTATGAAAGCCGCAATAGGTCCAGGCCTCGCTTCGCTTAGCTCAAAGGCCCGCTTCTCCGGCGGCAACGACGAAACTAGGCATAGAATGTCTACCACAGTACAGCTTCAAGGAGCTCAATCTCCAAGAATTTCGATATTGTCGAATTCGATCTCAAAATTCATATAACTTAATCTCTGACCACCACCAACCGATTTCAGCGTCAAAATCAAGAATTTCTAAGAATGGAGATCTTTGAAGCTGCAATCTGGTAGTTGTTCCATCCCATGTTTCGTCTTAATTGATTTAAAAGTCTGCCTCAAGTCTAAATGAATGCTCGGGCTAGGCGCGCTGCGTATGAACACCAGTGTACTACGAGTGTATCCTTAATACAATGCAACAAAACTTGCCAATTCGGAAGGTTCACATTCAGCTCGTTCCGATATATGGATGACTGCCGAGCTGAACAAGGAAAGACAAGCGGCTGGATCGCTATTCGATTGTCTAACTGCATCGTGACACAGTTTTAAGCTTGTTAGATCATCTAAACAACAATGGTCGTAACCTAACGCACTGTCTACGACTGCAACATAACAGCAACCTGTTAGTAATGGGAAAATATTAGAAAATTCCACAAGTGTAGCTCGTTTAGTCACCGTTGATGCGCTGAGGATCTGAAAAGAAATGCTTAGATGGAGAAACGCTTTCCTGATGAAACAGCTTCAAATTTCATTAAAAAAAATGTCAACTTTTGTTTCAATAGAGACCGGATGGGAGAAAGCTTCGTAGGCTTCTGAGAATTGGATTTCCCCTTCCCAATTTTGGCAAAAAAAAAGGGAAAAACGGTAGTAAATGCCAAAAACGCGTTCATATCAACTCTCTTTTTGACCTGATACAATTCCTATACAACAGGACAGGGATGAGCAAAATGAAAACAATTAAATTCCGGAATTCGAAACAACATTACAAGTTTCGGAAATCGGACCAGGAATTGGAATTTCAGAAATCGGAACAAATTGAAATTTGCACCCAATCTTATGGGCATTTACGACACTTATGCACGAGCAAGTATTTTGAGGTGAAGCTCGCTTGGTTCCCTCGCAGGCGCGTGCGGAGCGAGGGGATATACGAGGAGACACTGGAGTGGAGATAGGAGGAGAAATGTAATCGGGCGCATGTACATGATGCAATGTTGTATTGGAATGGGGCAGAAGTTCCGCTCCTGCACTTCGGGGCGGTCCCGTGTCTCAACGCTGCGCGCATAGGACGCGGAGCGGCTCCCTGACCTTCTTCGCAGCGTTCTGGCATTCCGCCCCTGCTCAGCAAATGCCGCGAAGCGAACGCCCGTACTAAATCATGGAGTCTTCTACCATCTCTAATTCAGCCTCCTGCGATGAACTGCACTAAACAACACATCAAAGTAGGAACGCTCACATTTTCTATGGTCAAACTCGCTCGATATTGCAGTGCACAGCAAGAATTCGCGTCCAAAATGATACGACAAATGGCAAACACGAGAATCGAACGATCAGCAGGAGACTGAGAACGCAGATCGCACACCGACAGCAGGTCAAAAACTCGACAAAGCTAAACGTAATCTGATCAATCTTCAGGAACATTACCCCTTCCAAGCTTTCCTTACCTGAAATATCGCCAGTTCAACTCGATCCTTATCTGGAACTTTGGGAAGTCCTTCCTGTTGCAGTCGTTCATGAATATACCGCTGCGCATGAGGAAAAACCTCTCCTCCAGGCACAACATCACTAATTGAACACTGCGCTGCGTGACATAGCCATGCGAGGCACTTAAAAAACATTGGAATTGAGGGAAATTGGAAGGATCACCCATCCAGGCTCACAGTGTGCATTGCAGGACCAACTCCAATCTGTTCTGAGAACGCGCTCCGCCTCTTTTGAATAATTTTCCTCGTAGCGCAGTCGTAAATGTCTAAAAAGGTAGCACACTCTTGTCATTCTCGGAGCCAAATTTCGGTCCGCATTTGCGGACTACGGGACACGATGATGATCGTGCTGGAAAAAGGATGGATCGTGCTGGGACCACTTGTTCCCGACACGATTCACCTTTCGCACAGCGTGATAATAATCTTGACACATGATGCAACAAGCGAAATCCGCAAACGCGGACCGGAATATGGCTCCGAGAATGACAGCACATACCAATGAAGATATGAAGCTGTATACAATCCCCTACCCAATAGTTCACCGGAAAAAAACTGCACCTGTTAATGGGAACTGCTTTGACGCCATTAGTACCAAATCCATAGAGCAAACACGTCCCCTTATGAGATCTCGACTCTGGGATGACAGAAGAGCATGATCTGGAACTGAAGAGGTACACGGGGAATCAGAATCATCCGCAGAAAGTACCGAAACTCTTCCCATCTCAAAAGGCGACTCACTAATGCACTAACGTGTCTGAGCTCAAGGCTAGTTGGATCCGATTCAACCAAAATGCGCGCTTTCAACTCGACTACAAAGCGTTTTAGGCCAGGATTATCACGTCGCGGCAATATTGCACGTGAATTCTTTTCATCAGTAAACCGTACATTTGTGAGGTGGAGTGGGATGAGATACTGTGCTTATCTGGGTCAAATTCCGGTCCGCAATTGCGTCTCGACACGCTTTGCGGCCGCACGCGCCCGAGTCAATCGGGTATCCAGAGCCGAAGTCGACTCGGTATGGCTTTTTTATACAGTTTTCTTCAATTTTGTTAACTTTCCAGTTTCTAAAACCCACCTAGAGTCAACAGATCGGCGGCTGCGGCGCTGGAAACTATTCCGACTCGAAAGCGCGCGGCCACAAAGCGTGCCGAGACGCAATTGCGGACCGGAATTTCACCCAGATAAGCACAGTATTCATCCAAGGACGGTAGGTACCTCAGTTTTCAGCAGCATCGCAGAATTTTTGACAACTGTGCAAATCGCGCGTTCAAATTCGCGTCTCGCTCCATCGGGCAGGCAAAAGCTATCGCGGCGATATGCATATCTCATCGGAATTCAGGCGATACGGCTGAAAGCTGAGGCGCCAAGCGTTCTCGGATGAATATCCCATCCCACTTCACCTCACGAACTGCCGGTCTGCTCATAAAAACAATCCATTCACTCCTATGTCGCAGCGTTTAATCCACACAGGACTTTTCTCACGCATCGCCGCGACGAGAGTATGATCGCGGCCTTGAAGGACACTACAACTACAAGCCCCTTCGGAGCACATAGCCGTTATATAGGACCAAAAGGGGTATTGGTCGACAATAGGGTCACATACTCCACGAAGGACACGAAGGAAGTTTCCTTATTAGAGCCATTCAGAGTGGCGTCGCAGCGGAACTCGCTGTCGCGGAGACGGTGTGAGTGATGGGGGGATGGGTGCTACGCAGCGCAGACCTTGTCGCGCGACGGGGCGACCGCCGCGCTTTCAGAGTGCGCGAGCTAAGCGAGTCTCGCCGCCAGCTGGCAGCGACGTTGCGCGATGGAAGTGGTTTCAACCATTTTTGTCGCTGCCCTATCGCCACAGTTTCTTCGTTTTTGTAGGTGTTCCTTTGTTCCTATCTGCCCATTTACCCTAAGTGAAATTATTTATTCTGTAGAACGAAAACCCCGATCAAACTAACGGCGACAAGGAAGTGAAAGACGCAAAGACAGAATTATGATTTGGTGACATGTCATGGCCACGCCCACTTTCTGTCGCTCTGATAAGCGACGCCGCAAATTTTGCAGCGCCGCCACTCTGAAAGACTATTGTGGACCGTGGCGAGTATGATGTGATTGCCAAAGGTTTTGACATGAACCGTATCCTTGTTGAGGAAGCCGCCGCCCCTATGAAATGGTCGGCTACCGAACGAATCGTTGCATCGTAGCGCACACTCCTGCAACAGAAGCACCTGCTGCTACATAGGTGCAGCAAACTTTTTGCGCATTTACAGTAGGTGCTCCTCTTACAGGATGATGTGCTAGTGCGACAAAGATGTGGGTACGACAAACGTTTTGTTCATTTGCAGCACGTGCTGCTGCGAAGTCCTACAGCTCGACGCGGCAATCGAGTTTAAAGCGTAAATGCTATAAAACGGCGAAATTCACATGGTTCGTCCGCGTGCGGGTGAGGAGCGGAGGTCACAGACAGTGAGAGAGCGGAGGGCAGACGGAGGCTGAGGTGTCGCGCGCGCTGCTCGCGCCTCGAATGATGTGAATTACCACGTTTTATCGAGGGTACTGTGGTCGAAATTGACTACACTAATGTGTGAGAAGGTTATCGCCTGGTACGGTAATATATGTAGTAAAACTTACGTTCAGGCAAAGTGCACAATATGTTCAGCTTCTCTCGACCACCTCTTACAGTGACCTTATCCTTTGTTATCGTTGTGAAAGCTTCGCTACGTATGAAGTCCTTTGCCGACCGTATTGTACTCTTGATTTGCTTTCCTCCATCTCCCTGCTCTGGATCTGAGGTTCTGAACGAACACTTTATCGGAACCACTCATCAGAAACGCTAGCTTTCGGCCTATAGGAAGGCTTAAGGCTAAAAACGTGTGAGAGAAAACTGGGTGAGCCCACCGTGATAACGACTTGAGACTTCAAGACGATATTAGGCATGGAAAATGGAGCCACAGATAGTTTTAAAAAGTTATGTATTGGGTTGAGGAATAAGTTCGTCCGGTTTTTTAAGAGCTTTACCTAAACAGAAGACAATTTTTATAACAACAAATTGATCAATTATATATTCGCCGCTACTTTTACGACTTCCTCGCACCTCACAAGCAATTTGTTGATGCCGTTCCGCCAAAAATCGCTCGGTCTGGTGTCGAAGAAGTAGTTGAGCTAGATTTTAAGGTCCACTTTGCCGTCAAAGATAACACCACTCACTTGATTCGACTTGACCTGCTTGACCTAATCGGTTGGTTTTCGCCTGACGCAGTCATTCCTCATCTTCACCGAGGTGTGCCGTCCTAGTTGTCAGTCGTGCCCATTTGTTACGATCCTCAGTCACAATTTGAACACAATCCATCCATTGGTCGCTATTACACTTCCTGCCAAGTAAAACATCGCGCCTGAATTGCCTTTCAATGCCGAGTGATTTCAAACCCTCTTTAACCACATCCGTCCAAGACTTTCGCCTACGTCCAGGCGGCCGTTTCCAGTCAGGACATGGAAGCATCTTTAAAGCGTGTTGAGGAAGACGATCTGGCGGTCTTTTTAAAATATGACCGAACAGACGAAGACGACCTTCCGTTGTCGCTTGAGATGGCGTTGGCAGATGTTGGCACCTCCCTCGTGTCGAACGTTGATGTAAGGCGTCAATCTCGTTGTAGAGATCTTCGTTGTGGCACATCCGCGGCCAGAAATATCCGAGCAAACGTATAAACAGCTTCCTCTCCGTGCAATCCAACCTTTCCATCTGCATCTTCAGTGCTGCCCACGTCTCCGATCCGTACATCATAATAGGGCGAATAGCGGATAAGTAGACGCGCAACTTAACTTCCTTCTCGATGAGGTAGACCACAAACACTTGGCTAGAGAACTGAATGCAGATGTAGCTTTCGCACACCGTTGTTGAATATGCGCTGCAAAACTACCATCGATCTTCAACGAACAGCCCAAATAACAGAACTCGTCCACCAGTTCGATACGTTGTCCATCCACACAAACTCCCGATTAGGGCCTCTGAGAGACTCACATCTGTTTGCATTAGTCGGGACGAAGGCGAAGTCCATAGGCTGAGGCATACTTTGAAACAGTGTTCACAATCCTTTGCAGTTTTGCGTTGTTTTCAGCGAATAGCACAATGTCGTCGGTGTGCTCCAGGTCGACAAGGGAGCGTCATGATGGCGCTAGTACCACGTCTGCAACTCTACGCATAATTTCATCAAAGGCGAAGTTGAATAGGAGAGATCCTGCAAAAGATCTATGTCTTACTCCTGTTTTCACCTCGAAAGCTGACGTAAATCCGACAGGAATACGAGCTGCTGCTGTCGTTCCTTCGTTCATGTCCTCGATTAGTCGGACATACTTTTCCGGGACTCCATCGGCTCGCCGAGCGTTAAGCGATTGATCACGATGAGGAGAGTCAGACGCGGTGATTCGACAGGGAGCGTAAAAGGTGATACTCCGTTGGCGCAAGGTCCGGAAAGTACGGTGGATGCTGAAGAACTTCCCATTCGAGCTCATGGAGTGCGGCTTTGACGACATCTGCAACATGTGGTCTGGCGTTGTCATGGAACAAAATGACTTGACCTTGTCGATCAGGTCTTTTCAGTCACATAGCCTCATTTACGCGTCGCAGTTGGGCAATGTACAGCTCCTTGTTCACCGCTGCGTTCCTTTCAAGCATTTCCCACTGAATCGTGCCTTCCTAATCCCACCTAACGCAGATCATGGTCATTTTTCGGGTGGAGATTTTGCTTGCCTCTCGGCTTCGGATGTTCTCCTGGAGCCACCCACTCCTCTCTTTGCTTTATATTGACGTAAAGACACCGGTTATCATCTCCCGTGACCATTCTGTACAAAAAACGCTGTTTATGCTCGGTGGCGCGCAAGGTGTTGAGCAGCGATTTGAAGGGTATTCCATTTCCAAGCCTGAAGAATAGGAGGAAAAAAAACGGTACGAAAAAAATAGCACAGAGTTGTAGAGCAGAAAAAGTACTTTCTAACGAATACAGACACTTTGCTAAACGAACAACAAATCATTTAGATAGGGCTCTGGAAAAAAACCGAACGAACTTATTCTCAAATCCAATATTAAAAAAAGTTTACAAAACAGTTTGAACACGGTGGGACACGGAGACTTTTGAAAACTTACTAGGGATTAGGGATGAGCGGAACAAAAATATGAAATTTCGGAAACCGGTTTTCGGGTTTCGGAACTCAATTTTTTTATCGGGTTTCGGAAATCGGGCGCGAAACGCCTGAAAATGTGCGGAAATGCGGGTTTCTGAACGCGAAACGCGGAAAAATTCAGAAATTATCTCATATTTTCTTCCTCCCAGATGACCCGATATTTTCGCATTCCGCAGCGTTTTTTTTGCGGTTTCTGGAATGCGGAACGCGGAATGCCAAAAATGCGCGAAACTGCGGGTTTCGGAACGCGAAACGCGGAACTCCGCTCATCCCTGCTAGGAAACCTCGAATGGTATATCCCCAGATAAAAAAGCTGATAAGTATTTTCTAGTCAGCTCTGGAACGCCCTCGAATTCAAATCAAAACTCGGATTTTGCTACGGACATCTGCGAAAAAAAGTTATAGCCTGTCCAATTTCGTATTCCCCGCCTTTTTTTCCTATGAAAAACGCGCATTAGTGTTTGCGAAATCCGGAAACGGATCTCATACTTGTGTTCAGCGCCCAAAACTACCACACTGAGCAAATTTTGGGTGACGACACATTTTCCAAACTTTGCACATCGTTTTAGACTTGTGAGGATTTTCGGTTGGAAGCTTATTTATACCCCTGAAAGCGTTAGAAAAAAAAGTTACAGATTTCACTCAAAAATCCTTCAAGGTGAGTTATTTGGGGCGCTGAACAGGAATCTGGGGTTTATTTGACGATTTTCCGAGCTTTTCGACTAGATTCGTTCAAAACTTCCCAACGGGGGAAAAATTTATGGCAAATCGCGACGTTTGCCGATTTCAGGAGAGCTACGATAGATAGGGCTCAAATTGTTGCTCTGGGGCCGTACGCAAATCTCTCCCCGTGTGTCCCCGTCCCCGCAAAGGCCAGCTGTGATTGGTCAATTTCGTCTGATGACAAATCACAGAGTGGTTTCGCGGGGACGGGGACGCGCGGGGAGAGATGTCCATACGGCCCCTGGGGGTGAATTGCGGTGCTAAACACAATCTACAATCCGTTTACCAATTTTTGATAGATTACGGTAGTTTACCGTGGGTATACGGTACCTTGGTCAAAGCCTCAGATTTGGCTCAAAATTTCTCTGTGGGTGCTATTTGGGACGCCGAACACGAATTTGAGGTCCATTTTTCGATATTCGAAATTTTAAGGTGGGTAAAGCCAGTTAAAAGGCATTATGCCTACCGTAACCATAAGTCTAGCGACAAACAGACCCCAGATACGCATTCAGCGCCCTGAATAACCCCCAGTTGAAAGTTTTAAGCCAAATCCGAATTTTTTTCAAACACCTTGAAAATTGGCTGATGGGTACCCTTACATTTCACGAAGCCTCAAATACGCTTATAACTTCGTTCAGAGATGTCCGTTGCAAAATCCGATGTCAGATTCGCAGACAGCGGAGTAGAAATGACCAGAAAACACTCATCTTTTAACTGATCGGGTTGGCCATGCGAGGTTCCCTAGTCAGATAAGTGTAAAAGGAAGCACACAATGTGGAGAAATGGGTGGTAGAAAAAACCCACACCGACTGGGAGTTATTGAAAGACGAGACGTTGAGTTTGAAGCTACTATCTACACTGGCGCCATCGAAAGACAGCGTGAGATTCTCGAGATCATCCTCGAAATTCAGATCATTGTAGTCGGAAATCCGCGCATTCCTGAATATGTCATCTATTCCAGTCGACATGCGCGTCTAAATCACAAAATGTATACAGGAATTGATTTTGCAAATCTCAAATCGTGCAGAATATGAGAGATATACTTCGACACAGCTTCATTTGGTTACGGACAGACTTGATAACATTTCATTCTTCAACAAAATAATAACAACAACAATGTAAAAACAACAGGCATAGCAATGACAATCAGGGAAACAATACTACAAAGTGGAATTTTGAAAGACGCTCTATCGAGGGTTGTAGGGATGGTGAGAAGAACAAAATTCGAGTTTTCAGATTTCCCTAAATACACCTGGGTAGATCAAAAGCTGAAGAAAACCAACTCTTGTATTTCACAAGTTTGAACACTTTCAGCACAAATTTCGTCCAGTTGTGGTTGATTGAGGCGATAGACACGATTATGAGGTCCGTTTTCAGTTTTTCGAAGGATGACGGTAGATTATGGTAGGTGATGTGTCCGAAACTACCGCAGCCCACCATGATCTCTCGGAAACCCAACAAGAAAGATTGCTCATTATCGAGTTCAGCAGTAATTTTAGACTGGTTTTGATTTACCCAGGTGCATTAAGGGAAATTTACAAACTTTAAATTGTTTCTTTTTCAGAGAGAGGTAAAAAACAGTTTCAAAGTTCCCTTAATGCATCTCGGTAGATCAAAACGGCTAAAAACACGTGACTGGTGGTTTTCACCCTAATTCAAACTTTTTTCTTACAAGTTTTTTCAGTGGGGTCACCCTAGGTGCTGATTTGGGTGAAACCCACGAGTCACGTTTTTTTGCCGTTTGATCTACCCAAAAACACTTATGAAAATTTGAAACGGTTCCTTTTCACGTTCCTGTATTAAAAGAAACAATTTGAAGCTTGTGAAATTTCCTGAATGCACCTAGGTAAATAAAAACCCGACAAAAATCGATAACTTTAGATTTCTAAAATTTGCACATCTTTGGTTCAAACTCTATCCAGGGTGGTTCTTTGGGGCGCTGAGAACGAATATAAGGCCCATTTTCAGTTTTCCAGAGAATTGCAGGAGGTTCCTGTATTAAAATATACTTTTCCCACCATAACTTACAGTAATCAACTGAGAAACTGAAAACTGACCTTATATTCGTGTTCAGCGCTCCAAAGTACCCCTTAGACAAATTTCGGGCTGGAAACGTTTCAATTTCCGACATCCCAAACATAGATGTTTGCCGTTTTTGATCTACACATGTGCATTAAAGGCAAGGCCCGCTCAAATTTGACACTACCGAAATTTGGGTTGAATAGATTGGGCGGCCTAGCTGAACATCGTCTGAACGTTTCACGAACTCTGACTCCTTAGTTCTGGAGAAAACAGCCTCAAAGTCAGGGATTACGGTATTCACAGCATGATAATCATGGCTGGAATGACCGATAATTACACAGCACTTTTGAAGAGTGCGTGGACAACCGCTAAAATATGGACGATGACCACACTTTTCTGGATCATCGACTAACGGAAGTGGCTGGAATTACTTAAAGAAGACCGGTTTTTGCGCAATTCTCGCATGTCCCTTGAGACTACCTGTAGCAAGAGCACCGATTTAGCGGGAAATCTCAAAATCGAAATTCTGTCCGGACCCTGCCTTCAAGAAAATCTAGCAGATTTTGAATTGTTTCTTTTTACCTTCCCCACAACACTCAACAGACCATTTTCCAAAACATCGGTTTGTGCTAGTATCATTCCCTAGTTAGGCACTCCCCTTGTAGGTCTTCGGCACAAAACACCGAACTAACAAAGAATTCTGCGTCGCCTATACGCATTTTAAGATGAACTTGTGATAATCCTATTCACACACTATATTTCCAACGAAATTTACTCGGCCCATTGTGGACCTGGGCGATATTATGGTACGAAACAGTGAAAATTAATGTGGAGATGGAAAAAGCAGCATGCGAACGCATACGCACGCGACAGATCCAATTAAATTTCGCTACGAAATAGAGTGTACCTGCCTGCCTACGAAATGCAGAGAATTTTGTCTCATCACAATAGAAATAACTACATTAAGAGAATTAACGGACTTAAAAACTATATACAACTGGTAAAAAAATGACTATCAAATTATCTCTTTATTCAATGTATCCATTATACTCTGATGACGCCGCACCGCCAGTGCTGACATTGACGAGAAAAGGTTATCGCTTAGAACACCTCTACTTCGCATAGCCAAGACAGTTTCGCCATTGGTTACAAATGACACCTTTGCAGAACAATGCTCCAGGAGTTCTTGTGGAGGATCAACAAGTACCTAGAACATATCAATCGGTAAAGGAAGGACAGGATAAATATAGACATCTTTGAAACCCACATAATCTCGCTCGCTGCTCCGGAAAACGTGAAACGTTACAGCCATTGGAAACGCTTTTAGGGACAACGGCGCAGACTGAAAGAAAATCTATAAACGTCTCAAATTCGTCAGACAAGTCACAGAGGATCTTGAGGGGTAACTCAGTGAAGATTTTAGTCCGAGTTTTTCCTTAGCTCAGGTTGCTGGATTTCTGCGCGGGCTGCGCTGAATGGTCCCGTTTTTACCTCCTGAGGCAGCGATTTGTCGCTGGTACCCCGCTAAGTAAGCGAAAGCGTAACGTAACGGGGATGGGGCAGCCACTACGCTCGATACTCTTTCCGATAGATCACTATCACTTCCATCTTATCGTAGGTGCCTGATACCCATTGCCATGGGAGGCATGACCCGGCCATGAAAATGCATGAAGGCGCGATCACGGCGTGTCTGCCGCGTCGCTGTGCAAGTTCTAGCGATAATGACGCTATACAACAGGCGCAACAACAACAAGTATGACACGTTAGCGATCAACCATGTGGGCTATGGTTGACCCCCGTCGGGGTCATGAGCGATACGCATGAAATCTAGCACAAATCGCGGCGGGACCTGCATCGGAGCAACGACATCCGTCGCCGTAGGGACCGTTGATACGCACTCGTCGCAGGGACGCGTCGTGGAGGGCTGACATACTGCAAATAAGCCCGAGACTGCTGCTGACACAGTCGCTCGCAGCTGTGCAGTGCAACGCGAGAGCAACAGTTTTAAAGACCTGAGTTTCTGCCACATGTGATCGCTGTCACTGTACTCGGCGACAGCGACCAAGTGTCGCATAAATATACCACATGCCTATGGCGGCGTTCATTCGCGGCGCCACGTCATAATTAGCCTACGGCAGGGATCATACTTCCCGCGACCAGCGACAGCGACAGTGCACATCAGGCGTATCGATTTTTTGGTGGATATGGATAGTAAACATTGTGTCGCTTTGTCGCTGTTCAAAGTGAAGAGGCGCGGTAGATTCGAAATGATTCGCAAACTGCATTCGCGCGACACCATTCGCGTCAGCTTGCAAGGCAACGCGGTGCGATGGACGTCGCGCGAGAGTAAGCTCGTTACAGATCTTCTTCATTGTTTTTTTTTCATTTCCACAACCTAGCAGCAATGAAGCAATAGGATAAACTTAGTTAGAACAAGTTGTCCATCAATAAAACACGAAAAACTGTTGCTACTATTCCTGGAAAATAACTGTTACTTGTTTACGCAAAAACTACGCGTGTAAGCGATAGCGCATAGCCGGCCTGCGTTTGCGCGACGTTCACACCTGAATAGCCGCGCGACGCGATTTTGGCGTCGCACTGGCATGTGCGATCGCGTCGCTCCACGAAAACTCTGAACGCCGCCTAATGCCTTGTGCATACATCCGAGGACGAACGACGCGGCATAATGGTTGTGATGGACATTGACGGAAAATTGATATGGGCTATGAGCACTGTCGCGGCCGCGCGTCGCGGCAAATACGCACTAGGCCTTCGCCCACGACATCACGCCCGGACAATTTCACCGTGCACGGAGTTTTCTGCTCACATAACAAACCACAACGTTAGGAGGAAAGATGGAGTCTCTGGGAGCTGTTCATACACCTCGCCGCCCTCGCCTCCTGAACGCCCAAATCTTGCGAAGTGGCGAGTATGTATTTTGCGTCGCCAGAATTCCACTCCGGTATGACGGCGCCGCAGAGCCATTCGTGCGCTTCGACTGCGCCTCCCCAGCGTTTCAATACAGCAACTTGCAACTATTAAGTTATCCATTTCGACTGACCAATGCTCCTACCACTCGCTTTGAAGACGCTGCCGGATTACTACTTCTCGCCGAAAGAAAAGGGCAGCACAAAAAGGGCGAAGATCCACTCATATTAGCCGCAAGGAATAGAGAACATCCCCTCGGGAGCCTACAAATCTAAGTGAGTGACGCCGGCCAACTTGCAGTCTTGGCGCCGGGCGACAAAAACTTTTTGACCATTATTATCGCGGCCTTACTTGCCACTCACTGGCCTTGTCGCGCGGTCATATCGCCGCCCTTCATGTAGCACTGGTCAACGATTTGGCCCAAAGTACTCAGGCAAATCGGGGAACACTCCGCGTTCGACTCCCGGCTGGTGTTAGAGAACTCAGGGAACGCGGAGTCCAGCGTAATGGTAGGCGGGAGGCCCGCATCGTGCACGCGATGATGACGTAAGCAGCTCCACCAGGAGACCCGAACTAGCATAGCGGGAGACCCGCATGTAGTGGCCGAAATATCAATAATCATTGAACTACAGAGTTCGTTATCATTTCCTACATAACACCCTCGGGCGCTATGTCCCTCAGTTCAAAAATTCCCACTAGGACAGAGTTTTAGTGGATGTCCCCTTCCGGTCTAATCAGTAGACAAGGGACCTTTCGTTACTGCCACCCGGCCAAGTCCGCGATGCCAAGAAAACTTGGTCGCTCGACTCTGCAGTCGAGTCGCTATGAGATCGTGTCCCCTATATGACACGGGTTTGCTCTGGCGTTCAACGTGTGTCCAACACCTACGCTGTCCCCCGGCGGGAGTCCAGCGTTGCGAGTCTCGTCCTTTTTCTTGCGAGGAGCCTCCCGCTGGCCGTACGGAGGGCCTCCCGATGGTAAGTATCTGATTCTGACGAGGATTTGCCAGAGTAATCTACACTGCACCACCAACGCTGCTCATTGATGCGACTTACACTTTGCAAACCCTTTAGACCCTAGTTATACACCAGCGGAATGGAAACGTCCCGCTATGACATTGCCGCCGCTTGCTGCGTGAATCAGATACTCGTCTGCTGTACTGCGTCTTTGACGTGCTTGACGCATTATTGCAGACTGAAAATTTCCGGCCGTTTAATTGTCTTTTATCGATATTTTCCGCTTCTATCGCTTGTTAATTGCTGAAAGTCACTAATAATTTATTCCTCTTGTCATAGCAGTGCCCCTTATGTCGTTTCGGTAATCTTTTAATGAGTTTGAGAAAAAAATAATCAGCTGATAGAATTTGGCAAACTTCCAATGGAGTAGGTCCCGCAACGATACAGTATATAGTGCCGCGGCCTGCATAACTGCTTGGTGCGGGCTTCCGGCGAGTTTTTTCTCTGACAAATGTTCCTTTTGGCATGCCTCGGCACAGTTAAGGTGCATATAAGTGATAGTTGTCTTGCTATTTCCGCAGCGTCCCGCCGGTGTATAACTAGGGCCTTAGGCGACACAATAAAGCAGCGCATCGTCACCAGTCCTCGCAAGGCGGCTCAACAGCGCGACAACCACGGCATGATCGCGTCGTTCTGCACTTACTAGCGACGCAATTCCAAGGCGGCGCTGGGAGGTATGAAACAAGTCCTACACGGTTACAGCGATCTTCACCACTACCTTTCTAGAGTACAGAGGGAACTGTTTCAAACATATTCGGGGCGTGGATAACTAGGGACTGCTTTAAACTTCCCGTGGCGATTCGGAAAACCATGTTTTCGTTGCTCAAGGTCTGTGACAGTACATAAACGACCCGTACTTGAAATTCACTGAAAGGTCGCGGGGATTCCAAAAAAATGGCATTTTCATTGCTTTACGAAAAGATAAGGGTACCCCATCAAGGAATTTTCGGGGTGCACAGAGATTTTTTTTTGGATTAGGCTGAAACCTTTCGAGTGGGGGTTATTTAGGGGGCTGAACCAGAAACTGGGGTCTATTTCTAGTCAGACTTAGGATTACTGTGGGTTGCAGTAGGCATAGAGCCTTTAAACCGGCGTTACCCTGCAATTTCGAAAATCGAGAAATGGACCTCAAATTCGTGCTCAGCATCCCAAATAACACCCACAGAGAAATTTTGAGTCAAATCTGAGACTTTGAACGAGCTATCGTATACCCACCGTTACATACCTTAAAGGTACAGTACACCCTGATATATGAATTTAGTGATTTTTATTTGATTGTGTAGAAGACCCCTCCTGTATAACACGTGCCAAATGCGAGATCTCAATTCCTTCAAATAAGCGAGATATAAGCGACTACCACAGGCCCGACCCCCTTCGTCCACTACCACAGGCCCGGCCCCTAACAGATTTTCGAACTCGATAGCGGCTCGATGGATGGATGAATCCCAACAAGTCGTTGTTCTTCAGTCCATTACCGAACTGTCTCCTTATCCTGGCTTTCTCTCACGCAACGACTGCGAATGAAGAGAAATACAGGCCTGAGACAACTCGTCCGCGAAATTTTCGCCCTCAGAATGCAGGCATTTTCAATGAGCCATATCTCCGTTCGTAGAGGGTCACGGACGATTTCAGAGATATCACTGTGATGAGAGAGTGGCTCTCTCCAAGATAAGCATAACATCTGAAAATTAATTTTCTGGGTGTCCTTAAGCCTTTAATCTAAGGAAAATTGATAAGCCGACCACAGATTTGTGTTAGACAGCCCAAATAACCCCTACGTAGAAGTTTTAAGACGATTAGATCGTAGCATTCTCGAACTCGTAAAAATCGCGTTTGGCCAGCAAAATTTTCACAAATTTGAAGCTTCAGACCAACTCAGACAGAATTTTCTAAATATTGACCGATGGGCCTCAGATTCGTAACCAGCACCCAAACCAAGTTCTCACAAAGCCATGAAAAAGCCGACTTTCATAAATCTCTTGTGAACCTCTGAGGCATTCAGCGCATTTGGAAAACGGACAATCAATGATGTGTTTCATACCAACAATTATAAAAACATGGTTTTATAAAACCCGTTGGGAATTGTAGGGTAAGCCCTGGTAAGGCGAAAACTTCACAAGTTACATTGCGATAACGAAACAAGCCGTCCTTCAAGTGAACCAACCGACCTCGTTCAAAACTGTGATTTCTTGTCGCTGAAACGGCGACTCATCCTCTTTCGAATGCGCTAAGTTTACTGAAGGTAATCGTGCATTAAATAATGCTGCTGAAGTTGCACAAATTACTGCCTCAGGGATTTGACCATCCGAATTCAGAATCTGTAATGAGAAAACCCTTAAGAAGCGTCTTCTACAGCCAAGTATATCAGACAGCTCAAAACTTGGAATGAAGCTAAAACGAGCTAACCTGTATTTTTAAAGTAAGCTCCCAAGTCATGGAGATGCCTTCTTCAACGCCCTTCACTAGTAAAGCAGAACGAACACCGAGCGCCGGGTTCGAAAACGTGCTATTCACCATATCTGTCGCACTGAGAATTTCTGCCTGAAACTCAATCCGTACAAACGGAGAAATTCATTTTCTCAACATTGATCTACACTTCAAATTCCGAAACTCATGAAAATCTGACGCAAACTTCGTCTAGAAGTGTTATTTGAGGTTTTTAACACGAATGAGAAGTCCATTATCAGTTCTTAGAAAATTGCATATTGAGATCGTCTTTTTTGAGATATTTTTGCTCCCCTTGGGGCTATGGTTTCATATTTTGACGCGATACTTTCGGTCATACTATCGATATAATAAAGCATGCCACAGGACTTTAACACAAAGATTCATCGAAGAGGAAGAAAATTTCCAACATTCGCAATTTGCGACTTTTTGTCTCTTCTTCAACTCGATCGATTTCTTCGTCGTTTTCAATATTCTCTTGGTGATTTTCGTATTTTATAGGATTGATCGTGAAGTAGAAAGTGTTAGTTCGTCACACAGTGATCGAAGATCTATCATTTAGGGTTCTAAAATGGGTCTATCAGAAGCCGTTCTTCGAAATCACTTCGGGATCGCAATACAAGTCATTTAAAACATTCTGAAGGTTAGCGTTAGACATCTATTGAGACCGGAAGCTCAAGGAAGACATCTTGAGACGAGAGAATATTGCATGGTGTAATGACACGCACCTTACGCGACATTACGAGGCTTAATTTTAAGGACACTGGACGAAAACTTCAGGACATTCCTAAATCGCAGTCGATCTCGAGATTTTACTTCCCTATACAATCCATTCAAAGGTTTCTCAGGTATCTCTCAACGTTGCTAAGCGTCGACACCGTGACTGTGAAATTCTCGGACGTCGTCCCATCAAATGGCTTTTGATGAGAGCAAGGCATAAGAATACAAGACTAGCGTGGGCCATGGAGCAGATGCCCTGGACTCAACAGCATTGGTAAAAAGCAGTTTTCTCAGCTTGATCCGGTGTTCCAAACGAACGAGACGTAAATTCAGCTGCAGAAATAACTTTTTTACATTGCTGTTGACTCTAGTGATGATGCTCCGTCACACACGCTAGTCTTGTCTTCTGTACTGCCCTACTCTCACTAAAAGCCATTTGATGGGACGACGTCCGAGAACTCCACATCCAGGGTGTCTAATTTTTGCAGCATTGAAAGATACCTGAGAAACCTCTGAGTGAATAGTACAGGGAGATAAAACCTCGAAATCGACTGCGATTCATAAAATCCCTGAGGTTTTCATCTGACGTGCTAATAATTAAGCCTCTTAATGTCGCGTAAGGTGCGTGTCATGACACCATCCAATATTGCTCTCGCCTCAAGATGTCTTCCTTGAGCTTCCGGTCTGAATAGATGTCTAACGCCAACATTCAGAATGTTTTAAATGGCTTGTATTAAGATCCCGAAGTGACTTCCAAGAACGGCTTCTCATAAAACCATTTTAGAACCTTAGATGATGGATCTTCGATGACTGTGTGAAGAACCAACACTTCCAAGTAAACGATCAATCCTATAAGGTACAAAAATCACCAAGAGAATATCGAAAACGACGAAGAAATCGATCGAATTGAAGAAGAGACAAAAAGTCGCAATCTGCGAATTTTGAAAACTTTCTTCCTCTTCGATGGATATTTGCGATACCTATACCCTACTTTATTATATAGAAATTATGATCGAAAGTATCGTGCCAAAATATGAAATCGGTAGCCCCATGGGGAGCAAAAATATTTGAAAAAAGACTATGTCAATAGATTTCTGTCCACTACTGTATTAACCTCGAAAACGCAACCGTACTTCAAGTAGAGTGATATATTTTTCGCCACCAACTTCTAACCAACGTTTAGGGACAAATTTTGAACATTGAAATCCAAAATGCAAGCTAAGCTACTACCCCACTAACTGAAATGAACCTGCGATACTGAAGCACTGGCGTCTATTTCACAGGTGATGAGTGGGCCATCGTGACTAAGAGCCAAGGAGGCGTTCACAGTGCATGACACAGCCACACCTCCCTGTTTGATGAGTGATGAACCGACACCGCCCCAGGCACCAAGCTGAAAAGACGATGACTTTTTCTGGCACTGATTCGGCTCAAACCTCTCTCCGTTTTTCACAAAGCTTCTTAAGTAAGAGACATAAAAATTTGCGGAACGAACCTTGAAGTAGAGCGGATTGAATGCCGAAATGGATCGCCCATCAGGATATACGCCTTCGTGAATGAACTGCTCGTAGTAATCTTTCGGCAAACAGCTTTTAAACCATTCCTCGCCCATTCTCAGACAGTGGAAACGGGAGCGGCTGGCCGAACTCGCAAGACTGTCTATAAGGCTCTGTCCAGTCGTTCGGCAGCGGTTATACTTCACCGCAGCGGTGAGCTCAAGATGAGAAGATGGCTCTCTGAAAATAGTCTAACCTCAACATCAAATTTTCCCGCTAATCATGGAGAGAAATTCAAACTGATCACAATGATGACTGTACTTGAAAGAGCAGACAAGGCCTCATTTAGGCATTCGAGAGCACGACAATTATGCAACACCTTGACCTTGCCTAAGTGATTTAGGCTCTAATCATACTCAACGCCAACGCGTGACGCGCGGGCGTGGCGTTGGAGTATGAATGGCCTGACGCCTCGCCTCCGCATGACGGCTGTAACGACTTTTTCATCATTTTCATATTTATTCCATCTTCAAATTCATTCCGTTCTATAATAATTGATTCCAGTACCGTCTTCTGCTACCATGATAGTGATCGCGTGTACAGATTTTGCTTGCTCGTGAAGTTAAGACTCCTTTAATCCGCTCCGCAACAGCGTCGCTGCCGGAGTATCCATAGTCTACGTAAGCGCGGCACGCGCGTGACGCTCGAAGAAAGTGTTCATACTCCAACGCCCCGCCCGCGCGTGACGCTGAGGTGTATGAATAGCGCCTAAGGACGCCAAACACGAATCTGACGCTCAGGCGCTATTCATACTCCTCAACGCTAGCGCGTGACGCGTTTCAAAACAATTTATCCCTGTCAAGTTAAGCCTCAAATCATTCCGCTCCGCTAAGGCGTTGCTGCTGGAGTATTCATAGTCATCGCAAGCGTGTAGAAAGCATTCATACTCCAACAACAAGCTCTCGCGTGCCGGGAGTGTGGGTGCTATCGCAGCGAGTGGGGGGGGGCACTTGACCATCTTTCCTGACCACGCCCATTTTTCCATAACGCCGCAGAATCTTGGCGCCAACCCGGAGTTTCCTCCCCCTTCCTAACTCAGAGAGTTGCGGCGCGGAAAACTATGGAGTATGAATAGCGCCGCACTGGTCAATTTTTGAAAGGTTGCGGTGACTACACGGCAGTATGTACTTAGGTCACATTCCGACTTGGTTGAAAGTTTGCCCGAAGCGTTTCGTTTAAAAGTAGGGTGCTGATTACGTACTCTATACAGGTTTCCATGGAAATTCAGCAAATGTAGACCTATTTAACTACCGCAACCACATGGAATCCTTCGAAGCCGGATATTGCTTACCGAATTCATAAGGGAATAATGTTATCCAGCCCACCCCCCCAATCGACTCATTGGCCGTGGGACAGATTTTTGCATTGGAGCAGGCTCTTCGCGCTAGCCTTCCAATCTTCTCAGAAAGTATCAATATCACAATTTCGCGGGATTTCTCTATCGTGCGGGCAAATTTCAAGGATAGAATGGCTCAATTCACATGTATAACTAGTCTCGATACAGTCTGACTTTGACTGACTTTGCTATGGAGATTTCTTCTGATTTTATTTATTTCTTCATTTTAAAGGGTAGGTACAGGCCATAAAACGGCCAATGTCTCACCGTCGACTGCGAACCACGCGCTGCGCGCCCGCACGTGCGTCGGAAGCAGACGAGTTTTGGCCGCCGCGCGACGAGTTTCGCCCGCCGCGCGGCGGCCAAAACGTCGCGCGGCTGCCAAAACTCGTCGCGCGGCGGCCAAAACCCGTCTGCTTCCGACGCGCGTGCGGTCGCGCAGCGCGTGGTACGCAGTCGACGGTGAGACATTGGCCGTTTTATGGCCTGTAAATGTTCCAGATTTGACTCAAAATCCTCCCAGACGGGTATTTGGGGCGCTGATCACGAATTTGGGATCTAATTTTCGATTTTCCAAAGTTTTCGACTTGATTCGTGCAAAGCTTACCAGCAGGTGAAAATTTGATGGCAATCGCGACTTTTGACGATTGCCGGTGTACTACGATAGATATGGCTTAAATTGTGCCTCTGGAGGTTATTTGGAGTGCTGAGCACGAATCTGACGTCCGTTTATCGACTTTATTCAGATTACGGTAGATCACGATGGGTATACGGTAGTTTGGTCAAAGTCTCAGATTTGACTCAAAGTTTGTATGCGGGGGTTATTCGGGGCGGCGAACACGAATTCAATGTCCATTTGTCGATTTTCGAATTATTGAGGTACGTTTTGCTCCCTATAGGGCATGGTACCTACCGTAACCCACAGTAAACTTCAGAATTTTGACAAACGGACTTCAAATTCGTGTTCAGCACCCTAGATTACCCCTGCAGACAAGTTTTGAGCCGAATCGGAGATTTTTCTCCAAAACACCCGAAAAAATTCATGGGGGTACCCTTACCTTGCCACCAGGCTTTGAAAAAAAGCGTATAACTTTTTCAGAGTGCTTTCAGGCAGCTGCGAAGACGATAATCGGATTCTGCGCCAGGAATAGTTCTAGAATAGTACATTCATAATCATAATTATATGCTTCACTGATGTCTAAAACGTTATAAAATAGAATGTTTTCATTATAGTTCTTCAGTGACACATTTCACTGTTATGCAGTCAAACTATATCGAAACCAGTTATACATGTGAATTGAGCCATTCTATCCTTGAAATTTGCTCGTACCATTGAGAAATCCTGCGAGATTGTGATATTGATACTTTCTGAGAAGATTGGAATGCTAGCGCGAAAAGCCTGCTCCAATGCAAAAATCCGTCCCACGGCCAATGAGTCGATTGGTGGGGGGGTGGGCTGGATAACATTAGGGCCTTTCAGAGTGGCGTCGCTGCGAAATTCGCGGCATCGCTCCTCAGAGCGAAGGAAAAAAGGCGTGGCCTATCGACTGCCGCCGCGTCATATCCCTTTCTCAGCGTCTCTTATTTCTTCCCCGCCCTTTAAGTTTGATCAGAGCGCATAAACATGCGCTCTGAACAAAAACTAGCCATTTCGAATAATATACCAGGAAACACTACCACCAGTAGAATCACCTTCAACTGAAAATATTTGCATAACAATGAAGGTGTCGACCACAAAATATTATTAAACGCCATGACGAGGTAAATCCTAGATGACCAATTAAATCCCATGACGAAATTAATCCTGGATGGCAAATAGTTAGTGAAATAGGCAAAAAGATGATTCCACAGAGAGTTAATGGACAGATAGTAACGAAGGAACACTAGCTATTACGAAGAAACATCAGCGACAAATAGCGACAGCGACAAAAATGGTCGAGACCATTGTAACGTATTATAACGAATTGTAACGAGCAACGTTGGGACTCCCCTTTTGTGACCGACGTTACGTAAGGGACCATCCCGGCTCTGGCTAACCGTCGACTGATAGCCATCGTCATACGTCAACTTTGACCAAATCTCCTATATCCAGGACTCCCAATCTTACAAGACGAGGGGATCAGTCTCATCTTATTTTCACGGACGTCCTAAATACTCGTACACATTTCTACTATCTAAAATACCTTGTCCCGAGGGACTAATCTTGTTATTAGACTTATACAATTTTCACCTTTGGTACTCTTACTCTTTTCTTAACTCAGATCCGGACACTCATTTGAATATATTTATATTAACAAACATGATATATAGATGTGGGGAATTAACATGACGGAAATATACAGGAAACAGTTATATACATAGGAATGTGAGGGAAAACCATATTCCTCACTCGGATGAGGCTCAGGTTGCCGGGACAGACAGGCGGCTGTCCATGGCGAACCCTCGCGAACGACTCTCTCCTGTCGCGCCCGCCCACCGGCCGGCTTGGTGGTCGGGCCGACCCGCAAACATGAGCACTAGATAAGAGCAACGTGACATGGTGGATAACAATCACTACATCCCGCCCTCGGGGAAAGTTCCGGTCCCCGGAACTGATATGAAATGTGAGGCGGTTGCAGGGTTCTGTACGTCGCTTGAGGTGGAATTGGCTCGTGTTGTCGTCGTTGAGGCGTACTGTTGGAATTATACGCGTTGAAATGATGGCTGCGGCTCGGAATTTCCATCGTGATGATAACTGTATCCATGATGTAATTGTCATGATTGGTTCAGGTTACGAAGAAAATCATATATGCGGCAGAAGGAAAAAAATTTACAAACATGTATTACACAGGATTGCTCATACAACTCGTGAATGTGATTAGGAAGGAGGAAAAAAAAATTTCAGCCGTTGTTACACAGCTTTTATCTAGTAACAGTACAACAGTTTTTTGAGGGGATAGCAATTTTCCTATTCTACTGCAAATTCTAGATCCTGGTGTGGTTCGGTTACATTAATGGTCGGTTACAACAGTCCGATTTCCGATCCATGCCAGGGCGATTTTGGGGAAAAAATGAAAAACGATGTGTTGAAAATTGGTTGAAGTTTTGCTTTAGTGATATTTGCTGTTTCCGTTTCTTTGGATCGCTTACCAAAGAAATGAAAAGTAACGTGTTGCTAGATACGCGCTGGTAGCGGCGAGAAAGAAAGAAAATAAACAAACCCTGTGCTAGGTAGTTTTTGATTTTTTTTTTGTTTTTTTTTCAAAAGTTCCATTGAGAGCATTCCTTGTTTTCCGTTCCATCGCTTAATGACTTCCTGTAAACAATTGAGACCGCGCTTTTACAGCGGCAAAGATTAAGGGATGAGGAAAAACATATATACATTAACAAAAATCATCGAATTTGAGCAGTGAGTCGAGGTTATTTATCGTGACAGACGTGTTTTGAAAATAAAAAAAATTTGGTTTTGTGATTTATTAGTCACTGCTGAATTTACACTCCGATTCACTGCTTGTATTCGGTTCCTAAAGTTTCGATAATGCTACCTGTCATTCACTATCGCTCGTCGTCGGTGTCTATCCAAGTCCATTTGTTCCGGTTTTCCACAGTTTGCTGCTCAGAATCTGTCTTGCTACCCATTGCGTCACCCTCTGCGTGAGGCAAATGTGGTCGCTGATTGCAGGCTAGACAGAGCCATGCACAGGAGTACAGAAAGTAAGTCTCCGTTACTTCCGTGATTTTTGAGCGCTGTTTGTGAGCTTGGTCCAGTGTAGACGATTGGATGACAACCGACGTTCGCAGGTACGCATTGCGATTGTGAAACTTAGGGTATTAAAATGCTTGTGCAGAGAAAGGAGAAGAAGGTAAATAAGTGAATAATTATCTAGCATTTCCGTTGTTCATTGAACACTGGGCGCTAGGAAATTTTTAGTATGGAACTACGGCTTGCCTTGGAACGGCTGCGATTGTTCCTCATCTTCCCTTCCTTTCTCTCTGATCGACACTATTTTTTTTTGGAAGTTTGTAAATCTCGCTATCGCGGTACGGGGTACTGATTACCTGCATTTTGGCCTGAAATGGAAGGTAGTTGGTACGCCATCCACGTATGTACACGTAGATGTTCGCGTTGAATGTTTCTCGCGACTGAGATTTTGTGGTACTTCTGTTCCCTTTTCTCATTTCATTCGCCTTTGCGCGTTTTCCGTTTTCCCTTGTTTTTTTATGTGAGCTTGCTCACTTGAAATTTCTGAAAATAATGTAAAAGGAACGGGAGAAACGTAAAAATGAGAAAGATAAAAATATGGGAACAAAATGTAAAGCATTGATTTGGAAAGTTGTTCGGAGCGAAGGTGTTCAAAAATATGTTTAATAGTTAAGAATGGAGGAAAGAGAAAAAAAATATTATTGTGATGTTGAACTTCCATTCCAAATCATCGCTTCTCTCCCGATTTTGTTGTCCCTGGTGGTACCTGATCGCTTTTTTGGTCGGTTTTCACCGATTCCTTTCCTGATTTTTTTTTTGGTGCCATTTTGTGTTATTGCTCAGGGGCATGTTGTTTGCCTGTTGGGAAGAAGAAAGTGAGAAAAAATTGCGGTTTGCCTAGCTCATCCCATTGTGTCGATTTGCGGGAGCTAAGGCAATCCGATATTTTTTTTGGCCTAGATTGTGTGCCAGATTTCCTTTTTCTTTTCCCTTTTTTTTTCTTTTCCCTTTTTTTTGTGGAGGTTTCTTTGCAGGTTTGCTTGAAGGGATAGTGTACTGATGTGAGAGGAAGAGATTTTAAAAAATTGCGGGGAAAACATTGATTTTACGCAAAAAGATTTTGTGTGGATAGAAGTGAGTGGTAAATGTGCGCTGAGGAACCAGGGGGATAGAGGGAAAAGTGAGCGAAAACGCTGTCGGAGCGGGAGGACAGATTTGATCTTGAAGAGTAACTAAATATTGCTCTCGTCTTGTCAACTGTATCCTTATCCCAACTCGACGACGCAAGCTGTTTTGATTTTTGTCTGTAACCCATATGTGTTGCTTGTGTTGCGCCAGCTTGCTGTGTCTTCGTCTCTCAAACATCCATCCTATTTGGTGGTGTGCTTTGTGCAGACTCGTGGGTTGTGGGTGAGACGATGGGTGAATCGGCTGTCACGTGGCGCTAGCGATATGCACCATTCCTTCGTACTCATGTATTGTAATATGCTGGCTTTTCTCTCTGTGTTCCTGTGTTTTGTGTGCGCGAGAGGGTGAGTGTGTTTTTTTTTTCAATTGTTTTCTCCCGCTATTTTTCCCGAAAAAAAAATTTTTTTTTTCAGGGTGTCTGTTGACAGAAGTTTTTGTTTTAACCGATGCGAGGAGATTGGTGTCTGTTTTCTGGTGAAGGGTCAATTTGTTTGCATCTGCGACGATGGGAGTGTTGGTTCGAGTTGTGGTTTGGACACTACTACTGAGGCGGAATATGGTTTATTGGTCGATGTCGCTTCGGATTTGGTCATGTGTTTCGTCGTAGGTGAGTAAAAATGCAAAGTATAGAAGAAAATTGTGTGTGAGTGAGGGAAAGAAACAAAAATGTAAGGAAACCTCCTTTTTTCCCGAGATGTTGGAATAGGTGTGTGGTGAAAGGTGTGAAGGGTGAGAAGGAATAAAAAAATTGGAGAGCGCTACGTTTTACAATACATTTATTTTTAGGGTTGGTCTTCTTGATTGTGTTGGTTGGGTTGGTTTGGTGCTTCTGTCGGCGGTGCTGTTTTTGCTGTGTTGGTGCTAGTGGTTCGTCTCGTTCTCAGCCAGTCGTCGTCGTGATTGACAACAATGGATCGGTTCGCAAGGAGGCTAGAGTTCGGCGCCTCACGGTGTGATCGGTGTTTTTAGTTGTTCAGTTGTTGTTGCTTTTTTTGAGTAGTTGTGTTGGAACGTATTTGTACATATTGCTACTTGTTTTGTTTTAGTTGAGTGTCTGGAAATAATATCAGCGAAGAATTATGATTTTTATGTACATAAGGATAAAATTGTTGAATGTTGGTTTGGTTTCTGAAATGTTTTTTGTTGGCTGGCGTAGAACCTGAGCTTGGTGATTTTTTTTGGAGAAAAAAAAGTGTGGTTCAAAAGGTGCGTGGTGAAATGTGTTGATAATTAAGTGGTGTTTAAAAAAAAATACGAGAATAGGTGTTTTTACGGGACGACAAGACGATGAATGTAAAATCTGTTAGGACGGTTTGTTGTTTTGCGAGGCATCCCGTAAGATTTCGTCTGTGAAGTGGGGTTCTGATGGGTGCCTAAATTTGTAGTGGTTGCCGTTTTTTTTTTTTATTTTGTGGTCTGTGCCGTTGAAGCATAAACTTCATACAGTTTCTATACAGTGTTCAGTGCGAGTCATAGTTATTCTCTTCGAGGGATCGGCGGGAGTATTGTTCAAAATACAGGGTAGGTAAAATAACGGCAAAAAAACAAGGAGAAAGAATGAAAAAAAACGTTAAAAAATATGATAGTTGCTGAAGACTCAAGAGGTCTTCATTCCTGACTTTGGATGTGGGTGAAGTTTGAATGCGATTTACGAACTTGGTCATAGTTTCTTTTTTGTATTTTTTTTTGTTCCAGTACGATGAATGCACATCGCTGGGAAGGTTAAAATTGGTAATTTAATAGGAAGGTGGATTAAGTCTAGTAAAACGCATCGCATCTCGTTTCACTCTCTTTCCTTCTTTTTCCGTTGTTTTTTGCTTTTCTTATATTAATGAGTTTTTTTTTCTTGCGAAGTCGGCCTAGCTGGTATGATTTGTACAGTGTGTAAAAATTGTAAATAAATTTGTTTATGGCTGCTTTTCTTGTTTTCCTGAAAAAAAAAAGGATTTTGCTAGAAGTGCTTGTGAAATTCCTAAAAATTGTTTGATTGAAGGATATGTTGTGAAAAGAGAAAATGGTTTCCAACATTGATGAAAAAGAAAATGAGGAGAGGTAGACAATTTTGTAGTTTCTTAACAACAAAAAAAAAAACTAGTGATTTTTTTTGATAATGTGGTCTTGATAAATGGATGTTCTCGTGAGGTGAAAGGAAACTGTTGACTACTTCTGCGTTAGAATTTGGGTGTTTGTTATCAAATGTAGCGGGTAAGTTGGCGTTGCAATTGGGGTGTGTGTGTGTGTTCCCTCGATAAGATTCGTATGCCCTCGCGGCTTTGCGGTTGGTTGTTAGAGGTCAGACGGGTGCAGTATGATAATGCGGGGTCAGATTTATTTGTCTTTATCGTGCAGCTGTTGGGTCTGTAAATAGCGGAGATTGTTTGCGCAGTAGCGCGGGGCAGATGGTGACCTCGGATTAAATACGGTCAGGGCCACTGCTCTCGAAATTTTTGGTCTTACTGTAGGGTAATTGTGCGTCGTGTTCGGATCATGCGTTAGTTTCTGAGTGAGAAGAGTACATTATTTTTACATGCGGATGTCGCATTGTTTGGGAATCTGCGGAGCTGATATAATGCAAAAAAAAATGTGAAGGTAGGGAATGAGGAAGAAGAAAGGTAGAAAAATATGGGAACGAAAAATTGGTAATTTTGAAAAAAAAAATTTTTTTTGGAGCGAAATGACTTTGTTGGAGATTGGTCATGGTCAGTTGTTTTTCGTTTCTCTCTTTTGTTTGCGTTTCTGATTTACGATTTATGGGTTTAAACATATATTTGAATTGTTCTTTTGTCTCAGAAAACTTTTTGAGGTGTGTCTCAACATCATTTCATTTTTTTTTTGGAATTCACACTGTGGGTCTGTCCTTAATTAACATGACGTCAAATTGAAGTAGCGCGACTTTATCACGAAGACAAGAGGACGCCTAGTCCAAATGAGGCCTGCCTGGGCCAGGACTTGAGTATTGTTGATTTTTATACTTTTTGGCTGCAGCGGGTCGGGGTCAATTTTGTAGGAACATACACTCGTTTTTCCGAGGGGTTTGTCACCATTATTCTTATGCCTGGTCCAGTATACTTTTTTTTGAGACACTATATACGGCGAATGTGGAAAAAAAATAGGTTTCGCTTGCCGTTCCCACCGCGAGGTGCGCAGGGGATGGCTTGGTGCGAAACGGGTGACGGGGTACAGTGTGATTTACCTCGAATATAGACCTAACCTAAAAGTCTATTATTCGTGCAAAATAGTGAAAAAAAATACGATTTTTGTTTCCTATGTCTCAGTTCCTACTTTTAGTTGAGACACCTGATATAATCTACACCTATATTGTAAAAAAAATATTGTGCGATGAAAAGGTATGAGAAAAAAATTATTCGCCGAGATATTTGCGCACGAAAGGTGTTGTCCTAGCAATGTTTTTGAGAGAGAGTATCAAAATTTATCCGCGGTTCTTTTTCCGGGCTTCGGTTAGAAATAAGAAAGCTCGGTGCGGGACCTCCATGTAACGTATTATAACGTATTGTAATGAGCAACGTTGGGACTCCCCTTTTGTGACCGACGTTACGTAAGGGACCATCCCGGCTCTGGCTAACCGTCGACTGATAGCCATCGTCATACGTCAACTTTGACCAAATCTCCTATATCCAGGACTCCCAATCTTACAAGACGAGGGGATCAGTCTCATCTTATTTTCACGGACGTCCTAAATACTCGTACACATTTCTACTATCTAAAATACCTTGTCCCGAGGGACTAATCTTGTTATTAGACTTATACAATTTTCACCTTTGGTACTCTTACTCTTTTCTTAACTCAGATCCGGACACTCATTTGAATATATTTATATTAACAAACATGATATATAGATGTGGGGAATTAACATGACGGAAATATACAGGAAACAGTTATATACATAGGAATGTGAGGGAAAACCATATTCCTCACTCGGATGAGGCTCAGGTTGCCGGGACAGACAGGCGGCTGTCCATGGCGAACCCTCGCGAACGACTCTCTCCTGTCGCGCCCGCCCACCGGCCGGCTTGGTGGTCGGGCCGACCCGCAAACATGAGCACTAGATAAGAGCAACGTGACATGGTGGATAACAATCACTACACCATTCGCCTCGCAAAACGTCGCAAAACCTCGCAGAACGTCGCTCCCAGCTCGCGCCGTCGCTCCCACTCTGAAAGCGCGACGTTCGCTCCCGTCGCGCGGCACGGTTTGCGCTGCGTAGCACCCCCCATCTCTCACCTCGTCGCCGCGACAGCGAAATTTTCTGCGACGCCACTCTGAAAGGCCCTATTATTCATTCATAAGGCACCACACTAACCCCCCTTTGCAAAGGTCCAGACCTTTCCCACCTAGACCACTTTTTAAAACCACCTGAAATCTTCTTTAAGAACAAAAATTACCATCTCGTGTGGGCCTATCACAATTAAATCATCTACGACATTAATCTGAACATTTTTTTCTCAAACTTCTACGTTTGCAAAATTGGATTGACAAATTTCCCGATTCACTTTCAGTCTGGAGAGTTAGGAGGCTTGCAAGATCATAGTGAATACAGAAAGAGAGTGCGAAATTGAAAAATACGAGGGAAATCTAACGACAAATTTGAATAAATGGCAAAATAATTTTAGGCGTCAGTTAGCGCGCTGTGGCAAGTCAGCTGCACAGACTACATTTATTTTGACGCCGCTTTTTTTTCGCGCAGCGCGCATCATGGCATTTTTATCAAAGTTCTTTATACCTCCGATGCTCTCTGGTATGAATACCATATTTAATTATTGGTTGAGTACAACTGGGGCAGTACTTTCAGCGACGAATTTCTATTAACGTCAAAATAGTTTTAGGCGTCAGTTTGCGCGCAGTGCAAAGTTGGCTGCGCAGACCACATTTATTTTTACGCCGAAATTATTTTTCGCCGTAGGCGCTTTAACATTTTTATTAGGGCCTCTTGAATGTTTTCTTTGTTTATCCGAGCGTGTTTCTTCTTTCATATTTAGCTGATTTAGCTGATAGTATTTTCATTCTAGTGCTGGGCTGTAGTCTCACGAAATTCACTCCGTCTCGACGCTAGTAAGCCCAGAAAACAAAAGAAAACGCGCAGAATTATGATCCAGAGTTAATTGTTGAAAAAATGAATGCTCTGTGAAGCGCGTACTGCAAAGGTTTCCAGAATGTTCTGAACCTTTTTTAGATCTCTGAGTTCAACTTTTTGGTGCTATGTGGGAAGGGGGGGGGCACTGTTGTATCGCATTTGGCCACGCCCATTTTTCCGTGCCGCAATGACTCCTGATTCTGGCAGGGAGGGAAACCCCGGGTAGGTGCTCAAATTTAGTGCGGCACAGTAAAATGGGCGTGGCCAAGTCCATTGACCCATAGTGCCCCCCCCCTTCCCACATAGCACAACTTTTTTTGGTGTGAGACTCTTATACTACATCAATTCTAAATTATTATGGTGAAAGGCTTATAAGGCTTGTTAGGTGCGGCGGGGTGAAATTGATGATAGATCAGTAATTAAAATGATGAAAATGTTGTTACGGCCGTCGCTACGATGGCGAAGCAAGCGTTACGCGCGGGCGAGTCGTCAGGACATTCCTTCTCTAAAGGCCTCTGCATAGTCGAGCAGCAAAAGTCGTACCGCCACGATGAAGGATAGAGGGCGGCTACGCAGCCCCCCAACTGCCCTTTATTGCCTTTAATTGCGGCACGACTTTTGCCGCAGGACTATGCAGATGGCTTATTAACGCCACACCCAAGCGTCACGCGCGTGCCGCGCTGGCGTCGACGAGTATGAATAGCGCCTTAGATGGGGATTCCGTGAGAAAATGTGGTAGGTTTTTGACGTAATAATCTTTTTTTCGGAAGCACTTAGGTGCTGAATGTGTTCGATTGGATGTGCGCAACCTGCGGCGCAGCCGCTCCCGGGGTAGCCGTAAGTGTGCAGCTTCTAGTGAACTGGATTATATGGGTTATGTCTTCCCATGACAAAAACCCTCTTCTCGGAGGGGTTGACGTCGGTTTGCACGGAGGCGATCTTCTTTCCTCCACACTGCCACGGCACGAACGTACGACATCTCGGCAGCTGGGTTATGTCAAATCTCGAAGAAGCCCGACGCAGCTGTCATCTTTGGGAGTGGAGCAATTGTTTCTCCATTATACCATTGGATTTTCTGCAGAACAACAACTTGCATTCTATGATGAAAACACCATAGCAGCGTCCTGGGTTCCCCAATTAATGAAGTGTACGACACATCCTCATTAACATCAAGTCGGGTTCATACTTCCGCCGTGGAGCGGTGGGACGGCGTGTTTTGAATTTGGATAAACCCGCGTCGCGATCTCAATCGATACTCAGCAAAGTGTTGCCATTGCGCCGCACTGTGAGTGTGAACATGGCCTTAGAGGTCGTTTCTATGTGTAGGGGAACTCCGGTCTCATGCGCCTGTCCATTTAGCCAGCTCGCGTGCCGCTCCATCGATCGATAGGGGCAAGGTCAATGGATGACGTGGCAAGCGAGCGTGCAGCGGGCGGTATTGCTGTGGCGACTAAGTACATAGAGGACGATACTTCCGGAGTTGAGCGACGCAAAGAAGTGCAATCCTACATTATCGATCGTGCCGCGCCGCGTCATCAGTATTACAGTAACGCACTGCCCCGCGCCGCTTGTCGTTGGAACCATAAATGGCCCCTCAGTGCTCTAGTAGGCGTACAGTTCAACTCCGGATTGCCGTTCAGTCCGCGAAGTGCACGCTGATTGCGAAAGCGTTCTGCGGGGCGGTGGCGAGTATCCTCAGACAGGGATGTGGGATCACCCGGTAGGTTTTTGCCTCTGGTGCCCGGGTGATCCCACCGCCCGGAAGATCCCACATCCCTGTCTGAGGAGACTCGCAACCGCGCCGCAGCACGCTTCCGCAATCAGCGTGCATTTTGCGGACTGACCGGCAATGCGAAGTTGAACTGCAAGTACGTTGGCAGGAGCGAGGCCGCTAGCACTCAAGGATACCTTCAGTTCCGGGAGAAAATGCGTTCAAGGAGTGGCTCTGGTGTGCGGCTGGACAGAATTCTTTTCATGCTTGAGCAGACGATCTGCAGGTTTCAGAATGCAATAACAGGACTGTTCGCCAATCAAAAGGAATTTCCAGGTAATATGAAACATTTTATGAAGAGACGGAGAAATTTCGGAAGTCCTAATTCTAGGACATGCCTGGATTCGAGATAATGTCTATGTGATTCATTCCCTTTGGGCGCTCTATCGAGCCTATATGAAGTGTGCAGAATTTGATGAAGATCTCACTAAGGCGAACGAATTGGGTCTCACATGGTTGGGGTTTTTCATGTTTTCAGAAGCAATTGTAGAGTTATATGTTTGGATACAATTTCAGTGTCAAAATGTTGCAGTCGCTTCTGGAGTGTATGATGCGTCAGGCAGATAAAGTGGAAATATTTAAGAAGTTTCAGCGACCTGCTGAATCCCTCCACTCTAAATTTTCCGTATCCACGAAGAGTCCTGTAGGTTTACTTTTTTTGTGAAATAATCTGACTGCTCATTGATATTTCCGATGGGAGGGAGGGGACCATTTTAAGGCTACCTAGAAAACTGAGCTGAAACTAGCCTATGTTGCTGCAGAGCAGCAGTGGAGGCCGCTTACCGGCGGACCATTGTGGTGACCTCGCCACCGTAAAAAGAAAGTTGAATGCTTCAGACCATTGAAGGGAATCCTTGTTTTATCGCGTGCTGTTTAAGTAGTACCGGACCAGTTATACTGGATTTTTGAATGAATCCAGTCAGATCAAATTTGGTGCTGCAGGAATTCTCAAAATGTGGACCAATTTCAGGTTTGTGGAGATACCGAATGGGGACATCTCCAGCTAGACGCTATATCTCTATTCCTGCTCACGCTTGCACAGATCACAGCTTCAGGTAAGTTGTACGGCCTCACTCCACTTTTTGGGGTCTAGGCATAGAACTAAAAAATGTGTTGCTGAAACTGCATCTGGGGGGGGGTATTTGGGTATGTGTATGAATACGAGGTGCGTTTTCAGTTCTCCGGAGGATATCGTTAGGTCGCGGTACAGTCAGCGCAGATCGCGCTCACCGAATCGGCTCTCTCTCTCTCTTGCAGGCGTAGTTTTGCATTGACGCAAGCTCGGTGCCTATACGGTCGGCACTGTTCGCAGTGATACTTTGCGTTCCATGTTGTGCGTTGGCGCAGACCCGGTGCATGTTATAGCATATGCGCACCGAATTCGCGCCAACACACGACAAAGAACGTATCGTATCAGTGCGATCTGTGGCGACTGTATGCTATAATACATGTACACCGAGCTTCTGCCAACGCGAGCTACGCCGGCAAGAGGGAACCAAGAGTGTCGGTGTGGTTCGTGCCGATTGTATTGATACTGCGTAAGGCCGATGTTTCATATTCAATGATATATTTTTTCCCATTACGCTCTTTGGGTGCTGATCAAGGATGAGCGGAATTTCGAGTACAGTTTCGATCTCTAAACTAGGGTTACCGAAGTTTTGAATTCTGCTTGAAGCTCCTGATTTTGATTATTCAATGTTTGAAAATATTTGGGACATTAATGTCCTTAGTTGGGCGCTAAGGTAGGGGTACGCTCACAAGCAATTTTCAAGGTGTTCAGGAAAAATGTTTCGGATTTGGCTTTAAACTTGTTTCTGGGGTTATCCGGGATCCTGAACACGAAATTGGGTCCAATTGTAGAATTTCAGTGATTTTCAATTCAATAGCTTTATCTGGCGACAAAGAAACATACAGAATGTAAGTGTTACAGGTTTAAACAAGATAGCCTGGACATGCAGGCAAACAAAATAGTAGGCAAAGAAACACTCGTACGAATAAGAGCACCCAGAATTCAAAGCTTTAGCAGAAAGCACGGCCATCAACCCCATGCAATGGCCTGAGGTTGAAATGGGACAGTCTGCTTTTGAAAATCGGAAAATCCGCGGCCTCAACGATCTCTGAAGGTAATTAGTTCCAAATTGGGATGACTCTGAATGCAAAGGAATGCAGCACGTTGGACTTTGACGTAAATCTACGTGCGAGTTGAAAAGCGTGCTGGCGGGAGCGAGTACAGCGGCTGGTGAACACGAAAAAACTCAAATGGGATGTCGCAAAGACCGTTAACGATTTAATAACACAAGTGTAAATCTAAATCGAACTCGGTTCGGCGCAGGGGTTCTCACCGGGGAAAAATTCTCTTTACAAAATGTGACCTGTACCTTCGTTCCTACGTCACTAAGTCATAAATCGCTTTTCGACTTCGTAAAACTATAGTATGTTGGGAAGGTTTTTTGTCTGTCATACGAACATATTACCGCGGCAAATAATATTAATGTAGCAATGTAAATTTTATCGGATTGAGCAATCCTACTTCAAAATACATCGCCAAGTCATCAGTATCCGTCCTCAAAACAGACCATCAGAGCAAAGAGCTCATCCGGATATAGAGTGGGATGGAGACCGTCTACCTGCTGGTCGATTTCTAAAACTGCTCGGTCCTGTGCTCGATCCGTCGCTCAAGTTTTATAAAAATACCGAGCAGAAGCAGACTGTCGTTAATGCTAAACTCTGTGTTCTCAGGGCCAGATGCGACACCTAATGGGGTAGCAGCAAGGAAACGATACTCACGACGTGTAAGGCGATTCTTCAGCCTTTTGAAGCGGTAAATGTAGTCATAATGTCACTTACAATTAGTTACCATCACTACCGAACCTTTCTGGAAAATGTGAACAGAATTCATAGTCAGCTTCTTCTTCTTCTTTGCAGCCACAGAGAGGGCTCTCGTCATAGGTTCAGCAACTCGGCCACTAGAGTTGGGTTCATCCACAAATCCATTGTTGTCAATGAGGTTGGTCTCTTCGGGCAATTGAACAGGTGTGCAGTAGTATGCTCTTGGCCACCGCAATTCGGGCACTCGTCAGGCTTGCTGTTATTGATCTTATGCAGATATGACATCAACATTGGGGAGTGTCCACAGCGTAACGAAGCAAGGTTGCACCTGGCACGCCTGCCAAGTTCCAATCTCGGTCTCGCTGACCTTGTGAGGTGCGACTCCCAATATGGAGTTTATGGCAACTGAGTTCAAGTGCTCCTTCACGAATCGGGTATGCTCCGCGCGCAAGAGACGGAGGCGTTCTTGTTGTGCTTCGGTCCATCTCTGCACATCTACTTTCGACGGAGCATCGGCGAAAGGCTTTCTGATACATCTCTCTCTCTCTCACCGGGTTTAGTACTCTTCGCGATGGATGATTCAGCTGCTTCACGATGTTAATGTACATTTGTTGCGCCTGGAGTTGGCAGTGGCCTCTAACTGGCAATATGCAAGCTTCGGCGTGTAAGTGCTCAAATGGAGAGCTTTCAGAACAGTCTGTTGCAATTCGCAGAGCACAATTTTGGACGCGCTGCAGCTTGGACCAAGATGTGTCCGACACGATGTGCTGCCAGACTGGCGCAGCATATTCCGAGGCGGGTTGCACAATAGCCCTATACGTGGTCAGAATCGTTTCTTTACTGCACCCCCAGGACGTTCCACCGAAAGCACGTAGGACGTTGAGTCTTGTTTTCACTGTGGCTTGCTTCTGCTCAGTGTTCTTATGAAACTTCAACGAGAGGTCCTACATGAGTCCGAGTAGCTTGGGGAATCGGGCGGCCGGCAATAGAGTTTCGTCCCATTTTACCATAGGATGGGCACTGTGCTCTGCATTATCAGTGGAAAAGACGGTAACGGATGATTTAGAGGCAGAGCCCGTGAGCATTCTGCTCTCGAGAAAACATTTCAACTCGATCAAGTAGTCATTGATCATAGTCAGCATCCTGAAGTACCCCTCTAGGAGAAGTTCAAGTCTTACTCGAGTTTATCATACCTATCGTAAGCTTTCGAAAAACGGGAATCGGACCTCGTCATCGTATTCAGCTTTTTGGAATATTGCCTGTGCGAGGGAAGTATTTTTCAATTTCTGATGTCTGATAAGTCAAACAGTTGCATTTATGCTATAAATGTATCCTTCTTCTGGCTGCTTGTACATTAAAGTCAGCATACACGCTCGCAAACATGGTCGAGATATCAGCATAAATAGTCCCGCATGGGCTCTACCATGTCGTCAACGTCGTTTCAAGCGCTGAAAATCATCCAGGATGACAATATTCAAGAAATCATGTCTCGCACGCCCGTGTTTTCACACCCCTTCGAGTAACAGAACGAAAAGTTAAACTTGAGAAAACATGTGATAATTGAGAGTGATAGCACTATCAAAAGGGAGTGCACGAGAGAAACAGCTCGATTTACCTGAATATAACATGTTTGTGCACCGATGAAATCCTCCATTTCAAAAAGTCAGCCGAAGTAGAGCGGCATTCTCGAAAGTGGACGAGAGTTAATCGGCATGTAGACATGTTATACTCAGGTAAATCAAGCTGTTTCTCTCATGCACTCTTTTTTTGATAGCGTTATCACTCTAAAATATCACATGTTTTCTCAAGTTTAACTTTTCATTCTGTTACTCGGAGGGGTGTGAAAAAACGGGCGTGCGTGACAGGGATGGGCAAATACTGTCTTCCTGTATGGTTTTCAGCGCTTCAAACGTCGTTCATGATATGGTAGGGGCCGTGCAGGCCTATTTATGCTGATTTGTCGACCATGTTTGCGAGTGTGTATGCTGCCTTTAAGGGCAAAAACATGATTTTTAGGTTTGCAAGTTGTACGCAATTTCGATGAAGTTGCATTCATTCAAAATTTGGTGTATTATATCGAAACGGGATACCGAACCCCTGTGAGTAGAGTTCACCCTTCACATTAGCCTATGTAGCGTTATATTTCTAGTTCTGTAACTTACTTGCACTAGAAATTTGTTTTGCAGGATTTTGGAATTTGGGAGCGTGGAGACAAAACAAATCAGGGCATACGAGAACTCAATGCTAGCTCTATTGGAATGGTGAAAGCGGCTCTTCAGGTCGGCTCAATTTGTTGGTAATCTGTAGACCCATGTACTTATGAAATGTATTTTTCAGGCTATGAATGATGTAGGTGATTTGTTTGGCGATGGCTCTCGAAGATCGGCCATACATGTATTACCGGACGAGATAGAGCAATGCTCCGCTGTGCTGAACAGTATGCTCCCAAGGGAGTCGTTCAGTAAGGTATGGTATGACTTTTGGAGGGGGTTTTTAGTCTGTCATTTACGCTTCTTCGTTGCGTTTGTAAAATAGAAATACATTTCGTTATACCTCGCCCTCAGCGTAGTCTCGGTCGATAGTCAGAGGAAGTAAAATTTCTGTTTAGGAGACGGATGCGGCGTTGCTGACCATCATCTCATATCCTGGTTTTGCCGTGGAAGATCCGGAACTGGTGGAACGAACTCGTGATACTATAACATCTAAATTGCTTGGCAAGTTTGGTTGCAGACGATTTCTTCGCGACGGTTACAAAACCGCTCTGGAGGTATGAGACATCATTCGGGTCTATGTAGTTATCGTAATATTTGCCAACATGTGTGGCCGGCTTCTTCAGGATCCTTATCGCCTGTACTACAACAAGTCTGAGTTGCAACAGTTTGAAAACATTGAGTGCGAGTGGCCTCTCTTCCTTTGCCTACTCATGTTGGATGCTATGTATAATAAGAACGACGAAGCCGTTGAGGATTACTGGCAGCGGCTGGAGAGTGTAAGATATGATCACTTGATCGGGTTTCGTTTGCTTTCAACTTGCTGATGTCGTATTCTAGGTCGTAGTGTTGTCCGAGAAGGGATTTCGACTTATTCCTGAGCTCTATAAGGTCGAACGACATCATGTAGCTGGCGAAAAGAGTGAGAGAGGATCACAGCCAAGGGTCGCAGCTGGCGCAACGTGAGTCTATGCCACGTCTTTTCATATAGCTTAGTGAGGACAAGAGATATGCACTATTGACAACGAAGTTCTCGCATCCTCTGTAAAAAATCGGAATTCTCATCACTCAGTGCGCTACGTTTACGCGCTTTGCTGCTCTCTCCGTCTGCCAAACGCTCTCTCGCTGTCTATAAGTTATAAGGTACAAGTTTATTAAATTCGCTAGAGGCAAATGTGAAAAAAAACATATAACGAAGATCAGCTGTAAAAGAAATGTTCATATATATGCTCACGACCATGAAAGCATCTCAAAAAACTAGGCCTCAAAATCCATATTTTTTTGTGATGTCGGAGTATGACCTGCTAGCTCTGTATTTGAAAGAGTTGGTATAAAAACTTGTGCTTGGTCCGCGTAAAGCAATTTTGAACGAGTCTCCTCTCGTCCAAGAGTAATTTAAAATGAACAGACGCCTAATTTTTAGCATTTTATTGTTGTAAATCCAGTTATGAACCTTGCATCCAGGTTGCTCAATAAGTTTTGTCGTTAGATAAGATAGGGCGTTGCTACTAGCCTATATTTTTTGTTATGTCGATACACTCTTCATATGAAGGCATGTGAAGTTTCATTTCAATCCGTCAATTCATTCCTTGTTTACAAGCCATTTAGTGTCGCCGTGTCACAGCAATGGAAAAAAAGGAATATCGTGCAGTGATAAAATTTCTATTTTTGGAAGGTGTAGAATCAAAAGAAGTTCACTAACGAATGGTAAAAGTGTATAATGATGTTCACATACAATTAGAACAGTAGAAAGATGGGTTGCTGAATTTAAACGTCGTACAAGCCTTGAAGACGATCCACGTGAAGGACGTCCAAAAAGCGCATCAACACCAGAAATCATAGTCAAAATACAGGATCTGGTTTTGGAAGATCGACGATTGACTGAGAGAGGTTTAGTAGAGGCTCTACACATCTCATTATGCAGTGTGAGCCATATTTCAAGTGAAATTTTGGGTTTTAGAAAGATGCGTGCACAATAGGTGCAGAATTCGCTAAGAGTGGAACACAATCGCATTCGAATTCGACTTTCTTAGCAACATTTGGAGCGTTTTAAAAAGGATAAAGTTTATTTTGTGCATTGATTCATCACTGTGAATGAGACTTTGGTCTATCGACATGATCCTGAATCAAAACAAGAGGCTAAAAAGTGGAGTGTACCTGGTTGTTCGATTCGAAACGACGTCGTGTCCGGAAATCGGCCAAGAAGGTTGTGGCATCAGTTTTTTCTTTGCAATGCGAAAGGAATTTTGTTTGTGGATTACTTGCAAACTGGTAAAACAATTAATTCTGAATATTGTTGCAACCTTCTGGACCAGTTGAAGGAAAAAAAATTCGTGAAAAAAGACCCGGTTTGCAGAAGAAACAATCCTTTTTCATTAGGACAATGCACCGTGTCACAAGAGCATTTTGACAATTGCTAAAATCCATGAATTAAAGTTCAAATTGTTGGAGCGTCCATCGGATTTGCCCCCCAGCGACTTCCATTTGTTTCCAGAACTCAAAAAAAATTATGCGTGGCAAGCGTTTTTTACCAAATGAAGAGGTCATAACGGCTGCTGGAGCGTATTGTGCAGACCTTCCGGATTCTCACTTCAGAGATGGGATCCACAGATTGGAGTATCGTTGGAGCAAGTGTTTTAATGTTCAGGGAGATTATACTGAATAATAGTGTTTTTTGAACCATAAAATTGTGTTTTTCTTATCGAACGACAAAACCTATTGAACAACCTGCTATGAATCCTGTCCAATCGCGTTTGGATCATAGGGGCCTTCCAGAGTGGCGTCGCTGCGAATTTCGCGGCGTCGCTTCCCAGACCGAGAGAATGTGGGCGTGGTAATGACTTGTCGTCGAATCATATCTCTTTCTCTGCGTCTCTCACCTTTTCGCCGCCGTTATGTCAATTGAAAGAAACAGTGAAATAAGCGAAATAAATGTTTTTAGAGGGTTAATGGGCAGAGAGTATCAAAAGAACACCAAGAAATATTCAAAGAAACGACGGCGGTGAACGACAGCGACAAAAATTGTCGAAAAATCTCCATCGCGGCGAGGCTCGATCAGTGATAACTTGAGCTCATATATCGTGCCATAGAAAGGCATTGAATTCTCCGAAAAAAACATCATAATTCGGTCCTCAAAAAGCCTCAGCTTAACAGGATTCAATGCCGATATGTGCTTACCAGATCATACCCGTTAACGGGTGATTGCTGTTGTGCCTACACAGTTCATGTGTGAATAGCTAAGTTGGACAGAACTGGGTGTCGGTGGTGTGATGGTAACACTCTCGCCCGGAAAGCGTGCAATGCAGGTTCGAGTCCTGCCTGACATCTGAGTTTTGCTTTCAACACAGCTATCTTGTGATAACTTGTGCTCATATATCATGCCGTAAAAAGGCATTAAATACATCAAAAAAACATCATAATTCTGTCCTCAAAAGGCTTTAGCTTAACTGGATTTAATGCCGATATGTGCTTACCAGATCATACCCGTTAACGGGTGATTGTTGTTGTGCCTACAGAGTTCATGTGTGAATAGCTGAGGGATGTGGAGCGGGGTGTTGGTGGTGTAATGGTAACACTCCCGCCCGGAAAGCGTGCAATGAAGGTTCGAGTCCTGCCTGACATCTGAGTTTTGCTTTCAACACTTCTATCTTGTGATAACTTGTGCTCATATATCATGCCGTAAAAAGGCATTAAATACTTCAAAAAACATCATAATTCTGTCCTCAAAAGGCCTTAGCTTAACTGGATTTAATGCCGGTATGTGCTTACCAGATCATACCCGTTAACGGGTGATTGCTGTTGTGCTTACACAGTTCATGCGTGAATAGCTAAAGCCCCTTTCACACTTGCCTGACCGACGTCGGACGACTCGTTATCGAATGTGCAACATCTATCTACCCTATCCTATCCATCGTATCTATCTTGACTTATCAAGTTTAATAACGAGTCGTCCGACGTCGGCCGGCTGACTATGAATGAGGCTTAAGTGATGCAGATCGGGGAGTCGGTGGTGGGATGGTAACACTCTTGCCCGGAGGGCGTGCAATGTTCATGTTTATGTTCATTACATTTACATAAGGCAAATGAGCGAAAAAAATCACAATTACAAAGCAAGCAATAAGAAAACACACAAACACAAAAAAAAATGGCCGATAAATGAGAGGAAATAATGCAGGTTTGAGTCCCGCCTGACATCTGAGTTTTGCGTTCAACACAGCTACTTTGTGATAACTGTTTTCAGTCCGTATCTCTGGGCTCAGTCGTTATATGTGATATGTTGCCTACTGTACGAAGGGTTTCTGAGCCCTGCTGAGCTTGATCCTCTCAGCAGACGATTGTCTTCTCATGAAAAACGACCACCGTGTGAGGTTCAAGGTACGCGTCCATAGACATTGTCGATAATTCAGCATAATTTGGTGCAGTGCATCTGAAATCTTGACCTACATCTAAGCTTGTTTCACGCTATTTTCTCCAGTGTGATCATGTTTTAGTTACCATTCTGGCCGCAACGCAGGAGGTTCAGCGTGAATTGCGCTCCAACGGAATCAACGTGCAACGATTGGATGAAATCGACCCTGTGTTCACTATTCTGCCCGCTTCTTCATTGGCTGAAATCCATTACAGGTTAATATCGAGTCGTATTTTTCGAAAGGTTCAGGATGTTTAAAGCATTCATGTTGGAAGAAGTCACCCTTCGGTCTGCTTTACTAAGTATTCTCATATATGTTCTTGTTCAGAATTGGACAATCCAAGAAACTACATCTCAGCGGGCGTCCTCTAGATAGAGACGTAGGTCTACTGAGTACGAGTCGGTTGTACCAAATTGGTCAGAAGTTTGTCATCTTCACTCCGCAGGTCGGTGGCACAGTATTGATCATCATGGTTCCATGATTTGAGGATTGTTGTTTCAGTTTATGGATAGCCGTCGATCTCATTTGATGTACGATATTCGGATTTTGATGGACGAGTGGAGCTCAGAGTTGCAGTACATATACGCATCCTGGAACTCTGTTAGCATAAGCGGAAGGCCTCTAGTTGTATTGGTTGTCAACAGCGACATGCTCACGACGGTAGGCGGTCTAAAATTGTCCTTTGTCCTATTGAGTATTAGTGGAGCGTTATTAGACTCTATTCATACTCCTCATCGCCAGCTCGGCACGCTCATGACGCCCGCTCCACTATGGCGGCGACGGCCATAACGACACAGATTTTGCTTGCTTGGCAAAGTTGAGGTCTTCATTCGTTCGCTTCACGATAGCGTCGCCGCTGGAGTATTCATAGTTTAGCAAGTGCATCTCGCCCGTAGAAAGTATTCCATACTCTTAAGCTCCGTCCATAGCAGAAAACCAGCGGCAAAGCGTCAAGGCGTCGGAGCGTCATGGGCCAGCACTGAAACGCTGGTGCCTGACGTTCGACGGCTGGCGCATTCTACTTGTCCGAGGACGGCACGTGGTTAACGATCGTATCGATAATATTAGTGACAGTCGCTACTGCCGCTATGCCTCCACCGTCAGCGACAGGCCGGCTGCAGTGGTCGCTGGGGAGTCAGATCAATAACGAATGTTAGAGATGCAAACCCCAGCGTCACTTGGCGCTAGGTCGTCTGCTATGGTCGAAACCTTACTGCCATGAAACCCCAAGATACTGTTGGTGTTGCCCTCGACTTAACCTACTATCAGAGAGTCTGTTGAAGTCTACCATAAAGTCCTGGCAGAAGCGGTGTATACCTGCCTTCGCTAAAGGACGTCGGGCAAATGTGCTATTCCAGGGACATGTTTCCAATAGCATCCCCATCGCCGCTGGTGTCCCTCAAGGAGGAGTTTTATCGCCTGCACTTTTCAGTTTATATCTAGAAGATCTGCCCGTTCCCTCTCAAGACATTAAGGTCGTTGCATACGCGGATGATATTACTATTCTGTGCCGAGATCGCGACATTAAGATAGCCACCGGTAAGATCAATGACTACTTGATCGAGTTGAAATGTTTCTTCGATCGCAAAATGCTCAGTCCCTGCCTCCAAGTCATCCGTCACCGTCTTTTCCACTGATCCTGCGGAGCATAGAGCCCATCCTATGATGAAATGGGACGAAACTTAATTGCCGGCCTCCCGACTCCCCAAGCTACGTAGACTCGTGTTGGATCCTTCGTTGAAGTTTCATAGGAACACTGAGAAGAAGCAAACCACAGTTAAAACAAGACTCAACGTCCTGCGTGCTCTCGGTGGAACGTCCTGGGGATGCAATAAAGAAACGATCCTGACCACGTATGAGGCTATTGTGCAACCAGCCTTGGAGTAAGCTGCGCCAATCTGGCATCACATCGTGTCGGACACCTCTTGGTCCAAGCTGCAGCGCGTCCAAAATTGTGCTGTGCGAATTGCAACAGGCTGTTCTGATAGCTCTCCAATTGAGCACTTACACGCCAAAGCTCGCATATTGCCAGTTAGAGACCACTGCCAACTCCATTCGCAACAAATTTACATTAACATCGTGAAACAGCCGAATCATCCATCGCGAAGAGTACTAAATCCGGTGAGAGAGATGTATCAGAAAGCCTTTCGCTGCTGCTCCGTCTAAAGTAGATGTGCAGAGATGGACCGAAGCACAACAAGAACGCCTCCGTCTCTTGCGCGCGGAGCATACCCGATCCGTGAAGGAACACTTGAGCAGAGTTGCCATAAACTCCATTCTGGGAGTCGCACCTCCGAAGGTCAGCGAGACCGAGATGGAACCTGGCAGGCGTTCCAGGTGCACCCTTGCATCGTTACGCTGTGGACACTCCCCTATGCTTTTGGCATATTTGCATGGGATTGATAGCAGCAAACCTGACGAGTGCCCTGATTGCGGTGGTCAAGGGCATACTACTACGCACCTGTTTAATTGACCGAAGAGATCGACTACATCAACGACAATGGATCTGTGGACGAACCCTACGCTAGTGGCCGAGTTTCTGAACCTGTGACAGGGCCCCTATCTGTGGCTGCAAAGAAGATGAAGAACCTTACGCCACGCCCCGCTCGTCACGCGCTGGCGTTGAGGAGCATGAATAACGCTTTAACTTCCATTGGAATCGTTAAAATAAGAAAAAGGGGGTGAGAGACATAGAGAGCGGGAAAATCGCCGATTTTGAAAGAAATCCATTGCGCGTCTTCCTGTCATGAATTTAGCCTGAATGTCATTCAAAGGGTGTGCGCTGCCCGTGGACTCTTTTTTGAGTGTTCCACCTTTGGGTTGCTCCTTCATCTCATTTAATTGAAGGAGTAGTTTTAAAGGAGTATACTTTTCCGTTACATCGCAAAATCGCAAAATCCGTGTCAGAGTATATTGCACCTCGTAAAGTTTTGAGGCAGGTCATTCAGTCGTTTGTAAGTGTATTAAGTCCACATCAAGGCTGACGTACAGCCAACATGAAACGGCTTTCCATTGTAAGGCCTGATCCTTGCTAATTCTGTGGCGATACTGCTTCTCTTCAGGATGGATTGTCCAACTTTTTGAACATCTCTCTTAATCGTTTCATGAAGTCAACAGTGCTAGGTACTATCAAGAAGATCAACACTGGTTACCTTGGCGGAGCAAGGTGAGACATTTTCAGTCTTCATCAGAGGCTGTGTTCACGATAACTTTGAGTTTCGGGATTATTAGCTGAAGACATCACTTGAACTCCGGCTTGTGCGTGAATAAAGAATCTGTGGAAAACGCGGCAGGCGTATTTGAAAAACTCTACTGGCATCCCGCCTCTTTACTCTCAGAGGAACTGTTTGTTGCGACGGCGGAAGCTCTATGAAATTCCCAACTCTGTTGCTTTGTTCTTTGCTTTGGACCTTTACTAATTGTTTTGTAGGATATTTTCTTTTATTCTGGATTCACCCCATGATTTAAGTACAATTGAGGACTCCTCAATCATATCGGACAGCTAGCACTGACCAGAAAATGTTCCTGCTGGAGTAAAGCGTCCAAGTGTATTTACCGCCGTTTCTTCATGATCTTATTTAAACAAAGCGCCCAGTGCTTTATTCTGAGTCAGTTTGCACGATGAAAAGGTTGCCCTTTTTTTTGCGAAAACGCAGGCTTTGAGTCCCTCCTGGGTGCGGCACGAGGTATGGACAAGATCAATTTCGCTAAGACCCCCCCTTCCAGGAGCACAGTTTTGGCGATTTTCTCAGATCCCCCCCCCCCAGAAGCGTTATTTGGTCAGTTTTTTGTTGTTGTAAAATTTGAAGAGGAGCGTGATCGAATTCTTTGTAAAAAAAAACTGAATGTAATCAGTGCCCGCATTCAGCATTCTAAACTTGGTGTCCCGGTGGAGCTCAGACCCCCACCCGTGTGGATATCCACACCCGGCGCCGTATCCTGGGTCCCTCTCAAAAGATTAAGTATGGAAGAACGATGAAAATGGCCAGGAAGTGGTTGAAAACCTCGTGGATCAGCCCGCCCACGTCATGTAACAATTGTCCACCGTTCGTTTCACCAAAGGAACAGTTGCCACATTTTGAATAATTCGAAAGATTTCATTATCCGAGCGTGTGCATTGAGCCATCCTATTTTCAGAGAGTTTTCGGTACAAGAAACAGAAAACAAAATCAATAACCCCCATTTCGGAGTGGAATTTATTTCCGTCGATCGCGTGTGTGTGCTTGCGTATGCTGCCTCTCTTCCACTCTTTCGCTGTCTTTTTCTTTTCGCTCAGAGCACGCACGCGAAGTAACAGAGTGAATTTGATTCCGAAATAGAGGATATCCAAGAATTTTAGTTCGCGAAACCATTTCCAACGCCTGAATCGTTCTCCGCAGTCCACCGAAACATACCAAAGAGGCGTAGTTTGATGTTTCAGAGACTTCTTCAAGCAGTTTTATCTCATATACCGTATTTTCTCTTTTAGAAGTACATGTACTTCCAATACTCTGGCCCTTATATGTGCTTCTATTAGAGGTGTACTTCAAATGGGGGCTGTACTTCTAATTCTCAGCCTCTCCTTTTTGGTGTACTTCTATTACGGGTGTACTTATAGAAGTGCACCACCCAAAAGGTGGTGCACTTCTATTATTCTGTACAATTTTTTAAATTTACAGTGGCAAACTGATCGCATTTCCGGCAGAGATTTCCAGTGCAAGACGGAAAACTTGTGCTTCGAAATTTTGGACTGCAACTACGAAAACATAGCCACTTAGGCTTAATCGAATCGAGGCTTTCACAGACAGTGATATCTTATTTTCAAAACCATTATTCACTCCCTTCCCGAGTCAATTTCTTACAAAAATTGTTGAAGTTCGGTATCGCTTTCGTCGACTCGTGCTTTACGAGGAAGATAGAGAGACCATTGGGAATTTACTCGTTAGGCTAAGAACAAAAGAAGTGATCGCCTTCCGAGCCGTCCATAGCGACTGAAAAAGCGCGGTCTATGAACGACTTGACAGCGGCTCTTAAAGAGGCAAGTTCTTTGCGTCCACAATCCACTGTAGGTAAAGTCTGCCATTGATGGTTCCTGATTTCCTCGTCGTATAAGCGATTACTCGACATGAAAGATTAAACTCTCATAACGCTGGGAAATCTTGGCTTTTCAAGGACCGTTGAAGTCAACGTCTTGGGCCAAAATGACGTTGACTTTGTATGATCAAAACCCGATCAAATCGAAATTCCTGTAATTTGCCCAAATGAACTCGCCGTGAATAACAGCAGTCAGGGCTGGGCACGCGTCCCGGTTAACCTTAGGGGGGTGCATATTGGACGTTGCAGTGAGGGCAAAGGGGGGTGCCTAAACCGGACACCAGAAAAAATAAAACGAAGTGCATGTTCTGTCGAATTTCAGGAGCAAAATAATACACGATTCTCTTCTGGTTTGTCATATCTTGTTCTCCGCTTTTTAAGACAAACACACAGAATTAAAATTATTGATAGATATGCAGTTTGCGTTCGCAATAATTCATAGTTGCTGTCGAAGCTTCTCATGAAGAACTTTATGAATAAAAGATCATATATAATGTGTTTGATTGTTTTGATGAAGGAATAAACACTACTCTGTTATCTAGTAGCAAGTAAGGATTGATGTGGTGTCATGTTTCTTTGGTGCAACGTTCAGTGATTACGCTTGTGGTCACCGATTAGAAGCGAGGATACAAAGACAGCGCTCAGACGCGCTATCGTTCACGTTCAGAAAAGGATTAGCGAACTGCTGTATTATGGCAGACTAAAAATACAGACATCACGGTCAATATAAAAACTAGCAAACGGAATTTCGTCTATGAGAATGACTTATGAAGAGAGCCGACTGTAAAAATTGAAGACTGCAAGTTTCAGTGAAAGAAGCAAATAATCGTATCTTCCTACTTGAGAAGTACCCTGTACATAAAAACCCGAATTTTATCCAGCTTGAATGCCGCAATCCCTTATAGACTGGGCTCGCCGTGCGGTTTGGTGTTTGTCCGCAGCTACACAGCGCACACTGGAGTGGACGCGCGCACGATATTAATTAAAAATGTGTTTTATTACAGAACGGGGAGGAGAAAAGAATCGAAAGTGGAGTAAATGAAAGAAGACAGAAATAGGATGCTTTCAATGTAACCTTTTCAGAAATTTAATGTAAATAAACTAAATTGGAGCAGGGTGAATTTTTCGGACTTGACAAGGTTCATTCAAATGAACTTTGTTGATTAAAAACAGCATTAACCATGAAAACTAAGAGCATTGGGCGAAAGAGGAGAATCTGGCAAACATTATAGTAACGGAAGCTTTGATATTCAATGTGATTTAAGGACCTTAAAACTCGTCCAGGTTTTGTCCCGGTTTTCGGGGTAAAACCGGGACGAGATTTAAGGTCCTTAAATCACATGAAAAAACGATCTTGTTGAGGCTAAACTGTTTGCCAGATTCTCCTCTTTCCCACAAGATCCTTTGCTCGCATGTTTAATGCTACTTTTGATCAACTAGGTTCGTTTGAATTGAACTTGTCACGGCTAAATACTTACCCCTGCTTCAACTTTGTTTGTTTACATTACATTTCTAAAATGGGTACATCCAAAATTGACAATTTTCATCATCTTTCATTTCCTTCGGTTTCAATCGTTTTCTCTTCACCGTTATGTAAAAAAATACATTTTTTTATTAATATTGTGTGCGCGTCCACTCCCGTGTGCGCTGTGTAGCTGCGTACACACACCATATCGCACGGCGAGCCGAGTCTTTAAGGGATTGCGGCATTCTACGTGGGTAAAAATCGGGTTTTCCACTCCCTACGCATCTCGTCAATCCCTGAATGGTTCCACAACACAAAATAATTCTGAAAATTTCTTCATCAGAACGATCAAACACGGATTAATCCTTCATACATAGGTTCAGGAAAACATTCGATAGAAAACATTGATTACAGCAATAAAAGTAGCCCTGTTGTTGTTTGTAATTGCTGAATTGTAATGAATAAAAAAGTGTTTTATATTTTGTCACAACCTACCTTCTTATCAAAAAATTTCTTCATAAGATTATTTGGAAGTTTAAAAATTACACTACCTTTTTTGTTGAAATTTTCGGAATTTTCTTTATTCAGTGCTTTTTTTATATTCTTGTTTATCAAAATCAGGAAGTCAAGATCATGGCTGTTGTTCTCGACTTCTCGGAAAACAGCCCATTCCGATTTCCCATAGAGGGTGCCTCAAAATTACCGAACTAAGGGGGGGGGGGATATTCAAAATCGCCATGCAGGGACGTGTGCCCAGCCCTAATAGCAGTACCAAGTTTCAGTCCTGTGTTTTTTCCTGGTCACTTGAAGTTCGCTCAAGTTTCGTCGGAAGTTGTCCCATAGAAGCAATCTATGACTGAGAAAGAGGTGACCCATAGTTCCGAAGTTCCGGTGAGCCCCATGATGTCTATCGGGACTAAGGGCGTCATAGCCGGCTGACGCGGGCATCCGTATATTTGCAAACTCGAGAGTCTCAGCTTTGTTAAGAGTAATCATAGCTCCTGAGGCAGCTTTGGCTACCGACCATTCAGCCCCCCCCCTTTTAAAATACTGCACCAGCCTTTTGATCGATAAGATTGACAGACTAGCTATTCATAGCTTAATTTGTCTCCGTGAGACAGGGTTCTTGGTTCTTGTTTATTGATTATATTTTTTTCCGAAAATTGGCTAGACATCGAAGGTTCAACCTGTGTTCTAGTTGAAGCGCGTTCTTCTGAACGTATTAAATAAATAAATAAATGAATAAATAGTTTTTTGTGAGTATTTAAACCTCACAGATTTGAAAAAAACATCTCGTGCAAAATGGTCCTTCTCGAATGCCATATTCGACTTGCCAAACACCTACCCGAGTGTTGGAGGTCCATTACTGAAAGAGGTGTACTTCAAATAGAAGGTGTATATATAATTTTCAGTCTTCCCGTTTAGGTGTTATTCTATTAGAGGTGTACTTTTAATAAAGGAAATACGGTATTTGAGCGTTTTGTGGGGAATTTCCCCCTATTGGTATTTAGTTCATTGGCTTGCCTCCTCAAAACCATCGAAAACTAGAATACGGTCTTTTCTCGCGAACACTGCCTCTAAAGCCTCATTCATAGCTGGTCGCTTCGAATTCAAGTCGAAGCGATCATCAATACTGCCGCGATCTGAAATCGCTCGGGCGGACGTGATTTCGTGTGAAATAGACAGACAATTGGTCGAAGCGACCTAACGAAAACAAGAAAGTCGCTTCGACTAGCTATGAAATACCCCAGTCGCTCGGCGATCGCGTCTGAAACTGCAAACTGTTCCAAACCGTCGCGGCTCAGTGCAAGATCTGTTGACGCGACGGGTTTTGTAACTGTTGGCAGTGCCGAGACTAGTCGAAGCGACTAGCTATGAATGGGGCCGAAGTGGGATGCTTGAGAACGAAAATCATCGTGAACACTGCCTTTGAAAGTAGTGTCTGTTATGAAAATCGTTATATGTTTAACAGAGTGTGGAAGTTTCACCCCTCGTATAGCAAGACGTGTATTTCCTATTAACCTTATTTGAAAAACGGACACGAACGTACAATGGTTGCTGATGATTTCTACTGAAATCAGCGAAATCGCACCAAGGGTTACGGTTTTGTGAGAAAACGCGCATGAAACGAAATCTCTATCCATCAGTGTCTTCATCGAAGCGAATTGAAGAACTTCTGATTGAACCCTGCTAATGTTTCAGGATTGTCATGAAGAATCTACCTGATTTCTTTCGTACCACTGCAGTGAGTAAGCTCGAGTTCAACGATAACATGGAAGAACTTCTCATTGAAGAACCTGAAACGAAGATCCAATTTGCTCTACCCAGTGACGCCAGTTTGTACGATAAGCCGAGTAAGTGCTCCTTTTATCTTTCCTCAATGAACTGTGTTCTTTATTCATTCTAGACACGTTTTTCTTTTTGATGATTTTATATTGCCGGGAATCTGTTGTGATATGAATGCCTTGTCCCAATCGAGTCAGACATCGTAGAGTCCAAAGAGGCGGCGCTCCCCCTGCGTCTCTAGTACGGAATTCGCACAAGAGACGCAGAGCTTGTTGATTGAATAAGCAGCTCACAGCGGTGTGGCTCCACGCCGTAAGGCGCGCCCCAGTGATGCGAGGGCAGCCACGAAGGGAGCGCTGCCTCTTATGACTCTTCGATGGCTGACTGGATTGGGACAGAGCACATCTATCTGCATAATGTCGGCGTTAGGTTTCTTGAGCGGTTTGACGCGAAAGCGTCGTATAGGGGATAGCGGCAAAGATCGCTTCGCGGATCGATGAATAACCATGGCGTCGTTCGTATACTTCCGTCGCCGCGTTTCGCGCTTGATCTCACTCATCGCGCGATGTTTTCTGGGGCCAGCGACTAATTGCTACTCCGACTTGTAAAGATCTAGTCTCATGCTCATCGTGTTTGCGCTAGCCTGTTTAGTCTTTATGAAACAAGGTATCATTTCTAGTCGTCGCACAGCGACCCACTTGCAGGCGGTGCATGGGACATGTTAGGCGCGATTATAGGGCTGCGACGGAAGTATGAACGGTGTCTTATGCATTCGGTCCTGTTGCGACGGAAGTGTCCTGGTTGGAAACTTAGTCTCCAGATCTTTAATTTCTTGTGATTGGAATATATCTTGAAGCATTTAAGATCAGGTGAATGCTAACCAGCAAGGTAAGGCTCAAGCACATTCACACACCTGCACGCGTATTAGTTAGATATCCTTTCTAGAAAAACGGAGTTCCTATGACCCATCGCGCGCGCGTGTGCGTGCGCTCGATGCTGATCCATGTGTCTGTCTCCCCTCCGCTCCGCACACGCGCGCGAAGGTTCCACGGTAATTTCGTTTTATACAGCCTATACTCTTCTCTAACATAATTTCAGTTTTCATTATTGTAGTCACTAGATGTCATGCTGTCGATTTGTTTCATAATCCTTGGAGGCATCATGCGCGCAGGATATCACATTCAGTTTTTTTTTTGTTTTTTTTTTTCTGTCAGCTTGCTGAATTCGCATTAGGCTTGTTTGAAATCACTTTTAAAATGGTAGTTTAAAAGTTGCGCGGTCAATGGATGTATCCATTTGAGAATGAGTCTGGGTTTACAACGGCCGTGCCTTGTTCCGATTATATTTTACTTCCTCAGGCATTCTGGCGTTTCTAACGCGCACCGAACCGTCCCATTTCGACCTGTGCGGGGCAAACGGCAGAGTTCCCGCATGGCCATTTCGGTCTGCGTTCAGCGCCTGCGAAACCTCGGATTCCGCCGTTTGGCTGGCGATGACGTCACTACTGCAGAGAGGCTCGGTGTTGCGTTCGTACACGATTTGACTGGGCATGAACTCGTTTGATCTGCCAAATCACGTTATCGATGGCTCCACAATTGACCAGGCCCATATCAGCAGCAGAGCACGTATATAAGGGGCCTCATCCCAGAGAGAGCCCAGTCGGCCTTTCGGAGCCGCTCCTGGAAAGTGGCTACGAGTCACTCTCCGGACGATTTTTGACCGCTGAATGGGTTCCTCCCACGGCCCTCAGCGAGGAAACCTCCCTCGCTGTCGACCGCGGCAAGGATGATGTCCCTGTCGCGGACCGCGGTGGGGGTGACTCCCTCACGCGGGCCGCGACATGGACCGTGCTCTTGTTGGGGGTGACCCGCTCCTATTGAAATGACGGGACGCCGCCCCTAGCGCCACGTGCTTCTATAATAGGACGACGACCTTTGCCGTTGTAAATCTAATCTAGTATGGTCGAAACCTGCAAACTGCAGTGAATCGCCGGATATAGCTGTGCAAACGGCGGATATGGGGCACCCGCTTTGCCCATTTTTTTCGTTTCTAACGGGAGCGGTTCAGATTATGACCCGCGTTTGCTGCGCGTTACAAACCTCAAAATGCCTGAGTCGGAGTGGAATTTTTCGCTGGAGATGAGAGATGCTTGAGAACGGTAAAAAAGAAAATTTCAGAGCCAGTGTTCACTACAGATTTCGCTTTTGACTACTCTTCGGTATACTTAAGGTCTGGCGTCCTATATAGCAAGACATGCTCAAAAAAGACAAGAAAACTGTATTTTTGCGCTAAAGAGAGCCGCTTAAAGTCACAGTCCAAGCTCAGAATCGATTTTTCGTATTTCAGCCTATCTTGGAGAAAATTTCACGCTGATCACAATGGTGTCTCCAGAATCGCTCAGACCTCACTATGAACTGAGTTACGGCTTCTCAAAAGTTTTGAATTCGAACTAGTAGAAGTTCGCGGACGAGTTGTCTCGAGCCTGTATTTTCTCGTTATTCGCAGCCATCATTCTGAATAAGGTCACAATATAAAGCCAGGCCGAAAACAAAAGGAAGAACATAGATTTTGAATAAAATCATTCGCGCGTCCCTTCCCTATGAAGGTCGGAAAACTGCCAGTGGGCGTTGCCCATTTTTTCTTTCAAGGGGGCGTGGCCGACTTTTTCCTAGCTTTTTCTCGCTTTTTTGAGAAAACTGAGATTAGGGGCTTGGCAGGGTTGCTATAGGCGGCAACTGGACCGAAATATCAAAAATTGCCTCTGAGGTTGGACTGTGCCTTTAAGGACTTTTGCGAGTGCAAGAATTGACCGCTATGAAGAAATGCTACCTATTAATGCAATCAAGCGTTACTAGTCAATTAGTACATGATCCAGCGGTGCTGTCACCGGGCGCGACAGGGGGGGGTCGTAAAAGTTCTAGCTCAGAAAAGGAAAATCTGCAAACTTGGGGAGGGAGTCGCGAAGATTTTATGCTGAATTTTTGCCTAGAAAGGGAGTTTACGAACAAAGTCGCACAATTTTCGAGCATTTTGGTCATCAAGGGAGTGAGAGTTGTAGCTCCATCGATATTGGTCACAGTGTTCTCCTGGACCCTGTGCGGATAGGGAGCATGAGGCGTTGTCGGAGACTCCAGGACGCTTGTTTGAGGCCATCCTTTGGCAATCCTGGCTTGTTTTCCGCTATTTTTCCGACCTTGCGAGCCGAAGCTCTTCCCAGCCTATCCCTTTTATGTGAAAAGCCTTTCAAATGATTTTTCTCAAGTGTTGTAAGACAAACTTTTCAATGGATGAAGCTACTTAAGGTCCGGGTTTCGTCGGTTCCCTTTTTTTAAAGGTGAAATATCAGCAAAACATTAGAAATGTGATACGATTTCTGCGCTTACGATGTCTCCGGCAAGTCCTTCCCTTACAAGGGAAGTATAGAAAGCGTATGTCGGACCTGCGAAAACGACTAGCATCGTTCGTATATCCCAGGTCAGAATAGTAAAAATGCGCAGTATCCCACCGCGAGCAGCTGGTTCCAAAAAGTTATGAGCGTTTTTAAAGTTTTTCGAAATGGTAAGGGTACCCATCAGAAATTTTTTTGGGGTGTTTTGAAAAAGTTTTTTTTTTTCGGATTTTGCTGAAAACTTGTATGCGGGGTAATCTAGGGTACTGAAAACGAATCTGGGGTCTCTTTGTCGAAATTCTGAGGTTTACTGTAGGTTACGGTAGGTATTATATCAGTTAGAGGACAAAACCTACCTTAAATGTTTGAAAATCGGCAAATGGACAACAGATTCTTATCAGGGTTGAGCAGGCTATTGTGGCGATTTTTGTGGAGGCTACGAACACCGCCCCAAATTTTCATTTTTTTCATTTTTTCCAAAAAATTCCCAAAATTTTACGACCCCCCTCAGTGGGGCTCTGGGACCAACTTTTTTTAACTAGGTTAAGTGTCGAGTTTTAAAGAGAAGCGACAGTTGTTGTAATATTTCCTAGGGTCCAGTTCGGTAGCAGCTGACGTGTGGACGCGAAAGGGTCGCGTATTAAAAATTTTACGACCCCCCCAAATTTTAATTTTTTTTCCAAAAATTTCTGAAATTTTCGCGACTCCCCGTTGTGGCCGGTCACAACGCTGCTCAACCCTGATTCTTATTCACAACTTCGAATAACCCTCGGATGCAAATTTTGAGTCAAATCTGAGACCTTGATCGAATTACCGTATACCTACCGTAGTCTACCGTAATCTGTAGAAAATTGGCAAACGGACTTCAGATTCGTGTTAAGCTCATCAAATTACCCCCAGAATATGATTTTGAGGCACATCTTTTGAAGAAATCCGGAAATTTCGAAAGTGGCGTTTTGCCTTAAACCCCCCCCCCTGCGCTGGGATGCTTCGTGCGAATTGAGCGGAAAACCTTGGAAAATCGACAAACAAACCTTAGATTCGTGATCATCGCCCCAGAAAATCCCCCAGGGAGAATTTCAAGTCAAATCTGGAACATTTTTCCGAAGCGCTTTCAGAATCCCTAATTGATATAAATAACCGCCCAACCCAATATCCGTACAAGTCCAAAACGCTGTCAGTCTGGACAAGTTATGGAAAATGTGCCTCCACCCAAACTTCGCTCAGGGGGGTAGTCTTGGGCGCTGAACACATTCATGAGGTCTGTTTCTGGATTTTTCGAAGACCAATGCGCTTATTGGAAAGTACAACAAGCATGAAAAATGAGATTTTTAAGCTGGTAACTTCTTTGAACCTGCGGCTCGGGGCGGGATACTGCGCAGTTTTACTATTGAGCCGCAAGAGATAACGATACTAGTCGTTTTGGCAGATCCGACATACGGTTTTTATACTTCCCTTGTTAGTGCATAGCAACTATGTATGTGAATAACACCTTTTTTCTAGGTTTTTCGCTATCGCCAAGACCTAGCTCTATTCGACGTGGAGAATCGGTCAGAAATCGCAACACCTACAATATCGTTCATAAGGTATCGATGCAGCATCGGTCGATCGGTATCGAGAGTAATGACAGCGGTTAGATTTTCTTGGCACGAATATTGCCTCATCGCGTTCACTTTGTATCAGTGAACATTCCTCTTTTAAGACTTGGTCAAACTGCGATTGGCTTACTCATCCGACGTCGAACCAACATCGATTGCTAATGCTCAAGGTGAGCATTACCAGCATTGGAATTGAAAAAAAAACGTACAAAGAAAACACTCGGACGCTGGCTGGAAATCGCAGCATAATGTCCCCAACACACAGATTCTGCAAATGCGTTCAGTTTTTAACTCAGGTCTGGCTGTTGCCCCAACATCCGACAATGGTTCAAACCATTCACGTAATATGCTGAAAACGACGGCTAGAGTTGCTGATTTCGAGACGGTGTAAGTTTTTTTTTGTATTTTTCCTTTATAATGCAGGGCGTCGTTGGTGTTGTCCTTAATGTTGCTGCTGCTGTCCCTATTTTGTTGTTGAATAAGATTCAAACGAAAGCTCCCTGACACTTGATTTGGACGATTTTCTAACCTATCAGCGTTGGTTCCTCGATCAAGTGCGATATACCGATCAGTGTTAGGCTTACGCTGTGATAATCACAGAGGGGGCCGCAGCCCTTGCTGCTCACTATGCAAATTTAGTTGGTTTCCGGCGGTGCAAAGCGTTGTGAGAATAAGACTGCAATGAAAAAAAATATTTAAAAAATTTCTTTGAAACATAACAATATGTTTAATTTATCCTCAACATCATCAAATTTCGCTAATTTTCCATTGATCACTTTAATGACCCACCTGAGAGGCCGCAAAAATTTTTATGCCAAAGGAAGGGGGCCGCGAGAATCTCCAAGCCCCACGGAGGGGCCACAAAAGTTTCCAAGCCGCGCGGGGGGGGGCGCTTCCTCTCCTCACGGACCGATCACAGCGCCCTGCTCATTTGCGAGATATATGCTATGATTCAGTGTTAATTTTCAGTGATGAGCGTCTTTGATTGCTTTTAATCACTTTGAGGTAAACCACCAAACCTGCCAAACTTTATGGAATATCTAAATTATCTTAGAACTAGATGATAGCGTTTGCGGAATTTTCCGACGTAGCGGAATTATTGATTTTTAGCGGATTTTGTGAGTTTGGAACTTCGGTGTTTTCTAGCTTATACGAGAAGTTTCGGCCCCGAAGCTTCAAAGGTAAGTATAATGGCTAAGTTTTGCGTCAGTCACCGATCGTTTTTTTTTTGGAAAATCGATGAAAAGGGCGAAGGCCCCTCAAAAAATACGATAATTGATAATTGACGAAAATCACTATTAAATGAAGACTTGGCCATTATACTTAACTTTAAAGCTTCAAGGCTGAAACTTGTGAGATAAGGTAGAAAAGACCGAAGTTGCAAAACCGCAAAGTTCACTAAAAAGCAATAATTACGCTCCGTCGAAAATTTTCGCAAATGCTATCATCTAGTTCTAAGGTGGCTCAAATATTTCGTTACTCTGGCAGGTCTGGTGGTTTATCTCAAAGTAAATAGAAGCACTCAAAGATACTCAGTACTGATGAATACTTTTGAATTGTGCATTTATTTTGCAAATGAGCAGGCTTTGCCCCAAGTGGAAGGCAGCTTCAGATAGAAAAAGAATTTCTGCTTTCGATCGGTGGGTGTGGGGCGTTTAGGCTGATGGACCAGAGGTACACAGTTTTTCTGAACAATTTTCGAGGTGCGTTCGTTCAGTGTTTAAACAAATACATTAAGGGAGAAAAGGATTCATACTACATACTAGAAGTCATTCTGTGGAAGTGCATACTGAAGAGCACACAAAATCAACGCACTAGCGTACCCTCGAAGCCCGAGCAGCTCGCTGGGAGGAGCTTGGCCTGCGTTGCGGATCGCTTTGATAAGAGGTGAACGAGTGTCCGTAGGGGGTTCCGGCCCCATCCCGGGCGCCTGGTAATCGATGGAGATGGCCATCACCGCATCGATTACCAGGGGTCGGGCTGGTGCCGGAACACCACAGAGCCACCCGTTCACCTCTTATCAAAAGAGCCGCAACGCACGCTAAGCTCCCTGCGAGCTGCTCAGGCATCGAGCGTATGTCTATAATGGGCTTTTATGCAGAATGTAGCTATCAAATCTCTAAAATTTCAGGGTAACAAGTAAAATAACTTCGCGGCGTAAGAAGCTTTTGTTCTCTGACAGAGGGTGTTGATGGATGTTGAACTGATATATCAACCTTAGAAAAGTGACGCGATTCGCTCACATACAATACCCGCGCTAAGTTTCGTAAAACTGGGGAGCATCTGGCAAAGCTGGCAAAAAAATACGTCAGTTGTATGTAACTTTCTAGGATGAAGACTTTTTCGAATTTTGAATTTTGAAAACGCTGTCTTATCTACAGATCAATTTGCTACCTAATTATGTGACTTGTGAGCCGAAGTTCCTTAAAATCGCTTTGTTTTTTGAGGAAATAGTTTTTGCGGTCGTTTTTTCAAAAGCGTCGCACGCGGGGAAACTTTGAGTAGTGTTTGTACAAGTAATAGAAGAGCAGACTGTATTGTTCCGCCATGATTTAGTTGCAGGTAAGAAAATCTCAAGGTTTGTTTGGGTTGAATTACCGAAAACCTCATTAAACACGCTTGACAACTTACTGAAAAGTCCAAGTTTTGTTGCGAAAACCCTTGGGTCTTGAATGAAGGTTTTCGGAAATTCAACCTAAACAAACCTTGATATTCTCTCACCTGCAACTAATGCATGATGAAAGCATACAGATTGCTCTTCCATTACTTGTACACCTACTGCTCAAAGTTTCGTCGCACTTCGCCGCGCGCGATGTTTTTGATAAATGATCGCAAAAATAATTTCTTCAAAAAGCAAAGCAATTTTAGGAATTTTTGGCGCACAAGTCACATAGTTAGGTAGCAATTTGATCTGTGAATATGATAGCACTTTCAGAACTCGAAAAAGTCTTCATTCAAAAAAGTTACATGCAGGTTTTTTTGCCAAGTTTGCCAGATGTTCCCCGTTCTTACAAAACTTAGCGCGGGTATCGTTCTTCAATGCTTATGAAATCTCCGTACTGAAGCAAATGCTTTGAATTCTAGCCACCCTGGCTAATTCGAACGCGAACGAAAGAATAGGGTCGCGCAAACGAGCTTTCCACTGCATCCGTCTTCTGCGTCCCTGCCCCCGATCGGCCTAAACGTCCGCCACCCTCGATCAGTATATCACACTTGACTCAAAGACCAACGTTGAGAGGTTCCAAGTCGAGTGGCGGGAAACTTTCGCTTCAATCTTGTTTTTGTCGCCACTGTTGTCGTTCTTGTTGCTGTTGTCGCGCTCGCTGCTTCTTTTGTCGCAGTTGTTGTAGCTGCCGCTACTATCAATTTTGATGCTGACATTTTCTTGGTTGTTGTTGTTGCTGCTGCTGTTGTTTGTGTCACAACGGGTTCTAGAGTCTTGAGAATTTATTGCAGGCGAAAGGACTTCAGCCAGCAACAAATGAACTCAATGAAGCCTGATGATCTAGTTGACATGCTGTTGGAGACAACTGTACTGGAAGAGCAGGCGTCTATTGTGCATTGCCTATGGATGAATCAGTTAGTCCGATGGAAATAGAGCAAGCTCGAAGAATTCTCATGTAGCTGTTCTTTTTAGTGGTCCTGACTACAACACAGGAATCAACGGTCAATACGTGACCGTACAAATGCTTATGGAGGAAGTCTACACTAAGGTGATATTTAGCGGAGAAAGAGTGACTGAAACTGTTGAGACATGAGTAAATTTTGTAGTCTTGCGAATGTCGTCTTTGGGCCCTAGTGCGCTTAACAGCGGGGCTTCTTAACAAGCGTCTTGAGGAACTGGGAAAAGCTGTCACACATCTTCTAGTTCGTCAGAAGCAAATTACTGTATGTATATTTTTCAATGTTTTTTCTTTCTTCATGTTCTCCTTTTGTTTGCTTCACTAATAACCTCTTGTGAAAGTTTGGCAGTTTCAAATTAAGGTTGGCATGCCATCAAAGAAGGAGGAGGCTATCACTTGTCCAAAGACGAATGAGGAGCTGAAAGACATTATGAATCGAGCATATTCTGACGATCCAAATGCATTCACGTTGAGCCAGGTATTGCGGGTTTCTAGGAAGTCGGACCGGGTTCACCCTTCCATCGCGGCACGAAGAAATGGTATGAGTTTTGTGGGCATCGATCGATATCGCATCGCCCGTCGATCCGTATTCAGGTCGGGATCATACTTACCGCGACCAGCGACAACGACAGCGCAAATCAGGCGTGTGGATTTTTGGTCGATATCGATGGTAAGGCCGTAGTCATACACCAGCGGGACGCTGCGGAAATAGCAAGACAACTACCACTTGGTGCGTCTTAACTGTGCTGAGGCATGCCAAAAGGAGGAGTTGTCTCAGAAAAACGCACTGGAAGCCCGCACCAAGCAGTTATACACGCCGCGGCACTGCATACTGTATCCTTGCCGGACCTACTCCGTTGGGAATTTGCCAATTTCCATCAGCTGATTATTTTTCGGATCTAAACTCCTAAAGGCACAGTCCAACCTCAGGGGTAATTTCTGATATTATACTCCGGTCGTCGTGAATAGCGAGCTTGCCAAGCACGAAATCTCAATTCGCTCAAATAAGCGAGAAAAGGCAAGGAAAAAGTCGACTTCGTCCCCATGGAAGAAAAAATGGGTAACGCCCACAGACAAGCTTCCGACCTCAATAGCGATGAGAAGCGCGATCGATTTTGTTCCAAATCTATGTTCTTCAATTTGTTTTCGGTCTGTCTTCATTTTGTGACCTGCTTCAAAACGATGGCTGCGAATAACGAAAAAACAGGCTCGAGACAACTCGTCCGCGAACTTCCCGCCGTTCAAATTGAGCATCTTTGAGGGGCCATAACTCCGTTCGTAGTGATTTCTGAGCGATTCTGGAGATACGTTTGTGATCAGCGTAACATTTTCTCAAAGATAAACAGGAAAACAAAAATTCGATCCTGAGGTTGGACTGTGCATTTAAAACACCACCAAAACGACATAACGAGCACTGCTATGACAGGAGCAATAGATTTATAGTGACTTTCTGCAATAAGCAAGTGATAGAAGTTTGAAATATCGATAAAATACAATTGTGACGCCCGGGAACTTCGAGCCGCAATATTGCGTCAAAGACATCGCGGGACGTTTTCATTTCGCTGGTGTATAACTACGGCCTAAGCATTGCGTCGCGTCGCTAGTCGCTGGAAGTACTGTGCTTATCTGGGTCAAATTCCGGTCCGCAATTGCGTCTCGACACGCTTTGCGGCCGCACGCGCTCGAGTCAATCGAGTTTCCAGCGCCGAAGCCGACTCGATATGGCTTTTTTACGATTTTCTTCAATTTTGTTTAGTTTCCAGTTTCTAAAACCCACCTAGAGTCAACAGATCGGCGGCTGCGGCGCTGGAAACTCATCCGATCCGGAAGCGCGCGGCCGCAAAGCGTGTCGAGACGCGATTGCGGGCCGGAATTTGACCCAGATAAGCACAGTATGATCCCGGCCTTAGGGGTCGTTTATACTTCGCCGCGGCGCGGCAAGATGCAATACAGCCATATCGATCAAGCGGCGCCGCCTGGCGGCGCCGCAAGGCGTTTAGAGTTTTCCTGCTCGAAATCTTCCAACGGTGCCGCACGCGGCCGCCGCCTAGGTGCTGCCGCGCCGCTCGAGGAAAGCAGGCGGCGCGGCGGCCGCGTGCGATCCGCATTGACATAGTATGCTTCTTTTGTTGTTATTTCATACACATTCTCAATTTTGTTCTTCTTATTCATCTCTAAAATTCCTTCCAAGGTCCTGGGCGTTGTTTAGAGTAGGCTGGGTTGTGAAAAGCTCATTTTTTTTTTAGCTTTTGAAATCTTTTCTAAAGAGGAATCGTTTCCGAAGACTCTATCCGCCTTCGGATGCTGTGTTATGGTACGAGAAATTATAGATGTACCTCTTGCACAAGAAATCATTCATTACAATCGGCCTTGTGTTATGTCAGAGCTACTCCAGGCTGTGCTTAACGACTCGAAGCTAACCCTCACGGCGGCTGCGGGAGTTAGCTCGTCAAATCACCGCATGTTGTCCCTATTTTCCCACAAATTTGTCTTTCACCATCGGGAATAGCTCACATTCAGGAGAACAGGAGCCTGACTTGATCTCTGTCTGAAGAAAATCGGTTTCATTGTCTTTCAAAGGAGAGAGCTGTTTGCTTCTTGTTTTGTCAGGGTGGCGGACAACTCGTCCACCTCGCTCTCTTCACAACGCTGCAAAGCAACACAAAGCGGGATTAAATTCTATTTTGTAGCTGTGAAGGTGTGCAGAGTTTCGCACACCCGTAGGTTCCAATTCCTGTCGGAAACCCACGGGTAGCGGGTGCGTTTGGACGAGTTACACCCCGCAGCCGCCGTGAGGGTTAGCTGCGAGTTGCTTAACGTCATTCTGCGACGTCGCCGCGTAAATTCGACGCAGCCCGATTATACATCCTGGTGGCGCGATTTTTCAAGCGGCGCGGCGTGCCGCGCCGCTCCGCGGCGGAAGTATAAACGACCCCTCAGACCTAGTGCATACTTTCAGCCACGAGTGACGCGACATCGCGTTTGGGATAGATATAGACGAAAAATCAATATGGTTCAAATGCACTGTCGCTGTCGCGCGTCGCAGCAAGTATGCACCAGGCCTTGAAGAATACCGTCGCGTCGCTCCGCGATGAAAGTTCAAACCCGGTGAAGGATGTGGCAAAGTGGAGCGCTTGAGCACGCGTAGTTCACACATGTGTCGTGAGCTGTCGCTGGTAGATCGATGCATACGGCTGAACCACTGCTACAGTACAACGTATTCAGTTCTTAAGCAGAACAACGCTTTTAATTCTAGGAAATCATCGTGTCACTGGGGTCTCTTGTACGTACCGAACCTAAACTCTTCGTTGAAATGTTCAGGCTGCGGATTGGTCTTATCATACAGGTATAAAAAATTCTCCGTATTGCTGAGTATGTTTGAAGCAATTTATTGGATCATGTTTAGGTACTGGCATCGGAGTTAGCTAGAATTAGGAGTCTGTCGGCTGCAGATGCGGCTGAAAATTTGATGACTGTCAGTCCGTTCGAACTCAAGTCGATGCTGTTCTCCTTGCTGAGTGGAAGACTGCTGGAAGAGTTGGTTTACTTGAATTTTAGGGTGGTATATTTTATCGAATAATATGCGAAAATGGAGCAGGAAAGGATTGCTTGTTCATCCAGCAAGTCATTACTGCCACATGGCGTCCACACGAAGTCGGCTAGGAGGGTGGTAAATGCATTGTACGCGCTGGAAACACTCACAACCTACTGTCGTTTTGCGTTTTATTCCTTTGCTTGAAGTTCGGTGGGTCATCAACGCAGTATGGTGAAGGTACAGGAGGTCGAATGTCCGAAATTCTGTCACAAGAAGCCGGTCATCCTTTAGTGATTCAGCAGGAACAGAAGCACCATGACAGGGGCGCACAATCCAGTATTGAGAACTCTTTCTCTTCGGAAATCTAGCGCCTCTTCATTGTCGGCCGATCGCCTGTAGGCATCCCGGTCGATAAGCATCTTTATCATGCAAATCGGTTTTAAAAATCCACTCGTTGTGGCCAGACTGAGCACGCCTGGTTCGTCATGAACCAGCTGTGGCCGGAATTCGCCGGCCGCTGTGTGCTTTTTTACGCCTGCATAATCGATTGGCATGCGGCCGACATATTAGGGGCGGTACAGAACGGCTTTGGATTACCAGCTTACTTCAAATAGGAGAGAAGTCATCGATAATTTGGGCTGTTCTGCGAAAAAGCAAGCAGCGCTCTCGAAGAAATGTGGAAAACCCCCCGAAACGCCGTGGTTCATTGGAATAATTGAACCGTTGATAAATGGGGTCTGTTGTAAGGCAAGAGCATATTAGGCAAAATTGTATTAGTGAGGGTCCAAAGGAAGGAACGGAGTAGCAGGGGTTAGGAATTCCAAGGGGCGTGTACACAAAAGATCGCATCGTCCCAACAAACAGTTCCACTGAGAGTACTGGTGCGGATTGAGACTATAGCGTTTCGCTTAAGCTCGGCCCCAAAAGACTCGTCCACCCACGCGGTTGGCGTGCTTGTCGAGCGGGTATCGAGGAGGCATTTTCGAACCTGTATATCTAACAGCAAGGATATTGCACAATATAGGAGTAATATTACAGCAAGCTGTCTGCAGCCGCGAGAAGGCTCGTACAAAAAAAAACTTTCGCAACGTCCACTGATCTTGAAATTAAAGTTTATCGTGAACTGTGCCTTTGAGGGAAGTCGGGAAAGGCTGGAGCAGAAGAAAACTACGATTTTCCGGAGTAGTTTTTTGGATTGCAGAAAATCCCTCAGGGACTGAAACCTCTAGCCAGCTTGACATGAAGAGAGGTGCTCACCACACTATTAGGATAGCTCTGGTGGCCGACGTAAGCCCAGCGTAAACGCGCCTTTCTGATCACACAGGTGCCAACGTCCCTCGTAATAACTCGCTTCGTAACAGATCTTGACAGCCGTTTCCATCATGTTGTCACAAAAGTGTGCAGATCTGCTTTCGCACATGCAGAAAATACCGTTTGCTGGTGCTCCGAAAAGTCAATGTGCAGACAAGGGCCGACTCGAATCAAGAGCATCTCCGTGTTCTGCGCTTGGGGCATACCCATATCGTAAGGGATCATCTCGCAGAAGCGGCTGCCAAACCGCTAGTGGGAGCAGGACCGCCGAAAGCCAGCGAAACCGAGTTTGAACTTTGTTAGCGCGCCACGTGTACTCTCACCTCATTGCGCCACGCAAGCTCCCCCATTTCTTAGATGTGCAGTCGGCATGGATCCTAGTGATACATTACGTTCCCCATTGAAGGTTGGCGCAGACTTGGTGCACCTATGGTATAATATTTGGCGCTGAGTTTGCGCTAACCTTCAATAGGGAACGCGAAGTTTTACTAGGATCCATGCCGACTGTATATTACATTCACATGATCGACAACAGCGAGCACGGCGTGCGCGCAGATTATGGAAATCACAACCGCAGCATACCTTTTAAACTGCCGTAGGGGTCGTTTATACAACCGCCGCTGTGCGTAGTGCATTTCTGTAGTATTGATCACGCGTCGCGGTACTATCGATATCATTGTTGTGCACTTCGCCGCGTGTTTGGCAGCGAAAGTATGAACGACTTTTTAAAGGCGTTGTACGAGCTGAAAATCAAGTACCGTTTCTTCCGCTCAGTCTCTCTCTGTGGCCGTAGCTTCGTTGGGTGGATCCGGGTACTTCACCAACCTTCACCTTTGGGCAGATGAAGGGGGGAACCCTCACCACACATAAAATCGGTAACGTCCGAAGAAAAGCCTCGAAAAGGAATCAAAGTGGCCAGACATGCGTGCAAGCCACTTTTAAGATGGGATGGGTGTCACCGCCGGTTTTCCGGTGAAGGTTTTTCTGGAATCCTCACTAAATTCCGTGTCGAATAGCGTTTTCAGTTTCAAAATACGCGTTTCCACTCTTCCAGCCGACTTCAGATTATAAAGTGCGTTTTTTTTTTGCTTGAAGTTGTAGGTTTTTGGTTCATAACTTTATAACATTTGAAGATGGACCTTTGGTGAAGGTTGTTGTGGAAATCTTCATAAAATTCTGCATCGACAAATGTTTTCGGTTTTGAAAATAATTTCCCATAAAATAAAATAATTTTCTTCAGGCAAAAAGTATGCACTTCATAAACTGAAATCGGCTGGAGGAGTGTAAACGTATATTTCGAACCTGAAAACGCTATTTGATGCAGAAGTTCATGGGGATTCCAAAAACAACCCTCACCGAGGGTCTATCTCAGGGTAAGGCATGGCGCTGTGATCAGTCCTTGTGGGATGCGGCCCCCTTCCCTGCAGCTCAGAAATTGGTGCGGCCCTCCCTCCGCCTTGGAACTTTTTGCGAACCTCTCTGCCAAGTGAAATTTGTGCGGTTCCCTGAGTGTGATCTTCTACTCATTGAAAAATATTATTAAACTTTGCTCATTTTATTAATAAGAAATTAGTATTTATATATTTTGAGCTGTGTGCTTTCCAAACGTGATTTTGTTTTATTTGTTTTCATAATTTTCTGTACCGCTCAATACCAGCCGTTCTTCTATGGCATTCGGCGAGACTGCGGCCCCCTACCTTCTCAGTGCCCAGAGCTGCGGCCCCCTCTGTGATCGTCACAGCGTGAGCCTAACCCTGGTCTATCTACAAGGGCAAAAAACTTATGGACAAAGAACTGATTGCTTCGAGAGAAAAAAAGGTTATTTCATAAATCAAAATCGGCTGAGAGATTGAGAACGGATTTATATTATATTCAAGTTGAAAACGTTATTCGATACAAAACTTCATGAAAATTCCGAAAACAACTACTTCAAAAGATCCATCATCAAGGGCAAAAATGATATGAGCCAAAAATTGTTTTCTTGAAATTCGCATGAAAAAAATACATTTCGAAAATTTTTTTACTTCATGTAAAGTCTAAGGAAATTTTTTTGTGAACTTGTTAGATCATTTTATTAGAAATAGTTAATCGCAAAAGACGTTCACCTGATGAAAAACATAAATCTCTGAAATTAGAAATTAAAAATAAAAAAATGATCAAGAAAACGTTAAATTTGAAGTTGCAGGTGTAGAGGGAATCTCCACCATTTCCCACTCATTGTCAGATATACTAAAGAACCTTCACCTCTCGGACCACTGTCTACACCCCAACGAAGCTATAGCTGTGGCTCGTCTAAGAATCTAGGTGGAGTTTGGCGGATCAAAATCATAGCGTTGGAAATATGCACGATTCCTAGCCATCCAGCTCTACACATCGAAAAATCAATCGACGCGAATTCAAACGCCGCTTTCGACTTTTTTAAGCCTTGATATTTCACGAATCACAGTTTTCGACAGGTGCTTTGGTAATTTTCATTTACAAAAGGGATGCACTCAACCAAATACGATAAAATAGAATATGATTTTCTGCGCCTACAATGCCTTCGAATTGCCTGTAGAAACCAGCAAAGTAATCTTGACGCGTAAGACCGGAATCTTAAGCCTAGTTTTGACTGCATCGCTGCTGTTTTTCATCGCAGCGATTTCACGCCTGCTGCTGCAGCGATGTAGCAGCGGCAGCGATTCTGTTCATAGTGCATAGGCCCACGGATGATAGAAGAAATTCAGTCAGTGAAATTAATGGCTGGTATTCATCAATAACGCGTTTCGACTCGAAACACTGATCTTGTCATGTGAAAGGGTCAACGTTTATTAGACGAAACGTGTCATTCGCTGGCAATCGCTCCATCGCTGCCATTTTGGCCGCGATGGAGCGATGGTCAGCGGCCGTTGAGAATCGCTCTTCAAGCAGCGATGCAGTAAAACATAGGGTTTCGTCGCCGCGGTCCAGCGATGTAGGACGTTTGCCACGAAGCGATCACAATTGGAGCGGTTTTCCATTACGCGCGATGAAAAAGGAACAGTTGTCCCTCGCATGGCCGCAGCGACCACCTGCAGTCAAAACTAGGCTTTACCTGTTGCGACGAGCGACGCGACGCAATGTTTGCCATAAATATCGACTCAAAATCTATCTGCTTGAAACGCCTCGCTGTTGGTCGTGGCGGGAAGTACGCATTGTTGCAGTTATCAGCCCATGAGTCGTAAACAGTATTTTTTTAGGTTTGTCGATGATGGAGATGCTGCCAAGGAAACACGTACTGGAATCGGTAGCTTCAGGCGGCATATTGAAGAGAGAAAAGTGAGTGTTCAGCGAATGCTGGTCTTATTTGAAGGAATTTTCTTATTTTCAGTCAATGCGGAAATCGACGAGACATCTTGCGGACAATAAGGCAGTTGAACCGGAAAATGCCTCGACTGGCGACGATGAGGACGAGGACCTTCCCGAAGACGATTTTCAGTTCGGAATTTGGCTGAGACATCGTCGAATTGATGGAGCTCTAAATAGGGTTCCGAACAATTTCTATGCAGTTAGTAGTTTCAGCTGGTTCCTTGCCTATTAGAGTAAATGTGGAGATGAAGATGACCTCAGTTATGAATTTTAGACCTTGTGGGACACTGTAAATCGGCTTCCGCATGGTGTTCGGATCAATGATACTATCCTGCACTGGGGTTTGACTCAGGAGATGACTCGACGGGAGATGAAGTTTGCTCTGGAAGTAGAGCAAGCCCTGAATCGAATCGCCGAACCGGAATATAGGGAGCTGGTGGGTATATATTCTTCCTACAGGAAGAAAAAGTATTAGGCTGAAGCTAAAGTTTCCCTCCACTCTACTTTGACGATTTTTTAACCTTTCAGCGTTAGTCCTTCGGTCAAGTGCGATATACCTATCGAATGCCCGAATTCTTTTCTATCTAATGTTGCCTTTCACTTGGGCCAAAGCCTGCTCATTTGCGAAATATCCTTCCATATATGTTATAATTCAGGGGCAATCTTTAGGACAGAGCATCTTTGAGTGCTTCTATCTACTTTGAGGTAAACCACCAAACCAGCCAGAGTTGACATGATATTTGAGGCACCTTAGAACTAGATGATAGTGTTTGGGGGAAATTTCGACGGAGCGTATTTATTGATTTTCAGCGGATTTTGTGATCCTGCAACTTCGGTCTTTTCTGGTTTATCCGAGAAGTTTCAGTCTCGAAGCGTCAAAGCTGAGTGTAGCGGCCAAGTCCTCACTCAATAGCATTTTTTTGGTGAATTATCGATCGTTTTTTCGAAAATACATGAAATGTCAAAAATGACATTTTCAAAATAAAAGATCGATAATCGACGAAAATATGCTGTCGAGTGTGGACTTAGTCATTATACTCAACTTTGAAGCTTCGCGGCCGAAACTTCTCAGGTAAGCCAGAAAAGAAAAGACTGAAGTTGCAAAACCAAAAATCCGCAAAAAATCGATAATTATATACTCTCCATCGAAATTTAGCGCAAACGCTGTCATCTAGTTCTAAGATGGCGCAAATGGCCTGCCTACTCTGGTAGGTTTTTTGGTTTACCTCAAAGTAGATAGAAACAGTCAAAGATGCTCTGTACTGAAGATTATCATTGATTTGTACAAGCTATAAAACGGCGAAATTCACATGGTTCCTACGCGTGCTGGTGCGGAGCGCCGGATAGAGATAGTGAGAGAGCGGAGGACAGACGGAGGCGCAGGCGTCGCGCGCGCCGCTCGTGCTTCGAATGATGTGAATTACGACGTTTTATAGAATGTAGCATATATTTCGCTAATAAGTTAGCTTTGGCCCAAGTGGAAGGCAGCGTTAGGGGTCGTCTATACTTCCGCCGCGGAGCGGCGCGGGGAAAAGTGAGGCGGCGCGGTGCGCCCCGCCGCGTGAAAATCGCGTCACTATTATGTGTAATCGAGCTGCGATGAACTGACGCGGCCAAGTCGCAGAATTACGCTAAACACTGCCTGGAGTAGCTCTAAGATAGCACAAGGTCGATTGTGATGAGTGATTTCTTCTGCAAAAGAAACACTTATAACTTTTGTATCATGACACCGCACTTGAAAGCAGATAGAGTCTTCTGAGAATTTTTTTCTATAGAAAAATCATTTTAAGAGCAAAAAAAAGAACTCACAACCCAGCATACTCTAAACAACTTCCAGAACCTCGGAAGAAAATTTAGCGATCAATCAGAGGAACCCAATTGAGAATGTATATTAATTATCAGCAAAAAAGCATGTGATGTTAAAGAGGATCGCACGCGGCCGCCGCGCCGCCTCCTCTCCCCGGGCGGCGCGGCAGCACCCAGGCGGCGGCCGCGTGCGTCGCCGTTGGAAAATTTCGAGCAGAAAAACTCTAAACGCCTTGCGGCGCCGCGAGGCGGCGTCGCTTGTTCGATACGGCTGTATTGCATCTCGCCGCGCCGCGGCGGAAGTATGAACGACCCCTTAGATAGAAAAAAATTGTGCTTTCTATCGGTGTATCGCATTTGGCCGAAAGACCAACGCTGAAAGGTTTCAAAACCGTAAACATCAAGTAGCGGAAAACTTTTCCTTCAAGTTGGTATATGTATGATTGGTGAAATGGCAACCAGTTATTGTTTAGGTGGTTGAGGCGCTCTGGCTATTGGGTAGATTGGATCGTCTGGTGCAGAGTGAACAACCAAATATTCCCCGGGATCGTCCATTAGATGTCGATGCTCTACTCAGGAAGGCTAACGAAATTTTTGTTAATCATAATGTAAGTGTTATGTTCATCAGCTAGGTAAAAGAAAAGTGCATTCTTCTTCTTCTTTGCAGCCACATTGAGGGTTTTGTCATAGGTTGAGGAACTGGGAGACCAGTAACGGATTCGTTCATAAGTCCATCACGGTCAGCGTGGTCGGTCTCTCCGGACATTTGAAGAGGTGTGCAGTGTCATGGCCGAGGCAGCCGCAGTCCGGACAGACATCTGATTTGCTGCTGTCTATTTTGCTGGCGTAGGACATAAGCATGGTAGAATGACCACAGCGCAGCGATGCCAGGGTGCACCTGGCCCTTCTTCCGAGTTGAGCCTCGGATGTGCAGACTTGGGGCGGTACTACCCCCAATATGGGATTAATGACCGCCTTTTCCAGATGGCACCGTACGAACTGAGTATGCTCCTCGCGCAATAGACGGAGTCGTTCTTGCTGTGAGTCGTGCCATCTCTGCAGATTGACTTTGCTTGGAGCATCGGCGAATGGCTTTCTGATGCGTCTCTCCCTGACGGGGTTTAGCACTCTCCAAGAGGGGTGATTTGGTTGTTTGACAATGTTGATGAAAAATTCTTGGGCCTGGAGCTCACAGTGCTCCCTTACTGGTAATAAGCGGGTCTCAGCATGCAAGTGATCGACCGGGGAACTTCTTGCACATCCGGTGGCGATTTGAAGAGCCGCATTCTGTATGCGTTGCATCCTAGTCCAAGAGGATTTTGAAACTAGATGCTGCCAGACTGGTGCGCCGTATTCTAGTGCAGGCTGGAGAACCGCCTTATACGTTGTAATAATGGTTTCTTTGCTACTACCCCATGTTGTACCGCCCAGGGCTCTAAGCACGTTAAGCTTCGCTTTAACGATAGCCTGCTTCTGTTCCGTGTTCTTATGGAACTTGAGCGATGGATCGAGCATGAGTCCGAGAAGTTTTGGGAAGCGGGCGGCAGGCAAACGATCTCCATTCCATACGACATACGGATGTGCGCTGTGTTCAGATGGGTCCGTTGTGAGTACGGATACCGATGACTTTGACGCAGAAATCTTCTGCATTTTGCGGTCGAAGAAGCTTTTCAGTGTGGTCAAGTATTCGTTAATCTTAGCGGCGGCCACATTTATGTCCCGATCACGACACAAGACAGTCATATCATCAGCGTAAGCGACCACCTTGATATCTTGGGGAGGGGCGGGCATATCAAGTGGCTAAGGTAAGGTTGTCCTATCTCGGTTTAGCGTTTCTGACGGCGGGGGCGTGAGTGCTGCCTCTGATTGTCCGGATTGCCTCACGTACAAAGACTCTGACCTGAATTATTTTGTAACTTCCCTCACTTGTAAAAGTTTATTCCCTTGTTTCAGCGTGATATGGGTACCATTGTACTCGAATGTTGTGCGTCCGGGAAGCCATGTGATGGTGCTCGCGGATTATGTCGTCATCTCTACGACTCAGCCCCAGCCGGGGAATTCGGTACAAGTCATTATATCATCAAGGCGATGATCATGTTATTCACATGAGTAATAAGTGCTCTCATAGGAATTAGTCATTTCATAGAAATATCTGCATTTAGTAGGTGATGCATTGATTTTTTTGCTTTCATGATGATCAAGCCGGTTCACCCACACAACGCTGACCTGACCTCGTGGTCGTATTGACGAATGTGCTCTGCTACATGTTGATGCATAGTCAGCTAACGTTGTATAGCCGTGACCAAAATACGGCTTTCTACGGACTTTGTCTACATGTTCCCACAGTCGGGCAACAGTAGTTGCCATGGTCTGGAGGCATTGAGAGGTCCTATTCTCATCTTCGCGATCGCAGTAAGCCTCGCGTGGATGCGAGTAGATCCGTACTGACCGGAATGCGGACAACGGCAGTCCTTATCCTTTGTATTTGTTAGGAAATCCGAAATGGAGGAACCTCATCGCTTGATTCCTCTCATTATTCAGTTCAGTGCAAAGATTGATGAACTACGCTACCCACCACTCCTGTTCCTCCACGCAGAGAGCGTAGCTGATGAAAATTTGAAATTAGTAATAGTGAGTTATGTCACTAGGAAAAGTGGAAGTATATGTGCAATAGGTACGGGTCGCGCCTGTATTTTGCGTTCCTTGTTTTGCGTTGGCGCAAACTCGATGCACGTATGGTATCTGTGTCAAAATCGAAATTCCCATGACTGATGGCGCGCGCGATGCTGCTGCCCCCGTCTTTCTTCTGCTCTCTCGCTCTCTCTACTCCGCACCCGTACGTGAAGGAACCACGAGGATACCAAGTTTTTCACAGCCCTATATACCACGTGCGCACCGAGTTTGCGCTAACGTTCAAGAAGGAACGCTGGGTCAGTGCGATCCGTGACTGTATGTTGAACCGTTTCTAACCTCATGTTAGAAAACGCTAAAGAAAATGATCCTCTATCAAGCTTTGGTTGGAGTGAACAGCTAACAAACAAGTCCTGAGTGGTTCTTAGGTTGCAGCGTTGAACGGAGTGCGTGATGTGAAGTCTTGATGTTGATGAACTATCTGCGAAGGAGTGAACTCGGCACATTTTCCCTCAAACTAGAAACCAGCAGTACGGGGTGTTAGTGGAAGCTGAGATTTCAAGGCAGTGTTTGCGTTAGATGAAATCAATTCCATCTTAGGATCGTGGGACTTCACAGTGGAACGCGTATCGTAAACCAAGTTGCGATGGAACGATTATGGCGTGAGAAGAGCCGACGTTAGATGGATAAGTATGACAGTGAAATGGGACCCAGTTGGGCGTTTTCGCCCTAAACGAAGTGAGGTCTCGCTACAGATAGGCCGATTTGTTTGTCGAATTTGTTGGTCAGCTACTTACATAGCTAACACTTGCTACCAAGCTCAATTCTCACAGTCTCATAGCAGGGCGAGGCCGACAACCTCCATGTCCGATGATTGAGGAGGAACGTGAGAATAGGACGTTGTGCTGAGGCTTGTACGAATCACAGCATCGAATCGCCTTAGTTGCTAGGTGAAAGTTGGAAGTAACTCTTGCAGGAAGAGGTAGCTGACGGCTCGCAAACACAGCATTGTCACGGTGCTACGTGATCAAAAGTAGCTTCTTCCATGGACTGTGTAATTCAAGTAGGAAGCCGCGACATCATTTGGCGAGAAAGCTAGGGCGCGGGAAACGAAAGGAAGGCGACTATTGAGCGAATAATTTGGCGCCTGATTCCCGACGGCTTCCTATCTGAGGGACACGGATGATACATAGTAATCAAACGATGAGAACAATTCATCGTCAATCATTTAGGGGGGGGGGAAGCCGCGATGCTGTTTGGCGGGAAAAATTGCGCGCGGGAAAACGAAGATAGTATGGCTATTGATCGAATGATTTCGCCCACCGATTGCTGAACGCGGCTCCTTGTTAGACTCTGCCGATACTGCTATCGTCCATCACTGAATGAGGGATCGCCGCGACGCTGCTTGGCGGGAAAAATGCGCGCGGGAAAACGAAGGGAGAATGGCCATTGATCGAACGATTTCGCGCCCAACTGCGGAGCGCGGCGATCTCTCTGTGAGACACCAACGATATTTCGAGCAGGACAGCTGAGGTGGTGTTCAGGGCTCCTTACAGAGTGCGTAAGTCCATCATTATCTGTGTAAACAGAAGTGTAAGTGACTCAATCCGCTATCATTGCGAAGGTCCTACCACGACTCGTGACAACGAAAGTTTGAAGGACCCGATCTGCAACAGCGAGGATCATGATTCCCGACAACAGAAGTTTCAATAACTTGATCCTCGGTTTCGCGAAGGTGTCGTAACAAAAATATGGTACGTGTGGTGTAGTAGCAACAGGGGCTGCTTTCGCTGCACACGGTCGGGTTCGATCCCCCCCCCCCGGGGACAAGCGCTAGCGCGCCGTTCGTCGTATGGCGCAGCGTACATTGGCGCGTCGTAGGTGTGATGATCACCGGGCGCCGTAAGAGTGTTTCGGTGTATTATATGGCAAAAAATGCATTATCACCGCGTTAGATGCACTCTGAAGGCAGAAAATGCGTACACTAAAGCTTTGGTTATGAACATAAACCCATGCAACTCAATATAAAAAAAACATGCCACGAGGACATTCGATTGAGCACGGGTGTTAAACTTACTCTGAAATGAAATAACTCGCAAATTAGTGATCATATCATCTCGAAACTAGCACCCATTATTCAACGTCTTCACTTTTGTTCTTCTGCAGACCAATGGGGTCTGGAAGGTCAATGTTTGCAATCTACTTACACTCCAACTTAATTTGCCTTTACGTGGAGCATTCTATCATCAACAGTAACTTTTTTCGACGTCAATACGGATGACCAAGCTCTTTGATCATTAGAAATCCAATTAAGTGATCACAGTGAACTTGTATCTTGACTGAAGTTTTATCTGCTGGCCACTCCAGGATTCAAAGTAGATTGTGTGAACTTTGTTCTGAATCGGATTCGAAAACGATGCTGAGATTCATATAGGAGCGTTTCAATAAAAATCCTAGCCTTTCTTACAAGTGTGTCACTTTATAATGATGAAAGAGCTCGATTTCATGAGGAGGGGGGGGGTGGTGGGTCAAAGCAAAATTTTGCACCCACGTCAAAAGTTCGATAAAACCCTTTCGAAATATTGGGGAGCGTTTCAGCCCTGTCGTAGAATTTGGAGAGTCACAGTCAGTGTGCAAAATTTTGACTTGGGTGCAAAAGCTTGCCAAATACAATTTTCCCCACCTCGCGGTTCGTAATACTTGAGGTCTGAAAACATCTTCCTTAAAAAATGTGGGATTTAAGGGGTTTTCGCACACAGTCTGGGACATTGTCAAATTTGGCAGCGGTTGACGATAGAACACGGAAGTACCCCCCCCCATTTGATATAAATCTCTGCAAGAACCACCTGAGAAAGTGTTTGAGAAAAACATAGTACCTACACTTCACTCTATCCCTACCTACACGAGACTAGAGGACAGCCCCCACACTTGGAAATTGGTTTTTCTTTAAAATGGCACGCCAAATCGCCCTTGCTGTGCACAGTGGATATTCATCCTACGACGTGCCAATGTACGCTGCGGCATACGACGAACGGCGCAGTAGCGCTTGTCCACCCAGGGCCAACTATGTCTTCCATACCTCCAGGGTCGGTGAATTGTGACCAGAATTATCTGGGAAGGTAGAAGCGTTGACTTGAAGGTCGGCTCGCCCTGCAAATCATTGTATAGGCCCGACTTTCATTGAACTCCCATCGATTACGAAGCCGAATGTGCGGCGCATCTCATAATAAATTGGAGACGCCGAGTATCCATCATTATGACCGGGCTAAACGTGGAGAGGCGTGGAATCCAACGATCGTCAATCTCTGGATGGTGAGTAGCCGCGACGCTGCTTGGTGGGAAAAGTGCGCGCGGGAAAACGAAGGGGATGGCTATCGATCGAGTGACTTTGCGTCCGATTTGCTGAGCGTGTCTTCTTACTTGAAAGACACTGACGATACATACAGACGACAAGTCATATCACACGGTTGAGCATTCCGTTCCACCTGTCTGAGCGGCTACAGCCAACAAACTGTGGCTACATATGTCGAAAGGATCCCCTCCACAACTGTGGCGTATGAACAGAAGCTCAAAGGACGGGATCAACATTTGCATCATTTTGTATAGGTACCGCCACGACTCGTGCTAACGAATTTTGAAAGACTAAGTTCACGAATACATGTTGTGGAAATTCTACACCGACTCGTGACAGCGATTTCACTGGAGCTGATCCTTAATCTTGTTGTTAAGGTCCCAACACGGCCCGTGACAGCGGATATTTTAGACGGAGTGCACCCATGTGCCACCGAGGGTGTGAGATATCTGGAAGAGTGCGCAGAACCTGGTGTCATTTAAGATATATGATCTATTTCAAATCTAGTCGAGTGAATGGACGGGTCACAGTTGTAGATCGTCGTTCGCAATGAGAATCCCGCTAGCCGGTGATATTGCGAACTCTGCTGGTCCGCCGTAAATGGTCGCGTCTCATCCATTGGACAGCAGTCTTACATGCCGATCAAATGTGCTCTCTTTTGTGGATTACTCTTCCACTTATGTTTTCAAAAGTGCTTCGTCGTCTCTCCTGCACTTCCGGCAGAACCAGTCCCTAAAACATTGTTTTTTTTTGTTAATTGCACAGTTGCGCTAAGGTTGTCGTCGAGGGCGTTGCCCTCAGGCGTTGGTTAGCCTCTAAGTGCGCTAGTCCTCGTTATTGTCCCAAACTGCCCTTATATGTAGTTGTTATGACGGGGTGTGGCATATTCTCGGTGAAGGAGGTAATAGTAATTTCACAGCGCAAGTTTCACTACCTCGGCAGTCGGGAGTCTTTCCGAGCATGAAAGCCATATCGTCGAAAGTTTTAGTTCTCGGCGGTAAGCGACTAGTCGAACATTCATCTAGCTTTTGGACGGCGAGGTGCCCGAGCTCCGAAGAAGTCTTTCCTGGGATGCATTGGATAGAGGATTGGCAGATGGCTCATTTCAAGTGATAGCTTCGGTATTTGTTGACCGTGCATTCTTCCTAGTTGCCTTCGTTCCCTTTGGTGGCGAAATCGGCTCTTTGGGTTGCCATTTCTTCATGGCTAGGACAGGGTGAAGTCTTACTGCCTGTGGCGTAGTGCGAAGTGTTAAGTCATCTTGCTGCTGCCTGTGGCAGTCCTTCAGACGTTTTACAACGATGGAGATGTTAAGACCAGTTGTAATCGGAGCGCCATTGTTGATTGGCATTGTCGACCGGTAAACACCGTAATGCTCCGTCCATAACAAACGACCTAGCGTCCAGTGACGCTGGGGTTTTGCGTCTTTAAAGGCAGTGGTCACGATGAAAAACTTTATCGAAAAAAAAAACTACCAAAATCAGCTTAGATCAAAAACAGCTGAAAACTATGAAGGTAGCGCGGTGAAAAAGGGGCGAGAATTAGAGTTTCTAGGGCCCTAAGAAGCCAGTTCGTGCACACGTGCACAGAGAACAAAAAGATCGCAGTCTCATGCCGAGCTGTCGAAAATCATCGACATTCAGAGGGAGAAATAAATGCAATTTACCTAATAGAAACAGTTGAATAATGAAAGAAAGCACACCAGTCAATGTTTTTGACTAGATGTGTACATAAATCCGAAGGTTTGTTGATTGAAATTCAATTTCAAGCCAGCTGATGTTCTTCATGTAAGAGGTCATTGATGCCGATGATGTGGAGTGGGCTCGTCCGCCATCAAAAGACAAGAAAGTTCAGGCTTCAAATTTGGCCCAAAACAGTGGTTTTTTAGCGATTTTTCTTATAGGTCCTACTACTCGAGACCCAGAAGAGGGTTTAGAGAGAAAAAAACAACAACCATATTTGATCGCGAACACTGCCTTTAAGGCCTCTTTCAGAGTTCGATCGCTGTGCGACGCGACCGAATGAAAACTTGCGTATCGATCTGGTCGCGTCGCGCGATCAGGTCGCAGGCCTTTCAGACAAAATCGCGGGAAAAGTTGCCCAATCGCGCGATTGGGCGACTGGCATTGCCAGATCGCGTCGCCGTGCACCGCTCGCGGCGACTGCTTCGTGTTCCTTCGCTCGAATTTCTGGAATTTTTAGCGTTGTTTCGGTTTTTTATTAGTGCTGGTCCTTTAGGTAGCTAACCTTCATTCTCGACAGCCTAGGTGTGATTCGCATGGCGGAAGATCTTCTATTTCTTGGAAGAATTCATTTTTAAAATTATTTATTTGTTTCACTTTGGGTAATTCAGAGAAATTTATTCGTCTAATTCATCTATTTTATTCCCTTCTCGCAATTCTAAAATCAGTGTTTTTTTCTGAATCAAACTTTTTATTAATAATTTGTTATAGTTAAGCGTCCATGGGCTGTGTTGAACTTGATTTGGGGGTGGATAATTTTGTTGTGTCCTTTTTTCCAATTTTCTCGGCGTGTGAATTGCCTAACAGATAAGCTTGCCAATTATGAATCTCATAACGCACGACACAAACCATGAAGCTTTAAAAAAAAGCAAAAACATTCTCATCGAAAACATTCAACACCACCCTCGGCAGGCTCTCACAAATATTTGTCCAATTTTTTTCTCATACACACATAGATGAATACAGAGAATAAACACGGCTGCAGTAAGCTGTGTTTATGGCTGTATTCTTCTATGCTGATTAGGCGTCGATTAGAATGCGTACGTAAAAATGCGTGATCGCCATTTTTCGCGATTGGGCCTTCACACTTCCAAAGCCTGTGATTTCCCCGGCGACGCGACGGTCGCGTCGCCGTGCACACGATCGCGTCGCACAACGATCGAACTCTGAAGGAGGCCTAACATTTTTATTGATCTCACTCCTCAGCGACCACTGCAGCCGGCCTGTCGTAGATGGTGGAGGCATTGCGGCGGTAGCAGCTGTCAGTAAATTATCATTACCATCGTTAACCACGTGCCGTTCCCGGACACGTTGCATGCAGCAGCCGTCGAGCGTCATGAGCCAGCGCTTGAGCCGCAACTTGACGACTGCCGCTGGTCATTGACGCCTGCCGCTAGTCGCTGACGCCTGTCGTCTGCTATGGACGGAACCTAAGAGAGCGCGTGGAGCATAGTGGCCAGAGGCGCTGCTGTCGCTATACACGTATACCATGTACCATGACCAGTCTAGCCATCTATCGCATCGGAGTTGATAAAATCTACGCGAGACTTGCCTTGGTGGGTAATAACACCGAGACTTGAACAACTGTTGGCCCCTGCAGTTTTTTTCTGGTGGTCAAGTACACATTTAAAAGCGATTCAAGTTGTAAATGGAAGTCGGATATTTGGCGCATCCCCAGGGAGACCTATTCATGTCGAGTTCCCAAATTTTAGTCGAACAGAGGACAATTGAATCATTCAGAACTTAGGACACTCCAAATATCCTATCAGTTTCACTGATCCTGTAAGCAGTAATGCAGTAATGCTCCTTAATTATATTCAAAAGTTGAACTGCTGCTTGAATTTTTTTTTGGGTCAAATCTTTTCAAAAACTGAGTTCGGGTAATCTATACTGATTCCTAGTATTCTCGACTGTTCGTTTTGAGGTGAGAGTTCTTCATCCCTTTCTTCTGAATTCGAACTCTTTGGGCTGCACTAGTGCTCTCCCACGGTTTTCATTAGAGGATTCCATGAAGTGAGGTCATTATATTCCGGCTGAATCCACGCTTTTGCACTTTGACGTTCCCTTTCTCTTTGAACGCATCGAAGTTTCGAAATTGGCATGTATTTTAGTCTAGTTGGCCAGAAACCTAAACCATCTAATTCTAAAACTTAGTTTAGTTATTTTCCTGTACGACTTCAAGCGCGGTCGACATGGATCGCACTAATATTTTGGGCTCTATATCGAACGTTGGCGCAAACTCGGTACACGTACAGTCGGCATGGATACTAGTGATACTTTGCATTCTCATTGAAGATTGGCGCAAACTCGGTGCACCTATGTTATAGCATATGGCAACGAGTTTGCGCCATCCTTCAGTGGGGAACGCGAAGTATCACTAGAATCCATGCCGACTGTATATGAGCTTCGAGTTTGCGCCAGCGCACAATAAGGAACCCGAAGTGTCAGTGTGATCCGCGCTGACTGTATGTAGTCATCGATACCTCCAAGACTGAGGTTCGGAGCTGCCGGTTGGTTTGGCAAACGAAAGCGAGCTGTAACAAGGTTTCTCGAACGTCTGGTTTTAGTGGAGAGTTCACTGGTAAAATAGCTCAATCTGGGTGTTCAAATGAAATTGAGAACCGGGCGGACACAGAAGCACGTCGGCCTGAGGTTTGAGGCCGTATGCATGTGTTTCCTCGGCTAGCAGGGCAGATATGCATACTGCCCATGGTCAAATTGTGTGAATTTTGTGAACGTGTTAGGATGTTATGTGTATTTGAGAAGTATTAATATACTCGAGGTATTCTATTTGATGAAATCTAGTCATTCGGTGCTTTTGACGGTGCTCAATGTAAATGTTTGTATGATTGATGTGCCTGATATGTTTCTACTTTGTAGACGACACCCAATAAAATAGATGTTGTTCTTGTGGGTAAGAAGTGTAAACTGGTAAATTACATACATATTTTTCTGATCGCAATCTGTCAGGATTATTAGCACACATTTTTTTCTGGCCCCCTTCCCCCCTCTATAAAGGCCCTCAGATGAGGCAGCTCAGCAAACGTCAACTTTAGTTCGTCGCCATCAACCGCGGCGCATCAACGTGTTTCGGAGGCGATTAGAAGCGAGATACGATATTGATGATGCCCAGGTAGCGCATTATCGCGTCAAGGTGCAATGGAACTCAGAGCCCCAGTGCCTACCTGGGGTGTGCGTTAATGAAAACAATTTTTTTCGTTACCCGCTAATCGTTAATTTTCGAAAAAAAAAACCGCGTTAACCCGTTAATGCGTTAACACGTTAATTTTGCACTTCGTTAAAAATTTTGAAAACATTACTTGACCACACGAAAAGCCATAAATCGCCGGAGGTCCCAGAAAAAAATATATTCTTCACTTCCACACTGCCGTTCAGTCCGCAAAGTGCGCTTGATTGCGAAATCGTGCTGCGGCGCGGTTGCGAGTATCCTCAGACAGGGATGTGGGATCACCCGGGCGGTGGGATCACCCTGGCACCAAAGGCCAAAAGCGCCCGGGGGATCCCACATCCTTGTCTGAGGATGTTCGCAACCGCCCCGCAGCAAGATTTCGCAATCAGGGTGCACTTTGCGGACTGATCTGTAGTAGACTTCCAAATGACGTCAGCATGATGTCGTGGAAGGCACGTAGGGTCCAGAAGTCGTAGGCGCGGACTCGTGGAAAGTAAGTAAGGCTCCAGAAGACGTCTTCAGGAGGTCGTGATAAGTGGGTGGGGCTCCAAATGATGCCATGATGACGTCGTGGAAAGTGGGTGGTGCTCCACATGACGTGGTCATGACGTCGTGGAAAATAGGTACGTCTTGAGATGATGTCATGGAAAGTAGGCAGGGCTTCGGAAGTATGTAGGGCTTCAGATGACAATATCAGGGCGCTGTGGAGAGTGGTTGCGCGTTCAGATGACGTCAGCATGACGTCGTTAAAATTGGTTTGCGCTTCATGATGGCGTGCGCCGCGTCGTAGAAAGTCAGTAGCGTTTCATGTGGAGTGCGCGCCGCGTGGTGCATTCCATGCAGAACGTGCGCAGTTTATTAGAAAGTGAGTGATCTTCAATACCTGCTCTAAACCCTCATTTGATAGCTTAGGCCCCGGTCAGACTTCGTCGAAAAACCTGCTAAGTCCGAATGAGTACGGGGTGGAAAAACCTGCTGAGTCCCACTGAGTCCGGTTGCCCCCAGCGCCAACCAACTCCTCTGCGACACACGCAATTGATAGTGACGATTATCGGATTTTCGTATCAGCAGCAGGTGGGCAGAGCGCAGACGACGAGAGTCGGGATGCGGCGGGACTCGGCAGGTCGCAGTCGGCCGAAAAAAAATGCACCCAAATCACGTGAGAAACTCCTATATCGACCGGGTGGGGTGAGGACGATTTCGGTGGGACTCAGTGGGACTCAGTCGGTGCATTGGCCCCGCCCTTGTACGCATGAGAACCATCAGGGGGATAGCGGTGGGCATCAGACGATCGCAGTCGGACTCAGTGGGTTGATTTTTTTGCACCCATTTCCCACGAATTCGGTGCGTATCGACCCGGTGGGACTCAGTAGATCCACCGACTATGATGGGGGCCTTACTCGACCGCAGAGAGGTAGATCAGACCTCATATTTCATTTTGGAACCGAATTCGAATTTTTCTCGATTTGATCGGGGGAATGGGTAATATTGACGTCAGCGATATATTTCACAGCAAGCGAAAACTGACCGCGCCGCAAGCGGACGCTATGGGCACGGCCCAAGTTTTGAAATTTGTCATCGAAGCAAATCAATCACTTTCATAATTCTACTGCCATTAACGAACCGAAATTATTGTGATTTTGGGACTTTTTCGTTAATCGTTAATTTTCCAAAAAAAAAACCGCGGTAACCTGTTAATGCGTTAACACGTTAACGTTATAACGCACAGCCCTGGTGCACACTATAATACCGCGCAATTTTTTTTGCAAAAAAAAAAAACGTTTTGCGGCATTCTTTGCGGTCACAAAGCCCCGCATCGCCATAGCTAGCTTCAAAGTAGTCCGATTTCAAATTGGAAGTCATTTCTGAATTGCTGTCATTGAGTGCTACACGATAGTTTACAAAATGCTAACTAGATTCAACTGCAGAAGTTCATAGAAAATTGCATAATTGCACTACAAAATATCTCACTATGAACTGATCAGAGGGTCATGATTGCAGTCATCTGTCATGTTTGGACCTGTGGTCAATGTGAATTTTAGAAGGAAAAACGTATTTTTTCAACAAGATACCGGAGTTTAAAAGACTTTCTACACATATCGCTGCATTTGCTTTACTGAGGGTAACACGAAAACTCCCTGAGATTCTAATTTCGTAAAATTTCAAGCGAGTTATGGCGATGCGGCGATTTGTGAGCACAAAAACGCCGTTTTTGCAAAAAAAAAACATGCGCGGCACTGTACCGGCGACGGGCGACGACGACAATGCATGACGGCTATGGCCTAGTGCATACTTACCGCGACGAGCGAGTCGACATAATGTTTTTCACGTATATCGACCGAAAATCGGTATTGCTGATACACTGTTGCGGTCGCGCGTCGCGGGAAGTATGCACTAGGCCTATAGCCTAGTGCGTACTTCGTCGTGGGTGCGACGGCGTCGCCGCGACAGAGAGTGCTCAACGACGTGATTGGTGATCGGCAGGTCGCCTGCAAATGGAGATGACGCAATATTGCGTCCACGACCAAATACACACTATTTTCTTGGCAGTGTGTTTTTTCATCTCCTTTCGATAATAGGGTCTAATCTTTTATAATCCAATACAGGCTCATTTAGAGGTGATTGACACGGAGATGTATCATTTTCGTCCTCTCCCTTTTGAACTGATTGCTCAATATGTGGGGTGATTTTGTTCAATTTCAGATGTGACTAAAACTTCACCTTTGGAGACTTTTAAGGCAGTGATCATTGATAAGATACTTCTTTCGAAACTCCAAAATCATGTAAGGTGGATGAGTGACGTTTTACATATACACCGTTAAGATCGCGATTCATAAAAAAATCATAAGCCGATGGTGAATTGCATAGTGATCAGCACCCAAAAAGACTCGTTCTAGGCAAGGTTGTACCCCTAAATCTAGAACATCTACCTACCGACTTAGATTTAGGTATCGGCGTGATCCTATCACAACCTTTTGGAGTCGCTCAACGAATTTGAGACTTGGGTTGACCGCCCAGATCAACCCTGGCAAAAGTCCCGAGCGGAAAAATTTCAATGGAATTTTAAAAAGTGGAATAGCGCCAGTCTCTGTGAATTTTGATGTCATTTTTCCATTTTCGTGATATTTGTTCTCGAAATAGTGTCTCTCTCTCTATGATTATCAATGCGAACATAGTTTCGGACAAGAAATAGTGAGCGCATTGCAATAGAAAATCATGAAAAAAGAAAATGTGAAATGATAGAAATAAAGAAGAAATTCATTTCATGACAGTGTTCGGGGAAATGAAAACCTCCGATTGGCCGATCGTCATTATATGTATAATCTACGCGAACTGACGATTAGAACGCATAACAAACGAATTCGAGGCCATTCGCCAACCAAAAATTGTTGGAGCAAACGTATTATTGCCTTCCAGGACGGATGTCTGGCGTTTACGTCCCGGTGTCGTAATGCAGTGCACGACGACACGACAGACCATCCAAATGGCGCTAAACAGCGCGCACATTATGGAAAAGTGTAGAGTGACCTCGAAGCAGGCACGACACCGTCGCGTATAGCAGCTCCCACTAGATCGGCCGCGCGCGACGACTGTCAGTGCTAGGCGCGATCGATCACTGCGCTGGGCGCGGCGGGTTGTATCAGTTCCTACACAACGACACCGTCGCCGCGACGCAAGTATGCACTAGGCCTATGGCCGGTTTCATACCTCCAGCGATCAGGGACGCAAAGCCTTAAATGTCGACCAGAATCGATATGCCTGATGTGAACTGTCGCTGATCGCGAGTAGTATGCGGGCCATGGTATACTATTGCGACACCAGGTCGCGGTTGCTGAACACTGCGACTTTTTGCGAGAATGATCTTTGCAATTGTTCAGGCTAATAGAAAAATGGTTGATAATTGACAAAATGTTTGTCATCAGATGCATCAGTGTCTATGAGAGTCAGTTACGAAGTCTGACGCCCTAAAATGGTTAGATGAATAATATAAAATAGAAATTGTCATTTTTGGAAAGTTTCCAAAAATCCACATTCCGCCTGATTGAATTCAAATGTTAAAAAAATTCCAGCATATCTGGTGGACACAAAAAGGGAATAAAATCAGGGTTGAAAACTTCCCCTGCAACTTTACGTGAAAATTCGAAGCAGCTCGAGCTTCTACAGTTGCGTTATCCGCAGTTAGGTAGAGGAGGAGTTGAGCTTTTGGGTGGTATACCACACTTGATCGGAAGTTCACAGAAGTGCACGGTAAAATTCACAGACGTACATACTTCCGGTGAAGGACCTTCTTAGAAACAGTGTTCGCGGTAAAAACCGCAATCTATTAGTTTTCGATGTTTTTGAGTAGGCAAGTTCACGAAGTAGAAGATAATAGAGCAAAGTCTACTCAGAAGTCTCAAATATTGGAGAAAAACAGTAAAAAAACTTTTGAAATATTTAATTGCGACTGTTTGGTGTGTTTCGGGAGACTGCAGACAAAGGGTCAAACCCAACGCCGGAAATGGTTTTCAGTATCGAAGCTCTCAGGTGACTAACTTTGTTTTCTGTTTTTTTGTACCGAAAACCCCGTAAAAATAAGATTATTCAACGGACATGCCCAGATGTCAGAATCTTTTGGGATGAAGAGTATTCAAAATTCGGCAACTGCTCCTTGTGAAGCGAACCGTGGACAACTGTTCAATGACGTGGAGTCGGCTGGTCCACGGGATTTTCGCCCACTTTCAGGCCGTTTTCCGTCCTACCTCCGTCCTCACTTTTGTTAGAGGGATCCTAAGCTCATATTTCTTCTAAAAAACGAAAACCTTTTTCCATTGTGAACACTGCCTCTAACAGCCCAGCCTGATGGTGGATTGCGATCGATTCCTTTCTGAGTTCCTGATCTTTCAATTGATCAAACTTTTGAAATAGATTAGGCAATAAACCTTTCGTCTTCGGAATGTCCCTGACATCTAATTGTTTTCGCCCGTCCAGATTTCGACGTTTCGCTATGTGAAGGCAGCGAAGTGAAAAGTTGGGTGAGATTTCGTTTCCCCTGCGGCATAAACGTGCGATAGCAATTATGCAAATCTTGACGTCCATAGTGCCAAAACAGCGTTGCGCGCGCAGCTCACATATTATTGGAAATTCCCAGACAACTGTCATAAACACATATCTGCTGCGAGTGATTACCTTAACTTTCCGCTAACGCTCAACATGTCATTTAGCTATGTATACCTCTGACTGACAGTAATTGCATGTTATGCTTGAAGAAGTATCCACTTGCGACAGATAGAGCCTCTGGAGTTGAATAACTTCTGGCATTTTCTTTAAATAGATTCCCCTCCAGAGAAAATGGGTGAAAATGAACCATATCCGAGCGAGTTTCACTGGCTGACTTGCTGAATGAATGCTCCACTTCTATCCAGTAGACCCCGCACCGCGACGGGCCCCAGCAACAGCGACAGATAAAGTGATATCTGAATTCTTCTCTGCTAGACAGGGATCGTAATTCCAGCGTTGAGGGATGCGACATGTTGCTCAGCAACCACATCGACCAAAAACCGTTACAAATGACAAGCGTGGCGTCACGCGCCGCGGAAAGTAACAGAAAAAGGCAAACGGAAAATGGAAATTTTCCGTGGCAACGAAAAAAAGCGGTGGTGCGGTTGGGTATTTCCACCAAGCACACTGAAGCTATGGCTGGCTAGGTTCCAAGTTTGTCGCTGGTCAATCCCTGGTGGACGCAGGGGATCGACCCCAACCCAACGAGATCGCCCTCACCCCGAGGGACTAGACAAAACCTTAGGTGGCAGCCATGACGTGTCTTCTAGCCCCTCCTCTTTGGGAGGACTTGGTAGCGGCATTGTCCCTACTTGGGCAGTAATACCGGTCGGATTGTGGGCGCATGGCGGGCCAAACAACACTCACTCCGCTGTCCAACCGCCATCGTCCTAGGGTGAACCCGCCATCTCAGAAAAATGAAAACAAGTTACTTGTAACATAAAAGGCCGAAAACAAATTATTTGTAACATATCTGCGCCGATGTAAGTTACTTGCGAGTCATCTCAGGTCATTTAAGTCACATGCAACATATCGGCAGGATACTGCGTGTGGTGCGCCTCCGATATGTTACATGTAACTTAAATGACTCGAGATAAGCCGCAAGTAACTTACATCAGCTTAGATATGTTACAAGTAACTTGCTTTCGGTTTCTGAGAGGATCCTGCGTGCAGTGCGCCTCCGATATGTTACATGTAACTTAAATGGCACAATATAAGTCGCAAGTAACTTGAATCGGCCAAGAAGATAGTTCCAAGGTTGATGTACGACGCACTCGGGGGATCAGGCTTACGACTGGCGTTGCTGTTGGTTCAATTACCCAAGTTTGAGGTACTTGATGCCACACCAGCAGGGAAGGCCTAGCACGGCATTTTTTGCGTAGTGTGGGATCTGAGACACGCCCTCTGCGTCGCGTGTCGTCTGCGTCGCGTGATGGCCACCCATAGTGAAAATTCGAATGTAAGTTACATGTAATATAAGTGTAACCTACTTGTAATATAAATTTAAGTTACATGTAATATAAATGTATGTTACATGTAATGTACATGTAAGTTACTTGAGACATTCAAGTAAGTTACATTTATATTACAAGTAACTTGTTTTGATTTTTCTGAGATGTAGACAATGTAATAATGCTGCCCGTGGTTTGACTGACAAACTCCGCATGGGCCCGAGATCCGACCGAAACTACTTTGGCTGTCGTCGATCCAAGCGGTGCTTAAAAGGCAGTGTCCACGATAAAAACCATGTCTGATTTTTTGGTGGAGATTGGCAGCTGCGGGCCTAGCGCAACCCTAACGTTGAAAAAACTAAGAAAAATGAGCTCGGAACGGTCCCATACGACACCAAAGTTGGACACCCGTCAGCTGGTCACACCCCAGATGCACTTTCCACGCCCACCGACGTGAACAAATGAATGCTCGAGATTGTGAAATGAGCGATGGCTTCCGATCAATAGCCCCGTTCTTCCCTTTATTACCAACTTCTCTCTTTACTCAGGTCAGATCGCATACATCGGCTGCAAAAGACGGAAGTTACAAGCCTCGGACAACTCGTCCACCATGCTTCCCTAGCTCAATTTTTGAGGGGCCATAACTCCGTTCCTAGAGGTCTTGTACCATCCCAAAAACATCATTGGAATCAGCATAGGACCGTCTTCAAGATAGGCGGAAGAGCAGAAAAATGATTCTTATCGTGAACACTGCCTTTACCATCCTCCCTCGATAATCACGGCGAGCCTTTCGCTCGCCGCCATTTATCCGCCGTGCTCCCGCGATCAGCTCGGAGTGGCCTTTCAGCAGTGACGGTCCTACCAGTGTTACTATCTCGGTTGTAAACAGAGGGGAGTGACCCCAAATACCAGGACCATCAACATGCTTAGACAATTGTTTAGATTTTTTCGTAAACCATGCGCTTAGAAGCAGTGTTAATGTTCAAATCCAGACAGGCGTTTCTGACGGAAAGCCCTAATACGGGAAACCATCACAAGAACCCTACCGGAAAGAGGGTATGTTTTTTTATGAAGTTAGTCTTGTTGTGAAGAGCGGTCTTCAAGCAGCGAGTTACCCGCTGCTACGCAGGTCTGTACTTAAATACTTACTAATTTGAGACGCGGAACTATGTAGTCCACGTGAGTAATACACATCGTGATAAAAAAGTTGTCAAGTATTTGAAAAATTAAACACAATTGCAAGAACCTAGACTGAGTAATCAACAAAACGCACTAGCCGTGAAATAAATTCAAAAAACATGCAAAAACAAGGGAATGGGGCAAAAGAACCATCCGAATAGGCAGGAAGAAGATCATATGTTTTTTAGAAGGGACTTGAAAACATTCAAAGACATGTTCAGTAGGATCGCATTCTCATCTAGGATTTGATTGAACTTTCTTAAGCTGCGGTAGGTGAAAGAAGTTGACCTAGTTTTTGACCTCGCAATTGGAATATACCTAGAGTCTAAGCTTCTCGCTTCTGCTTCTTGAAATGGGAGCTCCGATAAAATTTCACAGGGTCTATAGACAACTTCCTAGTAAGTAATTTGTTCATCATTATGAGATCAGCTCTTTTCCTCCTCATGCGAAGTTTAGGCAGCTTTAAAATTCTAGCTCTCTCGTAGTAACATAGTTTGCGGGTGTAGTTGTTTTGAATGGAGTCTAGTAAGTCAATATCCTTCTTCTTCACAGGGTTAAAGACTGCGATACCACACTTAACCAAGGGTCTCACCCAGGTTTTGTAAGCTCGTAGAAGTACCTGAGGGTTATTGCTTCTGAGGGCCTTAAAGGCAGTGTTCACGATGAAAAAAGTGTTTAGAATTCCCCTAGGAATGGGTACCGGAGGGATACTCTGTAAGGCTATCGTTGGCAGAACGCATGAATACGAGCCAAGAAGAGCCCCAAAAGAGCCCGAAGTTGCCACTTTGAGCGCAAGGGAAACCCTAAAAGCGCATTGCCCGCCCACCGACGTGAACGAATGAAAGCTTGAAATCGTGAGATGAACGATCGTTTTCGATCAATGGACCCGTTTTTCCCTTCATTCTCAACTTTTCTCTTTACTCAGGTCAGGTCGCATACATCGGATGCAAAAGACGGCAGTTACAAGCCTCGGAAAACTCGTCCACCATGCTTCTCAAGCTAAATTTTTGAGGGACCATAACTCCGTTCCCAGAAGGTCGTGTACGATCTCAGAGACATGGTTAGAATCAGCATGGGACCATTTTCAAAGCTGAGAAACAGAAAAACGATTTTTATCGTGGACACTGCCTTTAAAAAGATTATACGTACGGTAATATAAGCCTTCCCAACCAAACTTCTGTACTATTTTCTGAAACTCAAATCACTGGATATTTAAAAACCTAGGCCTCTTCCTTCAGGAACGGACGTGGGAATCTGACCCCCCTAAAGGCAGTGTTCATGATGAGTTTCGTTAGCGCGTTTCTACACTGGAATGCCACACTGGGAGAAGATGAACGGGATGGTGTCCAAGAAATCACCGAAAACGGGCCAGGATTTGCCAAAAACGGATGCGAAGTGGCCAGTTTGGAAAGCCAACTCGCCCATGAGAAGCCAGCCCGCCTTTCTCATGACGAGTTTCTGGGGATGTGACGTCTTTGAAGGCAGTGTCCACGATAAAAATCGTTTCCGAATTTTCACCAGGAAACGAAGGTTTAGAGTTTGACTGCTTCATAAGTGAAGAAAGAATCATGAAAAACGCTGCGAAACATTTAAAACTAGCTTTTTTTCTTGAAAGCCACATTTCAACGGTGGATGAGTTGCGCGGGCATGGGCCTGAAGTATACAGTGTGCGAAAACGCGCCCCAATGCTGAACCTCAGCCGCGCTCGCGCTCCAATGGTAATGTAGAAGCGAACCAAATTGTTCTTCGGAAAACTCGACCGTGAGCGGAATGGCTAGCGCGACCGGAATTCGGAGCCGTATGGAGCTCTTTCGGGCTCGTTTTCGTCTGTTCTTTCGAACCCAGTGCTCCAATGAGACCCTGAACATTCGATTTCCGGCCAAAAACCGAGGAGAAAATTTATCGTGGACACAGCCTTCAACGGCAAATTGCCAAAGACAGCCACTCCACTCATTTTGATCAATGTCAGGAGCAATCAATGCCACTTCCACAGGTGGCTGGCTGCACGCTCCACCCTCGTCTTCTTTTATTTTCGTTTTTTATTCGCTGTGTTTTGGGGTTGGTCTTGGGAAATTTCATTATGGTTTTGTTTGTTTCGTGACTCCAGGTTGACATCAATGTCACAGAAAACAGCTGACTTGGAGAGCGCGACAAGTCGTCTGAAATCAGCTCTTCGCGCAAAACTCGTCCACACTGAAAATCGTCGCAATAATCACAAACCCAGTTTTGCCCGCTTCCAAGGTTTCGTTCTCGTTTTTTTTTCTTCTTTTCAGATACGGACAAGCCCTCAGTACCCTATTTTCAGTGGAAACTCGGGAACGGTTTTCATCGTGAACACTGCCTTTAGCGTATACGTACTGTGCTTCTCTGGACCGAATTCCGGTCCGCAGTTGCGTCTTTACACGCTTTGCGGCCGCACGCTTCTGAGTTGGAAGAGTTTACAGCGCCGCAGCCGCCGATCTGTTGACTCTAGGTGGACTTTAGGGACTGAAACCAAACAAAATTGGAGAAAACTCTATAAAAAAGCCATACTGAGTCGGCTTTGGCTCTGGAAACTCGACTAAAGTCGAGCGCTTGCGGCCGCAAAGCGTGTCGAGACGCAACTGCGGACCGCAATTCGGCCCGGAAAAGCACTATAGAATCAATATCAGAATTACTTTTTCCAATTCGGAGGTGGTCCGATTTTTCTATTGCCATGGGTAACTCCCATGTATCTGCCCACTTACCGGCCATGGGTAACTCCCATGTATCTGCCTTGTAATCAATCGCGGCCTGGATAGCCCTAGAATCCTCGCATTTCTCTACTTTTCTATAAATTCTGATATCATCTGCGTACATGTTTCACAGTTGACACCAAAACGTGAATAGGAGTCTGGAAGTTCATAAGTATAAATTAGGAAAAATACAGGTGAGAGGACGCTCCCTTGAGGAACACTATAAGCTGAGTAAACCGGAGGGTATGTACCATCAAGTTTAACCTGGTAGGTCCTATTCGATAGAAAATTTGGAGCCTAACCTATTAGCCCGGGATGAACACCAATGACTGCCATTTTTTGTAGTAATTTTTGTGCTGGGACCCTACCAAAGGCTTTTGATAAATCAAAATAAATGACATCTGTTAAGCTCCTTGTACTTGTTGGATGAGGAAAAAAACTTACCTCCCAATTCAAGCTCTTCAACACATCCTTGACAATGCATTATTCCATGCTCCTGAAATTTTCGTTTTTTACTAAAATTCCACCGCACCGTGTCCAACCTTGACTGCAGACGCTGTTTTGTTCAACTATTCGAAGTAAGACTGATAAAAATTCTGTCAATTTCGGCGTAAGCTTGAGGCTCTTAGAAAAATCGAAACAAGTTACTTGTAATATGAATGTAACTTACTTGAATGTCTCAAGTAACTTACATTTATATTACATGTAACATACACTTATATTACATGTAACTTGAATTCATAATACATGTAAGTTACACCTATGTTACATGTAACTTAAACTTGAATTTTCTCTATGGCTGGCCATCACGTGACGCAGGCGACACGCGACGCAGAGGGCGCGTCCCAGACCACACACCACGCAAAAAATGCTGTGCAGGGCCTTTCCTGCTGGTGTGGGGTCAAGTAACTCAAACTTGGGTAACTGAACGAACAGCAACGCCAGTCGCAAGCCTGACCCCGCGAGTGCGTCGTACATAAACCTTGGAAATATCTTCTTGGCCGTTTTATGTTACTTGCGGCTTATATTGTGCTATTTAAGTTACATGTAACATATCGGAGGCGCACTGCACGCAGTATACCCCCAGAAATCGAAAACAAGTTACTTGTAAATCATCTAAGCTGATGTAAGTTACTTGCGACTTATCTCAAGTCATTTGACTTATATGTAACATATCGGAGGCGAACCGCACGCGCAGTATCCGGTCGATATGTTACATGTAAGTTAAATGGCCTGAGATAAGTCGCAAGTAACTTACATCGGCTCAGATATGTAACAAGTAACTTGTTATCATTTTTCTGAGTTGGGCTGGTCTAAAGCCGTCAAACTTGGACTATGATTTAGGAAAATGTTCTTAATGTCTCTTGTACGTGCTTCTGTTCAGTGCGGGTGTGACCAGAAAATTGAAACGAAAACGAAAGCGACCTACCGTGAATATGGTTACACAGTTCCGTCAAAGATTGCGCTGATTTCTCTGGACCACTGATTATCAAGGCACGGCGTAGATCCCCTATGTCGCCTGCGATGAGGAACAACCCAGACATCGAGCTTCTTCTCCTCGTAAATTAACTCCATCTTCTTGACACTTTGACGGCTATCGACTCCTACATTCCTGCAATTCGCCTTCTTTTCTCGACTCTCCTTCAGCCTTCAGTCATCAGTGGCTTCTTTCAGAGTTTTGGCTACAAATGATCTACACGAACCCTCGAAAACCACATTTTCGATGATGGGTGACGAGCACCGAAGGAAAATGCTGATCTCATGAAGAACGTTTGAATCTTTGGGCTCCGGCATACTCAGAAAAATGAAAATAAGTTACTCGTAACATATCTGAGCCGATGTAAGTTACTTGCGACTTATCTCAGGCCACTCAAGTTACATGCAACATATCGGCGGGATACTGCGTGCGGTGCGCCTCCGACATGTTACATATAACTTAGATGACTTGAGATAAGTCGCAAGTAACTTACATCGGCTCGTTACAAGTAACTTGTTTTCGATTTCTGAGGGTATACTGTGCGAAGTGCGTCTTCGATATGTTTCATGTAACTTAAATAGCACAATATAAGTCGCAAGTAACTTAAATCGGCCAAGAAGATATTTCCAAGCTTGATGTACGACGCTCTCGCAGGGTCAGCTTTACGACTGGCGCTGCTGTTGGTTTAGTTACCTAAGTTTGAGGTACTTAACCCCAAACAAGCAGGGAAGGCCCTGAACAGCATTTTTTGCGTAGTGTGTGGCCTGGGACGCGCCCTCTGCGTCGCGTGTCGTCTGCTTCAAGTGATGGCCACCCATAGAGAAAATTCGCATTCAAGTTACTTGTAACATAAGTGTAACTTACATGTATTATAAATTTGAGTTGCATGTAATATAAGTGTATGTTACGTGTAATATAGATGTAAGTTACTTGAGACATTCAAGTAGGTTACATTTATATTACAAGTAACTTGTTTTGATTTTTCTGAGTATGTGTACGTATGAGCCAACAATACAGAATTGCCCATAGTATAGAAATGCGTTTTTTGTTGCTGGCTCTCTTATAAAGAAATTATACAAAACGTAGGTCACATCTGCGGAAACAAAATGTATTGTTAGTATCTCCTAGGCATTTCTAGTAAAACTGCGCAGTACCCCATCCCGATGTTCTAGAAACTCATTAGCTTTGGGAGGTCGTTTTTTGTACTTTTCGTTCCTTCCGAAATGCTAATTAATCTTTCCGAAATCCGGAAACGAGCCTCATAATAGTGCTCAGCGCCCAAAATACCCCCCCCCCGTTCCGGGCATCATTTAGGTGAAATCACCTTTCTCGAACTTTGAACAGAGCAATAGCGTTTTCGACTTGTCTAGGCATTGCATATTCGGACTTTTCGTCCGAAAATGGTTCTATTAGTCTATAGAAAAGTACATTTGATTTGGAATGGTTACCATGACTTATGGTGGTTCCCTTGTCAAATTCGTTTCCAGCATCCCAGAATACCCCTCATACAAGTTTGGAGCAGAATCCGGCAAACTTTTTCAAAACACGCAGAAAATTTTCTGATGATAAGCTCTAGCCTTACCTTGCCGCGAGGCTTTAAAAAATTCCTATATCCTCCTTTGGAGTGGTTTTAGGCAAATGCGAAGAGCACACTCGAATTCTACGTTCAAAATGGCTTTTAGAAAAGTACACTGCATCCGGATTAGCCAGGCTGACTAGAAGTACTTCCTTGTTAGATATATCAAATGATACTATGTAAGTATAAATTTCAGTGGCCTGTTCAAATGTGAAAACGCATAATATTCGCCGGCGCATCGATTACCTGTCACTTCGAGCATACGAGAGCTTATTGTTTTTTTGTGCCATTTGGCTTCAGCAAATGACACAAGAGGTGGCTTCTGTCACTTTTCAAGCAAAACCCTTTCATGCCATCCTTTCGGCTACCTGTTGATGCTCCCTATAGTACGTTTCTTTTTGAATAACTTCTAACGAACGTTTTATCCTGCATTACTGACTTGTTTGCTTCAGCAGTAAACAAATCTCTGAATAGATAAGCAAATCTATTCATAGATTATTCCCAGGACCTGACTAAGCTCGAGGAAATCTCTCAATCATCCTACCAGCTCGTGGCCACCTCTGAAGGCAAGAAATGTTTCAAGATTTCACCATAATTGAAGGTTTCGGGATACATCACATTAAAACGTTGTCGAAAAACTGCAGAAAATGAGCAATAATTATGTAGTTGGATACGGTTCGTTAAATTGAATGAGGTATGCCCGCTCCGCCCAATCCCTCTCTGGACACAGGGGAAGTGGGCGAAGCGGGCTGAGCACATCCAAGGTTTGAGACCTGATAGGGTTAATTATTGATAGTTTTCGGCCGTTTTTTCAATATTGTTTTTGCAATATACCCCGAAACATTTGGTTTGCTGTATTACCTTGTAGACCGTGTTTATTGTGAACACTGCCATTGCACAGGACACCAAAAAATTAGTTTTCAGATTTAGTGCTTATCTTGGAGAGAGTCACACGCCGATCTCAGTGTTATCTCTGAAATCGTCCAAGACCCCCTTTGAAGAGAGTTATGGCTCTCCGAAGATGCCTTGATTCTAAGAGTAAAAAATTGGTGGACGAGTTGTCTCAGGCCTGTATTTTTCTTCATTCACAATCGTTGCGCGAGAGCGAGCCAGATTAAGGAGACAGTCCGGCAATGGAATGAAGAACGACGATTCGTCAAGAATTCATCCATCCATTCAGCCGATATCGAGGTCGAAACTCCGGAAGGTGTCGGGCCTGTGGTGGTGAGCGGAGGGGGTCGGGCCTGTGGTGGTCGCTTATATCTCGCTTATTTGGAGGAATTGAGGTCTCGCATTTGGCAAGTGTTATACAGGAGGAGTCTTCTACACAATCACATGAAAATCTCAAAATTCATATCTGAGGGTGTACTGTGCCTTTAAAGGCAGTGTTCACGATGGAAATCGTTTTTCTGTTTTTCCGCCTATCTTGAAAGCGGCCCCATGCTGATTCCAATGGTGTTCCTGAAATCATACAAGACCTTCTGGGAACGGAGTTATGGTCCCTCAAAGATTGAGCTATGGAAACATGGTGGACGAGTTGTCCGAGGCTTGTAACTTCCGTCTTTTGAAGCCGATCTATGCGAGCTGACCTCAGTAAAGAGAGAAGCTGAGAATGAAGGGAAGAACGGGGCTAATGATTGAAATTCATCGCTCATCTCACGATCTCGAGCATTCATTTGTTCACGTTGGTGGGCGTGTGATGCGCTTTTGGGGTTTTCAATGCGCTCGAAGTTGCAACTGCGGGCTCTTTTGGGGCTCTTCCTGGCTCGTTTTCATGCGTTCTTTCGACGTTAACGTTACAGAGTGTCCCTCCACTACCCAATCCTAGTGAAATTTCGAAAACTTTTTTCATCGTGAACACTGCCTTTAACTGTTGAGCAACCTTTAAGGGCAGTGTTCACGATAAAATATGGGTGTCGAGATTCTTCCAGAATAGCATTCTACGAGTGCAGGGTAGTAGGCCCTAATTGAAAGAATGGCGGAAAAAACCCTATTTTGACCATAGTAACATCTCAAAAATTCGCTGTTTCTGGTGATGGACGAGTCCTGTTCTTGCATATTGGGCATCCTGGACGAGTCATCGATAACGCCTATCACTCAGAACTTTCCAGCCTAGGTTGTTGCGTCTAATTAGCCCGATTCCTTGTTACATGCGTCTTTACAGGGTCGAAGACGTCGTTTCTTGTCACTTGCACGTATGAAAGACGCAAGTAACATACGAGGGGGCGTGTATGGTAAGTGCGTCTTTCGGAAGAGACCACAAAGACGCAAGTAACAAACCGTTTAGACGCAAGAAAGCTACTCAAATTGTTTATGACGAGTGCGTCTTTCACAACTGATTGATTTCTCGTCGATAAACACTACATTTCACCTTTCCCCGATAAGTTCATGTCTTTTGCTGATAAGAAAACTTTCTCAGATTTTCATTTTGTTCGTGATTCTACTAACTATATTTCAAAACAAGGCGGTAGCGTACGACTGCTGTCTTGTGCTTACTGAAGTCGGGACATTGATCCTAGACATGACTTTCACACATCCTGGGCTTCTCAAGTATTCGCGGTGTTCGTGAAAAATAAGGAAACCGCGGAGCTGTAGACGACGAGTATACTCGTCCGCGCGTACATTAACGCTTTGTCGGCGTCAAATCTAAAACTGTAAATCCACATATTACATAAAAATTGTGCGATCCGCAATTTCACGCCCTGAAATTCGGTTTGAACTTACATAGGCAACCTGATTCTTCCTGGTATACAGCGCAGTGCAAAAGTATAGGTCGACTATAAATTTCATTTTCGCTAAATTACGATTCGCGCTTCACGAAAATACAAAATTCAGTTACGCACAGTTACGTGTCCACGGTGAATATCGTCTCCTAATTTCATCGAAAATCAAAACAATCGGTAGCTCACTGCCGCATTAGAGTTAAAAACGTACAGAAACGGGTCTAGAAGAGCACTATGAGGCCATAACTTTTGCGTTTTCCGCGAAAAAACGCAAAACAAGCGTTTTTGGCGCCCTTTCGCCTTAACTCTGTTCATGATGGTCAATTTGAGAATCCGAAGAAATATTTGGAATCAGGATCGAGAGTACTCTCTTTTAGCATTTGCACTACTTGGCATACTTTGTACAAAGCATTTAGGCGTAACAGCATGGACACATTCGCTCATAAGTGCCTTGATTGCGAAATCGCGAATCGGGTTGATTGTTTCCTGTCTAATTTTGAATACATATCTTGTTGAAGAGGGAGCCATGTGCTATTCCAGAAAAAAAGAGCACACGATGCTGATTCCCAATATCTTGTTAGATTCCCAAATGGACCCTTTTGAATAGAGTTATGGAAAAAAGAGCAAAAAATGCTTTTTAGCGTTTTTTTTTTGGGCCAAAAACGCCAAAATAATGGCCGCTATTGCAGTAACAACGTTTCTCTGTAGTAAGGTATCTACGAGCTCGAGGTATGAAACAATCTTCCTGCAGGAAGGTCAAATCTCATAGGTATTTAATAATAATCAGTAATAATCTCAATGTCATATTGTTTTGTTATTTTATTTGTTAAGTACAAGAACGTAGGAACATTAAGCTATCCATTAATGCACTTGTCGTAGTCAAATATGAAGATAATTAGTGTTTTTGCCCACGAAGATTGGGCCGTTGCCGTAGTTATCATCATCATGCACATGTTGAACATCGATTGCAACCTCACGCGATGTACGGCGCGCCTCATAAGGGCAAGTCGTTGCTATTTGAAATTAATAGGTCGGTGGTCTCTCTCGCGTCCACAACCGCCGCCCCGACGAGGCTTTGATATCTAAAGTCTATTGGGCACGCAGACATGATGTAAGGCGTCTGCGTGACCAGCGTTTGCTACATGCGTCTTTGAGGGATGATACAAGCGCCTTTGTTGTAAGGCGCCTGCGTGTTTAGCGTTTGTTACGTGCGTCTCTGAGGAATGATTCATGCGCCTTTAATGTAAGGCGCCTGCGTGTTCAGCGTTTGTTGCATGCGTCTTTGAGGAATGATACATGCGTCTTTATTTCTAGGTATTTGCGTCTTTATGGTATGTAGCATGATGCTATCAGACTACATACTTATAAGGCGGAAATAGCTAGGGTGGAAAGTTCTGAGGGGGTGATCAGCTGTCTCGAACCTGAGAGAGAATCAATGTCCACTGGACGACGACCTGGCCTCCTCGAAAATTCACTGTTTACTCCACTAAATGGATTTATGTTCCTGTTATTTTGTTTTATTCTTATTGCATGCAAATAATTGTTTACCTGATGCATTCGTTCCTTCCTTGGCAAGTCAACCTAGAAGTTAGAGATGGGGAGTGTTATGAGCTATCTCAAGATAATATATGAGGCCTTAATTCCAATCGAACATTTTGTAAGAGTGAACATCTTCAAAAACGGCAAAAAAGGTTAGGCTGTTATTTTAGAGACAATTTTCGAAAAAAAAAACAGAGAGGGGGTGTTATTCTACCCTCTACATCAAGCATCTGAATCCTTTCATGAAACATTCACCCCAAACGCTTTAAAACAAAAAAAAATTAAAAAACGGAATCAACCCACCAAAAACCAAAACAACCATTACATGAAAGAGAAATTTTCAAAATAGTTATCAGAATAAGTTAATACATCTACAAAAAACTCACCATAGTGGTACAGGAAGGGAATACTAGCTGGGTAGAAATAGGAAGGAAAGAATCGCAGAGGGCTTTGCTGGATTTCTTCTTCTAGCCTGGAAAAGTTGTTAGATGCTAAATGTCCGGTGCAAAACTAGTTGGAGGGGGCCACTCAGAATTCAAGTGAGAAATGAATGATTCTGCTTTTAGAAATCGATCTAGTTTCATAGAATTTCTAGGAAATCGCGAGTGATCACATATCTGATAACGAGGAAAATTTTCATTCTCATTGATGAATCTCTTCATTTCTACGGGTAAAGTTTGAATGCCCCCCTCGAACTAGCTTGCCACCAAACGTCCCACACACAATGATAAAATAAGAAAAAAAAGTCATCAGGAAAGAAAAAGTCAAAAAGTAAAACAGCTGAGATGTGGACTGCATTACGTGCGTTCAGTCGACGGACGCGTGTGGTTTAGTCGTAACGTGGAGTGTCGTCGGACTTTTTTCACATTGACAACTATTCCTTTCGGAACGACAACTTTTCCGCGAAGTGGGCGGAGCGGCCCAATGGGTCGACTGGCCCACGGGATTTTGACCCACTTCCTGGCCGTTTTTCACCGTTCTTTCCTCATCACCTTTCTTAGATGGACCCAAAGCTCGCGTCTGTGCAAAAAAACCGCCAACTTATACATCGTGAACACTGCCTTTAAGGCAAAGCCCGGTGAGATGTGTCGCTTTGAAACCCTGGACTACAAGAGGTCATGTGAGGCAGCAAGCAATGTTGATTTCCCTAAGGGCATCGTGCTCAATAAGCACTGTTCGAGGTCTGCTATTGGGACTAGCTGATATCACTCTCGAACCTTGAGGTTCTAGAATTTCGCCTCCGAAAAGTAAAAGTTATGGCCACTTCGGAAGGGCTGCGCGGTTGATCATCAAGTTTTTTTTTCAGAGAATGTTAATGCGACGGTCAAATGTATCTAAAAACATTGATGACAGGAACTTTATTGGCAAAAAAAAACTTCGAAAATGAATGTGGCCTGGATTTCAGAAGCAGAAAAACTTCAAAAGCGATTTTACCGTAAATTCCTCATCTATTATTCCGAGGCCAGATTCATCAATTATACCCCGAGTATAATTATACCCCGAGGTAAATATACTCCGAGGTATATTACCTTATACCCCAATTGTGTGATTCACAACGCGACAGGGGTATAATATACTACGGGTATACGGGCTACGGGCAATGCAACGCCCATTATTATTTTTCACCGAACATTTTTTGATCACGATACGAAACAGAAAACCTGCAACCGTACAATATTTTGTAGAAACAGAGAAATCCTGTAGCTATATCTAGTGCATCTCAAATGGGAAGAGACAATTTGACGAAATGACCATTCCGAACGAACTATACTTGTCTACAAGTACCTACTTTTGACGTATAATTCGGAAATTATCTTCAAGGCGATGCTAGACTGCTCTAAATGGAGTTTTCCTGATAACCTTTGCGTTTTCCTCATATCAATCACGGGGATCCGAGAGCGTTTCAGAAGAAAATGGATTTGAACTTAAAGGCAGTGTTCGCGATGATCTTCGATTTTGAGATTAATCGCTAAATCGATTGTTTTGCCCCCGAGTAGATCTGAATTGGCGAAGAGACCGAGAAAAACGCTCCAGAAGGGCACGAAATCCTATACTCTCACCGCGCTTCTTTACTCTCAGTGGAACTGTTTGTTGTAACAATGAAATCGTTTATGGACCCTTCTTTTGCAATTCTATATTTTGTGTTGCTCCGTTCTTTCCTTCGGACCCTAACTAATAATGTTTTACCTAAAATATTGTTCCATTTTTGGTTAGCCCCATTTTTCACCTGTGACATCCACCATGAACATGTTCATCCAACTGGACAACTACATAGTCCATGTTATAGAACAATGTCACTGAAATACGACGTTTTAGTGCGTTTCTCGCCGTTTCTTCGCAATTTTGGTGACATTTCGAAACCAACGCATTGTTTTATGTGAGAAACTCGGGAACGAAAATCATCGTGAACACTGCCTTTAACTTGGAAAAGTTTACTCTGCTCAGTCCCAGTTATAGGTTCGATGAAAAATTAGTTCATACAATAGAATTAGTTTTTCCTACTTTTATATGAGTAAAGCATTCACTAAATTTCAATTTGATTTGAATGCTCATAAGATATCGAAATATTTGCTTGGGAATGGAAATATAGGAGGATCTGCGAGCGAGATATCGAAAAGCGAAATCGTCCCATTAAAGGCAGCGTTCACGATGATCATCCTCAGTGACTTTCAACCGTAAAATGATAGGCGAGGAGGATCCTAAACTCCCAGTGTCGAAAGAACGGTAAAAAACGAGCCAGGAATGGCAAAATAACGGCTGCAAACGGGCGTTTTCGAGTCCCAGAACCGCCCAGTGTCCCATTTCCGCCCCCTCAATGTGAACAAATGAACACTCAGATTACAGGAATGATCAAGTCATGGAAGTGCTGTTAAGTGAGCTGATCTTTAGATTGCACTGATAGGTATCATCCTTCTAGCGGTGAATTCTTCCACGCCCAAAAATCAACGTAAACAAGGGAGGGCCTGTTTTAGCTCAAAAACGCGTCTTTCGCATCGTTTTCAAGCATGCCTTGCTTTGTAGGCCACCGGACCAGGGCTGTGCGTAATTACGAATTACGGTTTACAATTTACGAATTACGGGCGTTTTTGGCAATTTTTTTACGATTTACGATTTACGAAATTTGGGACCAAAATCGTAACGAATCGTAACAAATCGTAATAAAACGTGAAAACGCGGTTAAATGAGCATTTCCAATCGGCGGTCTTGTACAAATATAAATTTAACACTTTCAATACGACACAACTTCAACACTTTCAAATTCGGCACGCCCCTGATATTTGATTACTCTTCAAATTGTTAATTTTCGGTGAACCCGTACCCGTGCATGCCCGGCCGGTCGAAGTCAGCAGTAGGTCAGTCATGGAGAACTATAATTGTTGATAACGAGCTTTAGGAATCACCAATCGCTCCCCTTCTCACTCTGACGGACCCAAACTTATTATTTGGTTCCAACCTTTCCTTGCCCCAAGCCGAGCCAGTTCGGTAGCTTCACAGCAATTTACTTCCATGGAATGCTCTTGTCACATGATGAACACCAGGGACGCAGACCTTTGGTGGAGCTGCAGTCTATATCGGACCAAAATTTCGCAGTTACAGACAACCGCTGTTGCAACACTTACTGCAAACAGAATCATGCTATGACCGCGAGGTCCTGACATGATTGATATTCGTCCCAGCACCACTATCTTCTAGCTCTCTGTAAACTTCTGAAGCGGTCGCCTGCAGCTGCGGACAGCAATTCCATTCTCACTTAAATAGACAGTAAATATGGGGCTCGGCTCCAAAGACCTGGCTGGCTCATGGAGCGAGTAAAGGTTGGAACCCAATATACCACCGGCATGGATCCTGAAGAGACTTTGCGTTCCCCATTGGAGGTTGGCGCAAACTCGGTGCACCTATGTTACAGCATGTGGCAATCAGTTTGCGCCAACATTCAACAGTGAAACGCAAAGTCTCTTCCGGTTCCATGCCAACGTTACACTTCGTTGCAGAATTTTGCGGAGATTTCAAAAACAACCTTCCCCACGCATTCATCTTTAGCGGTTAAAAAGATACAAACAAAAAAGTGGAACTTCGTGAATTCAAATCTGCCGTAATTTCATTTCTGCCGTAATCCGTAATTTCAAAATTTGGTTTGAAATTTTTCTAAGAAATTATGGCTGCAGAGTCTCCTACTTTTTCAAAGAAGTTTTCATATGTTTTAATGAGGAGCAAATTCTGAAGAAAGAAGATGAAGAACCTAATTTTTGAAAGCGCAGATTTAGAGGGAGCCCTCACCCTTTTGCATTTCAGAATCCTAAACAACCTCCACCACTCATACCGCCGTCTTCATCTCAACAAACTTACGCTTATGGGGAGGAACGCTTATAACTCCGTTCAGAGCAACGCTTTACAAATATAGAGAGCAGACTCGTTTTCTGCGTCAAGAAGTGGTTTTGCAAATGTATATATTCAAAGGCAAATGTATATCCCCTTTGAAATGGCAACCTTATCCAAGCATCCTTCCTTAAAAGATTAAGGCTAAAACTATCCAACCGTAAATTTTTTCTCATCACAGTGTTGCCCTCCTTGGCTTCAACTGAACTGTGTTTGGTAGAGCGATAATTCCCTATGCGTTCGTATTCAAAAGTTGTACGAAACCTGGCACAGGTGTGGTGGTACCTAAAGGCACTGTTCGCGATAAAAATCGATTTTCTGTTTTTTTGCCTATCTTGAAACCGGTCCCATTCTTATTCCAGTGATGCTTCTAAAATTGTATAAAACCTTCTGGGAATGGGGTTATGGTTCCTCAAAAATTGAGCTAGGGAGGCATGGTGGACGAGTTGTCCGAGGCTTGTAACTTCCGTCTTTTGCAGCCAATGTATGCGAGCTGACCTGAGTAAATAGAGAAGTTGAGAATTAAGGGAAGAACGGGGCTTTTGATCGGAAGCCATCGCTCATCTCACGATCTCGAGTGTACATTTGTTCACATCGAGGAGCGGAAAGGGGCGGGACTTGCCCACAGCTGCGGGGTTTGTCCACTTTTCTAAGCCGTTTTGCGGCTCCTGGGTAGCTTTTCGTCCCGTTTTTCTGCTTCTGCTTCTGAGAGCCACGGGAAGCGTTTGCCAGGAAAAATTCGAGGATGAAGTTTATCCCGAACAATGCCTTTAAATAAACTTAGAGTTTCCATTTTGTCTATTAAAGACGTTCCTACCCCGCGTATGTGTACTGAATATTTATTCAAGTGCTGCTCTAAAAATGTCACTTTGAAACCCAACCTCCAACCTCCTTCGATATGGAGACACCTCATCACTGAAATGCTACGGTGTTTCCACATCGAATGAGGTTTGGGTCATGTGTGGGCTTATTACTCATTATCAGTTACGATTTACGAATTACGAGGAATTTTAAAAATTACGATTTACGAAATTACAAAATTCAGCTACGCACAGCCCTGCACCGGACCTTCCGTAAAGCGTGAGAAATATCGGAAGTGAAATTTATCGTGAACACTGCCTTTAAGAAAAAGGGATTAGCAAAATAAACGGAAAAAAGAGAAAATATATTAAAGGGGCAAGATATGTAGAAAAAGTCATCAAATTATGGAGGCACTATGTGCTGTAGCGGTACGGAAAACAAAAAATAGGCGAAAAACTCGCTTTTAAGGCTTCGCAAGATTGTCCGCCAGCTGATTTGGTTGAATGGCGCAGGCGAATCAACCATGGCCCAAGTTTTCGTGGAGTATACTCGCCGGGGTATACCGTACACCCCAGCTCCAGAGTGGGGTATAATATACTCAAACTTATACCCCAAGTCGGCAGGGTATAATTTTTATGAATCACATTTTCTGGGGGTATACGTACGATTATACCCCGATGCGCCTGTATACCCGGGGTATAATCGTTGATGAATCTGGCCTCCGGTGTATCCTAACTAATTCCCATTACAAATGAAGGGGTTTTCGTGTCCTTCTGTCAATTTCGTTCAATAGAGAGGCCTAACCATACAAAATTATGAATGAAGTAATCCTGCGCGTACAATGCCATTCAAATGATTCATTTGTGTAATCATACCCAAAGCTAACTAGGGAACCACAGCTGGTTTGAAAACTGAGTTTCCAACAAAAGTCATACCAATTTTTGTACTTCCAAAAACATTTTAAAACCTATTCTTACAGCTTCTGAAGACATAAGGATTCCTCTAGTTGGGCGCAGAAGTTGCCAGCGTGATCGAAAAAATTGTTCTGAAGCCGGCTAAAAACTTGTTTCCAGAAGTTATCGTGATACCTAGGGGCCCAATTAGACTTAGGCCGCGCAAAGCCGCGGCAGCATAAAGCGGGGGAGAATCGATAGAGCGGTGTGGTGAGATCGATACTCCTTCATTGAATGCTGCCGCTTCCATTAGCGGCGGGACTCTATTCGAGCCCTAGGGGGTCGTTTATACCAGGCCGTCCAATAACTCCTGTCCGAAAATTTTCGAAATTCTATAATTTTCCTTAGAAGTGTTATAATATCAGGCAAATGTAAGAACCTTCTAGAAGGTTCTTCAAAGTTCTACGCTAGGGGTATATAAGGCGCAGTCGCCGCGTCTAGCTACCAGTACAAGCTAAAATGGACCAAGGTCGAATTCGTACGTTCGTGTACTACGAGTGGCTGCTGAGCAACGACACGGGAACCGCGGTCGCCAACATCTGCAGAGCGTGCAAGGAGGATGCAGTGTCCCAGCGCACAGTCAGCCGCTGGTTCAATCGTTTCGAGAGCGGCGACACGAGCCTCGAGGACAGGGAGCACAGCGGGAGGCCTTCTACGGTGGATGATGACGAAGTCCGTCGCTGTATCAAGGAGAAGCCGGAAGCCACCACCCGTGTACTGGCGACGACGCTCGGCTGCAGCAAGTCCACCATCCACAATCGACTCAACTTACTCGGCTACCACAAAGTTCTGGCCCGTTGGATCCCCCACCGTCTGACGGACGCCAACAAGCAGAGCCGCGTGGCCGTCTGCCAGTCCCTCCTCCTTCGTCCGCATCGCAAAGAGTTTCTCTAGGACCTGGTCACTGGGGTCGAGAGCTGAGTCCTCTACGACAACGTCGCCCGCCGTGCCGTCTGGATCCCGCGCGGAGAAGAGCCGCCGACGACGCCAAAAGCTGGCCTGCACCCGCTGAAGATCATGCCCTGCTGCTGGTGGGACACCAAGGACATGCTGTACTTCGAGCTGCTCCCGTAAGGCAGGACGGTCACCGCCTCCATCTACACCGATCAGCTCGAGAAACTAGTCGCCGCCATCCGAGAAAAGCGTCCCCGACGGGCCTCGGTCCACCTGCTGCACGACAACGCGCGCCCCCACGTGGCGAAGGAGACCCAGCAGAAGTTGGCGACGCTCGGCTGGGAGACGGTTGCCCATCCGCCGTATTCCCCGAACCTCGCCCCCTCCGACTACCACTTGTTCCGCCCGCTGAAGCACCATTTGGCCGGAAGAAAATTCACCAACTACGACAACCTCAAATCCGACATCGCGGACTTCTTCGAGTCGCAGCCCCCGGAGTTCTGGGCGAAGGGCATCGGCGACCTGCCCAATCGATGGGCCACTGTTGTGGATAGCTGTGGTGATTATATTGTTGATTAGACTTGTTTTTCAATAAAGTTGAAAAAATTAAAAATGGTGAAATTTTCGGACAAGAATTATTGGACAACCGGGTACTTCTGCGCGGAGCGGCGCGGCGAAGTGCATTTCAGCCATATCGATCATGCGGCGCCGCACCGAGCCGCGACACCACACGCCGTTTAGAGTTCATCTGCATAAATTTTGTGAAATTCGCCGCACGCGGCAGCCGCTTCGTTGCTGCCGCGCCGTCTGAGCTGAGCAGGCGGCGCGGCGGCCGCTCGGCGGCGATGCTGTCGAAAAGAAGGGAAATCTTTCAGAAATGAACTCGTCAACGATAAGTCGGGGTGGGTAGAGTTAACTTAATTATGTAAGATTGATGTTCTATAATAAAGAGCCTAGGGAGGCACAGTTAATCCAGGTGAAAATAATGGAAGCCCATAGATTTATCACATACTCTTAATAATATTTTTAAAAGTTCGAATTCGCTGTAGTTTTTTGGATTTGATTGTGCAGTTTAGTTTTAGACATTAGACCCTAATTCCAGAATAGATCAATAATGCGAACACGGCAGTTTGAAGAGTCATAACGACCGTATTTTCGAGAGTTCATAAAACAGATTTTCAAGTGACTCGGCACTTTCGAACAGCTGTTCTATAATCGCCTCAGCTCAATGTTCAGATATTTATTTTATCAATCAGATGATTGGATTTTCCCAGCAATCGTTTGGATACCAGAGAGCAGTTGATTTTTTTTGCAATCGCCTATTCGAGCATCGTCACTTTTAATCCGTCCAGTATCAATGTTTCAATTTCTGTATTGGCCGAATATCTAAAAATCCGAATAGCTCGTTTGTTAATGAGTCTAATCAATATTCGATAAGCTACTCCGAACTAAGAACTATTCAGAAAAGCAAAGAAAGTCGAATCTTAGAGGAACGTGGACCTATAAAACTTAGTTAGAATATTGATTTTAAGAGCCAAAGGTTGTTTCAAATTACTGTGTGAGTGAAAAGTTGAGTCTTAATCTACTTCGAATTCGACTTTACCAGAATAGCAGTCATACGCCGCCTCCCCATTTGACACGACCCGTTTACAGAGTGAAGCGGCGCGCCGCACCGCCTCGTTTTTTGCCGCGCCGCTTGGCGGCGGAAGTATAAACGACCCCTAACGCGAAAGTGTAGTTCATTTCTCAGTTTCCGAAAAACCTCGGCCCAAAACCGAAATTCCGGGCCAAAATGCGACTTTTGACGATTTCCAGATATGTACACTGCCAGGGCTGTGCGTTATAAGGTTAACGTGTTAACGCATTAACGGGTTAACGCGGTTTATTTTTGAAAATTAACGATTAACGCTTAACGAAAAAGTTCTAAAACCACGTTTATTTGAGTTCGTTAAATGCAGTGGAATTATGACACTGATTGATCTGCTTCAATGGCAGATTTAGAAACTGGGGCCGTGCACGTCGCGTCGGCTTGCGGCGCGGTCAATTTTCGGTTGCTGTGATATATATCGCTGACCTCAATGTGTCCCATTCCAATGTCTATCTATTTTAGTTATTTCTTCCCAATATCGAAAAAATTCTAATTCGTGTTTTAGAAAGGAAATGTGAGGTCTGATCTACCTCTATACGGTTGAGTAAGCTATCAAATGAGGGTTGGGAGCGGGGATTGAAGGCCACACATTTTCTAACAAGCGGCACACGCTCTGTATGGAGTGCACCACGCGGCACACACTCCACAAGAAGCGCTACTCAGTTTCTACCACGCGTCGGACGTTCTACATAGAGCGCTACTGACTTTCTAGGACGCGACGCACGCTCCAATGACTTTCTAGGACGCGAAGCACGGCTATCTTTCACAACGTCCTGCTGACGCCATCTGAGCGCTCATCCACCTTCCACGACGTCCTGACGTCGTCATCTGAAGCCCTGCCTTCTTTCCATGACGTGCTGCTGACGTCATCTGAAGCTTTACCTACTTTCCACGACATTATCTTGAGGCCTACCCATTTTCTACGAAGTCCTGACCGCATCATATGAAGCCCCACCCATTTTCCTCGACGTCAAGATGACGTCATATGGAGCTCCACCCAGCTTTCACGACGTCCTGACGGCGTCATCTGGAGCCCTAGCTATTTCCCACGAGGACGTGCCTACGGCTTCTGGGGCCCTACTGCTTCCCACGACGTCCTGCTGACGTCATTAGAAGGTGTATGTTATTTGTCTGGGACCTCAGGTGATTGATTTCCGTTGTGGTCAAGTAATGTTTTGAGAAATTTTCAACGAAAAGCAAAATTAACGTGTTAACGCAATAACGGGTTAAAGCGTTTTTTTTCTCGAAAATTAACGATTAACGCTTAACGAAAAAATATTTTTCATTAACGCACACCCCGGTACACCACTATCAATTAGCCTCAAAACAATTCTGTAGAGGCCATTTGCAGTGCTCAACACGAATTTGAGATCAGGTCATCGATTTTCAGTGGATTACGGCAGGCTATGGCGGATATACGGTGGTTTGCGCAAAGCCTCAGTTTTGGTTCAAAGCTTGCCTGAGGGGGTTAATTGTGGCACTGAATACGACTTTGATGGCCATTTACCGATTCTCGAACAAACAATGTGGATTACGCCGTCCAAATAACATCATATTTACAGTAACCTACAGTAAGCCGCGGAATATCAAGAAGTGGACTCTCATGTTCAGGGTTCCAAGTCACCCCTGAAAAAGGTTTGAGTCAAATGCGAAACAGTTTTTCCGAACACCTTACAATTTGTCCGTTGGGCGGGGGTACCCTCACCCTTTAGTCCAACTTTGGAAATCCCTATAACTCGGATCAGAGAAGTTTTGAGAGCTATAAACATAGATTTGAAATAGCCTTTGTATAGCACTTTACCTGATATGTATTTTGGTGGAAACGGCACGTTCTTTACTTGTTTCCGTTTTTTTTCACTCGTATTTAGAATCCATTCTGTTGAGTTGCTCCAATCCAGCTCCTTGATTGATCTACATAGGGTCCACGCTCGCAGGTCACTCAGCTGGTATGCGTAGCTGTAATAGAATGGACTACCCATGAGTCTCACCCTTCTCCATTAATTTGGGTCTTCTTAATGAAGAAGAAAAAAGACAAATTCCACATTCCTTATGCTTAAAAATATGTCTGGGTTGAATTATAGCATTTTAAACATCGTCCTCTTAGGCGGCAATTATTTTCCCTCCAACTTAATAAATGGCGACTTTTTTGTAAATTGTGATAAATTGCATTGAAAATTGATGATTAATGTCCCGTCACATTTCTCAGACAAAAAACCGCCGGCCACCCTGGAAGGTTCCCACCCACAAGGGAAGTTTACTTATTTTGAAGAATAGTCTTCGGCTAATTGGGGGGAAGTGCCTCTGTCAGATGACACTACATAGGAGTACCCGTCTAATGTGTCCAATAATTATGTGTTTTACTCGGTGGTCAGCTTTGCTTCTTGTCATTGATTAGCCTATGCTCAACATTTTTTCTCAGTGAATACTATAAGTAATTGTCAGGCATGTGGCACTCTATAGATAATTTCAACACTTTTCCAGCCCAAACGTTGTCTAGGAGTTATTTCGGGCACTGAACACGAAAATACCTGCTTTTTCAATTTCGGAAGACTACGGTAGGTTACGGTAGATAAATGACACTTCCGTGCCGTAACCACAATAATATCCCGAAAACGTGAAAATTTATCTTATATTTGTGGTGGCGTCCCACAGAACTTTCCTGGGCAGAGTTTGAGCTGAAAGAGTTCGAATTTCTGAAATCCAAGAAAAATCTAAGTTTTTTCTAGTTTATGAATCACACAGGAGCATTAATGAAGTTTGATATAATTTAAATTGTTTCTTTTTTAAACCCCTCCACGCAACTCAACAGACCATTTTTTGAACTCCAGGTTTATGTTGGGATCTGTCCCTAGTGAGCGTTACGGGTATATCCTCTACCGGGAAACCGTCCGAGGTTTTTTCTTTAGCCTAATACATACGAGCTACCGTACGAGACACTATAAACGCACTTCATATTCGTATTCAGCGCCCCAAGCTACTCCCTTGGCGCAGTTTAGGGAGAGGAATTCAATATCCGGGCCCCTAAAAATCAGACTGAGCTATCCCCTAAGGGGCCGATTAGAGTCTCGCCGCTGAAAGGCGCGGCGAAGGAGGGAGCGGCGCGGGGTGCCGCGCCGCACGAAATTCCTCGCCGCCGTCGCTCTTCAAGTGCTATGAACAGTCCACGGCAATGTGGAGCGGCGACGCGCTTTTGCGTACTACCTACAGGGTCATGAAACTGACATCTAACGTCGGCATGGATCCGGAAGAGACTTAGCGTTCACTGTTGAAAGTTGGCGCAAATTCGGTGCCATATGCTATAACATAGGTGCGCCGAGTTTGCGCCAACCCCCAAAAGGGAACTCAAAGCCTCATCAGGATGTTAAAGGCAGGGTTCGCAATATAAACATCTTTTGAGCTCTCTTCATAATAATGCAGATTTGGCCATCACAAAAGTAAAAATAAGTGAAAAAAAAACCGGGAATTCGCGGGAAAAACGCTCAAAAACAAAGCATAACGGCTAATTTCCGGTGTCGGCAGGCCCCATAATTAACGCGATTTTTATTAATGCTTGCTCATCCGACATTTATTTTGCTGTTAATGTGATCAGTAGTCTCCAGAATTCTTCAGAAATTACTTTAGAAGCGAAATAAAAGTTGACAAAACAGGCTTTTAGCCGAATCTCGATAATTGGGAGCGGGAGGACACCAAGCCATAACTTGCTCCTGAGCGCTTCTTCTTCAATTTTTTACTTATTTTCCCTATTGTCATGGCCAGATCTACCAATCCATGGTTACAGCAGAACAACCGATTTTGTCGAGAACTCTGCCTTCAAATATCGAACCAACTGATTGTACTATTCGAAAAAATCGGAGTTCTATTCAACTTTAATAAAGGGTTATCTCAATTTTCAACTACATAGGAACAATGGATTAGCACAGCTTGTCTGAAACGTGGTGATTCTTTCATGAAAATTTACTGCATCCCGTGATTGAGAATCACCTCATCCCTTTTCTTGTATTCAGTGTTAGAATTGAATCAATAACAAATTTTTCCGCATTCGTTATCATCTACTCAGACAGTAGCAAGCCCGGAGGGCGACCGATCCCGCCCCTCCCCGCCCACTGCAACCGAAACGCAGAGCAGGTGACATTCGAACTTGCGGTGCGTTTCGGTTGTGATTGCAACGTGCAGTGCGTTCAGGTTGCTCTCCGGACCACACGCGTTGACTGACGCGCGCATTTTGAAATTGGATGAATCAATTGAAACAAGGAAGAGCATCTGGGCTTCCTGCGATTTTTTAGCGGGATTGCCACTGTTTCTCTTGTAGAGCTTGTAATTGATTTCCTCTGCTCCATTTGCGCTCAATATTCGACCATCCTAGAATTCACTATATTCTTCATATTTGTGCAATATTTAGACTGTATTCAAAAAAATAAAACGTTAACATGTCTTTCCAAGCGACTTTTGCAAATATTCATGGAGGGAATATTTATGATTTATTTAATCATTTCGAAAAAATGAGAAAAACGAATCGCTCGGATACTTAAATTTATTTTAATGTATATTTAAGTTTATATTTAAACTTTAATGTTTGAAAAAAATGTGCCATGCATACTTTCCATAGTTAGCTTTGAATCCTTCAACGAGATCATTAGAAGTACTCTGAGAAAGGGCGGTTGTTATGAATACCTAATAATTTTAGGGAAATATACCAAGTAGTTGGAGAGAATCAGGTGAAATCAGAAGATTAATGGGTGAAGTTGTGAGGGAAGTTGTGACGGAATCAAAATTCTAAGCAGGGAAAGTGTATTAAGTTGAAAGGTATTTTATAATCAGCACTAGCTTAGAAAAGGTACAATCAAGGGTCACATAAATTCAAGGAAATTCGGTAGGGTGGGGTATTCCGGTGAATGTGTGGAAATCGTTGTATTCTTCCTTGAAAAATCGATTAGCTCAAATGGGTGCGATAATCGATCAGCGAAGCGTCTGAACCACGTAGATGTATCGATTTTTGCAACTGCGTTGCTAAAATCGGTTTATAGAAAGCGCCCGGGGCGCAACCATGTACGCTGTATGATGTACTGTGACGTCATCAGCCGACAGTTGCGCTCAGGGCGCTGCATGATTCAATCTCGTCGGTAGCACCCGGAGCGCAATGTATGCGGCCTGGATCGCAACATATGTGACCGGAAATTGCCAAATTTGTCAGCTTGAGCGCAACATGGACGCGGCTCCGGGTGCATTCGGGGTGGGCTCAGGGCCTGCTATCGTCTGAGTAGCTTGAAAACCCTACCTATTCAAAAAATTGGGTTCGAATAATTAAGAACAGTATAGACGTCTTAAGATAACTTTTTGATTTGAAGTATAGTGGTGAAATTACACTTGAACCGATTCCAAAAACTTGAATTTTTGTCAAAAATAAAGTTTCTCCAACTCAGAAACCTATGAACAGAAGTAAACTTATTGTAGTTACACAGCAAAACAACATACAATCGCATTACATTCCACAGTTTCCAGACTTGCGAAAGCCGTGCACTCGAGAGTTACAAATTTTTGAAAAACCTTCGCTTAGAAAGAAATCGCAGTCTAAATTTAGACTTGTCCTTTTCCGATATTCACCATAACACGTGTTTTTTAATAGCTCATCATATCGGAAAGGAACAAACGCAATTATAGGAATCAGAAAGGCTTGGACATTTTAGAAAACAATTCTTCTGGAAATCGAGTCGAAAACCACGATTTCGAAAGAAAGTCTGGGGTACGATGATCCTACATGTCAAGCAGTTTAATGCAGTTTACATTTGAAAACAGCTTTATGAACTTATACATATTTTTGATGTTTCGCTATAGAAAGCAGACTCGACCGTCTGCTCTCGCCGCGCCATCTGGCCGCACCGCTCAGGGTTGCAAAGCGGCGCCGCTTGGCCACGCGGCAACCGCTGGCGGCGGCCACTGGCAGGTTCTGCCCTGTAAGGCGTCGCTTATACTTCCACCGCCGAGCGGGAAGTGGAATTTTATAATATCGGTCGTGACGCGCCGCGTGATCAATATTACAGACATGCACTGCCCCGCGCCGCTCGGTGGTCGGAGTATGAACGATCCCGAAGATTCTCATCCACCCGCCGCGCCGCCATGCGCCACCGCGCAATCGATACGGCTGCGCTGCATGCTGCTGCGCCTTTGCGCGGCGAGACTCTATTCAACCCCTATGTTATTCCGGGGCTAAAAAAACTTTTTTTGCCAAAAGCTATGCCCACGGGATGTTTAGGGGTGGTCAACGCGATAACGAAATTCGTTTTCAATTTTGTGAGTGGTTAAGATGAGTTAACGTGAGCGAGGTCCTATTATAACTATGTACTATAACACGCTGTAATCTCTCGGAATATTGAAACTCGCCTTCGTTGTTGTGTTCAGTGCCTGAAATAACATCTATGTTTTCATCAAAAAGTGTAAAATCCCGAAGTTCTAGAGATTGAGGCGGGCATGCGCGATGACGAGCCAGGGCTATACTTCGTTAGGCTGTGGCTGTCCCAGGGCGAACACATGGATTCTCGATCGATAGCTGCACCTTGCTGTTTACGAGAAGTTCTGTGTTAACCATAGTTTGTCACACTATCATTCACATAATTATTAAGAGACATACGCAAGCTCTTCAGAATTGCAAGGGACGGCCTCGCTGGGAACACAATCTCCAACTCCGTGTTTTGTTCCAAGTTCCTAACCACAAGGTTATACTTACTTGACATACTCGACTTTATCGGTTGGCTTTCGCCTGACGCGGTCATTCCGCATCTTCACAGAGGTGTGCCGTCCTAGTAGTCAGCCATGTCCATTTTTCACGGTCTTCAGCCACAATTTGAACACATTCCATCCAGCTGTCACTATTCCATTTCCTGCGAAACGAAACATCGCGCCTGAACTGTCTTTCGATGCCGAGTGACTTTAAATCCTCTTTAACCACATCCGTCCAGAACTTTCGCCTACGCCCAGGTGGCCGTTTCCAGACAGGATTTGGAAGCATTTTTAAAGCGTGTTGTACGAGACGATCCGGCGTTCTTCTTAGTATATGCCCGAGCAGTCGAAGTCGACTCTCCATTGCTGCTTGAGATGGCGTTAGGAGATGCTGGCACCTCCCTCGTGTCAAGAGTTGATGTACTACGTCGATTTCCTTGTAAAGGTCTTCGTTATGGCATACACGCGGTCAGAAATATCCAAGCAAACGCCTGAAAAGCTTCCTCTCCGTGCAATCCAACCTTTCCATCTGCGTCTTCGGTGCTGCCCACGTCTCCGATCCTTACATCATGATAGGGCGAATAGCGGATAGGTAGACGCGCAACTTGACTTCCTTCGCGATGGGGGTAGACCACAACCACTTGGTTAGAGAATTGAATGCAGACGTAGCTTTCGCACATCGTTAGCACAAGGTTTCGCACAAGGCTATACTACGTTGTAAAATGTTCAACTATTGATCGCGATGCGATTTCCAGGCCAAATATGAAGATTTACGAAATGCAAAGATTTTGTCGTGGAGGGGATTTGAACTCTAGTGTCAAGACTGTGAGCCTAGCCTCTCCATCTTTACACCCCGAACGCTCCGTTTCGCTGCTTCAGCTTTGAATAGAAGAGGCAGGGCATCGTTGGCCGCCGTGGGTTTTGTGCTGGTTACTTCTCGCTTATGACTCCTTCTATGATTGACTAGAAATTTGTACAAGGGCCAATTTGTGGCACCGAACACGAATATGAGGCTGATTTTTGGCGTATCAGACCTTTATGGTAGGTTGCATAAGGTAGAACGTCATTTTACTCCTGTGACCGATGGCTACGAACTTACAACTTTTTCAGATATAGGTTTACTACGGAGTCACTTACAATTTTTCTCTTTGTAACATGTGAATTCCCGCTATGCACTTCATTTTGCAAACCACGGGCTACTCTTAAAGGCAGTGTCCACGATCAACTTCGTCCTCGGTTTTCGGCCGGAAATCGAAAGTTCAGGGTCTCATTGGAGCACTGCAGTCGAAAGAACGAACGAAAGCGAGCCCGAAAGAGCTCCATACGGCTCCGAATTCCGCTCGCGCTAGCCATTCCGCTCGCGGTCGAGTTTTCCGAGGAACAGTTTGTTCCGCTTCCACATTAGCATTGGAGCGCGAGCGCGGCTGAGTTTTAGCATTGGGGCGCATTTTCGCATGCTGTATACTTCAGGCCCATGCCCGCGCAACTCATCCACCGTTGAAATGTGGCTTTCAAGAAAAATAGCTAATTTTGAATGTTTCGCAGCGTTTTTCATGATTCTTTCTTCACTGATGAAGCGGTTAGACTCTAAACCTTCATTTCTTGGTGAAAATTCGAAAACGATTTTTATCGTGGACACTGCCTTTAAATCGTTCCCCTTCTGAGTTGACATGGGAGTCAGCCGACTGCAATGTGATATACCCTTACCTTGCGATTATTGAATATCTCAGACTTTACTGCATCAAAGTACATGAATAAAGAAAAGGGTCGGTGACGGTTCAGTTTCTTAGAACTAGGATCAGACAGCGAAAAAGTGTAGCGTACTTGCACTTTCACCGTGTTGAATAAGATTTTCATTCAGCTTGTGAGCTCACAGATCGTATATTCTCCATGGTTCTTTCACGGGGTTGAGAGCACAAGCCCAGCTGATCTCTACGGTAACCCGGCAGCCATGTGCCGGACAATCAACTTTTCTCCAATTGTGGGGAAAAGAGAAACCATATTCGTTTTTCCCTCTCAATCCAATGTTTGAACTAAGTAGAGATAATCGGCATAGCCTGAGACCTTAATGTTAAATGTTACGTATTCATAATACAATAACCCCGTGAAAGCTTTCTGTGGTCTTACAAGGGAACCACAATAAGTCATAGTGACCATTCAAAATGAAATGTACTTTTCTAGAACCATTTTCGAACAATAAGTCCGAATATGCTTATCGCAGCTGCCTAGACCCACTCTGAAAAAAGGTATAGGCGTTTTTTCTCTGATTTTCGTATTTAATGTACCCTCCAAAAGCGCATTATTTCTACGAAAATCCGCAAACGAACCTCATAATCGTGCTCAGCGCCAAAAACTACCTCACTAAGCGAAGTGTTTGAGTGAAGGCACATTTGTCAAGCTTTGCGCAGACTGACAGCGTTTTGGAATTTTACGGATTTTCGGTTGGGCGTTTATTTATACCAATTAAAGGACTCTCGAAGCGTTTTAGAAAAATATTCCGGATTTGACTAAAAATTCGCTCTGGATGGTTACTTGGGGTGCTGATCGCAAATATGAGGTTCATTTATCGATTTTCCGAAGTTTTCGACTGCATTCGTTCACAGATTCCCATCGGGGGAGAATTTGATGACAAATCACGACTTTTGACGATTTCCGGAGTGCTTCTATAGAATATGCTCAAGTCATGCCTCTGGAGGTTATTTGGAGTGCTGAACACGAATCTGATGTCGGTTTATCGATTTTTGGCAGCTTACGGTAGATTACGGTGGGTATACGGTAGTTTGGTCAAAGTCTCAGATTTGCCTCAAAGTTTCTATGTGGGGGTTATTTGGGGTGCTGAATACGAATTTGATGTCCATTTGTCGATTATCGGAATATTGAGGTAGGTTTTGTCTCCTAAATGGCATGTTACCTACCGTAACCTACAGTAAACCTAAAAATTTGGGCAAGCAAACCCCAGATTCGTGTTCAGCATCCCAGATTACCCCTACATGCATGTTTTTAGCAAAATCAGGAGAAGGTGGTACCCTTACCTTGCCGCAAAGCTTCAAAAAATATCATAACTTTTTTCAGAGTGGGTCTAGGCAGCTGCGATGGACATATTTGGACTTTTCGTCCGAAAATGGTTCTAGAAAACTACATTTCATTTGGAATGGTCACTATGACTTATTGTGGTTCCCTTGTTCAGGGCAAAAACCGTATACTAGATTTCTATGTTTTTGAAAAAGCAAGTTTACGAAGTAGTGGATGAGAAGCAAAAGCCTCATAAAACTACCGAATATTGAAGAAAAAACTGTCTAAAAAACCTATTAAAGGTTTATTTATGTCTCTTGGTATGTTTTGTGCATTGCGTACAAAACGCCAAACCAAACGTCGCAAATGTTTTGAGCTTTAAAATTAATAGGTGAGTGACTTCTTTGTTTTCTCTTTCCTGTACCAAAAGTTCCTAAAAAATAAGGGGGTCAATGCACGTGCTTGGATGTTAGAATCTTTCGCGTCAAAGAGTTTACGAAAATTCGCCCTCTGTTCCTCTGGTGGGAGGAACGCTGGATAACTGTTAAATGACATAAGCCTGGTGACCCGATGGGTTGACTGAACCACGTATTTTTCGCCCGCTTCCTGGCCGTTTTCCGTCGTACTTCCACACTTACCCTTCTTGGAGGGTCCAAAGGCTTACGTTTTTTCACGGGCAACTTTTCACTGTGAACAATGCCTTCAGAAGGCATTCTTCCTATCGTTCATCAGGCACAGGAACAGAAGCGCCACAACAGTTTTAGGCCGTTCAGAAATAATCCGTTATTTAGAGAGGTCCTCCCAGCCAAAAGTGTGCATCAGAAGCTACATACAGTTAGGTTCGTGGCTTGTGTCCCCAAGAAAAAAAACATTTAAATTTCACCCGGAGCTGGCGCGGGCGGTTTCGGTCGGTGACGCTCTTCTATCGCCCTGAACCAATTAGCGGACCAGCTTACGCGAGCACTACCTGAGCCGCTGTGAGATTCTAAAGTTTTCTCTTTAGGACGCAAGCCACGGACGTAACTATACTTCCAGAGAAGCCTCGACATCAAAAATGTTGAAGATTTCAACTTATCAAAGTATTTGTTTGGTTCTAAACTATTTCAAACGTTCAAGTTTCCACAGTTTGTGTATTACACATAACACACCAAGGTAGGCGTAAAAAGAAAGTTGAATTTTTTTGTATTTTTGAACGAATTTTTTTCCAAAACTTCAGTATTTCATGTGGCCCATTTGCTATACATCGCAATTTCGTAGACCTACCTCCGTGGAAAAGCAGAAAAATGTGATGAGGTTTTCTGCGCGTACGCTGCCTTCAAAGGCAGTGTTCACGACAAAAACTGTATTCTAGCTTTCGATGTTCATGTGAAGGTAAGACTACAAAGAGGAGGATAATAGGAGTCTCTATGAAACTCTCTAAGGCGGAGAGAAACTGATCAAAGAGACCTCTGAAATATTCAATTCCGCCTGTTTGGTGTGCTCCTGGAGACAGCAAACAAAGCGTTAAAGGCAGTGTTCACGAAGAAAAAGTTGCACGTTTTTTTTTGGTTAAGACGTAAGCTTTGGGTCCCTGTAAGAAGATTAGGAACGGAAGTGCGACGAAAAACGGCCGGTAAGTGGGTGAAAATCTCGTGGGCCAGCCAACCCAATGGGCCACTCCGCCCACGTCCTACAAAATTTGCCCTGAATTCGTGGTTAGATGAGCGATGGTTTCCGATCAAAAGCCTTATTCTTCCCTTCATTCTCAACTTCTCTCTTTACTCAGGCCAGCTCGCACACTTCGGCCGCAAAAAACGGGAGTTACAAGCCTCGGACAACTCGTCCACAATGATTCCCTAGCTGAATTTCGAGGGGCCATAACTCGGTTTCCAGGAAGTCTTGTACGATTCCAGGGACATCATTGAAATCAGCATGGGACCGTTTTCAAGATAGGCGGAAAAACAGAAAAACGACCTTTATCGTGAACACCGCCTTCAAACCTAACATCGGAAATGGTTTTGCGCTCTAAAACTCTTAGGAAGGTGACTTTGTTTTCTGCGTCTTGCAGCGAGAACTCTTTATAAACAAGATGCGATGCCCAATGCACATGCTTGGATCTCAGAATTTTTCCGGGATGAGGAGTATTCAAAAATTCGGCGACTGTTCCTCTGGTGAAACAACCGCAGGACAACTGTTATATGACGTGGGCGGGGTGATCCAATGGATCGGCCGGTTCACGAGATTTTTACCCACTTTCTGGCCGTTTTATGTTCTGACTCTTCTCAGAGTGACCCAAAACCTTAAAAAGGGCGGGCAGCAGGAAGAGCGAAGTCCTGTGATTGGACGACACATTTGCTTGTGACAGCCCACTCTCTGACTTTTTTGTTCTTCTCCGCACCGTTCTACGATCACGGCATTCCGCTCCCCTCCGTTTTTCTCCACCAATTGTGTGGTTGTGCTACCCTAAGAATTTCATCTAACGAGGGAATGACCTGACCTGCTCAGAAAAATTGAAACAAGTTACTTGGAATATAAATGTAACTTAATTGAAAGTCTCAAGTAACTTACATTTATATTACACGTAACACACATTTATATTACATGTAACTTAAATGTATAATACATGTAAGTTACACTTATGTTACATGTAACTTGAATTTGAATTTTCCCTATGGGTGGCCATCACGTGACGCAGACGACACGCGACGCAGAGGGCGCGTCCCAGACCATACACTAAGCAAAATTGCTGTGCAGGGCCTTCCCTGCTGGTTTTGGGTCAAGTAACTCAAACTTGGGTAATTGAACCAACAGCAACGCCAGTCGTAAGCCTGACCCCGTGAGTGTGTCGTACATCAAGCTTGGAATTAACTTCTTGGCCGACTAAAGTTACTTGCGACTTACATTGTGCTATTTAAGTTACATGTAACATATCGGAAGCGCACTGCACGCACTATATCCTCAGAAATCGAAAACAAGTTACTTGTAACACATCTAAGCTGATGTAAGTTACTTGCGACTTATCTCAAGTCATTTAGGTTATATGTAACATATCGGAGGCTCACCGCACGCAGTATCCCCCCGATGTGTTACATGTAACTTAAATGGCCTGAGATAAGTCGCAAGCAACTTACATCGGCTCAGATATGTTACAAGTAACTTGTTTTCGGCCTTTTATGTTACAAGTAACTTGTTTTCATTCTTCCGTGTGGTTTCCAGAACTACCCATCGACTACCTTTCGGGAACTCACAAAAACGTTATATTAGCTGCCCGAGTAATAGTACAAGAAATAGCTGTGAGCCGAAAACTTACCAGCTCTGTAGGTACCTACTGTGCTTATCTGGGCCAAATTCCGGTCCGCAATTGCGTCTCGACACGCTTTGCAGCCGCACGCGATCGAGTCAGTCGGGTTTCCAGCTCTAAAGCCGACTCGGTGTGGCTTTTTTGTACAATTTTCTCTAAACTTTCTTAGTTTCCAGTTTCCAAAACCCACTTAGAGTCAGTAGATCGGCAGCTGCAGCGCTGGAAGCTAATCTGACTCGGGAGCGTGCGGCCGCAAAGCGTGTCGAGACGCAATTGCGGACCGGAATTTGGCTCAGATAAGCACAGTATAACAACATTTATGATCCGTAAACTGCCGTGATCGTCCGAAATACTAAGAATAGGTCTCATGACCGTGTTCAGCACCCGGAGTTGTCTATCTGCGATAAGTTTGAAAGAAATTTTTTGAGTTTTCTATTATAAAAAATTAATTTTTCAGAAAATTGTTACTCGGGCAGCTGAAATAGTGATTTTAGGAATAACCTCGAGGTAGTCAATGAGAAATTTTGGCTACATGGCTAGTTCTAACATCCAGGTGTGGTCATACCTTAGTAAGTAGCGCAATGATGAAGAGTGTTCAGAGAAGGCGGGGGGGGGGGAACTGTACGTATGCACCCCTATATCACAATTTTTTTCAATCCACTATCAGTTATCCTTCTGTAAAATTTTGAATGTAAAATATATCTTTATCCATTTTTTGAAAATCGTCATTCCCTCCTCCTCCTCAATATCTGCCGGATTCACTGAAACTGGAGCCCTGCGGGCTCTCCAGCGGTTATAGCTCAGTGACTAATGAGGGATCATTGAGGGCGAGGAATAACGGAAACGGGGGCGATATATCCACGTTCCGCAACCCCCGGCACAGCCTGCTGCATAATTACTGATGTAAGCCACGCGCAATTAAAAATGTATGCTCATGCAATTTCTTCTCCATCGGGACTCACGCTGGTGCATCGACTTCGCCCTCGACATAAGAACTCCTTTGAAAGTTCTTTTCCCTTTGTACCAGGCTGTTCAATAGGTTTTGTCGTTCGATAAGAGAGGGCGTTGCTACTAGCCCAATTTTTTTTTATTTTGTTGGTACACTCTTCATATGAACGTATGTGAAGTTTCATTTCAATCTGCCAATTCATTCTTTGGAGGTAGGATTAATTATACCATTCAGTCCATTGCGGCATCCCATCGAGCGCAGCCTACGTTAGCCATGCTTTTCAAAAAAATTTCGCACACCTCTGCTTGGGATGCAGCCCTCACGATAGTCTTTCTCGTTGAGTTTCCGCAACAAAAAAGATATGCTAGGGGGAATTTGAGGTCCTACCACTAGAAGAACGACAGAGAGCTATGTAGTATGGAAAATTTAAAAAGCGGGTGCGAACAGAAGTATTGAAGTTCCCGGAACGCCTCCTGCGCCCAGATCGTCCACTTGATGTGTACCCTCTATGAAACGTCGTAATTCACATCGTTCGAGGCGCGAGCGGCGCGCGCGACGTCTCGGCCTCCGTCTGCCCTCCGCTCTCTAACTGTCTCTAACCCCCGCTCCGCACCAGCTCGCGTAGGAACCATGTGAACTTCACCGTTTTATAGCCTGTACAGAGGGAAACTGGAGATTTTGTAAACAGCCAATAATCGAAAAAAAACTATCAAGTGAGCTATACTTTTTGATCGATAGGTATAATTCCGTCATAAAGGGCGATTCTTTTGAAAGTTTTCGTAAGCAAGGATTTGGATTCATCCTAGTTGGAATAGACGGTTTCCGCGATTCCCCTAGGCACGGCTGGTATTTAGGGTGCCTTCTACCAGGTTGTTCAATAAGTTCTGTCGTTCGATAAGAAAAACAAGTTTATGGTTCAAAATACACTTTATTATTCAGTATAATCTCCCTGAACATTAATACACTTGCTCCATAGATCCTCCAATTTGCGGATCCCATCCCTGAAGTGAGAATCCGGAGGGTCTGCACAAAATACGCTTCAACAGCTGTCATGACCTCTTCATTTGATGAAAAACGCTTGCCACGCATAAATTTTTTGAGTTCTGGAAACAAATGGAAGTCGCTGGGGGCCAAATCTGGTGAATACGGGGGATGCTCCAACAATTCGAACTTTAATTCATGGATTTTAGCCATCGTCAAAATCCTCTTGTGACACGGTGGATTGTCCTGATGAAAAAGAATTCTTTTTCTTCTGCAAACCGGGTCTTTTTCACGAATTTTCTCCTTCAACTGGTCCAAAAGGTTGCAATAATATTCAGATTCAATTGTTTCAACAGTTTGCAAGTAATCCACTACAAAATTCCTTTCGCATCCCAAAAAACTGATGCCATAACGTTCTAGGCCGATTTCCGGACACGAACTCGTTTCGAAGCCGAACAACCAGGTTCACACCAACCTCTAGCCTCTTGTTTTGATTCGGGGTCATGGTGATAGACCCAGTGATGAATCGACGCACAAAATATACTTCATCCTTTTTAAAACGCTCAAAATGTTGCTGAGAAAGTCGCATTCGAATGTGTTTTTGTTCCATTGTTAACGAATGCGGCACCCTTTATGCACACAGCTTTCTAAAACCCAAAATTTCACCTAAAATATGGCTCACACTGCCTAATGAGATGTGTAGAGCCTCTACTAAATCTCTCTCAGTCAATCGACGATCTTCCAAAACCATATCCTGTATTTTGGCTATGATTTCTGGTGTTGATGCGCTTTTTGGACGTCCTTCACGTGGATCGTCTTCAAGGCTTGTACGACGTTTAAATTCAGCAACCCATCTTTCTACTGTTCCAATTGTCGGTGAACAATCATTATACACTTTAAACGTTCGTTCGTGAATTTCTTTTGGTGCTACACCTTCCACAAATGAGAATTTTATCACTGCACGATATTCAATTTTTTCCATTGCTGTGACACGGCAACACTAAGGCGCTATTCATACTACTCAACGCCCGCGCGGCACGCGCGTCACGCTCCGCTCGCTCCGCCATGGCGTCGCCGCTGCAGTATTCATACTGCCAGCCGCAACGCCTTGGCGTTTTCATCCACTGATATTATTTATCGATCGTCTCATTCATTCCAGCTTCACCGCTCCGCCATGGCGTCGCCGCTGGGGTATTCATAGTCTCCGCAAGCGCGGCACGCTCGTCACGCGTGTAGAAAGTATTCATACGCAAACGCCATGCCAGCGCGGACGCAAATTGTAATGAAACGCTAAAAAAACCTATTGAACAACCTGGTATATTGCGCTTCTCTGGGCCAAATTCCGGTCGGCAATTGCGTCTCGACACGCTTTGTCGCCGCACGCGCTCAAGTCAGTCGAGTTTCTAGCGCCAAAGCCCACTCGATGTTGCCTTTTTATACAATTTTCTTGAATTTTTCTTAGTTTCCAGTTTCCAAAACCCACCTAGAGTCAGCAGATCAGCGGCTGCGGCGCTGGAAGCTCTTTCGATTCGTGAGCGTGCGGCCGCAAAGCGTGTCGAGACGCAATTGCGGACCGGAATTAGGCCCAGATAAGCGCAGTACTTGTACATTTCCAGATTTTTTCCAATATCTGACTTTTCGAACAGTTCGTAAATTGGCTTTTTTCGAATAATCGACATTTCGAAGTCTACTTTTCTAGTCGAATGAATAATCGAATCAATCGATTAGTTGAAAGTATACAGTATACTTGGGCATCGAATAATTTCGAATCATCCTATAAATGAATTTTTCTCCTCAATGTTGAAACGAATCGAGCTTCCTCTGGTTTTCAGACCACAAGTAGGGGGGAAACTTCTCATAATTTAGGTTAGAGTATAATCATTTGCATTAATTTAATCACACTTATCAATTATTCGGAAAATATAGTCGACTTCGACTATTAGTCGACTTATTCCCTGAAAAACTGATATTTGTGATTTTGTGAATGCCCTGACTAGGGAACCTCGATAGTCAGGTATGAGCTTTTGAGAGACTGTAAATGTTTCTTGGTCAACTCGGATACGCTCTCTTCGAATCTGAACTCGGATTTTGCTACAGACATCTGCGAAAAAAGTTATAGCTGGTCAAAGTTCGCACTTCACGCCTTTTTTCCTATCAAAAACGCGCATTACAGTCTGCGAAGTTCGGAAACGGACCTCATGCTTGTGTTCAGCCCCCAAAATTATCACACTGAGCAAATTTCGAGTGAAGGCACATTTTCCAAACTTTGCACAGACTGAAAGCGTTTTTGACTTGTGCGGATTTTCGGTTGGGCGCTTATTTATACCTCTGAAAGCGTTAAAAAAATGCTGCAGATTTCATTCAAAATCTTTCCAGGTGCGTTATTTGGGGCGCTGATCACGAATCTGGGGTTTATTTGACGATTTTCCGAGCTTTTTGACATGATTCGTTCAAAGCTTCCCATCTGGGGGGGGGGACATTTGATGGCAAATCGCGACGTTTGCCGATTTCCGGAGTGCTATGACAGATATGGCTCAAATTGTTACTCTGAGGGTTATTTGCAGTGCTAAACAAGAATCTGCAATCCGTTTATCGATTTCTGATAGATTACGGTAGGTTACGGTGGGTGTACGGTAGCTTGGTCGAAGTCTCAGATCCTACTCAAAATTTCACTATGGGTGTTATTTGGGACGCCGAACACAAATTTGAGGTCCATTTTATGATTTTCGAAATTTTAAGGTAGGTGAAGTCAGTTAAAAGGCATAAACCTACAGTAACCATTAGTCTAGCGAAAAACAGACCCCAGATTCGCGTTCAGCGCGTTGAATAACCCCCAGTTAAATGTTTTGAGCCGAATCCGGAAATGTTTCTCCAAACACCCTAAAATTCTGGCTGATGGGTACCCTTACCTTTTCACGAAGCTTCAAAAACGCTTATACCTTCGTTCAGAGATGTCCGTAGCAAAATCCGAGTTCAGATTCGAAGAGAGCGTATCCGAGTTGACCACGAAACATTCACAGTCTCTCAAAAGCTCATACCTGACTAGCGAGGTTCCCTAGTGAGTTATACTTTGTCATCAATTATGAGAAGACTATCCCTTACCTGATGCCTGAAAACCTAAATTAGCTCAAACCAATCTGACTCTGGAGAGAAAAAATGATTTTTCGGATGATTCGAAATTATTCGATGCCCAAAGTATAGTATACAGTGTAGGACCTTTTGTATTTTATAGTCAACTCGTAGATGAAATTTATGGCTGGCACTGACTTTGAACTAGATTTGAAGCTTCATCGCTCCTGAAATGCTAAACGCTAAGAGTGCACCTTTAAAGAATCAATGCTGCAAAATAGAAAAAAAGTTGGTTCGTTTACTGTGCTTATCTGGGCCGAATTCCGGTCCGCAATCGCGTCTCGACACGCTTTGCGGCCGCACGCTGCCGAGTCAGAACAGCTTCCAGAGACGCAGCCGCCGATCTGCTGACTCTAGGTGGGTTTTGGAAACTGGAAACTAAGAAAAATTGAAGAAAATCGTATGAAAAAGCCACATCGAGTCGGCTTTGGCGCTGGAAACCCGACTGACTCGAGCGCGTACGGCCGCAAAGCGTGTCGAGACGCAATTGCGGACCGGAATTTGGCCCAGATAAGCACAGTATATGTTTCTGTTTCTCTGCTAATGTCAGTCTCTGCATACTTCTATGCTATTCCGAATCAATAGCGCATTGCAAATCGCAAATACTTTTAATATGATTCATATGCAGCATGTGGTATACACGAAAGGCTGACTTTTTCAAATGTTTCTTAGAATCACGTGATTGTAAAAACGCACCAGATTGAAAAGGCTCTAGAATAAGTTCACTCTAGCATTTTTTGAACCTCACTTGAGCGCGCAGCACTTTACACCGATTCTGACACTTCTCACGTATTGCACAGGTTTTTCATCAGAGTTGGTTGCACGCGAAAAAGCTGTAGTGGACTTAAGTAATCTTAAGGGCATTTGTATGTAGAGAGCTCTCAATTCCGATCATCAGCAGCCCCAGAGCCCACAAGAAACTACCACTATGTACTCAGCCTGGCAATTCCGAATGAAATGTGCTTTGCTAGAACCATTTTTGGACGTAGAGTCGAAATATGCCCTTACCAGCTGCCTAAATGCACTCTGGAGAAAATTATACGGTTTTTCTTGATTTTCGTTACCAACGCGCCTTCCAAAACGCGCAGTGATCAACAATTGTTTTATCTACAACAAAAATATGGATGTTGTTCATCATCGGTTGTCCTTGGGTTTTTTTTGGTCTGTTTTGATTTTAATCGGCTTAATTTCCTCAAAAAAGTTTTTAACATGGTTTTGTTCATCGAAAACTGTCTGGTTCGCATTTTGAGGCTAGCTCTTTGCAGATTCTTTTTCGTTTTCCTCAGAGCGGATCGGCCCGAACAATCGCCTGGGGTTGGTGTTTAGATCAAAAAGGCTTAGTTACGCAGCGTCCATACGTGGCGAGAGCGAGCGCTCCCGCTGTTGTGCGCCTCTCGACGCTCCTCAACGCTGCCTGCAAATTAACACAAGCAAACAGCCCCTACCTCGTGTTGATTCGATTGAAAACGTTTGATCGAGTGATCAATCACTCGAGTCGGGGCGCAACGGCTGATGATTTTCCACGGTTTTTAACGTCCGTGGTAGGACTATGGAAAACAAAGGCAGTGGTTTTGATACAGGTTCAATGCCACCTACTTTAGTGATGGAGCAGTAAGCTTGAAACTTGCTGCTTGCTTCGTGGTGCTGGCGCAAGCGCGCGAGGGCGGGCGGGCGAGGGCGCGCGAGAAGGAGCGCCTGTGAGCGACTAGCGAATCGTGTGCAAACGATGACCATCGATTTTGCGTAATCGCACGCTCTCGCCACGTATGGACGGAGCCTTAGGCCCGCCCCGGGATGGCTCGACCAGTTGCGTGATTGGTGCGAGAATAATCACTCTGTGGCTCCACTAGTACGTTCCAGCAGATATCGGCGCAAGCAATCGGCCGGGGTTCGTGTTTAGATCAAAGGGGTCTTTATGGGCCCGTCCCGGTATGGCACACGCCAGTTGTGTGCTTGAGCAAGAATTATATATATAAATAAATAAAATAAAAAAATGAATATATCTCAGACTGTGTACCGTTGTTTCTAACTAGGACCGAACAGTTTGCATTCCTAAACTAGGCGGAGAAATCCACTCTGAATAGCTTAAAGGCACAGTACACCCTCAGATATGATTTTTGAGATTTTCATGTAATTGCGTAGAGGACGCCTTCAGTATAACACGCGCAAAATGCCAGATCTCATTTCCTCCAAATAGGCGAGATATGAGCGACCACCACAGGCCCGACCCCCTTCGCTCACCACCACAGGCCCGACCCCCAACAGATTTTCGGACTCGATAGCTGCTTGATGGATGAATGAATCTTATCAAGTCTTTGTTCTTCAGTCCATTACCGGACTGTCTCCTTAACCTGTATTTCTCCCACGCAACGATTGCGAATGAAGAAAAAATACAGGCCCGAGACAACTCGTCCACCAATTTTTCACCCTCAAAATCTAGGCATCTTTGAAGAGCCATAACTCTGTTCAACGGGGGTTTCGGACGATTCCAGGGATACCACTGTGATCAGCGTGTGACTCTCTCCAAGATAAGCATGAAATCTAAAAATGAATTTTCTGGGTGTCCTGTGCCTGTAACCCTAATTCTCAGATCTATTCAGTTAAAGGCAGTGTTCACGATAAAAGTCGGTTTCCTGTTTTTTCGCATCTTGAAAACGGTCCCATGCTGATTTCAATGATGCCCCTGAAATCGTACAAGACCCCTTGGAAACGGAGTTATGGCCCCTCAAAATTCAGCTAAGGAAGAAAAAAGACGAGTTGTCGGAGGCTTGTAACTCCCGTTTTTCGCAGCCGATGTGTGCGAGCTGACCTGAGTAAAGAGAGACGTTGAGAATGAAGGGAAGAATGGGGCTTTTGATCGGAAACCATCGCTCATCTAACCACGACTCTAGGGAAACTGTTATAGGACGTGGGCGGAGTGGCCCAATGGGTTGGCTGACCCAAGAGATTTTCACCCACTTGCCGGCCGTTTTTCGTCGCACTTCCGTTCTTAATCTTCGAGGAGGTACCTAAAGCTTACGCTTTAGCCAAAAAAACGTTCAACTTGTTCTTCGTGAACACTGCCTTTAACTGCAAGTACATGGAACGTCCTCAGCTCGCATGTGAGCACTTGGTCTGTCTAAGAGTAGCAGGTTAGACCAGTAGATTTTTCTCAACATCTTTTTTTTTCGGACAGGTTTCCATTCAGTTTTTAATTTCGAAGGATTTTATTTTTGTGACTGAATAAATACTGGATGAATGAATCTTTCGAAAATATGCAAACGCACCACATATTCGTGTTGAGCTCCCAAAAGACCCCCCCCCCATGACGAAGTTCGGGTGAACGGTCATTCTTCGAACTCACAAGGGAACCACTATAAGTCATATTAACCATTCCAAATGGAATGTACTTTTCTAGAACCACTTTTGTGCGTAAAGTCCGAATATGCCCATCGTAGCTGACTGGACCCGCTCTGAAAAAAGTTATGAGCGTTTTCGAAGCTTCGCGGCAAGGTAAGGGTACACCCATCCCCCAGGAACTCTTAGGGTGTTTTTAATTTTTCTTTGGATTCTGCTAAAAGCGTGTATGTAGGGGTAATCTGGGGTGCCGAACACGAATCTGGGGTTCGCTTGTCGAAATTTCAAGATTTACTGGAGGTTACGGTAGGTAACATGCCATTTAGGAGGCAAAACCTGCCTCAATATTCCGATAATCGACAAATGGACACCGAATTCGTATTCAGCACCCCAAACAACCCCCACATAGAAACTATGAGACAAATCTGAGACCTTGACCAAACTACCGTATACCCACCGTGATCTATCGCAAGTTGACAAAAATCGATAAACTGAGATCAGATTCGTGTTCAGCACTCCAAATAACCCCAGAAGAACGATTCGGGCCACATCTGTCGTCACGTTCCGGAACTCGAAAAAAATGCCTATAACTTCTTTCAGAGTGGGTGTGAGCAGCTGCGATGGGCATATTCGGACTTTTCGTCCGAAAGTGGTTCTAGAAAAGAACATTTCATTCGGAATGGTTACTATAACTTAAAGTGGTTCCCTTGTTAGCATAGAGTAATAGCTTTTTTGGGAAGAATTGTTGGTTGGGCGCTTACTTATACCAATTAAGTGGTACTGAAATAATTCAGGAACAACATTTCAGTTTTCACCTAAAACCACCCCACAGGGTTCTTTTATCTTAGGTTTATTTGTGGGGTTTCAAAGGTTTAGACTCTTTTCGTTCAAAACTTCCCATCGGGGGAAATTTTCAGGCAAAAAGGCGTTTTTCGACGATTTCCGGAGCGCTACGGTAGAAGTGGCTCAAAATCCTTCACTTGGGGTTGTTTGGTGGGCTCAACCTGATCTGAGGTCCGTTCATCGATTTTCTACAGACTACGGCAAATTACGGTGGGTATACGGTAGTTTGGTAAGAGTCTCAGATTTGATTCGAAATCTTTATTTGGGGTGCTGAATACGAATTAGAGGTTTATTTGTCGATTTTCACATTATTGAGGTACTTGTGCCCTCCGAATGGTATGGCACCTACCGTAACCTACAGTAAACCTGGAAATTTCGACAAGCGAACCCCAGATTCGTGTTCAGCATCAATGGACTAACCCTACACACAATTTTCGAGCAAAATCTAAATTTTTTCAAACACCTAAATAATTCCCCCGTGGGAATTTACGCTTACCTCGCCGCGAGCCTTTTAAAACACTTATAAATTTTTTAGTGGTTTTAGGCAACTGCGATGAGAATACTTGAATACTGCTTCCGAAATGGTTCCAAAAAAGGGTTTTTCATCTGGGAGGGCCACGTTTACGAAAAGTAGTTCCTTTGTTGAATATGTATCTAGAGGCCGCTGTGCAATGCTGATTGTGGTAATATATGTCCATGTACCAGTCATTATTTCATTTTAGGGATATCTTTCCCATATTTCCTTGTCCACTTTGTGATTTCCTTTGTTTGTGGTCAAATTCCCGACGAACACTCTTTAGGACTGTCCATGTACGACTTTCAATAAATCTCGGCATTGGCAACGTTGATATTGGCAAATGTTGTGTGCAGCTTCAAACCGATGATGATACAGATTTATTCGGCTGACGTTTCGGCGTCTTCGCCTTCTTCGGAGCCTGGAAATCCGAGAGCATTTTGAAAAACTATTCGATCAAGCGCCATTTCATTCAACAGAATCGCCTTCAATGGGAGGCCGGACTACCCACGACGTGGAGAGGTAAGGAAAAAAAACAGACCAACCTTAAACTGTGAGCCTACGAGCTCAACGAGTCACCCTCAGATGTAGACAAACGCAGGGGATGAGACTCGCGCCCCGGGCCCCCTTATATATGGTAGCGACATGTGTAAGGCAGGTCGCTACAAATGTCTGCCTTTCATCTCTGACGAGTTAAGCACTGAAGTTCGAGCATGCATCCGAAAGGCTGATCTGCAGGATTCGGTCAGATTAGTCGAGATCCCACCGGCTACTCTCGAAAAACAGCTGACACGTAACCGTCTGTACGACAGACTTTGTACAACTCCTTCATGCCTGGTCTGCCCCTTCGGAACAGAGGGTGATTGCATGATCTCTGGGGTTGTGTACCTCATTTTATGTCAGCTTTGCAAGGAAGAGTACATTGGTGAGACGGGCAGACCACTCTGTCTTAGAATAAAAGAGCACCTCTGCGGTCTCAATAAGTCCAAAACTTCCACGCCTTTAGGAGACCACCGCGTCCGCGTACATGGCGATGCGCTATTTGAAATCACGGTAAATATCTTAGCGCGCGAGGCTGACATTTCTGCGCGCAAAACGCTCGAGGCATTCTGGATCGCTGCAAGGAATCCAAAAATCAATCGGAGGGAGGAGTGCGTCGCAATTACCCAAGATTAAGCGCCTTACATGGACCTCTGCGGGCTATGTCACCTTAATCAGTCGCCCTAGGTGGTCCTTTAAGGCAGGTCGCTACCATATATAAGGGGGCCCGGGGCGCGAGTCTCATCCCCTGCGTTTGTCTACATCTGAGGGTGACTCGTTGAGCTCGTAGGCTCACAGTTTAAAGTTGGTCTGTTTTTTTTCCTTACCTCTCCACGTCGTGGGTAGTCCGGCCTCCCATTGAAGGCGATTCTGTTGAATGAAATGGCGCTTGATCGAATAGTTTTCCAAAATGCTCTCGAATTTCCAGGCTCCGAAGAAGGCGAAGGCGCCGAAACGTCAGCCGAATAAATCTGTATCATACTCGGTTCGAAGCTGCACATAACATTTGCCAATATCAACTCTTTAAGACTTTGGTTTCTTGCAGTTTAGAGTTTACCGATCTGCATGATGTGGTGCAGTTTGGCGTTCATCATACCTTACCGTTTGTAGGATTTGTTCGGAACGCAGAGAGCGGACGTGATATCGCGTCTATAGCGTTCTTGTTTGAAATAAGTTTCTTCGGAATCCACTTTTTCCCGATCTAAAAACTTATTTAATATCCAGTTGTGAAGGGCTATTCAACAATATAGAGAAGCACAATATATTGGACTTGAAGAAAGGAGCTCGAGATGTCATTTCCAGTGGCCGTATTGATAAAACCTCGAGCGCAGGAAGGGGCGTAACCCGCCTATGCCCGGCGTATGGCAACCAGGGGCGGCATGCATGCGAAGAAGGTCAGAGAGCCGCTCCGCGTCCTATGAGCGCAGCGTCGAGCCACGGGACGGCTTCGAAATGCATGGCGTATATTGGTGTGTCGCAGACGTAAGTACACTTTATACAGCTAACTCTTCGCCTAGCGGCATTCTTTCATCACCCCAGTCGGTTTCTGGTATTTTTGTCACCCCATGAATCTCAGCGTTTGGAAGCAAATGCGGCTGGGATGACAGAAGATGCGTGCGTAGAGTTTGCTGTGAAAGTAAGTTTACGTCTGCGACAAACTAATATACGCCTTGCACTTCGGGGCGGTCCTGTGGCTCGACGCTGAGCGCATAGAAGGCGTAGCAGCTCACTGACCTTCTCCGCAGCGTTCATGCATACCGCCCCAGATGAACGGTGAACCGTGTAGTACTACAGTCGCTGTGTTGGCCGCGTCGCGTGTTGGTTTATAGTAATTACATCATTTCAAGTTACAGGCCAATTCAGAGTAATGTGCTTGAAGACACAGTCCAACCTCAGAGGTAATTTTTGATATTATGGTCCGGTCGCCGCCCATAGCGACCCTGCCAAGCGCGGAATCTCAATTCACTCAAATAAGCGAGAAAAAGCTAGGAAAAAGTCGGCCACGCCCCCTTGAAAGAAAAAAATGGGTAACGCCCACCGCCAGGTTTCCAACCCCAATAGGGAAGAGACGCGAGAATGAATTTATTCAAAACCTATGTTCCTCAATTTGTTTTCGGTCTGGCTTTATATTGTGGCCTGCTACAGAATGATGGCTGCGAATAACGAGAAAGTACGGGCTCGAGACAACTCGTCCGAGAACTTCTAGCCGTTCAAAATCCAAAGTTTTGAGGAGCCGTAACTCCGTTCGTAGTGAGTTTTGAGCGATTCTGAGAACACCGTTGTAATCAGCGTGAAATTTTCTCCAAGATAGGCAGAAAAACGAAATATCGATTCTGAGGTTGGACTGTGTCTTTAAAGGCACAGGACACCCAAAAAATTAATTCTCAGATTTCATGCTTATCTTGGAGAGAGTCACACGCTGATCACAGTGGTGTCTCTCAAGTCGTCCAAGACCCTCTTTGAATAGAGTTATGGCTCCTCAAAGATGCCTAGATTTTGAGGGTGAAAAATTGGTGGACGAGTTGTCTCAGGCCTGTATTTCTCCTCAATCGCAATCGTTGTGCGAGAGCGATTCAGGATAAGGAGACAGTCCAGCAATGGAATGAAGAACGATGACTTGTTGCGGATTCATCCATTCATCCCGCAGATATCGAGTTCGAAAGTCCGTTAGGGGGTCGGTCCCGTGGTGGTCGCTTATATCTCGCTTATTTGGAGAAATTGAGATCTCGCATTTGGCACGTGTTATACAGGAGGGGTTCTCTACACATTTACACGAAAACCACAAAATTCATATCTGAGGGTGTACTGTGCCTTTAAAGCCATTAGTTAAGTTGCGTTAGAGTCACGGGTGACTTGTTCAAAAGTTCCTGAGTTGAGCTTGATCTCATTGGACAAAGAATAAAGTCTACGTGAATACAAACTTCGGTATTTGTGATCATAACTTTTTCATATTGAGTTCAATTCTAGACGCGATGTATTATTTTGTGAGATTCAAATTTCCAGCTTTTCGGCAAAATGCATCTCCCATTTATTCCCGCATACCTTAACATTTGCGTTCACTGCCACGAGCTTTGGTTTTTATGTTATTGTGCCCGAACTGAACCCTCTTCAACTATGCATGCATTACTTGTTGTATGAGAGGTTGGAAATGGCTCTGTCCACCAAACCTTTGCCGGCGGGAAGAGATTATTTGGCGCGATAACGTACAAGGGAAGCATTGTTGGGCGAACGAGTCGTTTTCAATGAAATATATTATAATTAAGCGTAATTCTAAGAATGCTTCTAAATCTGAGTGTCAAGCTGCTACGGAAGTCTTCGAGCCGGGTTACGGAGGGGTCTTCTCATTCTGGTCAAGCCATTTACAGGGGATTAGGCGAAAAAAAAGTGGTCGGGAAGGAGCCTAGAAGAAATGTATAGAATTTGTCTCAAAACTTCTTTATAGGGTTATGCGCGGTCTCAAACACGAATCTGGGGTTCATTTGTCGATTTTCGAAGTATTATACTTCGACACGGTTAGTTTGAAGCAGGGTCAAGCAACCAGTTGGAAAAACTGCGATCGCGGTTGCGATCCCCCTCCAGCGATGCCGAAATTGGCGACCCTCCCACTACACCATATCCGCTTTTTTGCCCCGCCCACTTTCTTTTTCCTTAGATGAGGATTTTTTTAGCTGATTATGATTATTGGACTTCTTTACTTTTTTATTTTTTTATTTAGGTCAAGGATATTTGTGAAAGTTTAGACCTTACAAGGGACGACCCCCCGCGGTAGGAGATGTCCTGAAAAGTTCTTCTAAAAGTTGTGGGGGGAGGATATAGTAATGTTAATGTATGTTGGGTTTTACCTAAGGACCATCCGGTAAACCAAAAAATTGTAAAAACATGAAAAATTAGCGGGCGCATTCTCTTCAAACGGCCACCATAGCTGTGCTTTCGGTTTTTCAGAAGAGAAAGCTGGCTGGCTACAACATCTTAAACCCATCTGCCTCAATATGCTTTATTTGGATCAATATGGAGAAAAAATTTTTTCAACTTCTTTTTTTTCGCCATATACTCGCTCACTCACCCTCGAACTCCGGGTAATCGAAAAAAATTTTTGCGTGATCGAGCCAAGTTTAGTAGTTTTTGATGAAGGATCTGCAGATGTATTAGGGAACTGATCGTCGCTTCGTGAAAATGAAAACTGCGGCCATTATGATAATTTTTAAGAAAGAGTTCATCGCCTTGCTTCTTGCAATGGTAACGCTTTTTCTACGATTATTCGCAAACGACTTTTATGTGTCCAAGAAAGGTGTTTTTTTTACTCTATAAAACTAAAACAAAGTTACAAGATGTTCACATTGCAATATTTCTCAATGAACCCGAATCGCTAGCACAAAAAGGTGAGAAGAATAATTTCTGAATCGGGTGAGGAAATGCTCATATACTACAGGTATTCACGCGATAGAAATTGTAAATCTAGTAAGATAGAAAAAGGCAAGTTAAATTGTGAACGAGAGACCTCGTGGATAAACAATCGAATAAATGCAAAACAATTTTTTCCAGAGGACGCATTGCGGGAATCGAACCCGCAACCCAGCATCCATTCGCATGTAGTTTAGCATTCCAAATCGTTATCCTCTCGACCATACCTGCACAGTGGCTATAGCAACATCAATCAAGTGATACGAGGAATGGAATGCACAGTGAGCTCAGAAACGGCTTATATCTCACGAATGGGTCAGAATCGAACCGTCAAACCTTGTATAGGGCAATTTTATTGTAACTTAGAGGCAGTGTTCACGATAAGAATCGTTTTTCTGCTTTTCCGCCTATCTTGAAGACGGTCCTATGCTGATTCCAATGATGTTTTTGGAATCGTACAATACCTTCTAGGAACGGAGTTATGGTTCCTCAAAAATAGAGCTAGGGAAGCATGGTGGACGAGTTGTCCGAGGCTTGTAACTTCCGTCTTTTGCAGCCGGTGTATGCGAGCTGACCTGAGTAAAGAGAGAAGTTGAGAATGAAGGGAAGAACGTGGCTATTGATCGGAAACCATCGCTCATCTCACAATCGCGAGCATTCATTTGTTCACGTCGGTGGGCGTGGAAAGTGCATCTGGGGTGTGTGCGAGCTGACGGATATCCAACTTTGGGGCCGTAGGGGACCGTTCCGAGCTCGTTTTTCTTGGTTTTCTCAACGTTAGGGTTGCGCTAGGCTCCGCAGCTGTCGATCTCCACCAAAAAATCAGACATGGTTTTTATCGTGGACACTGCCTTTAATGTGTGCCGAGCATACGAACTCACTCCAGTTGCTTTGAGTAAGGGGGTACAGGTAGTTTCAAACGATTTTTTCTTTCTTTCTGGAATATCGGAAGGACCTTAGGAAAAACCGAACATAGATGATTGTTATTCTATCCATACCCCACAACTCTCAGAAGAACTTCTTTCAGGACGTCTCCTCCGCCGTGGGGTCGTCCCTTGTTAGTGTCAACAAAATTCTCTTTTTTTACACGATTTTCGGATGGTTTTTGCCGTAACTGCAGTTCAACGTCGCAGCGCACGTTATGGTATGTTTACACATTGAACGTTCAGCGTTCAATTATATCAAATACGGGATACAAAAAGCGTTGAATAGAAATATCTCAGATTTGACTTAAAATCCGCCCTGGAAGGTTATTTGGGGTGCTGATCACGAATCTGTGGCTTATTTGTCGTTTTTACAGAGTTTTCGACTAACTTCGTTTAATGCTTCCCACCGGGGGAAAAATTTGACGGCAAAATCCACTTTTGACGATTGACGGAACGTGACGACAGATGTGGCTCAAATCGTTTTTCTGGGGGTTATTTGGAGTGCTAAACACGAATCTGATGTCATTTTATCGATTTTTGTTAGCTTACGATAGATTACGGTGGGTATACGGTAGTTTGCTTCGAACTCTCAGATTTGTCTCAAAGTTTCTATGTGGGGGCTATTTGGGGGCTGATTACGATTTCGATGTCCATTTGTCGATTTTTGTATTATTAAACTAGGTTTTGCCTCCTAAATGTCATGTTACCGACCGTAACCTACAGTAAATCTTAAAGTTTCGACAAGCGAACTCCAGATTCGTGTTCAGCACCCCCAGATTACCTTTATATACATGTTTTCAGCAGAATCCGATTTTTTTTCCTAAAACACCCTAAAAATTCTATGAGTCTTGCCTTGCCGCGAAGCTTTAAAAACGCTCATACCTTCTTTCAGAGTGAGTCTAGGCAGCTGCGAGGGGCATATTCGGACTTTTCGTTCGAAAATGATTCTAGAAAAGTACATTTCGTTTAGAATGGTTATTATGATTTCTAGTAGTTCCCTTAGTCACATGCTCTATGCCGTGTGTCTCATAGAAACGCAATTATATAGATATTTATAGGTGCCAGAGTTTTTATCTCAATAGAAATAGTCGTTATGTATGCGAGTTGACGAAGAATGTCGTCCGGATTGCTCTGGGTTTTGTTCGATGATCTCGGATGTGCGCTAGAAGGGCGTAATTCAGTTCGCACACTTAGCAGCTCTATTGACCTCAGTCTCATAATTGGCCCGCGGCCATCAATCAGCATCATGGACTACGTGAGTTCCGCCTGAAGCCCTCCTCACCCTCTAACGCGAGGCTTCCTTTCTGACTGCCCAACTTGACTTTCTTAGAAGACGTTTTTTTTCGATTTAGACCATGAACCCTAGTTGAATCATTTGATCTCAACCCTTATAGTTATAACGTGTTGCAATAGTTGATGATATCAGTTCTTGGAGGTTGAAAATCGATTTCTAAAGCGAATTCATATATGCTTAATTCTAGATTTTCCAGGACCTCAGGAATTCTCTCCGCTTTTCTGATATTTCTAGAATTTAAAAGGTAGTGTTTACGATGAAATTAGTCTCCATTTTTTTGGTGAAAATGCAGAGTTTTATGCTTCTTCCTACGAGTAGTAGAAGAAAAATGTCTTAAAACTAAAAAAAAACGGCCTAAGTTGCGTCTTTAATCTTCGTAAGGATAAGAGATTCTCAAAGTGGAAGAATTGTTGGGAAAGAAGTCAGAATTGGATGAGCGAGCTTTCGCCGTGCCTGGATCAGCTGATGGCCTCCAGGCATCGCGTTTCAATCCGCATTTAGGGCCCGCTTGGGCTAACTAGGGACTTCTTTAACCGCACCGCGACGATTTGGAAAACCATGATTTCGTCTCTGTAGGTCTGTGAAGGTATGTACATAAATGACTCCTGCTTAAAAATCCCTAAATGCCTCCTGGGATTCCAGAAAAGGGCATTTTCATTGCTTTATGAAAAGGTGAGGCTGCCCCATTAGGGAATTTTTTAGGTGTTCAGAATTTTTTTTTCGGATTCTTCTCAAAACTTTCAGCTGGGGTTATTGAGGGAGCTGAACGCGAATCTAGGGTATATTTGTCGCCAGACTTATCCTCTGTGAAGGGGCCTGCAGAGTTCAAGTCGCAGCGTCGCTCGCAGCGACGAATAACGATGGGTGATGCAATATCGATTACATTCAGCGACGAGCGCGTGAAGGGCGACGAGGGGGTAGCGCAGTGTTTCGACGCCGCGACGGCCCTGTGTCACTGTCAGCGAGCAGCAACCGACGCAGCGACGATAATTTTCGAGAACTTTTTTGTCGCAGCGTGAAAGCTGACGCTTGGCGACCACTCGCCGGTTTCAACAAATCTGCAGACCGCTTAATTCTTACGTCCCATGACGTGAGCGGCGCGGGCGATTCTGCTCCCTCCGTCTGTCATGCGCTCTCTCACTGGCTCTAGCCTCCGCTCCGCACCAGCACACGTATAAACTATGAGAGTTTCGCGGTTTTAGAGCCTTTAGGGTTATTTCTTCAGAGTTCAAGATTTTTTCTTGATATTTCAAAAATCGACAAATGGACCTCAAACTCGTTTTTAGCGTCCCAAATAACACCCACAGAGAAATTTTGAGTCAAACCTGAGACTTTGACCTAGCTACCGTATACCCACCGTCAAATACCATAATTTATCGAAAATCGATAAACCGACCACAGATTTGTGTTAGGCAGCCCTACTAACCTCTATGTCGGTTTCACCGTAGCATTCTCGAAATCGTCAAAAGTCGCCTTTAGCCAGCAAAATTTTTACCATTCCAAGCTTCGGACCTAATCAGGCGGAATTTTATTAAAAATTTCGAATGGACCCCAGATTTTTAATTAGCACCCAATACAACTCCTTGAAAAAAGTTTGAAGCTCAATCCGAGACATTTTTTCGAACGCCCTAAAAATTGCCCATCGTTCACCCCTTTTCTCTTCGTGAAGCTATGAAAACGCCCGTTTTTGGAAATCTATAAATCTCTGAGGCATTAAGGTGGTTTGAAAAGCGGGATACTCAGAACTTTTAGAATTACTTGGCTCCCAGCAATCTCTACCAAAATCAAGTTTAATTCGTCTAATTTAGCTTGAAACCAGTTCATTTCAACTAAACATCGACTTCTGCCAGTGACTATCGACTATGAATTGACTTCAAATACAACTGTATCCCCACATTGTGCTCATCCACGAGGGAAAACAACTCACTTTCCACTTTTCCGGCCAATTAGAGATGATATAACGGTGGAAACAAGCTTTGATTCACTTAAAGTGCAATTCGAATGCCGGTTTCGAAACACGGAAGACTCTCGATTTCAAACACTTCCACACTCCAATTCCTCCTGATCTTCTGTTTCCCCTTCTCACACACTCGCGGGGGTCGGTGGCCGGTTGAGAGGAGTTGAACAGGTAGCGTGCTCCCGCTCGAAACGAAAAAAGGGGCGGGCAAGGCCCGAAAACTCCCCCCTTCATGCCGAAAACTCCGCGTGTCAACCTCCCACCGACCCTACAATGCCAAGTCATCCTTGACCCGTTCACAGCGAAAGCTCTGCCTTATCACCTACCACCGACCACTCACTGTGACGTCACACCGACGTGTTTACACCGAAAGTTTCGCCTAATCACCTCCCACCGACCACCCTCTACCATTCCCGCAGTCGCGGGCGTCGGTGGCAGGTTGAGAGGCAGCACAATGGACCTGTCAACCTGCCACCGACGCCCGCCAAAGCGTCGATATCCCGAGCTGTCGACCGTGATACGGACAAACACGTCACATTCCAGTGCAGCGTATACATTGTGGGCTACCGATTCCGCGCTCTACACGAGAGAGTACCAGAGAAAAACAGTGGAGACACTGCAACACGTCGCCCCGAAAACTCCGCCACATATGAGACATCACCACGAAAACTTCGGCAGTTATGAGTCACACCGAAACCTCCGCCGATCAGCCGCATCGGATCAATTTCATTTGGAAAGGGGCGTTTTAATCTGCCACCGACCCCCGCGATTGCCTGAGTTGTTTGGTTTTTTCTTCTGATTCTTGTATTGCAGTTTGGAAGTGCTGATCTTTTTTCCATGTAACCGTTTTTTGAGCCCTCAGCCAGACCTGGTTTCTTTCAAGCCAAAATTTGATAAAAAAATCCAAAGTACACGCATTCCCTACAATTCCTTTGAACACCAAAGCTGTCAAGGTTATATGGACATTTCGAAAATTTCTAACCATTGGCTGAATTAACTTTTTTCATCAGTTTTCTTCAACTTTTTAAAATCAGTTCTGATCGCAATCCGATCAATCAATGACAAAATATATTTTTCGAGTCGAAACTTGTGAATATCAAATACAGCTTACCGCAATGTTAAAAGGACATGGTGCGGTTGCGGTCACACACTGAACATGCGGTGGAAGACGCCTAATTTCATTATCGATCGACAGCACAGCTGATATTCTGTGTAAGTTACGGTTTTTCTTGTATGTTTCGGCATTATTTTGTTTCGAAATGTTTAAATATTGCGAATAGGGGCTAGTCTTAGTGCGTGAGGGAAATTAACCGTTTGTTCGGGCTTCGAAGTGTTTGTCTTTCAAAATTCTGTTTTGAATTAAAAAAAAAACGGCAAACTTCTCTCGCACATCAAGAAAAGCCCCTATTCGTAATATTATAAGAGTCAGAAACAAAAGTAATGCCGAAGCAAACAAGAAAAAAAAACAAAAACGGTAACTGACCCCGAAAATCAACTGTGTTGTTGATCGATAATGAAATTATGCGTCTTCCACCGTAGTTTTAGTGTGCGACCGCAACCGCACCATGTCCTTTTAACATTGCGGTGAACTGTAACAGCAATGTTAAAAATTCAAGATTTTTTCTAAAAAAATCAATAATCAAGTTCTATCAAAAATTTTAGCGAAAAGTGAAGGGAATATCATCCGAAATTTCTTGGGTTAAACAAAATTATGAGTTATGAGTTTATCTCAAAAGCACAGATATGGTTAGTATCATCGCTCTAGAAAGCCGCGACGCAGCTATTATCTCGCTATTTTGAAAGCGGAGCGGCTGTGTCTACGTTTCTACCATTGTGTCATTGAAATTCTGTCTTAAATGAACCGGAAACTACCTTTTCTCACTACCCAATAGTGGTTTCTGGCACACTTGGGCAGAAATTGGAGGCCTGGTGAAGTCTCTAAGACTGAAAGCTAACCCAAAGAAAATTTCAAACATTTCGAATCTCAACTTTGAAGACTCTTTACCTACGGAACTTGACGAAATATGTACAGCTTCTTGTCTTTTGTGTTGAATGGAAAGAAAATTTGGCTCAGAAATCGCTCTATTCTGCAGGAAAGAAAACTGATTGAATGTAGGCACTCTCTTAGTGCCCAGTGTTGATCTAATTCATCAAGCACTTTTTGAAATCTTCGACCGCTGTAGTTTACAAACATCTGAACAAGTCACGAAATGTTAAATGTATCAAGTTTTGCAGATCTGGGTACCGGTCCATGAAACTATCTCCTCTGAAGCTTTAGTGGGATTTTTGTCATGTTGGTGTTATCCCTTCCTTCTTCCTACATATGTTCTCCGATTTCGTATTCATTTTTGTGTTTTTTTTCGCAATCCTTGAATGATGTTCTACTAGGTCGTGCGCTATTCATTCACGTGACACTCTCTAGATTTATATGCAGCTGCTGTCTTTATTTCCACTGAATGGGATGTTGGGATAAACATATTCGTGCTTTTTTGAAATTAATTCTTTACGGTGAGGATTTCTTGGAAGTACACTGTACCAACAGAACGGTGTTTTCTAGGGGTTGCATAACGTCTCAGTGTTTGACACATGAGATAAGGCTTGAGCCTCTTAAGAAATACTGCTTTATCCTTACATTGATTCCTAGCAAATCTCAGTGCTAGGAATCAATGCAGCGATAGAGTAGTGTTTCCTGGGTGGATCGGAAAGTGTTGTTGACAAGTTAATGAGCTATACTTGTCAGCTACATTCTGCTATACGGTTCAAACAATTAGGCTGCTAACTTGTCATTGAGTTGTTCTTACAGTAAGCACAAGTGTTGGTGACAAATTGGTGAGTCTCAAGTTGTTATTCACATAAGAACAACTGTACCGTGGTTCGTTACAGCGACAAGCAGAAAATTGTTCTCAAAGTCGGAATCAAGTCAACGAAAATCTTCTGAATATCAATGCTGTGTTCCATAGCCACAACTACAGTTCGGTCAGTTCGCGAGTGCACATTGCCGCCGGTGGGCGCCGGCGACCGCCGCCGGCGGTTTCGTGCGTCTTTTTTGCAAATACTGTTTCCGGAGAAAAATTTATACTCTGACCAAAATTGGAATTCACTGTTTATTCTCATGATCATTAGCACTAACTGTTAAGTTAAGATAAGTATCAAAAACAAAACTTTAAGTGTCTTTTTTCAGATTCTTCATTTTCATCAGACTTTGGCCAGCAAAAAATCTTTTCTTGTGAAACGGTTTTTGATTTTTCATCACTGTATGAATGTAGATTCAAGGTACTATCCCCCCCCCCCCGACTTTGTGCTGCTCACCATGCAATATTGATGGCTGTGAGCACAAGGTCTTTTTTTGCTGCAGGTCTGACAAGGGAAGTGTTTAGAGTGTCAAACGCATCTGCGAAAACGACTAGTACCATGAGTATCTCTTGTGGCTCAATAGTAAAATTGCGCAGTATCTAGCCCCGAGCTGCAGGTTCCAACAAGTTACAAGCTTAAAAAGGTAGTTTTTTGTGCTTTTTGTACCTTCCAAAAAGCGCATTAGTCTTCGGAAAATCTGGAAACGGACCTCATAGATGTGTTTAGCGCCCAAAACTACTTCCCTGAACAAAGTTTGGGTCAAGGCACATTTTCCATACTTTGTCCAGACTGACAGCGTTTTGAACTTGGACGGATTTTCGGTAGGGCGTTTATTTATAACGATCAGAGGGCTCTGAAAGCGTTTAAGAAAAATGTTCCAGATTCGACTTAAAATTCTCCCAGGAGGGTTTTTTGGGGCGCTGATCACGGATCTGTAGTTTAGTAGTTCATTTTCCAAAGTTTTCGACTAATTTCTTTCAAAGATTCGCGACCGGGGGAAAATTTCGAGGGAGAAACGCCACTTTCGATATTTCCGGCTTTCTACCATATATATGGCTCAAAATCATTCTCTGAGGGTTATTTGCAGTGCTTAACACGAATCTGGAGTCCGTTTATCGATTTTTTTGCAGATTACGGTAGATTACGGTGGGTATACGGTAGTTTGGTCAAAATCTCAGATTTTACTGAAAATCTGTATACGGGGGTTATTCGGGGTGGAGAATTCGAATTTAACGTTCGTTTGCCTATTTTAAAAATACTAAAATGGGTTTTGTTCCCTGAATGATATGTTACCTACCGTAACCTACAGTAAACCTCGAAATTTCGACAAAGAGACTCCAGATTCCTGTTCACCACCCTAGATTACCCCTACATACAAGTTTTGGGCTAAATCCGAGAAAATTTTTTGAAACTCACAAAAAAATGCCTGATGGGTAGGTACCAGGGCTGTGCGGAACTCTTTTTCAAAAATTTCGGAAACGGAAACGGAAGAAAAATGGCCAAAAAACGCCGGAAACGGAAACGGAAGAGACCAAAGAAATGCTGGGTTGTCTCAATCTAATTGCCCGCAGCTCTCGTTCAATAACTAGTTATTTCAGTCGATAAACTAATACTTATTGAAAAGAAAGTCACAACGAGGCATTCAACAATTTCGAAGTCTCGCATCTGTAAATCCGAACAGGCAACCTTTAAAAATACTCATTATATGTAGCCGCTCTTCAAAATAGTGTACAGCAGGGGTGCGCGGTAATTGTAGTTTGCCGATTTCAGTTTGCTGCCCGTCTTGGGGTTTGCCGTTTGCCGAAATTTTATTTTTCGTTGCCTTTTACTATTCAGCCAGAAGAGATACTAACGATACTAGTCGTTTTCGCAGATGCGTTAGACACTCTAAACACTTCCTCTGTGAGCTCGAAGGGACTAACCGAATTCTTACGCTGGAAGAACTTTGTGGGATGTAACATAAATTATCTGAAAATTACGAATTGGGTGTGGATTGGTAATTAATGTGCACTAGACAGATATTGACAAATCGCTGCAGTTTTTTGATTCTTGAGCACTTTTTTCTCATATTGCGTAGGTCAGCTTTCGAGGTGCAGCTGTGTGCAAAGGAGCTCTAGAAACTGACATACTCAATTTGAAGAAAAAGTGTCTGAGGCGCAACTAAGTCTGTCTACGAGATGACAGCGCTCAACCCGACGTAAAAACGCTAACTGGACAAAGATTGCAGAGATTCCAAATAAGGCTGGCAATGCTACTAACAGGGTCAGGAACGACCCTCCGGCAATCGGAAAATTCCAAAAATTTGACGCCCTTCCCCAGCTGGAGCTATATTTTCGATACTTTTTTTCTGCACGGAAATAATTTAAAGTTTTCTAGTTTAAAACGATAGGAAGAAAAGGAATATGACCAGAATAGATTAAGACCCGACTTTTCGAATAGGTCGAAAATCGGCTTTTTTCCCATTTTTAGAATGATCGACATTTCCGAATTTCTCGAAAAAAAAAACTTTTCGATGGAATTTTTTGAATATATTGAAAATAATGTTTTTCGAATGATCGACTCTTTTTCGAATTAGTCGACAATCACACATTTTCGAATGATAGGCTTTTCGAATAAAATGCGGACTTTTTTGATCAATTGAAAAAACCGTCTACTCTTCCCTTTATCAATTTGAGCGGTACACGAAGACGTCATAGCCTAATATAGTCTTTAATTTCCGCAGCAGCTTCGTAAATTACTTACGCGCATATTTTCGAAAATGTGAGACGAAAAAAATGGTCTTATTGTAAGCAGAATATACTGAAAAAAAAACGTGGGAATGATTAGCTAAGAACAAAAATAAATCCATGACTCTGAGAGCTGGCTTCAGCATCTAGCGGTCATTGTCCAGTCGGGACTTGAAACCTGAAAAACTTGAAAATTTAACGGGTTTGAAATCAATTTACAGAAAAAAATGGGGAATCTTTCCATGGAAGATAACTAGAATTTTCTCGAGACGATTGTCAAATGAAATCTCAAGTAGGAGAGGATGTGTATCTGTTTGGAGGATTTGAGATTTATGACATCATTCTCAGGAGCGAAAATTCCTTGAGAGCGATTGACTTTTTGAAAAGGTCAAAAAATTCTTTTTCCGATTTGTCGACTTTTCGAATAAGTTGAAAACCGCACTCTTTCGAATGGTTTACTTCTCGACTTATCTGAAAATCAAGTTTTTCATATGATTGATTTTTTTTTCTGAATAAGTTGAGAATCGCGCTTTTTCGAGAAATCGACTCTGTTTTCTCGAATAATCGACTAAATCGATTCGATAGAAGTCGACTTTCCAAACCGGATGTTGATTCGATCATTTGATTAAGCCCAGGTATACTACCAACTAGGAAAAAGTAAACTGCAGTAGACTCTGCAATTTCCTCCAAACTGGACAGGAAAACACTAATCTCAGGGACTCATTAGCCATCGTGCACGCCCTCACCAGACGAGCGCAGAACCTCGCCTAAGGGGGTTTTTAGAGTTTTACCGCGTCGCGGCGCGATTTCAGGATTCATATGCGAATCGACGAGGGGCGCGTTATCGATCGATGCGCACAGAAAACATCTTATCGCTCCGCGCTGCGATGAAACTCTAAAATAGGCTTTAGTATGACTCCTGCCTTATACCCGACTTCGGCGATGGGTAGACTTTTGTAGAGTGCAACCATGGGTAAAGAACCGTGAGTCGGGTTGGCACCAGGGATGAGCGGAATTCCGATTTCCGATGGGTTTTGGCCTTCCAATTTCCGAAAAATGCCTGAAATCGCTGAAAAAGTCGGAAATATACACGAGATTAGAATCTGAAACTGTTTTTCTTGCCAACTTTCTAGAGGGTTAAAACCGTGCGTTCAATCCGAATTCGAGGTCAGGTCCGTTTTCATCTTTCGGAAAGCCACGGTCGATTAAATTTACATGAAAATTATTTAGTAAAGAAGAATAAGTCCAAGTTTTCTGATAGGAACAGTCACCAGAGGAGGGTTAAAGATTGCGCTGAACGACGATTTCCGATGGTTTTTGCCGTTTTGATTTTCGAAATTGAGAAGGTCGTTCCGATTTCCGAAACTGAGAAAAACATTTCCGCTCATTCCTGGTTGGAATCTGTCTTTAACCAGCTCACCAAGGATTAGCGTCGAATCCAATCTCTGAAGTCTGCCTGGCTGGAAGGCCAGCTCGAATCCGTGCTATTTGAAGACTGATACTTTTCCAAGAAAAATTATTCATCGAAAAAACGCTCGGGGTTATTGAGCAACCTAAAAAATAATGCAGCACGACCTTTGCTGTCACAGTTGTCAAAGCTGTTTCTGGTAGCAGTCTTAACGGCATTCTTCGAAGTCTTTCCATTGTAGGACGAGTTTTTTCGGGGGTTTTCAGACGGAAAGCTTTCTGAACGGACAATAGGAAGTCAACGTCCGGAGTCTGCGAAAGAACACAATCACTAAACGATTCACTAGTAGTTCCGGGGCCAGCATCGCCAACATTTGGAATGGCGCTGTGTCGTTTCATGCTTTTCTCTTTTCTGTCACAATACTATAGAACGAATGTGAATCTTGTCCCTTTTTTAAAGGCAGTGTTCATCATGATTTGCGTCTCCGAGTTTTTCATTTTTATACAAAACAATGTGTTGGCCTCCAAGTGTTACCAGAATTACGAAAAAACGGCGAGAAACGCATTGAAACGTCGTATTTCAGTGACATTAATATATAACATGGACTAGTTGTCCGGTTGGAAGAACATGTTCATGGTGGTTGTAAACAGTATAAAATGGGGCTAATCAGAAGCTGAGAAATATTTTTAGGCAAAACAGTTTTATTTAGGGTCCGAAGGAAAGGACGGAGCAGTAGAGAGTAGAGAATCGCAAGGGACGGGTCCACAAACGATTTCATTGTCGCAACAAACAGTTCCTGTGATACTTAAGAGGCGGGGTGATACTTAAAGATTTCATGTACTTCTGGTGCGTTTTTATTAATTTTTACGTCGCTTTGGTTCTATCCGGGGGCCACTTAATAAATATAGCGAATAATCTGAGAATTGAAGATTATCATGAACACTGCCTTTATTCAATTCTTCTGTCACTAGCTTGCACTGGGCCTTTGAAGGCAGTGTCCACGATAAAAACCATGTCTGATTTTTGTGTGGAGATCGGCAGCTGCGGGGCCTAGCGCAACCCTAACGTTGAAAAAACTGAGAAAAATGAGCTCGGAACGATCCCCTACGGCCCCAAAGTTGGACGCCCGTCAGCTCGTCACCCCCAGATGCACTTTTCACGCCCACCGACGTGAACAAATGAATGCTCGAGATTGTGAGACGAGCGATCGTCTTTGATCAATAGCCCCGTTCTTCCCTTTATTCCCAACTTCTCTCTTTACTCAGGTCAGCTCGCATACATCGGCTGCAAAAGACGGAAGTTACAAGCCTCGGACAACTCGTCCACTATGCTTTCCTAGCTCAATTTTTGAGGGGCCATAACTCCGTTCCTAGAAGCTCTTGTACGATTCCAAAATCATCATTGGAATCAGCATGTGACCGTCTTCAAGATAGGCGGGAAAGCAGGAAAACGATTCTTATCGTGAACACTGCCTTTAAAATAACCCTTTTTTTGCAGTTTCAACGCGAAACTATTAAAACCATCTAAAGTATTTTTATGCTTAATCAACAACTTAGTGATCTTTCGCTTTGACTCAAATCGCATCAAACTTTTGCACAAAGGGGTAAAAAGCAAAGTAAAACGGCCAACTAAACATTGGGAATCATTATAAATAACCTCGCTGAAACGCACGCTGTTCAAACCGGAAACGTTAAGAATCGGTAAGTTTTCCCCTCACCACAGATTATCGAAACACCTTGAAGGCACAGTCCAACCTCAAAGGTAATTTTTGCTATTTTGGTCCGGTTCCCGTCTATAGCAACCCTGCCAAGCGCGAACTCTCATTTCGCTCAAATAAATGAGAAAAAGCTAGGAAAAAGTCGATCACGCCCCCTTGAACGAAAAATGGGCAACGCCCACTGGCAGGTTTCCGACCCCAATAGGGAAGAGAAGCGCGAATGATTACATTCAAAATCTATGTTCTTTCTTTTGTTTTTGGTCTGGCTTTATATGGTGGCTTGCTTCAGCATTATTGCTGCGAACAACGAGAAAATACAGGCCCGAGACAACTCGTCCGCTAACGTCAACCAGTTCAAATTCCAAATTGTTGAGGAGCCGTAACTCAGCTTGCAGTGAGTTCTGGACGATTCTGGAGACACCATTGTGATCAGCGTGAAATTCGCTTTAAAATAGACAGAAAAACGAAAAATTGATTCTGAGCTTGGGCTGTGGCTTTAGGTCTTTATCATAGATACACAAAGGGAGAACAAGGAGATATGAAAAAGAACGAAGAAAATGGGAGTATTAAAGAAAAATGAGTTTTGTCGTTCGATAAGAGAGAGCGTTGCTACTAGCCCGAACATTTTATGTTTAGTTGGTACACTCTTCATATAAGAATATGTGAAGTTTCATTTCAATCTGTCGATTCATTCGTTGTTTACAAGCCATTCAGTGTCGACGTGTCACAGCAATGGAAAAATTGAATATCGTGCAGTGATAAAATTCTTATTTTTGAAAGGTGAAGCAAGAAAAGAAACTCACGAACGAATGTTAAAAGTGTATAATGTTTGTCCACCTACAATTAGAACAGCAGAAAGATGGGTTACTGAATTAAAACGTCGTACAAGCCTTGAAGACGATCCACGTGAAGGACGTCCGAAAAGCGCATCAACACCAGAAATCATAACCAAAATACAGGATATGGTTTTGGAAGATCGTCGATTGACTGAGAGAGATTCAGTAGAGGCTCTACACATCCCATTAGTCAGCGTGAGCCATATTTTAAGTGAAATTTTGAGTTTTAGTAAGCTGTGTGCACAATGGGTGCAGCATTCGCTAACAATGGAACAAAAACACATTCGAATGCGAGTTTCTCAGCAACATTTGGAGCGGTTTGAAAAGGATAGAGTGGATTTTGTGCGTTGATTCATCACTATGTATGAGACTTGGATTTTTTTGAATTTTTTTTGTTTTTTTTAATTTATTAATGTTCAGGGATGTTATACTGAATAATAAAGTGTCTTTTGAACTATAGAATGTGTTTTTCTTATCGAGCGACAAAACTTATTGAAGAACCTGGTACAGTAGGCTTAGTCGAAATACGCAACCACACAACCGCCTTTTATCATTGTCGTGGACTTTGAAGTCTATCCGAATGAGAATGTTCGTCCAAGCGGTCGGCGTGCGTGTCGAGTAGCCGACACCAAGGCATTTTCCTGCCTACGGCTGAGATGCAGCTGTCTGGGTTAGTATTCACTATTCGTTTGACATTCCTGCTAATCGATTCACAGGTCCAGAAAATACCTTCGCGACGGCCGATCAACACGCCCGCCGACCACCGTTTAGCGGATATTCTCCTTTGCTTTTCATTTTGGATGCATTTCAAAATCTTCGTTCTTCCAACATCTGCTTCGTGTCATCTTTCGTATCACTTCGTATCATCATGTCAAATCCAGGATAAGGATTATATATGTATAGGCCGTTGTTATAGAAAGCTCTGGTTGTGTATCCTTGTTAATCATGATTTTCCCCTGCCTGATATTCATACCTGATATTCACCGAAACTTATAAACCCTTCTAAATATTCTGATCTTCTTAGCTGCAAAACTATCCATAGAACTGCCCTGTGAAGTCCGTTTTGCGGAGAAGTTCTTATAGGGCATTACAGAACTAGGATTGCGGGAGAGGGGCTCTCTACACACATGGGGGGTTGTCCTGATTTTGCAGTTCGACACGTCACGCCAACCAATGCGAGCGAAGTGGTTCCGAGTGGAATTAGTGCCGCGTAAGGCCAGACGTCATCTTCCTCGGTGTGTAGAGAGCCCCTGTCCCTAGGATCGCCTCCGCTGCTCTTACTTCTGTCCTCTATCTCTCTCAAGTCCACAAAACGCCATGCCCGAAATCTGAAAAGAAGCGTCCGAAATCCGAAAAGACTTCCCTCAGAGGAGGTAGGCAGTGCAGAGATGGTAGGCTGCGTGAGGGCCACTTTTTTATCTAAAAAGTTGGCTCCGCACCTTCAAAACTTGCTCAGAATAGCTCGACAGCGTCCTCCCTAACTCGATTTAAAAAGCTGATTGGCAAGTTCCTGCAATAGACAGCTTAGCTTTCCACTGCACTGGTTGTTCGTACATTTAATGATGCTCCTTGTCCACCTTTTTGTCTCGCCTTGTGTTCCATCTATTGCGGGTTCATGCTTGTCGCATTTTAAAAATAAATGGGGGGGCACAAAGCTCATCCACTTGTCCACGAACGGCTGTATACTCCAGCGGTAGCTGATATGCTAGCTGCAAGCCACTGAAAGTGAAGAACTTCCTCGCCATTATCACCTTCTGGAACCTCCTAAAGTGAGGAATAGGCGACGTCGGGAAAGCTCAACAAACAGAACCCTCATCAGGCAGTCATGAGTTCGTTTAAAGGACAGCAGACATTCCGAGATGTCAACACTTGTCTAAAACATGACTGTTTGCTGACGAGGTAAACAAGATGCATACTCCGGGGTGATGATGACTGCAGTCAGAGAGAGTATCCTACAACTCCTCATAAGGTCCAGCATGACCGTTTCTGTCGTTTTTCAAGCACCTCATGAATGGGAATAGCTGAAAAACGCTATTGTGTTCAGTCTGAGTACCGTCATCATACCACCAGAGTCTAGTTTCGTCCAGCGTTTCAATACTTGTATTAGCACCGAACGCTGCAGGATGCAGTCGAGTGTGATATGGTTTATGCAGGTATCTGAGAGTTGCGGCCGAGAAATAGCCGGGAAATAGCCCACCAGGCTCCTCAGCGGCTTCTGGCGGGCTATTTCCCGGCTATTTCGCGGCTATTTCTCGGCTTTTCACGAAACGGACAAGAAGCAGCCGAGAAATAGCCGAGATATAACTGAAAAATACTCAGAAGTAAACAAAATTGACCAAGACGCAACCGTCGCAGGCGCGCCGAGCCACCATCTGGGGCCGCCAGCGCTTGGGCGGGGCCTCCAGAGGCTCAAAGAGGTCCAAGTACCTCAAACTTGGGTAATTGAACCGAAATGCTCCGTATATCTACCGGGAGAGCATTATTTCTCGGCTATTTCGCGGCGAGCAGTATTTGGCGGCTATTTTGCGGAGAGCATTATTTGGCGGCTATTCCTCGGCTATTTCGCGGCGAGCATTATTTGGCGGCTATTTAGCGGCTATTACGCGGCAAGCAGGCATTTCGCGGCTATTTCGTGACTATTTCTCGGTCGAAACTCTCAGAGGTGGCACCAGCTGCCCGACGAGGCCATGTGATCTTCCTTATACCGCGCCTTCGTTCTCTTACCTTGGTCGCAGAACATCATTTTGCACCACAGAATCGGACTACAGTTGAATAGATTCTTGTATTCAGGCACTTTTATGAAAGGGGCGGGGCGGGCTTAGCAGGCGTACTGGGCTAATAAAATCTTCACTTCGCGGCCGTTTTTATCGATTTGTGGCCTCTTTCCGTTGATTTCTCCGACCGTATCTCCTCTTGCATCTGTTAGCATAGTGTTTCACACTGAGAACTCGAGAACGAGAATCATGGTGAACCCTGCCTTTGAAGGCAATGTTCGCGATGAAAAAATTTGTGAAAAAACTCCAGAAAAACCAATTTGATCCGCAAAAAGCCGAAAGACCACGACGATTACGCAGCAAGAAACGAGCTAAAAATAGAGTTATTAAGATCCTGAGTTTTCAAATCGTGCACACGTGCACAGCTCCGCCCAAACAGATCGCAGCCTCATGCTGAGCAGTCAAAATCATCGACGTTCACGGGCAGAAATAACTGCGAATTCAGCTATTATAAACAGTTAAAAAATGAAAGCAAGCCCTTCATTCGATGTTTGACTCTGCGAGGACAGAAATATTTGAGCCGGTCATTCCGAAGTGTATTGTTCATTGATAGAATTCCGATTTCAAGACAGCTGATGTGCTTGATATTACAGGTCATCGATGCCGATAATGCGGAGTAGGATCGTCCACCGTCGAAAGACAAGAAAGTTCAGGCTTGAAATTTGGCCCAAAACAGAGTATTTTCGCAATTTTTTCTTATAGATCCTACCACTCTGAATCCAGAAAAGGGTTCAAAGAGGAGAAGAAGGCAGGTGTCGCGGATGCGACGGTGGCTGGCGGCGCACCGTGAGGCCCCGGCCTGTTCGCACTACGGCAGCCGCTTGAAGGCGGGGCATGTCCGCGTTCGCCGCGGTGCCCCGCCCGCCCCCCCTTTCCTCCGCGCTGCCTATATAAGGCGGCTGTCCTCGGTTCAGTGGTCTGCCCGGCGCCGGATGGCGTTGGTACTGCGCTGCTCTGGCAGCGATGGCCTATCAGGAGACCCCGGAACCGTGGGGTCCGTCCCCAGCTGAGGAAGCCGGCATCTGGGCGCCAGCTCGGCGTAGATCGAGCGGCCCGGAGGTTGGCGGAGGCCCAACGGCTTCTGGCATTAGTCGCCGCTAGGGATGTGCGGTTAACTAGTGGGAGAGGTGCGATACTACGCCACCACGTACTACGCTATGTATATAACGCCGTGGTAGTCTACGCTATCTACTACCCGCTGTGGGATGTGAGCTAATTGAACCGTTAACTGTAAGGCGAACCCAGTAGATGCCTTTAGGTGTTAGAGCCTGAAGGATTAAGGGTTATAAGTTACTTCTGTGAGCCGTGTACCTGTGTTGGTATTCATATAACGCGGCTATATCGGTGTCAATATGGTTGGCTTGTGTTGCTGTGCTATTACGCTGGTATTACGCGGGACTGTACCCCCATGGGCTCCCCATACCTGTTAGTTGGGTTACGTGGCTTGCTAGTGCGGCTGTCCCAGGTTAGTGGACAAGGTGACCCCCAGTGAACGCGTGGACTCCGCCTGCTTGAGGGGAGTAGGTTGCGAGATAACCTTGCGGTAACGTGGCGAGCTGACGGATGCATAGTAGCCATCGATGCGTGGCGATAGTGGGCCGGGGAACCAGGGATCTAGTGAGATCTTTCTAGTAGTTGGCCACACCACTGTCCAGGGTTATCATACCCGTGGGTCGGTCCCTGCGCGATGCCTTAGCATCGTGCTAGGTGACTATAAATCCCATCGCGTTCGCGACGGCAGGCATAATTCATCACGACCACTGCCTTCAAGAGAACTGCACTCTATCTGCTGGTCAAGACATGACTTATCTTCAGATGCCAACTTTGAGCATTAGCATAAAGCAGTGAAGATGTGGTTTGTCTCTGCAGACCTTATTTGATTGTGTCCATCAGGATGACAAAAAGATGAAGAGACGGAGCAGACATCTGATAGACTTTGAATGGAATTAGGGCACTCTGCCAAAGTTCCTAAAGGCAGAGTCCAACCTTAGGGGTATTTTTCGATATTACACTCCTGCTGCCGTATATAGCAACCCTGTCGGGCGCAAAATCTCAAATCGCCCAAATAAGCGAGAAAAAGTGCGGGAGAGGTCGACCACCCCCCAGAAAAGAAAGATGGGTAACGCCTATTGAAAAGTTTTCGCTCTCAATAGGGACAAGGTGTGAGATGAATTCTCTTCTGTTTTTCCCTTTTTTATTGGTTTAGCTTTACGTTTTGATCTGCTCCAGCGCGAAGGCTAAGCATGACGAGAAAAAACAGGCCCGAGACACCTCGTCCTCGAATTCTCTGCTGTTCAAATTCAGAATGCTCGAGGGGCTGTAGCTCCGTTGCTAAAGGATTCTGAGCGATTTTGGAGACTCCATTGTGATCAGCGTGAAATTTTCTCCAAGATCAGCAGAAAAACTGAGAAACGACTCCTAGTTTGGACTGTGCCTATAAGCAGGTGTAACTCGGATTTTCGGATTAGCTAGGGAACTCATCCGCTGAACGAAGCGGCCGAGAATTCAGTCGTACCTTCTACCTCATTCTGAGCCCCGGTCAAAGTAAGGTTTATCGGGATTATCATGTCAAAATCTTCTTATCACTGTTATATTCTGCCATGACTCATCTGAGCAAGATACGCTCTACACTACAAGCCTGTTATTGAATGAGAATGAGAAGGAAGAAGCCGAGACTGGTGATGATGGGTATGAATGATTATATGAGGAGGATATTGTGAGTTAGAGGGATTGAGAAGGAAGAGGAAAGTGTGGAAAAAGAGTACGTGTTGGATCGATCGGAACAGACAGATAAGGAAAATATATAAGGAGCGAGGATTAGAGATGAGAAGGGCAAGTTCTTCTCAAAAGATAAGTGCGGTCATTAGTCAGGGGGAAGCTGTGGTTTAGTGATGGATGTCTTCCAAAGTGAGACCGTGATAATATCTCGGAAGAGATTTATGACAACATGTTGGCATCAGCTGTTACATCAGTAGAGGTCAATTTCAGAGTTCTCTATTCGGGTGTGTAAACTATCGGTTTAAAGGCAGTGTCCACCATGAAAACCATGTTTGATTTTTTGGTGGAGATCGGCAGCTGCCGGGCTTAGCGCAACCCTAACATTGAAAAAACTAAGAAAATTTTGCTCGGAACGGTTCCCTACGGCCCCAAAGTTGGACACCCGTCAGCTCGTCGCACCCCAGATGCACTTACCACGCCCACCGACGTGAACAAATGAATGCTCGAGATTGTGAGATGAGCGATGGTTTTCTATCAAAATCCCCCTTCTTCCCTTCATTCTCAACTTCTCTCTTTACTCAGGTCAGCTCGCATACATCAGCTGCAAAAGACGGAAGTTACAAGCCTCGGACAACTCGTCCACCATGCTTCCCTAGCTCAATTTTTGAGGGACCACAACTCCGTCCCTAGAAGGTGTTGTACGATTCTAAAATCATCATTGGAATCAGCATGGGACCGTCTTCAAGATAGGCGGAAAAGCAAAAAAACGATTCTTATCGTGAACACTGCCTTTAATCCCACAGTCGGCTGAAATACAAAAATACCCGTGAAAGCACTAGGGACTTTCTCTTCGGAAGCATTCAATATTTCGCGTTACGCTCATGATTTATTCCCGAATCCTCGTGGGAACGTTGACAAGACCAGTAATCGATCACTTATCCTTCCATAGAGTTGCACTTCTTTCAATCCTTCTGCCGCTCCAGCGTGAGTTTTCTGGCCTGATTTCCATTTCGAGGTGATGAGGAACATAAGTTTACCAACAGTCCATGTTGGAAGAATATAGCTTCTAGCGAACCGAAATATCTAGTCTGCAATATGGCGTTGCATCCTCGGTTCAGAGCCAAATTCGCACTGTTTCCTCGCACGCTTGTGCGTAGCGAGGGTAGAGAAAGCGAGAAAGGCGGGGAGAAGGAGACGCAGTGTACGCGCGCAGATGCACGCGATGAACGAAAAAATTCACTCGGAGACAGAAGATACGTATTAGGTTGATGCAAAAGTTTCCGGATATTTCACGACTTTGAATAAAAAAACATTAACTTCAAAACCAAACAAGGCTCACCCAACAAAATAATTTCCATCTCATTCAAGGATCTTTCGTCACCGATTGGGCAGATAATGAATTCTCGACGCGTGGAACTCTGGCTGTTCCGAGTCGAAGCATTCTCCTTAAAAGGGAAGTATACAAAGCGTAGGTCGGATCTGCCAAAACGACTAGTGTCGTAAGTATCTCTTTTGGCTCAATAGTAAAACAGCGCAGTATCCCGCCCCGAGCCGCAGGTTCCAAGAAGTTACAAGCTTGAAAAGCTCATTTTTTGTGCTTTTTGTACCTTCCAGAAAGCGCGTTAGTCTTTGGAAAATCCGGAAACGGAACTCATAAATGTGTTCAGCACCCAAAAACTATCCCTCCCAGCAAATTTTGGGTAAAGGCACATTTTCCGTACTTTGTCCAGACTGACAGCGTTTTGGACTGGTACGGATTTCCGGTTGGGCGTTTATTTCTACCGATTGAGGGCTCTGGAAGCGTTTTGGAAAAATTATTCCGATTTGAATTCAAATTCTCCCAGGGGGGAGTTTGGTCGCTGATCACGGATCTGTGGTTTATTAGTCGATTTTTCAAAGTTTTTGGCTAATTTCGTTTGAAGCTTCCCAACCGGGGAAAATTCGAGGGAAAACGCCACTTTCGAGATTTTCGGTTTTCTACGATAGATATGTCTCAGAATTATTTGCTGATGCTTATTTGGAGTGCTTAACACGAATCTGGAGTCCGTTTATCGATTTTTTTTGCAGATTACGGTAGATTACGATGGGTATACGGTAGTTTGGTCAAAATCTAAAATTTTACTCAAAATTTGTATACGGGGGTTATTCGGGGTGGAGAGTACGGATTTAACGTCTGTTTGTCGATTTCCAAAAGACTAAGGTGGGCTTTGTCCCCTAGATGACATGCTACCTACCGTAACCTACAGCAAACCTCAAAATTTTGACAAATGGTCTCCAGATTCGTGTTAATCCGAGAAATTTTTTCGAAACTCCAAAAAAAATTTCCTGGCTACGCGAGGCTTAAAAAATGTCCATAACTTTTTTGAACCTGCGGCTCGGGGCGGGATACTATGCATTTTTACTATTGAGTCAGAAGAGATACTAACCATACTAGTAGTTTTGGCAGATCCAACCTACGCTTTTTATACTTCCCTTGTTAGGCCATTTTGACTTTGTCATCGTGAGTGAACTATTTTCCATACAGGAAAAGCTGCATTAAGCGGAACAGATGGTAGTCGGAAGGGGCAAGCAAGATCTGGGCTATATGGAGGGTAAGGAAGAACTTCCCACTTCAGGTCCAGCAGTTTCTGTCGGGTCATCAGAGATACGTGTGGCCGAGCATTGTTGTGAAGAAGGCGAACAGAAACTGCTGGACCTGGGCTGGGAGTTCTTCCTCACCAACCATATAGCCCATATTTTGCCCATTCCGACCACCATCTGTCCCGCTCGATTCAGCTCTTCCTGGATGGAAGACAGTTCACTAACGATGACCAAGTCAAAATAGCCTTAGATGAATACTTCTACTCGAAACAGCCAGAGTTCTACGTGTCGGGAATCCACAATCTGCCCGATCGGTGGCGAAGAATCCTTGAATGTGATGGAAATCATTTAGTTGGGTGAGCCTTGTTTGTTTTTGAAATAAGTGTTTTTTACTCACAGTCGTGAAAAGTCCTGAAACTTTTGCATCAGCCTAACAAAACTGCGTTCATCCCTAAATAATGAGGCAATATCGGCGCCACGGAATGTTGCTCTTTTACAATGGTCCAGTTTCCTGTCATTAAAGGAGAAAAGAAGAAGAAGGATGTAGAGGAGTAAGAAGTTGATAAAGTCCGTTTCGCCTCTGCCCGCAGACGAACCTTACCAAACAATTCTGCCGAGGCTCCTCAGTGAGGAACAGAATTGTCGATGAGAAACAAATGAGAAAGCTGAGCCACAAGCGGAAATTGTTAGCAAGAATAATGAAAGGAAACTGAGTGAGAAAGAAGAGGTGCGGAAAAGTGGTAGAACAATGAAAGTCCAAAATGGGGAAAGGTCAGGTCCAAAATCAATGTGGAATCAATAAAGTCGTATGGTGTAGGTCGTTCAACAATAGCAGTAGCTGGAATAGAACAGAATTCGAGACTTTAGTGTAGCTAATATTCGAATTTATAGAATAGCAACGACAAGTTTTTTTAACATGATTGTAATCATCTGGCAAAAGGAACTTATATGAAATTTTTTTGTTGCGATAGATGCATTTGACTATGTTAACGACAATGAATTCTGAAGAGTATCCATTGTTTAATAGTGAGTTTTTCAATTCTTTCAATTTATCTATGAAAAACTTCACATCAGAGCAGACATTGGCTATCCTCAAGGCCTCTGTGTAAATTGTTGAGGCCTTGATGATAACAGAAACTGCAGAATCTGATTGTGGGAACTTCTTCACTATGAAGTCAAAGTCATCTGTTTTATTGTATAAATTGGTCAAATTAAGCCTCGACGAATCACCGCTTTTCGCCTGAGCGTCGATGACGGTGACGGCGGATGCCTGGTCAGAGAATTAATCGTTTTGATGCCTTGCTAAGGGCCATAATCCTCCCGAGTAACGCGATATTTGTTGCAGAGCCGTCTGAGGCTTCGTCTCATGTGCTAAACAACAACACTGACGATAATAACAACTAAGATAACAACATAAACAACAACATTCGTAATCCCTCCCACAAACCCTTCGAGAGGTGCCAGGGTCAAGCTCAAGGTGGCCCGTGAACCATACTGAGCTCAATCCTGTCACTACTCCATGCCCGCTGATGTTGGATGTGCAGGGTTTTCCGCCCAGTACACAACGGAGGGGCCCGGTAGAATGCAGTACTGCTCGAGTGATCCCGCTCCTTCTCAGTTGTCGAAAATATTCTCCATTTCGGAGTAGAAATTAATTCTGTTTCTCGTGTGCGTCTGCGCGCGTATGGTGCGTCTCCTTCTCCCTCACACTTTCTCGCTGTCTCTCCCATAGCTCCGCATAAGTGCGCGGAGGAACGGAGTAATTTTTGCTCCGAATCAGAGGATAACTACAGTGAAAACATGTTTTGGAATTGTTCACATTCTCTCTTGTTTGCAAGTGAAGAAAGTAATCATGGCTTGTTCTGCCTCTGCTTACAAGGGAAGTGTTTAATCGGCATATTGCAGCTGGAATGAGGGAGTAACTTGTGGATATCTACTGGTCCACTGTAAAATTTACCAGGTTGTTCAATAAGTTTTGTCGTTCGTCAAGAGAGGGCGTTGCTACTAGTCCAAATTTTTTTTGTTTTGTTGGTACACTCTTCATATGAACGTATGTGAAGTTTCATTCCAATCTGTCTATTCATTCTCTGTTTACAAGCCATTTAGCGTCGCAGTGTCACAGCAATGGAAAAAATTGAATATCGTGCAGTGATAAAATTCTTATTTTTGGAAGGTGTAGCACCAAAAGAAATTCACGAACGAATGTTAAAAGTGTATAATGATTGTTCACCTACAATTAGAGCAGTGGAAAGATGGGTTGCTGAATTTAAACGTGGTCGTACAAGCCTTGAAGACGATCCACGTGAATGACGTCCAAAAAGCGCATCAACACCAGAAATCATAGCCAAAATACAGGATATGTTGTTGGAAGATCGTCGATTGACTGAGAGAGATTTAGTAGAGGCTCTACACATCTCATTAGGCAGTGTGAGCCATATTTTAAGTGAAATTTTGGGTTTTAGAAAGTTGTGTGCACAATAGGTGCCGCATTCGCTAATAATGGAACAAAAACACATTCGAATGCGACTTTCTCAGCAACATTTAAAGTGTTTTGGAAAGAGTAAAGTAGATTTTGTGCGTCGATTCATCACTATGGATGAGATTTTTTTTTGGATTTTTTTGGTTTTTTTTTAAGTGTATTAATGTTCAGGGAGCTTATACTGAATACTAACGCATATCTTGAACCATAAAATTGTGTTTTTCTTATGGAACGACAAAACCTGGTAGTGCTTGAAACTTCGCCCAAACCCTAGGAGTCATAAGCACAATGCAGCAAGTTACTTTAGATAAATGCGGCTAAGTTAGATAGTTTGTTCAAAGTTACCGAAATGGCCTGTTATTTCCAGGAAAAAAAGTGAAAGCGGATATCATACGCAAACAACACCCCTAGACATAGGTTTGGGAAATGTTTTGACGTCTTTATTCGGAAAAACAGAATATGAGCCATTCCTATAGGATACCAGAGGTCACAAAAAACCACCTCCCCGTCCTGGGCTAGAGGCTTCTGTCTTTTGGGTGCAGAAAACCGATTTCATGTCTATTTGCAATCTAATTCAGCCACATTCAGCTAGTCGTAGAAATTTCCGCCAAAATTACTTCTTTTGATTCGTAAATTCTTCTGGTTGAAAACAAATTATGGGTTGAGAGTGAATCGGAAAAATCAAACGAAAAGGTCATAGAAAAATTCGAGCAATCAGTAGCATGACACCTTTCAATGAATGAAAATATACTACATACATGTGTTGATTGAGCCTCTTCAAAGATTTTACAATCTGTTTTGTATTGTGAATTGGCTACATTCCGTGCTAGATTACTTCATAAGACATGCGACCCAGCAAAAACAGTGTTTACGACTTCGCGGAAAAAAGTCGAATTCTTCAAAGGATTCTCCATATGTGCCCGTAATCACAGCCTCCGAGTCGCTCAGCCTACAAGACAAACAGTTTACGGCAACGGGAAAAGCGCTAGTGCTGTTGCGTACTGTGCTTCTCCGGGACAAATTTCGGTCCGCGATTGCGTCTCGACACGCGTTGCGGCCGCACGCTCTCGATTTGCAGTTTTCTCCAATTTGGTTTAGTTTACAGTTAAAAACCCACCCAGAATCAACAGATCGGCGACTGCGGCGCTGCAAACTCTTCCGACTCGAAAGCGCGCGGCCGCAAAGCGTATCGAGACGCAATTGCGGACCGGAATTCGGCCCAGAGAAGCACAGTATTTCCACTAGGCGTATTGTACGTTGCAGATGTTCAGCCTTAACTGACGGCAATTTTGCCATTTTTCTCCTGAATTTCGAAGAAAAAACACCGAGATTGTGGGGAAACGTTGAGTTTCTTGGCGTTCTCGGCTAGCGTACATCGTAATCGACGCGGGTTCGCTGCTGCATCCTCGCGGAGCTGGCATGGTTCTAACGCGAAGCCGCTGCGGTACTACCGCGGAATGTTGCGGCGCTTTCGAGGCTCAAGGCACTGCAACAGTATATTGATGATCGGTGCTACCGCGGAACTATAGCGGCACAGTCGAGGGTCGCTGTGCTTTCCCGGCACTGACGCGGCAAAAGTTCTCAGAGGCGCTCCCTTTCTGATTTCTATGAGCCAGGGAAGGAATTCTAATAGTGTCATCTGATGAATGAGAACTTTTTTTATTAATGGAAAAATTATTTCATTTCCTATGTAATCCACGTTTAGTCTAAGAGCCTTTTCCCCAAAACCTACAGATGGTATTTTATTTTTCCCAGTTTTTTCAAACTTCATCAAAGGCAGCGTTAGCGCAAAGAATCCGTATCTCATTTTTTTGGGGGGCCTACGAGGCAATGGAATTCAGCCGAAATATCTCAAATTCTCTCAAATTTGGAGGAAAAAGTTTTTCAGAAGCCCCATAGCATTCAACTTCCCGCCTCTCACTCCTATCTTGGTATGTTTTGTTTCATACACACATATCGGAAATCGTCGCAGTCGATTTTGCAAACTAATCATACTTTTCGTTTTATGAAGAACTTTTTAAAAATGTGTAACATTTCTATGAACAACAATCGTTTAGGTTTAAAAAAAAAGTTTGCATTCCGGGGGTCGGAACTCCTTCTAAGGACCCTTGCCAACGGTCTGCTGTACTCTGGTCGGAAACCGTATATTTTCGCCCCATGTTTTTGTCTGACTGAGTCTGAAATTTTGGATTCTGTCCGGAAATTGAAGAATGGAAAGGCAGGTGGAGATGACAAAATCACTGCTGAAATGCTGAAAGCTCTGGGATTCGTAAAATGACCAACACCATCCGTGCTATATGGATGAGCGAAAGGATACCCGATTCGTGGAGACATGCGATCATCGTACCTCTTCACAAGAAGCTATCCGTCACGGATCCTAGGAACTACAGAGGAATCTCTCTACTTCGTGTCATGTACAAGGTTTTAGAACGTATCATTCTCGAGCGACTCATCAAACATCGTGAGGAAACGATCAGAGAGGAGCAAGCCGGTTTTCGACATGGAAGATCGACCATCGACCAAGTGTTCGTTGTGAGAAGAGTAATCGAATCGTGGCAGCGGTATTCGAAGCCATTACAGCTTGCCTTCTTTGACTTTGAAGCCGCGTTCGAATCTCCTCATCGTTATCGATTGCTCAATGCTCTGCGAGCAGATGGAGTCCCGGAAAAGTATGTTCGATTAATCGAGGACATGAACAAAGGAACAACAGCAGCAGTTCGTACACCTGTCGGATTTACGTCAGCTTTCGAGGTGAAAACAGGAGTAAGGCAAGGAGCCGTTGCAGGACCTTTTCTTTTCAACTTCGCCGTTGATGACATCATGCGTAGAGTTGCAGAACAGTTTCCTGCGGATGTGATCCTAACACCATCAGGACGCTCCCTTGTCGACCTGGAGTACGCCGACGACATTGTGTTATTCGCTGAAAACAACGCAAAACTGCAAAGGATTGTGAACCTCGTTTCGGAGTATGCCGCAGCCTATGGACTTCGTCTTCGTCCCGACAAATGCAAGCAGATGTGGGTCTCTCAGAGGCCTTCAACTGGAGTTTGTGTGGACGGACAACGTATCGAACTGGTGGACGATATCTGTTACTTGGGCTGTTTGCTGAAGAACGATGGTAGTTATGCAGCGGATATTCGACAACGATGTGCAAAAGCTACGTCTGCATTTAATTGTCTAACCAAGTGTTTGTGGTCTACCACCATCGCGAAGGAAGTCAAGTTGCGCGTCTACCTATCCGCTATTCGCCCTATCATGATGTACGGATCGGAGACGTGGGCAGCACCGAAGACACAGATGGAAAGGTTGGATTGCACGGAAAGGAAGCTTTTCAGGCGTTTGCTTGGATATTTCTGGCCGCGTGTATGCCATAACGAAGACCTTTACAAGGAAATCGACGCAGTACATCAACGCTTGACACGAGGGAGGTGCCAGCATCTCCTAACGCCATCTCAAGCAGCAATGGAAAGTCGACTTCGACTGCTCGGGCATATACTGAGAAGAACGCCGGATCGTCTCGTACAACACGCTTTAAGAATGCTTCCAAATCCTGTCTGGAGACGGCCACCTGGGCGTAGGCCAATGTTCTGGACGGATGTGGTTAAAGAGGATTTGAAGTCACTCGGCATCGAAAGACAGTTCAGGCGCGATGTTTCGTTTCGCAGGAAATGGAATAGTGACAGCTGGAATGTGTTCAAATTGTGGCTGAAGACCGTGAAAAATGGACACGGCTGACTATTAGGATGGCACACCTCGGTGAAGATGCGGAATGACCGCGTCAGGCGAAAGCCAACCGATTAAGTCATGCAGGTCAAGTCATGTTTTTGTCAGTGTTGTTTGAAAAGGATTTGAAGGGAGATAATGCGATTCCGAGCTAATGTGCACTCTTGAGATTTGCACTGTAGCCGCTGGCCATTTAGGTTCACTGGCTGCCAGTTCCGTCTGCACCAGCACTCAGATTCGAGCATGTGCTTACCCAAAAAGATGGCGAAGCAGCAGCAGCGGCTTTTAGGCTACTTGTTGTTTTTCGTCCATCAACTCTCCGTGCCTCTAACTCTATTTCATTCATCTCGCTCTTGTTCTATGTCTGGAGGGATATCTCCGTTTTCACTCCGTCAATCTCTTTCTTTTCGACGCCATATAGAGCTCTAGCTATTGAGGAGGGGGGGGGGGCTATTGCTAGCGCATCATCATCTACTACTTCCATCTACATACATCTCCCCTTCATAGACCACTCAGTAACTCATCGATTCACACATTTCTGACATGCTCTCAGACAGGGAATGTGTGTGTGTGTGTGGCGGGGTGGGAGATTATGTGTGGAGGGGATTCACATGGATTGCCTAAATCAGGGATGAAGCCCCGTAGCAGCAGCCACTGAGCAGCTGCGTCCTGCGCGTTGATTATCGCGCTGTTTGTGTGAACATAACAACGTTTGAAACTCTTTGAGAGCCAATTTCATTCCCCTGGGGTATGTCCTGACCTAGCCTGGGATTGGGTGAGGTACATACTGCGTTTTCATTTCTCCAGAGTCCTATTTCTCCTCTCGATATTTCATTTTATATGCTCGTTATGACGCCCTTCTTATGCAAAGTAATGAATAAATGCATAACAAGAAGACAAGTATTGACTTATCCCCCAGTGGCACACTTGCTGGGTTGAGGCTTTCCTGCATGACGGCTATATCCACGAAGGTTTTCCTATGTCGAGAGTTTTTTCATCGCTGTTGAGTTAAAAGGACATGAATTGTAGTCGTTTGAAATAAGCATTCCTTCCTCTTCCGGCTAAGTACTTCTGCTGGAGTGAAATACCAGGTTGCTTAATAAGTTTCGTCGTTCGATAAGAAAAACACAATTTTATGGTTCAAAATACACTTTATTTATCAATATAATCTCTCTGAACATTAATACACAAAAAAGAAACAAAAAAAAATTCAAAATTTTTTTTGAATTAAAAAAATCACTTTATTTAACAGTAACTCTCTGAACATTGATACACAAAAAAAAAATTCAAAAAAATTGAAAATTTTTTTTTGAATTAAAAAAAATCCAAGTCTCATCCATATTGATGAATCGACGCACAAAATCCACTCTATCCTTTTTAAAACGCTCCAAATGTTGCTGAGAAAGTCGCATTCGAATGTGTTTTTGTTCCATTGTTAGCGAATGCGGCACCCATTGTGCACACAGCTTTGTAAAACCCAAAATTTCACTTAAAATATGGCTCACACTGCCTAATGAGATGTGTAGAGCCTCTACTGAATCTCTCTCAGTCAATCGACGATCTTCCCAAACCATATCCTGTCTTTTGGCTTTGATTTCTGGTGTTGATGCGTTTTTTGGACGTCCTTCACGTGGATCGTCTTTAAGGCTTCTCACGTTCAAATTCAGCAACCCATCTTTCTACTGTTCTAACTGTAGGTGAACAATCATTATACACTTTTGACATTCGTTCGTGAATTTCTTTCAGTGATACACCTTCCGAAAATAAAAATTTTATCACTGCACGATATTTAATTTTTTTCCATTGCTGTGACACGGCGACACTAAATGGCTTGTAAACAAAGAATGAATTGACAGATTGAAATTGAAAGTGCATTCCTTCCTATATCTAATGCTCCTTATTGCTATCCGTAAACCCCTAATGCCCTCGAACATCATACTCAACCCATTCGCAATGTGACCCACCGGGCGGCATGCACGTACGCGGCAGGTTAGGTTGGGGTTAGGGGTCGTTTATACTACCGCCGCGGCGCGGCGAGATGCAATACAGCCGTATCGATCAAGCAGCGCCGCCTCGCGGCGCCGCGAGGCGTTTAGAGTTTTTCTGCTCGAAATCTTCCAGATGCGCCGCACGCGGCCGCCGCCTGGGTGCTGCCGTGCCGCCCGGGGAGCGGAGGCGGCGCGGCGGCCGCGTGCGATCCTCTTCAACGTCACATGCTTTTTTGCTGATATTTCATATACATTCTCAATTTGGTTCCTCTGAGTGATCGCTAAAATTTCTTCCGATGTCCTGGAAGTTGTTTAGAGTATGCTGGGTTGTGAGTTCTTTTTTTTTGCTTTTAAAATATTTTTTCTATAGAGAAAAATTTTCAAAAGACTCCATCTGCTTTCGAGTGCGGTGTTATGATACAAAAGATTATAAATGTTTCTTCTGCAGAAGAAATCACTCATTACAATCGACCTTGTGCTATGTCAGAGCTACTCCAGGCTGTGTTTAGCGTCATTCTGCGACTTCGCCGCGTCAGTTCGTCGCAGCTCGATTATACATCATAGTGGCGCGATTTTCGCGCGGCGCGCCGAGCCGCCTCACTTTTCTCCGCGCCGCTCCGCGGCGGAAGTATAAACGACTCCTTAGGCAGGGTTTGGGGCGTCGGCGCGTTTGATCATTGCTGTGCGAGTGCTGCAGATAATCAATAGTTGGGGTCTCAACCAGGGATGAGCGGAGTTCCGCATTTCGCGTTCCGAAACCCGCAGTTTCGCGCATTTTTGGCATTCCGCGGTCCGCATTCCGAAAGCCGCAGAAAACGCCGCGGAATGCGAAAATATCGGGTCGTCTGGGACTTAAGAAAACACTGGATGATTTCTTAATTTTTTCGCGTTTCGCGTTCCGACAACCGCATTTCCGCGCAATTCCAGGCGTTTCGCGCCCGATTTCCGAAACTCTAGAAATAAAATTTTTGTTCTGAAACCCGAAAACCGATTTGCGAAGTTTCATATTTTTATTCCGCTCATCCCTGGTCTCAACGGGGTTTCGGCTGCCCCACCCTCCTGCGTAGGGTTTGCGAGGGAGCGATTTTTCACCGCTAGCCTAACCCCCTTTTAGTCCTCGCGCTGTTAACATCAAACGCGCCGACGCTCCAAACCCTGCCTAACCCCAACCTAACCCGCCGCGTACCTCCATGCCCCCCCCGGTGGGTCTGGCTTTCCGAAAATCGAGATTTCGACTTTTCGTCGTAACACGGATCAAAGTGATACATTCGGGAAGCTAGGGGCATATTTAGAATCAGCATTGAGAGCCCTTCTTTTTGAGCACACACATTTCTTGACCTGCAAACAAGGCATATAGTGTTGACAGAAAAATCGAGTGAACGAAAACACCACCGACGTTCCTTTATCAGCTCAAACGGTACCAATCGACCTGGGACATGGCCTACAACTTTACTTTCTGATTCCCTTCCAAATAAGCATTGCGGCAGCCTGATCAGTAAAGGTCAATTTTTGATACCCTTCACAAGTGCTAAGTTCATTCTCGCTTCAAACGAGACCAGGGTAAGAATTGTGTGTGTTCAAAAAGAAGAGCTCTCCATGCTGATTCCAAATATGCTCCTAGCTCCCCGAAAAAGTCACTTTGAGCAGTGTTATGACGAAAAGTCGCAATTTCGCGACACTTTCGCGGACTTTTTTAAGTAAATTAGTGTGAGTAATGTACCTCGTATTCCGTCAGTGGCTCGGCTTTGACACCTGCTCAAAAAAATTAAGACAATTCACCTGCAACATAAAACCTCAAAAACAAGTTACTTGTAACATATCTAAGCCAATGTAAGTTACTTGCGACTTATATTGTGCCATTTAGGTTACATGTAGCATATCGGAGGCGCATTGCACGCGGTTTTCTGTCGATATGTTGCATGGAACTTAAATGACTTGAGATAAGTCCAAGCTACTTACATCAGCTTAGATATGTTACAAGTAACTTGTTTTCGTTTTTCTCAGAGGATAGTGCGTTCAGCGCGTCTCCGATGTGTTACATGTAACTTAAATGGCACAAGATAAGTCGCAAGTAACCTAAGTCGGTCAAGAAGACATTTTTATGAGAGCATACGACACACTCTTGGGGTCAGGCTCAGGACGGGGGCTGCTGTTGTTCAATTACCCAAGTTTGAGGTACTTCACCGCACAGTAGCGGGGAAGGCCACGCACAGCATTTTCCGCTTAGCGTGTGGTCTGAGATGGTTGAGGACGTACTCTCTGCGTCGGGTGATGGCCACTTACGGTGAATATATAAGCGTAAGTTACATGTAATATTAGTGTAACTTACATGTAATATAAATGTATGTTCAATGTAATATAATTATAAGATACTTGAGACATTCAAGTAAGTTACATTTATATTACAAGTAACTTGTTTTCATTTTTCTGACAATGAGTATGGTAAATGAGGCAGCACCCTCCACCCCAATTCACTAATTTTTCTAGGGTTCGCCTTGCGCAGTTCGGTCTTGCATTGCCGTGTTGGGGAATGACGCCTTTTCGGTTGGCAATCGCTGACAATTTCTCAATCAAAGACTGATTGACTCGCTGCAAATGTTCGCTGTCGAGGTCCGCATTAACAGTCTGTCCAGGATTCAGCAATTCAGAATGAACATTGCCGCGAATGCTCCACCGAACACACAAAAGCGCCTTTTTGTGGTGTACAACTGACTCAGACGTACTCCGAGGCATTTCATTTGGAGAGAGCCAGTGCCCTTTGCGTTTTGGGTTACCGTATTTTCTCTTTTAGAAGTACATGTACTTCTAATACTCAGACCCCAATTTTATATGTACTTCTATTAGAGGTGTACTTCAAATAGAGGCTGTACTTCTATTTATCAGACCTCTCTTTTCGGTGCACTTCTATTAGAGGTGTACTTCTAATAGAGGGTGTACTTCTATTATTCGGCGCAATTTTTGAATTTCCAATGGATCGGTGACTTACCACAGTGAAATGATAGTCGAGAAGAATTCTAGGCTCCAAGTGTCGAAAAACGGTAAAAAATGAGCCAGGAGTAGCAAAATAACAGCTGCAAACAAGCGTTTTGGTGTCCCAGAACCGCCCGGTGCTCCACTTCCGCCCCTCGATGTGAACTAATGAAAACTCAGATTACAGGAATAATCAAGTCAAGGAAGTACTGATAAGTGAGCTGATCGCTTGATTGCGCCTTCATAGCGGTCAATTCCTCCACGCCCAAGAATCAGCGTAAAAAGGGAGGGCCTACTTTGGTTCAAAAACGCGTTGTTTTTCGTGGTTTTTAAGCATGCCTTGCTATACAGGACAAGAGACTTTCCGTAACCAGAGATGATATTGGAAGTGAAATTTATTGTGAACAGTGCCTTCAACTGAGCGCCTTACGAGCCGTCCAGAGCGATGGAAAAGCGCGGTTCTTGAACGACCTGACAACAGCTTTTCCAGAAGCAAGTTTTTTGCGTCCACAATCCACTATAGGTAAAGTCTACCACTGGCGGTCCCTGATTTCCTCGTCGTATAGGCGATTTCTATACATAAATGATCCAATCTTCGTAACGCTGGGAAATCTTGGTTTTTCAAGCTCCGCTAAAGTCAACGTTTAGGGCCAAAACAAGTCGACTTTGATCGACTAAAACCCAATCAAACAAAAAGATTTGTAAGGAACCTAAATAAACTCCCTGCATTCGCCGCGAGTAACACCAATGAAGAACTTTAGCTCTGCGATTTTCCTGATCATTTGAAGTCCGCTGAGGTTTTATCGTAAGTTGTCCCATACAAGCAATCTTTGACCAGGAAAGGGATGGCCGATAGTTTTTTTTGTGAATATTCGAACCTCACATTATCGAAAAAAAATCTCAGGAAAACTGGTCTCTCTTAAATGCCACATTCGTTTTGCCACTCACTTACCCAAGAACCGGGGGTCCCCTCCGAAAAGAGGTGTACTCCTAAAAGAGGTGTACTTCAAATAGAGGGTGTACTTCTAATACTCAGACCTCTATTTTATATGTACTTCTAATAGAGGTGTACTTCAAATAGAGGGTGTACTTCTAATACTCAGCCTTCCCTTTTAGGTGTACTTCTATTAGAGGTGTACTTCAAATAGAGGTGTGCTTCTATTAGAGTAAATACGGTATCTTGCACAACCTATTTCTCATTTCCTGGGATCAAAGATCAAAAAACGCTTCTGTGTTGTGTCGTTGAAGCGATAAGTTGCATGTGATTGATTGGTTAGCCTTGTTCTTCTCGGACAGGTTACAAGGGACCCGAACACCTGCTCTGCTTATCTTCCCAATCTGCCTCAAATGTTCTTGGATCCTCAACCAAGGTTGGTTAAGACTTTTTAACAATTTTCCGATTGTCTGACATGGGATTGATCGAGACTGCAGATCAACTATTAGCATGCACAGAAGCGACATTTTTCCCGGTCCCCCTAATAACAGCATTTTAAAAATCATCAAAATTTGCATTTTTTCTTGGAAACTTGCCCTCGGTGAGAGGTCCCAGCCACGTTTCTCGAGGTTTTTCGGAGCTCGAGTACTGGACCTCAATTCCGTGTTCAGGGTCCGAAAGACCCCGAGAAGCAAGTTTGGAGCCAAAATTGTTCCCCAAATTTGTCATTCCCGACTCACTACGGAATACCACATATTACATCTTTATGGCCATTCCCCATCGTGACACCAAAGCGGTCGTAGTTGAAGCAACATTTGATTCCCCAGAGAGCTAGATGATAGCAGCAAAACAGAGTCGCGGAGATTCTTTCAATAGCCCGAATTTGGCATTTTCTCAGAAATCGCAACTCCAAATTGCAATTTTCCTTATTCGACGACTCGCAGACACAGAGCTCTGAAAAACAGACCATAATTTGCAAATCTTATATCATCGAAGAGGGAGTCGCCCATAGTTCTGGATTTGATTGATCTCTGGTTGTTCAAAATCGGTTCATAAAGAAGAAACAGAAGTTATATGTAATTCTAAATAATGAAATCGGCCTTATTGAGGAACTTATTTCTATTGACAAAAGGGCCGGCAAGCGACAAACGGAAAAAGGAAAACCTCGTGCAAAAAGCGATGCGAATACTCGAAAATTAATTGTAAAACATTGCTATTTCTTCATGTAAACTTCTTATTCCAATAACAAGATGAAAAAAAATAGTTTCAAGAAACTTCACAAAAGGTTGAACTTTTAAGTACAAAACCTGATATGAAAAACAGCGCCGAAATGAGTATTGTACTGAAAACTGGTCATAAGAATATTGTGGTGTAAGAATAGAAATTTTTCGAGGTTCTTTGGTGTCAACCTTCTTCGGAGGTCTGGAGCGTTGACTCCAGCGATACTGAATAGGCGCTCGCCTTTTGAAGAGGTACCTGGAGCAAACCGATACTGAGGAGCAAGTTGTTCTAGCAAGGGGTAGCCCGTGGACGTGTGTGGTCTGGACGCAATGACATGCTAATTACCAACTGTTTTCTAGAAGGTTCTATCAGGCCGTCCAATAATTCCTGTCCGAAAATTTTCAAAATTCTATAATTTTCCTTAGAAGTGTTATAATCTCAGGCAAGTGTAAGAACCTTCTTGAAGGTTCTCAAAAGTTCTACGCTAGGGGTATACAAGGCGCAGTCGCCGCGTCTAGCTACCAGTACAAGCTAAAATGGACCAAGAACGAATTCGTACGTTCGTGTACTACGAGTGGCTGCTTGGCAACGACACGGGCAACGCGGTCGCCGACATCTGCAGAGCGTGCAAGGAGGATGCAGTGTCCCAACGCACAGTCAGCCGCTGGTTCAATCGTTTCGAGAGCGGCGATACGAGCCTCGAGGACAGGGAGCACAGCGGGAGGCCTTCTACGGTGGATGATGACGAAGTCCGTCGCTGTATCAAGGAGAAGCCGGAAGCCACCACCCGTGAACTGGCGACGACGCTCGGCTGCAGCAAGTCCACCATCCACAATCGACTCAACTTACTCGGCTACCACAAAGTTCTGGCCCGTTGGATCCCCCACCGTCTGACGGACGCCAGCAAGCAGAGCCGCGTGGCCGTCTGCCAGTCCCTCCTCCTTCGTCCGCATCGCAAGGAGTTTCTCGAGGACCTGGTCACTGGGAATGAGAGCTGGGTCCTCTACGACAACGTCGCCCGCCGTGCCGTCTGGATCCCGCGCGGAGAAGAGCCGCCGACGACGCCGAAAGCCGACCTGCACCCGCTGAAGATCATGCTCTGCTGCTGGTGGAACACCAAGTACATGCTGAGCTGCTCCCGCAAGGCAGGACGGTCACCGCCTCCATCTACACCGATCAGCTCGAGAAACTAGCCGCCGCCATCCGAGAAAAGCGTCCCCGACGGGCCTCGACCCACCTGCTGCACGACAACGCGCGCCCTAACGTGGCGAAGGATACCCAGCAGAAGTTGGCGACCCTCGGCTAGAAGACGCTTGCCCATCCGCCGTATTCCCCGGACCTCGCCCCCTCCGATTACCACTTGTTCCGCCCGCTGAAGCACCATTTGGCCGGAAGAAAATTCACCAACTACGACAACCTCAAATCCGACATCGCGGACTTCTTCGAGTCGCAGCCCTCGGAGTTCTGGGCGAAGGGTATCGGCGACCTGCCCAATCGATGGGCCACTGTTGTGGATAACTGTGGTGATTATATTGTTGATTAGACTTGTTTTTCAATAAAATTGAAAAAAATTAAAAATGGTGAAATTTTCGGACAAGAATTGTTGGACAACTTGGTATTTAGAGGACGCAAAGATTCTATTCAGAGACGCGAGAGTTGGGTCATCATTTGCCATTAGGGCGCTGATTGCCTTCCATGAGCTTGGCATTCGAATCGCGGGGTTTGCTATCTATTCAGCACTTTTGGCCGAATTCTATCAAAAAAAGAAGGAAAAGACGGCATTTGAAAAAATTCGTACAAAAACGGCCTGCAAACGACAATCGGCAACTGCCTTCACATCTCTACTCGAGATCCCCAGAAATCCCTTATTGGACACATCACTAGAACACTTGTTGTGCACTTTTCTACAAAATGAGTGGAGCACAAACTAGCAACATACGATTGGATTCCATGTCGGTGGAATTTGCCCAAATTTGCCCACGGTACTAAAACAAAGTTATCCCGAGGCTGTTTCATTCCTTCCATTAACGGCAATAAACGGGTAATATTGGAAAGAGTAGAACTCCGATTTCGTTTAAAGGAAGAGTTCGTTATGGAAAAGGTTACTGACAAGGGAGCTACTATAAGTCATACTAACCATTCCTAATGAAATGTACTTTTCTACAACCATTTTTGAACGTAAAGTCCAAATATGCCCATCGCAGCTGCCAAGACTCACTCTGAGAGAAGTTATGAGCGCTTTTAAAGCTTCGCGACAAGGTAAGAAAATTCATATGCAATTTTTGGAATGTTTTTGAAACTTTCCCCGGATTTTTCTTAAAACATGTATGTAGGGGTAATCTGGGGTGCTGAATACGAATTTGGGGTTCGTTTGTCAAAATCTCAAGGCTTACTGTACGTTGCGGTTGGTAACAAGCCATCCAGGAGGCAAAACCTACCTTAATTAATAATTCGAAAAACGACAAATGGACATTGAATTCGTATTCACCACCCCAAACAACCCCTACATAGAAACTTTGAGACAACTCTGAGACTATGACCAAACAACCGTTTACTCACCGTAATCTACCGTAAGCTATCAAAAATAGATAAAGCGAGATCAGATTCGTGTTGAGCACTCCAAATAACCCCCCAGGGCGAGTTTAAGGTCGAATCTGAAATATTTTTCTTCAACGCTTCCGATACACCGTAATTGATAGATATAATTGATTGCTGAACCTAAAATCCGTACAAGTACAAAACGCTATCAGTCTACAGAAGGTTCGGAAAATGTGCATTCACCCAAACTTTGCCTAGGGGGTTGTTTTGTGTGCTGAACACGATTATAAGGTCCGTTTTCGGATTTTCGTAAAACTAATTCGCTTTTTGGAGGGTACAGTATGTACGAAAATCAGAGAAAAAAACGCCTATAACTTTGTTCAGAGTGATTCCGTTTTATTGATTTTTTGCAGATACGGTAAATTAGGTTGGGTATACGGTAGTTTGGTCAAAATCTCAGATTTTACTCTAAATTGGTGTACGGGTGTTATTCGGGATGCAGAAAACATAACGTCCGTTTAAGGATTTTCAAAATTCTAATGTGGGTTTTGTCCCCTAAATGACATGTTGCCTACCGTAGACTACAGTAAACCTCAAAATTTCGACAAATGGACTCCAGTCTCGTGTTCATCACCCTAGATTACCCCTACATACGACTTTGAGCTAAATCCGAGAAATTTTTTCGAAACTCCAAAAACAAAATTCCTGATACCTTTTCGATGCCTTTCGCCTTTTCGCGAGATTTGATAAATGCTCATAACTTTTTTGAACCTGCAGCTCGGGGCGGGATAGTGCGCATTTTTACTATTGAGCCAGATGAGATACTAACGATACTAGTAGTTCTCGCAGATGCGTTTGACACTCTAAACACTTCCCTTGTCAGTCGATCAACCAGCTCTGAAGGGATCCTGACTTCTTTGACAAAACTGGCGGTGCAAGGTCAGTCAGCCATACGCAAAAAAAAATCCCGGTAGATGGTCCAAGTCGGCGCCTAATAACTTCAGGGGCTCCCTTTTTTTTCGGAGTTTCACAGCCCGTAACTAATTTCGGTGCCGCTCCTTACCGTGGAATTCAATGATTTCGAAAAAATATTGATTTTATCTACACACGGGGCCTAACACTTGATACTAAAAACAAGCACAGTTGTTCCTGAAATTGTAAAAGCTGTTGCATTGGCCGAATTAGCTTTATTCTTATTTGTCGACATGCTCCAGTCTGACTTGGTTTTTTTTATTAACCCTTTCTGGGATTGACTCAGACAGCTGGGCAACTTTGAGCGCAGAGTACTGAAGCTCAATCTCGACCACTGTGAACTGGTGCTCAAATCTTGAGCCCGCCTAAGGAACTTTCAGTCAGCATCCTGGCCAGACCAGGCATTTAGTCGTTCCCGTTTTCCGAGAGACAGTCACTCTCATACTTGACATTTGCCACACCTTGGAGCAGAGATCATGACTAGCGGCTCTCTATGAATCCCTGCATGAAGAGGCCAGATTGCTTTGTTTCTGATTTCTACACGGCGCTGTCAGCTTCACTCAATGATTCACATACTATGTTTTGACTAGTTCGCCTTCTTCTGAGCATGAGAGGCGTGACTACTACTAGTGTACTAATTTTCGATCAAAGATCGTTTGAACCTTACTGATTTTGGGGACATATGCATCCTTCTTGTTCAGTCAACATCGTTAACAAGGTCAGCCTCGAAATTTCAATTTTCGCCCTAATGCATCAGTCAGTGAAACCTCGTTACCCCCTATATTGTAGTGGAATTTATTGTGTTTCTTCGCGTGCGTGTGCGGAGCGAGGATAAGCAGCGAGAGAGCATGATGGAGGAGACGCAGCTTACGCGCGTACACGCGCGCGGTGGACTCAAGTGAATTTGGCTTTGAAATGATGGGTATACTACGTTGGGACCGAAATGCGCCACGTTGATATTTGCGCAGCTAGCGCTGTAATAAGTACTTGTGTGGTCTTTTTACGACGTCATATTGCAGATATAAACTCTAATGCGCTCGAAACGTCATTTTTTCAGTGTCTTCTCTTTTACCATGCGTCTTCTGCCGTACTCTTATACCCCTCTACTTCGTCTGCTTCTGTAGCACGGTTTTCGAGGTTCCGTTTTATCAGAATTTTCAGCGTAATTGATTTTTTTCCGGATTCTGCGCAAAACTTGTACAGTTAGGTCCATGGCTTGCTTCCTCAAGAAAATCTCACCCGCGGCTGCGCGGCGATTTAAATCTCACCGACGGCTGGCGGTATGGTTAGCTTATCAGCTGCGCTCTTCTCTTGACCTGAATCGATTAGGGAGCAGGCGCACGCGACCGCCACGCCAGCCGCGGATGTTTTTTAGGAAGTGAGCCACGGACCTAACTATGTGTAAGGGGTAATGTAGGATGCTGAACACGAATCTGTTTCCCCCTCGATAAACAGACCTCAGATTCCTGTTGAGCACTCCGAATAACTTCTAGAGAACGATGTTGAGCCTCATCGTCCGTAGAAGTCCTGAAATCGCGAAATTCGCGGTTTAGCCTTCAAATTTCCCCCGATAGGAAGCTTTGAACGAAATGAGTCTAAAACTTTAGAAAACCGACAAATAAACCTCAGATTCGTGATCAGCGACCTTAGGAACCCCCATTGGGAAGTTCTAAGTTGAAGATGAAACATGTTTCCAAAACGCTTTCAGAACCCCTAATTAATACATATCAGTATTGTCGTTCTCGGAGTCAGATTCTAGTCCGCATTCGCGAACGACGCCTGTTGCATAACGCAATAGGATGATAATCGTGCTGGGACCACTTGGTCACGGCACGATTCACCTTTCTACCAGCACGATTATCATCCTTTCGCGTGATGCAGCAGCCGTAGTCCGCAATTGCAGACCGGACTTTGGCACCGAGAGCGACAGCAAACACTCAACCAACAATCCATGCGAGTATAAAACGCTATCACTCTATGCTAAGTTCGAAGAATGACCGTTCATCCAAACTTCGTTCCGTGGGGTTCTCTGACAGTAGGTGCGGGCGGATCGACATCCCCCCGCCATATGCCCGCCAGTAGCCAGCCATCCGCCCGCCAGTGGCCAGCGATCCGCCCTCGATGCCACATGTGGGTTATTCCGTTGGTTCCTACCACGGTCTCCGTGTGCGGGACCACCCCTACCCCCTTGCCGTGGGGATCATCCGCTCAGATCCCAAAAAGTATTCTCCGGCTTCTGAGTGATCCTTCAAAAGTGACTTGAAGTCACCATTCCAGGATCAGCCTCGAAACGCCGAGTGAGCATTCGGTGAGCCTTTTATACCCTTCGGTTTGTTTACTCTGAGCATGATACTGATACCAAAAAAGAACTCGTCAATGTCTGACAAGTTTCACCGTGTTAAATTTAAGCGGGCAGATCGCTGGCAGGTTGCGGGCGGATCGCTGCATCTCATAGCTCGGCGGGCGGATTACTGGCTATCAAAGCATTTGCGGGCGGATCGCTGGCAGGTTGCGGGCGGATCGCCGCTTTAGATCTTGCAGGCGATCCGCCCGCTAGCGTGATCAACTTTCCCAGGTGCCGCTATACGCCCGCCAAAACGCAGCGATCCGCCCGCGGAGACAACGAGAGGCAGCGATCAGCCCGGCGAGGCCACGATGGACAGCGATCCGCCCGCAACACACTGGCGTAGCGCCCGCAGAGGCCTTGATTGCCAGCGGTCGGTCCGCACCTATTGCCTGAGTTATTTCGGGAGCCGAACAATCTGGGAACGAACCTGATTATGAGATTTCAGATTTTTGAATAATTACTGCGCGTTTCGAAATGTGCATTGGGTACGAAAATCAGCGGAAAAAATCTATAACTTTTTGCAGAGTGGTTTTAGGTTGCTGAGAAGGGCGTACTCGGACTTTACGTTCAAAAGTGGTTCCAGGAAGGTACACCTGATTTGGAATGGCCAGGCTGACTAATAGTAGCTTCCTTGTTAGAGTAATTTCGACACTGAGAAAATATTTCAAGGAAGTTTACCGAAAATCTGAATACGGACTTCATTTCCGTGCTTGGCATCCAGAGTAATCCCCATGGCAGGTTTTGGCGGATTTTTTCCTTCTCTGAAGTACGAAAAGCCTCCCGGCGGTCGGAAAGTCGAGCAATCGAAGGTCTAGGTCCCTGTGATTATAAACTTCAGGTTGTCGTTCTGGAATTGTTTTACTGGACTGTTTGGCTGAAAACATCCTCTCTGAACTCATTGCAAATATTTCCATCCTATTTTCATTTCGTCGCCTCGAATATGTCGTCGCGTGTCTCTCCTCGTTCTAATTTCATTTGCATCCCCACAAGCACTCGCCCTTTATTGTCGAATAATGCTGCACGCTGCTCTCCTTCTCACCTCTCTAATCGTGATCAAATGTGACGTTTGCTGCTCACGAGTTGTAGTGAATACGAAAAGTAGTTTTGTATGAGGCTGACTAATCTGTATTCCCCTCTTTTTCACACGTAAAGCTTGCACTATTGCAACGATCTTCACAGTGAGCAGACTCATCCGAGACAAAAACCGTTGCTTCTGTTTCGTTGAATACATTTGTTGTTTTCTGAATATTTCTTTGTACAATTATGTGTACACAAAATGTTGACATGATCGCAAAACGCTCAGCTCCGGGCGAGATTGAACCAGCATATTCCCTTTCCGGGGAGCACCTTATCGCACTGCACCACCGAGCCCCAGCGCCGCTCTCACTAAATTGCTCGGTAAGTCTCACTCAACTGCTTGCCTGCAAATGACTGTTACGGTGAACGCTAAACTGCAGTTACGGCAAAAAAACCTCCCAAATTCTTTTGTATACTGTTAAGCGTCTTGTTTAGTACTTACCATTGAAGTATGACATAGTAACAAATTTTATTGGGCTTTTAATGAGACTGGGATCACACTTTTCAGGACAAAACCTGATGTGAAAAACAGCGCAGAAGTGATTATTCTATTAAAGTGATAAGAATATTGTGTTTCAAGAATAGTAATTTTTCGAGGTCCTCTGGTGTCAAACTTTTTCGAAGGTCCGCTCATTGCAGGCGATTCGCGCTCCAATGACAAATGATGACCCAGCTACGGCAAAGGCTGGATGCCAATGAGGCATATAGATTTTCGGACGATATTGTTGGTAAACAGTGCGTTGAGTCGCTCATCGCCGAAAGTATGACCCCCGGTCTCCCGGTCTTAGACATCGTTTTTACTTCTGTTGCCGAGCGGCGCGGCGGAGTGAAATCCTATAATATCGCGCAACGTGATCAATATCGCAGAAACACACAGAGCCGCGCCGCTCTGCGGCGATAGTATAAACGAAGAATTAGAGTGGGCACAATGCAAAGCCCATCTTGACGCTGTCATTATACGAGAAATAATTCGATCGATGACCATTATCTCCATCCTCCCACTCGTGTTACGCCTTCTGGACAACCGCGTCGCGGCTCATTAATGGAATGACACTCACCATAAACGTTCATAGTTCTAAAGCGTGGTTCGCATGGTGCAACGCGGACCTAGTGAATTCTTTGGTAGAAATTGCCGTGATAATGCCGGTAGAGTGCCGCTTCGGCTCCTACAGGCACCAAAGCGGCACCTGAGCGGCAACGCCGTTTTGGCTCCGCAATCGGCCGGTGCGCATTGAAAAAACTGGGAACGACTACGCTAGGTGTGGCCTACGGATAAAATACGCATCTGCAGTTGTTAAGTCTTCTATTGGATGGGGACAAAGGGTGTCCCCATTTTTGCGACCGAGGATATATGGGATGTACCTAAAACTAGGGAAAATGAGCCGGCGACAATCTCGTTTTACCACACAGTACAGGGCATGCTCTGAGAAGTATTTCCGCGACTCTTCCGCTACTGCCCCGCGACTCCACCACGACCCTAAACTCTTCCACAACTCTGCCGTGATTTCTCCGTGGATCAAGCTTCCGCGACTCCACCGCGCTCCCCCGAGACTCTTCCGTGACTTTACCGTGGTTTTGTCAATGAAAAAAAGTCCGCGATTCTGCCACGCATCTTCCACGCGACTCCTACGGCTGGGCACAGGAGAAGTCGCAGAGGCGTCGCGGCAATATTTCTCAGAGTGGTAGTCGACGCGAGTTCGCTGATGCATCCTCGCGCGATTCAAGCTCGGAACCGTGGTGATACTACCGCGGCAATGTCGCGGCGTTGCCGAAGCTCAAGACCCTTCAGCAGAATAGTTTCGGCAGTGTGATGATCGCGGATTCGCCGCGGCATCATCGCGGAGCTATCGCGTCACTGTCGAGGGTCGCGGTACTTACACGGCACTGTCGCGGCAAGGTTTCCCAGAGATCTGTGTACCTCATCTGCCTTCTCCGAACTCAACTTTGCCCCGAGAAAGTGTATGGACATAGGAGCTTGGTCCGAGAGTTGACGCTTTCGAACATTTATTTATTTATTTATTTATTGAATACGCTGCTTAAGGCACACGTAATATAAAAATATGGATAACTAGAACAGGAGTGGGAGGCATGGAAAGCGAGTATTGGTATCACAGTTCTAGTAACTCAACAGCTTCTTCCCTGCAAGGCGTTTGAAATTCAACAGAGCACCAGGAATGGGCAGTGGAGTGACGCTAAGATTCAACGAAACAAAGGTGGATCCAGCTCTACATGTGAACGAAGAGGCTCTCGTATTGCTTTTGGGAGCTGAATACCAGATTTTCTCAGTGCTTCCCTTAGTTCTGGGACGAACTAGCCTAAAAAATTTTGAGACGTTAGTTTTCATGAGCCCTGATAAAATTTTGAAGACTACGCATGCATCATAGAGTCGTCGGCGAGAGTATAAGGAATGCAGTTTAAGCTCTCTATTCCTGTCTTCTGCATTGGGTATGCTGTTATAAGGCCCTATGTTAGCTCTGATATATATTCTTCGCGTAAAGTTGTTTTGAATTCTTTCCAATAGTAAAACATCTTTACGCTTCTGTGGTGAGAAAACATCATTCGCAGATGAGTCATACTTGTAATTTTGCATGCCTTTTTCTTGATCTAATCACCAAGCTATAAGTCTCTCTGGCGAAAAAACTCCGGCATTAAGGGGCCGCATTAAAAATGAACTCAATCGGCGGCAGGCCGTGTAAGGTCAGCTTCTACAGATAAATAAAGGAGTTTTCGCAACTGAGCAGGATGAGAACTAAGTGTAATCCTATAGGGTGTGCGGCAATAACTATATATTCTTTCGAACCAGACACATGAGTTTCACTATTACAGACTGCAAAATTTTATACTCTTAGTATACGTATGAACCTCGCTCCAACGTATGCGGCAGCCTACAAACTTCGTCTGGGTTCCGAAAAAAGCAGGCAGAACTGGTTATATCAAAGATCTTCAACAGAGCTTGTGTTGTGGACCGCCCTCGAGAAAAAAATTTTGAAAACAGATCTGAATCTCAGAAAAATGAAAAAAAGTTACTTGTAACATAAAAAGCGGAAAACAAGTTACTTGTAACATATCTGAGCCGATGTAAGTTACTTGCGACTTATCGCAGGTCATTTAAGTTACATGTTACATATCGGCTGAATACTGCGTGCGGTGCGCCTCCGATATGTTACATGTGACTTAAATGACTTGAGATAAGTCGCAAGTAACTTACATCATCTTAGATATGTCACAAGTAACTTGTTTTCGATTTCTGAGAAGACACTGCGTGAAGTGCGCCTCGGATATGTTACATGTAACTTAAATGGTACAATATAAGTAGAAAGTGACTTAAATCGGCCAAGAAGATATTTCCAAGGCTGATGTACGACGCACTCGCGGGGTCAGGCTTACGACTGGCGTTGCTGTTGGTTCAATTACCCAAGTTTGAAGTACTTTACTCCACACCAGCAGGGAAGGCCCTGCACAGCATTTTTTGCGTAGTGTGTGGTCTGGGACGCGCTTCCTGCGTCGCGTGTCGTCTGCGTCACGTGATGGCCACCCATAGTGAAAATTGAAATGTAAGTTACATGTAAAATAATTGTGTAACTGACATGTAATATAAATTTAAGTTACATGTAATACAAATGTATGTTACATGCAATATAAATGTAAGTTACTTGAGACATTCATGTAAGTTACATTTATATTACAAGTAACTTGTTTTGATTGTTCTGAGATGGCCCCTCAAACTAAACCCGTGAATGCACTTTGCACACTTTTGTCAATGATACCCATCAAAATTTATTGTTCACCATGGCCGATCAAAGCCCAGTTAGAGTGAGACCCGTTTTCAGTGTGTTTTGAACAACATGTCGAAATCTGTTTTCAGTGGACCGTTGAGCACCCAATTCTTCAAAACAAATTGCGTTTCAAGTTTGTGGCCAGTTCGAGGCATCGTTTGCGCTGGAAAATTATCCGTTTTTTTCGGCGTTAACTTTGTGAATGAATCCCGTAGACCACCCCGATATAGTTTCGCGAATCAAATAGGATTGTTCTGAAGTCAGAGTGGCTAGAAGTAGACTACCGCTCGTAGGGTTTGGTCAGAAAGTGAGCAAGGTCGGGTCTTCGCGTCTTTTTTTTGTATAACTCGCTTCAAAGTCAACTTTGAGCGAAACTAGGGTGATGTTCATGATCCTGGCGTTGAGTGCTATCCAACGGTATAGCCATACCCAAAGTTTCGTTGAGAACCATGGAAGTTTCGCAATCAACCTATTCTCTATACACCGTAGACAAAGGGAAACGCAAACAAAATGATAGAGCCCGATTCGCCATTGTACCGTAATTGCGAACCTGGCTGATTGCGAAACTTCTGTACTTCTCAACGCTGCATCACAAAGGCTTAACCATTGGGCAGCCCTTGACGCCAGGATCATGAATATCACCCCTGTTTCGCTCAAAGTTGAGTTTGAAGCGAGTTTATTTATTTATTTATTTATTTAATTATTTATTTATTTATTTATTTATTTATTTATTTATTTATTTATTTATTTATTTATTTATTTATTTATTTATTTATTTATTTATATGCTCTCGAGGAGCGCGATCGACAACCAAAACATAGAACATAGAGAAAAAAAACATCTTATGCAGCAGTAATTGTATCAATCTACAATCACCCTTCTGGCAAAACGTGTTAACGTACATAAAAAACTTATTTTTTAGGATGTGAAACTTCATGCCACGTTCCAGGACGCTTGCACAAAAATTTCGACTTGGACGAATAGAGTCGGCTGGATCTGACTTAGCCACTTGAAGCAGACAAGATAACCCTGGTGTGAGCCCATGGATGGGGGAGACACGCTTTCGAGGAGTATGAAAGCAGAGAAAAACCAGAGAATTGGCTGATTGCCAATGTGTTCAACTGGCGGACAAGAATGGCGCCTCTTTAGCTCTCCGCGAAGCCCCATCCAAGGTGCTTGAAAGCTTCAAGTAGTGTTGAGAGTCAAACGTGCAGCCTGGCGAAGTATAAGAACGTATGTGGTAAAGATAGTGAGAAGCGGAGGATCAGCGAAATGGAACCTTGCATTCGGTGGAGATTTTGATTTTTTGCATATTAGTACTTTTTTGCCAGAAGATTGATTTTAGACTAAACCTTCTAAGCCTATCATTTTCATAACGTCAACATTTAACAATGCTTTCTTAAAACATGACGAGTTTCTAAGATTTAAGAGATCAAGTGGCAGTTTGCTGAGTCATAACGAGGTCCGATAGAAGAAGGAGTTGTCTCTACGTGACATACGCTTGCATCTAGTAGATCTGAAAATATGCAGGTTAAAAGAAGGTCTTCCAAGCGAAGATGGTCTGAGAACCCAGAATTTGGAACGACTGAGCCGAAGCTCTCTTTTCTGCATACCATGTAGTTGATGTGAGGCTCCCAACTCAGCGTGTTGTCTATGATAACACCCAGATCGCGCACCTGATTCCGACAACCAGAGGAGGATAATTCTAAGGAGAGCATTTCATTCTTGTCATATTTATAGTTATACAGTTATACAAAAAGACGCGAAAACCCGACCTCGCTCACTTTCTGACCAAAGTCTACGAGCATTATTATAAGAACCAGTGATTTCGCGCCCAGTTGCTCAGTGTGGCTTCCTATTCGAATGAGATGGACGACGCAAGGTACATAATCTTTCATCACTCATGAAAAAATTCACCGTGAACGCTGTCATTGAGATCCACGGGTGGCACACAGCAAGCCTCGACGTGAGGGCAAAGGGAATCACCGAAAACAAACGTGTGACACATTCAATCATCTCTGACGAGTCCAGTGGGCGTGAACTGCGGCCGCACATTTCGCAACCTATCGTCAATCACCTCTTCAAGTTTTATTAAGAAAAAAATATTTGCAGCTTCATTCCATTGCTTTCTTATGTTCTGTGAAGACCCATACGGCTAGAAGCGAGGAGGTCGCGTGAACTTTGATAGATAGTGTGATAGTGTCCATCCGACACGATGCCGAAAATGACCGCAAAAAGCTGTTGTGACTACTCAGATGATCGCTGCGCACCTCTTATGGGCCCACCAGCGCTAACTTCGCATTCGGTTATGCGCATGGTTGACAATCCCGAGTCATAGACGGTGGTACACTGCAGCCGTTCTGCACAGGCGATTTCAAACCTCGGAGGAAACTGCAACTCGAGCGCGATTAGTCGGAGCTTGGGCGGGATTAGGTGCTCAACTGCACAACGATGACGGGCGACGCTCTGAGCCCGAAAGATCATCACACAAACCGTGGCGAGCCTATGTGAACGGGGTACTCCAATGAGCTTCAATTTTCATTTCGCGTGTGAGAGTTTAGTTTCTTTTTCAACACATTACTGGCATCCAGAAGGAATCACAGCAGCCACGAGGGGTAGGAAAGATCGTTTCACGTTATCCTACTATATATATTTTGGTAAATTTGTGTGTGCGTGTGTGTATGTATGTATGTATGTATGTATGTATGTATGTATGTATGTATGTATGTATGTATGTATGTATGTATGTATAGTTAGGTCCGTGGCCTGTGTCCTCAAGAAAAAACGTTTAAATTCAAACCGCGGCCGGCGCGGCGGTTCGATTCTCGGAGATTGAGATTTAAACCGCCACGCCAGCCGCGGTTTGAATTTACATGTTTTTTCTTGAGGACACAGGCCGCGGATCTAACCATATGTATGTATGTATGTCTGCGTTTCTCTGTGTGTTTGTTTGACCGTTTATTCGGCTTGACTTTCAAGACGGGCGACCTTACGGTTACGGGCTCAAGAACGCGCAGAACGCCGTAGAAAATGTGCGGGACCCAAGTGGAAGTGCGCCGGACGCCATAGAAAGTGTGTGGGACCCAAGGTAGAGTGCGCCGGACGCCGTAGAAAGTGTGTGGGACCCAAGGTAGAGTGCGCCGGACGACGTAGAAAGTGTGCGGGACCCAAGGTAGAGTGCGCCGGACGCCGTAGAAAGTGTGTGGGACCCAAGGTAGAGTGCGCCGGACGACGTAGAAAGTGTGTGGGACCCAAGGTAGAGTGCGCCGGACGCCGTAGAAAGTGTGTGGGACCCAAGGTAGAGTGCGCCGGACGACGTAGAAAGTGTGTGGGACCCAAGGTAGAGTGCGCCGGACGACGTAGAAAGTGTGCGGGACCCAAGGTAGAGTGCGCCGGAATACGTAGAAAGTGTGCGGGACCCAAGGCAGTGTGCGCCGGAACGCCGTAAAAAGTGTGCGGGACCCAAGGTAGAGAGCGCCGGACGCCGTAGAAAGTGTGTGGGACCCAAGGTAGAGTGCGCCGGAATACGTAGAAAGTGTGCGGGACCCAAGGTAGAGGGCACCGGACGCCGAAGAAAGTGGGCGGGATCCAAGTGGGAGTGCTCAGGACGCTATAGAAAATGTGCGGGACCCAAGTAGGAGTGCGCAGAACGCCGTAAAAAGTGTGCGGGACCCAAGGTAGAGTGCGCCGGACGCCAGATAAAGTATGTGGGACCCAAATGCGAGTGCGCCGGACGCCGAAGAAAGTGTGCGGGACCCAAGTGGGTGTGCTCAGGACGCCATAGAAAATGTGCGGGACCCAAGTAGGAGTGCGCAGAACGCCGTAGAAATTGTGCGGGACCCAAGGTAGAGGGCGCCGAACGCCGTAGAAAAGTGTGCGGGACCCAAGTGGGAGTGCGCGGGACGCCATAGAAAGTGTGCGGGACTCAAGTGGGAATGCGCGGGACGCCGTAAGAAGTGTGTGGGACCCAAATGCGAGTGCGCCGGACGTCGTAGGAAGCGTGCGGGATCCAAGTGGAAGTGCGCCAAACGCTGAAGAATGTGTGCGGGACCCGATTGGGAAAGCGCAGGACGCAGCAGGAAGTGTGCTGGACCCAAATGCGAATGCGCAGAACGCCGTAGAAAGCGTGCGGGATCCAAGTGGAAGGGGGCCAAACGCCGAAGAATGTGTGCGGGACCCCATTGGGTGAGCGCAGGAGGGAGCAGGAAGTGTGTGGGACCCAAATGCGAGTGCGCCGGACGTCGTAGGAAGCGTGCGGGATCCAAGTGGAAGTGCGCCAAACGCCGAAGAATGTGTGCGGGACCCGATTGGGAGTGCGCAGGACGCAGCAGGAAGTGTGCTGGACCCAAATGCGAATGCGCAGAACGCCGTAGAAAGCGTGCGGGATCCAAGTGGAAGTGCGCCAAACGCCGAAGAATGTGTGCGGGACCCCATTGGGAGTGCGCAGGACGCAGCAGGAAGTGTGTGGGACCCAAATGCGAGTGCGCCGGATGTCGTAGGAAGCGTGCGGGATCCAAGTGGAAGTGCGCCAAACGCCGAAGAATGTGTGCGGGACCCGATTGGGAGTGCGCAGGACGCAGCAGGAAGTGTGCTGGACCCAAATGCGAATGCGCAGAACGCCGTAGAAAGTGTGCGGGACCCAAGGTAGAGGGCGCCGGACGCCGTAGAAAAGTGTGCGGGACCCAAGTGGGAGTGCGCGGGACGCCACAGAAAGTGTGCGGGACTCAAGTGGGAATGCGCAGGACGCAGCAGGGAGTGTGTGGGACCCAAGGTAGAGGGCGCCGGACGCCGTAGAAAAGTGTGCGGGACACAAGTGGGAGTGCGCAGGACTCATAAAAAGTGTGCGAGACCCAAGTGGAAGTGCGCAGGACGCCATGAAAAGTGTGAGGTACCCAAGGTAGAGTGCGGCCGACGACGTAGAATGTGTGCGGGACCCAATTGGGAGTGCGCAGGAGGCCGTAGAAAGTTTGCGGGACTCAAGTGGGAGTGCGCTGGACACCGTAGAAAATGTGCGGGACCGAAGTGGGTGAGAGCAGAACTTCAAAATCGTTTTGTGCGTCTATAAGAGAGTGTATACCACCCCTTTCCTCAAGTCCCCTCCCCCTTAACCACTCATTTCAACTGCTTAGCTGTTTATATGCACCAACCTTTATAAATCGGGTTTATATACGATGGAAATGTGAGTTAATCAAAATATGCATCCAGAAAACACAAACATCATTATACTTCATTTGGCAATAAAAGTAGCAGGGTGTCGGTTGGTCATGGAGGCCTTTAGTAAATCTGAAACAGCGGTTGTCTTTATCATGACAGAAATGGATATAAATGAGCTACCATTTTAGGACCACTTAAAACTAGAGAAGGGTCGGTGTGCAACTGCATAAGAAAGTAGGTTAAGAAGGTTTGCAAGGTTTGAAATGCTTAGTAACTTCTGATTGCTCGAGCGTTGTCGTCAAAACCAGCTCATGGGCCGGCGCAACCGGACTCCAGCGACAGAGGCCGGCGATAGCCGGCAAGCGTGAGAACTTCTGTACGCCAACTCACATAGAATCAGCGGATGTCGATTATACTCAAGATGCCGGCGAAGCCGGCAAATGGGCCGGCGTAGCCGGACCCCAGTGGCAGAGGCCGGCGTCAGCCGGCCGACGTCGCTGGTAAAAGATATGAAAAGAAAGCATCACGGCAGTTGATGGTTATCTTTTTACAGGTCAATGGTATACATTGTAGCTGTCATAAGCGACAGTAATGACATTTAGCATTAATCGTGGCGGGACCAGCATTGGAGCAATGGCACTCTCAGAAAAATGAAAACATATAACATGTGACATAAAAGGCCTGAACTAATATTCCAGTAATATAAATTGCCCAATGTATATTACTTGCAAATTATCTCGACCTATGTATGTTACATGTGATATATCGGCCCCTCGCTCGCAGACAAAATGTCGCACGTAATATGTTTTCGATTGATGAAAACATAATACTTGTAACACAAGAGACTATTGCAATATACTTGTAACATATCTCGCTCAATGTAAGTTACATGTAAATCATCTCTACTCGAGTACGGTTCAAGTCCGCATTGCCGTTCAGTCCGCAAAGCGCACGCTGATTGCGAAAGCATGCTGCGGCGCGGTTGCGAGTATCCTCAGACAGGGATGTGGGATCACTCGGACGGCTTTTGCCTTTGATGCCCGGGTGATCCCACCGCCCAGGTGATTCCACATCCCTGTCTGAGGATACTCGCAACCGTGCCGCACCACGCTTTCGCAATCAGCGTGCACTTTGTGGACTGAACGGCAATGCGGAGTTGAACTGTATATTACATGTAGCATAAGAGTAACATGATTCAAATACCCTCAGCAACTGAGGGCCCATGCTAAACACCTCCTCCAAACATGCGCAGCATACGGACCCTCCTTGCACCTTGGCGTCGATAGCAAGCCTTTGATATTCGATGGGGTGGTCACTGGCCCTGGTCGACTCGCTGATCTTTCACTCCTCATGGTTTGTGCTAATCGTGAGGATTATTAGAGGGATTGACATACAGTAATTTTGAAGCAAGCATAAGTCCACTGCTTCATGTGTGAAGCTGTGGGTACCAAGCTCGATGCTGCAGTCATGAAGCAGAGAGCCTTAAGCTCCTGGGATGCCCAAGAGGGCATAAAGCTTGCTGATTCGTACCTGAGTCAGCAACTTGGAACCTGCAGCTCCAACCCTTAAGCATCGAGCTTCAACTTGCGCTCTATTCAAGTTATATGAGATATAAGTGTATTGTGCTTCTCTGGGCCAAATTTCGGTCCGCAATATGCGTCTCGACACGCTTTGCGGCCGTTCGCTTTCGAGTCGAAAGAGTTTCCAGCGCCGCAGCCGCCGATCTGTTGACTCTAAGTGGGTTTTAGAAACTGAACAGTAAACAAAATTGGAGAATGCCGTACACAAAAGCCATGTCGAGTCTGCTATGGCACTGGAAACTCGACTGACTCGAGCGCGTGCGGCAGCAAAGCTTGGCCCAGTATGTTACATGTAGTATAAGTGTAGGGTAGATGCCATAAATAGGCTAGATACTTGAATGTCTCAAGTACCTTGCACTTTATATTACATGTAATATGCTTTCATTTTTCTGAGTAAAAATAGTTGTCGCTTGTCCATCGCAGCGACTTGCCGCGGAGGGCTGTCATACTGCAAATGTGCCGATGGTTGTCGTTGCCGCTGGCGCTGCAGCTGTGCAGCGCGCTGCGACAGCGACGGATTTAAAGGCACAGCACATCAAGAAAATTATTTTTCGTTTTTAAGGCTGGTCTTGGAGAGGGTCACATGCTGATCACAGTGGTATCTCTGAAATCTTGCAAGACCCCCTATGAACAGAGTTAAGGCTACTTGAAGATGCCTATATTTCAAAGGTAAAAATTGGCGGACGAGTTGTCTCGAGCCTGTATTTCTCTTCATTCGCAATCGTTGCGCAAGAGCAAGCCAGGATAAGGAGAGGGTTTGGCAGTGGACTGAAGAACGACTTGTTGGGATTTCATCCATCCATCTAGCCGCTATGGAGTTCGGAAATCTGATAGGGGGCGTGGCCCGTGGTGGTGAGCGAAGGAGGTCGGGCCTGTGGTGGTCGCTTATATCTCGCTTATATGGCGGAATTGAGATCTCGCAGTTGGCATGTGTTAAATGTATGGGAGGGGTCTACTACAGAATCAAATGAAAATCACAAAATTGATATCTCAGGGTGCACTGTGCCTTTGACCTTTGACCATAGCGGCGTTTCGAGAGCGTGACGCTAAAATTCCTTGAAGGAGTCTGCGATGCGGTCGGTCCCTGGACCTCCTCCCAGCACGATTATCATCGTGTCGCGTGCTGCATCAGCCGTAGTTCGCGATTGCGGACCGGGATTTGGCTCCGAGAACGACCGTATTTCGCAATAATTTTTCTACTACAGTGTGGACACATATTGATTGAAAAAAACCCCTTTGTGTTCTTTGTGAGAGGCGCCGGGCTGCATGTATGGTTATGCCCTAGTTATACACCAGCGGAATGAAAACGTCTCGCGATGACATTGCCGCCGCTTGCTGCGTGAATTAGGAACTTGTCTGCAATGTTGCGTCTTTGGCGTCTTTGACGCAATACTGCAGACAAAAAAATTCCAGGCGTTTTAATGGTATTTTATCGGTTTTTTCGTCTCTGACATTTTTTAATTGCAGAATAGCACTAATAATCAATCCCTCTCGTCATTACAGTGCTCGTTATGTCGTTTTGGTAATGTGCTAACAATTTTAAATCTGAAAAATGATCGGCTGGTGGAAATTGGCAAATTTCCAACAGGGCAGGTCCCGCAAGGATACAGTATACGGTGCCGCGGCGTGTATAACTGCTCTGTGCGGCCCTCCGGCGCGTTTTTCTGCGACTACTGTTCCTTTTGGCATGCCTGAACTCAGTTAGGGCGCATATAGGTGATAGTTGTCTTGCTATTTCCGCAGCGTCCCGCCGGTGTATAACTAGGGCCTTAGTTATGTGATTGCGCTTATATCATTATTACAGTATGAAGCTTACGATACGGAGAAGAACCTGTTGAGGCGTTTGATTGGATTTTCGTGGCCGTGATATCGCCATAACGAAGACATCTACAACGAAATTGACACCTTACATCAACGCTTGACACGAAGGAGGTGTCAACATCTCCCAACGCCGTCTCAAATGGCTACGGAAAGTTGACGTGGACTGTTTGGGAACATCCTGAGAAAACCACTAGATCGTCTTGTTTAACATGCATTAAAGGCAGTGTTCACGATAATCTTCGAATCTGAGCTTAGTCGCTAAATCGATTGTTCGGCACCCGGGTAGAACTGAAATCACGAAGAAATCGACAAAAAACGCACCAGAAGTGCGCGAATTTCTTCACTCTCTGTGGAACTGTTCGTTGTGACAATGAATTCTTTTGTTGACCCGTATTTTGCAATTCTATAGCCTCTGTTGCTCCGTTCTTTCCTTCGAACACTAACTAGTAATACTGTTTTGTCTAAAATATTCTCCATTTTCGAATAGGCCCATTTTTCACCGATGACCACCACCGTGAACATGTTCATTCAATCGGACAACTAGTCCAGGCCAAAGGATAATTTCACTGAAATAATACGTTTTGGTGCGTTTCTCGCTGTTTCTTAGTAATTTTGGTAACACTTGGTCGAAAACGCATTGTTTTGAGTGGAAGATCGTGAACACTGCCTAAAGGCGCAGTACACCCTCAAATATGAATTTTGAGATTTTCATGTAATTGTGTAGAAGACCCCTCCTGTATAACACGGGCCAAATGAGAGATCTCAATTCCTCCAAATAAGCGAGATATAAGCGACCACCACAGGCCCGACCCCCTTCGATCACTACCACAGTCCCGACCCCCCACCCCTAACAGATTTTTGAACTCGATAGCCGCTCGATGGTTGGATGAATTCCAGTAAGTCGTCGTTTTTCAGTCCATTGCCGGACTGTTCCCTCAGCCTGGCGATTGAAAGGAAATACAGGCTCGAGACAACTCGTCCACCGTTTTTTCACCCTTAAAATCTTGGCATCTTTGAAGAGCCATAACTCTGTTCAAAGGGGGTATTGGACGATTTCAGAGATACCACTGTGATCAGCGTAGGAATCTCTCCAAGGTCAGCATGAAATCTGAAAATTATTTTTTTGGGTGTCCTGTGCCCTTGAGTATGCTTCCGAGTCCTGCCTGGAAATGGCCGCCTGGACGTAGGTGAAACTTTTGAGGGGTGTGGTGAAGAAGGATTTAAAATCACTTAGCATTGAAAGACAATTCAGGCGCGATGTTTTACTCCACAGGAAGTGGGTTAATGATGGGCTGCGTTCAAATTGTGCCTGAGGACCGTGTCCAAAGGACACGGCTGACTACGACGGCAAGCCTGGGCAAAATTGCCGACTGACTGCGTCAGGCGGAAGTATGTCAAGGTATGCAGGTTATGTACTGTAGTTCTCGGGGCCAAACTCCGGTTCGAATTTACGGACTACGGCTGTTTCATCTAGCCACACGTGATAATCGTGTTTGGACCACTTGGTCTCCCAGCACGATTGTCACGTGTTGCATGATGCAACAGCCGTAGTCCGCAATTGCGGACCGGAATTTGGCTCTGAGAGCGATAGTAGGTAATTGATTCGGATCGTCAGACTGTGGACAGTTCCTATTGGTCTGACATCATTATGAGGTAGGATATGTGGGAAATAATCTCCTCTTGCTGCAGCCCGAAGTAATTGTACACAAGATCGCTCCTTCTGTGAAAGAGTGGACGTTTACTGATTCCGGTCCCTTGCCAGCAGCAGGCAATTGGCAATCATCTCCTTTGTGTGTCTGAGAAGTCAAACGTCAGTGCAACAAAATTTGGCCGGGGCCACGCTTTTTGTGTCATTGTATCCTATTCGCGCCAGAGCATCCGGGAATTCAATAAACGTTTGCTGTTCCGTCGCCGATGTTGATAAATCGCCGTGGGCGACGGATTCGTTGGCCGACACGGCTCCCGATCCACCTCAGCACCCACACACACACGCACACGCACACCGTCGATGTGGCGGCGGCTCCTCACGAAGCGCCAGCTGCAATTGACAGGTGACGACGAAGACGAGGACCACGACGACGAAGAAGAAGACAGCTGACGTGAAATGTTTTTGCGTAACCTCGTTTCACTGCAGAACTCGGGACGTATTGACTGGCTGTCTGTCGGACGGAGTTTATTCATAGAAGTTCATCTTCTTCGCAACGCCTCGTCGACCACTTTCATATTCTGCTGACGTTCTCATCTTGTCGCGTTTCATGCTTCGTGACTCGATTACAGATTGAATCATGTGGATTTCTGGATGTTTTTTTCTTCGTACGAAAGACGTGCTCCTTAGAGACACTGATAAGCCCCACGCGTTTCAATTTGTCACACGCCGCCGATGTGTTATTTTCAACTTGGACTAGTCCACGAGGAAGTCGAAACATATATCTTGCCTGCCTGACAGCTCATAGGAAAAGCCTGATTATTGAGAGTGCTCGTTCCAAAAAGAAGTGTACATCTCTAAGATGATTTTTGGAAGTGGAAATTGAATACGCCTATCAGAACTGCGTGTTTTTTCTCTTAACAAAGTTATGAGCGATCCAAACCTCGACGAAAAGGTAATGGCATCTTGCGAGGCAACAAACACGTGCTCCAAAAATGTTCCGCATTCGACCCTGAACCTATATGGGGGGAAGGGTATCTGGTGTGCTGAACACCAATCTGTGGTTAGATTGTGGGCAGTTTGATGTTTACTGGAGGATTTGAGAGGTATCCGCGCTAGCCGATGCGAAAAACTGTATCTCAGGCGACCCGCACACTCGTAAATAGGTGCGTGATCCCGTTTTGAGCGAGCGGCTAAGGAGGCGTTCAGAGTTTTCGCGGGGCGACAATGGCGCATGTCAGTGCGACAAGGAAACAGCGACGCGCAGATATCAAGGAGCGAACGCGGCGCGAACGCTGGGCGACTACGCACAATTTCTCTTAAACAGACAACGAAAATTTTTTGTACCAATTCAGTCGAGTGCAGTCCATCGCGTTGCATGCATTGGAAGGCGTTGCGCGAAGGCAATTCGCGCGTCATTTCGAATATATTGCGCCTCTTGACACCAGTGGACGACGCGACGCCGCTTGATCGATACGTGGGCTGGTTATAACGCCGCGCCGCGAATCAACTCTGAACGCCGCCTAATCCCTCGAGTCCTGCGCGCCACCCGCTTGACAAATTCTGGCTACCCGCTGCAGTAGGTCTTTCACTCAAAACATCGGCACGCTTTGCACGCAGCATAAGGCGCTGTTAATACTCTTCAACGTCAGCGCGTGACGCGCGAGCGTGACATTGTGGTATGAATGGCCTGATGCCACGCTCGCGAGTTACGCTCGTGACGCGCTTGCGTCGAGGAGTAGGAAGAGCGCATAATCCGGCATCGTGCGCCGCACGTTTCGCAATTTCGTTCGTCCGGGACGAGCAGCGAAAAGTCGCCCGAAATTTGGAAACCGGACAGCGCGGTCCTAGATTCTGAAAATATCTCCCTTGCTTGCATCTACTTTGTAAAAGGCATTTTGAGATTCTAGGAACACAGTCGTATTAACAGCCAAGATTGTTTTCCAGTTAATACTGCGCCCAAACTAGAAAGTTTTGAAGATTGAAACTGTGGATCATTCGGAACTTGGAGCTGCCGAATGAGGGATTCTAACGATCGGGCTTAGAATGGCTACACCAAATCACTTGAATCGCTCGGATATGAAGGCTGAACTGTTACATAAATATTGATTAAAGGCAGTGTTCATGATAAATTTCACTTTCGATATCTCTACGGCTTACGGAAGGTCTGGTGCCCTATATAGCAAGGCTTGCTTAAAAAGGACACGAAAGACGCGTTTTTGAGCAAAAATGGCCCCCTCTTGTTTACGTTGATTTTTGAGCATGGAGGAATTGACCGCTAGAAGGATGATACCTATCAGTGCAATGAAGCGATCAGTTCACTTATCAGCACTTCCTTGACTTGAACCACTAGTAACCCCCGTACACAAATTTTGAGTAAAATCTGAGGTTTTGACCAAACTACCGTATACCCACCGTAATCTACCGGAATCTGCAGAAAATCGATAAAAGGGCCCCAGATTCGTATTTAGCACTCCAAATAACCCTCAGAGAATCATTTTGAGACATGTCTATCGTAGAAATCCGGAAATCTCAAAAGTGGCGTTTTTCCCTCGAAATTTTCTCCGGTTGGTAGGCTTTGAACGAGTTTTGTCGAAAACTTTGGAAAATCGACTAATAAACCTTAGATCCGTGACCCGCGCCCTAAGAAAAACCCTCCCTGGAAGAGTTTTAAGTCAAATCTGAAATGTTTTTCTAAAACGCTTTCAGAGCCCTCTAATCGATATTAATGAACGCGCAACCGAAAATCCGTACAAATCCAAAAGGCTGTCAGTGTGGACAAAGTATGGAGAATGTGCTTTTACCTAAACTTTGCTCATTGTGGTAGTTTTGGTCGCTGGACACATTTGTGAGGTCCGTTTCCGGTTTTTCAAAAGACTAATGCGCTTTTTGGAAGGTACAAAAAGCACAGAAAGCGACCTTTTTAAGCTTGCAACTTCTTGGAACCTACAGCTCGGGGCTGGATACTGCGCAATTTTACTATTAAGCCATGAGATATACTAGCGGTACTAGTCGTTTCGCATATGCGTTTGACACTCTAAATACTTCCCTTGTTAGCATGCTGAAGGTTATGCCATAAACGGCGATAAAATTTTAAATTTTCTCTACATTTCAGAGAAAAACCACTGTAGACGTTAAAAAAATGTGAGTGTCCCACCGCACATAAGCATCTTTGATATACCTAGGGTCTTTTCCATGGTTACATGGAGTTATAACGAGAGAAAAAATATTTTTCTCTGATATTTCCATTTCTTTAACGTCAAACACTTTTTCTTTTTATTTATGCGCGTATCTATGGTAAAGACTTTAGGTGTATTCATAATATGTGGGAAGGTGGGGGGGGGGGGGCGATATAGTTAGGTCCGTGCCTTGTTTCCTCAAGAAAAAAAAACATTAAAATCTCGCACGCGGCTGGCGGTATGGTAAGCTGATCAGCTGCGCTCTTCTTTCGGCCTGGATCGATTAGCGGGCCGGCGCACGCGACCGCCCTCGCCAGCCGCGGGTGATGTTGAAATCTTTTTCCTGTGGAAGCAAGCCACGGACCTAACTTTACCTTTTCTCAAAAATTCCGGTGCTTTTTCTTCAAAATTTAGGAAAAATACAGATTTGCCGTGGGTTATGGCGCAACCTACATACAGTATGCTTAGTGCAAATCCGCAACTGCACAACCGCCTTTTTCCGTTGCCGTGGACTGTACCTTGCCAGGAGCGTAAGGAACCTTCACTATATACTGTGCTTCTCTGGGCCAAATACCGGTCTCGACACGCTCTGCGGCCGCGCGCTTTCGTGTCGGAGGAGCTTCCAGCGCCGCAGCCGCCGATATGTTGACTCTGGGTGGGTTTTGGGAACTGAAATCTAAACACAATTGGATAAAACTGTATAAAAAGGCCTCATCGAGTCGGCTTAGGCGCTGGAAACTCGACTGACTCAAGCCCGTGCGGCCGCGAAGCGTGTCGAGACGCAATTGCGGACCGGAATTTGGTCCAGAGAAGCACAGTAATATGTGGTTGTTAGTGCTGATCGAGGTCGCTTCCGTCGTTCAGATGCTTCCCCGAGGGCCAGAGACAAAGGGCTCACGACTTTTGAGCTCAGCGATTGGGTAGGGTTGCGTGACAGTTGCTGTCTTTAGTTCTCCGTTGACAATTGCCCTGCACTGAAATAGATACTTCCGATCTTGTGTAAATACGTAGGTTTAGAAGGTGGCTGAAGAAACGACTAAGCGCAGTTTAGAAGTCTAGAGGGAATCTAGCGAAAGATGTTTTTTGGTTAGTGTTTCTCCCTAGGTAATATGGGAAACGAGACCACCTGTAGTGACGACCTACTTATTCCTGCCCAGATAGAGTTCACGTAATCAATTGAACCTGGTCAATGGAGGTGGGCGCGACGGTAGCTCTCCGCGCGCGATCGAAATCCCGTTGGCCGGTGATGCCGCAAATGCCACACGACCAGCCGCCTGGGCCATGCGTCAGACTAAATATAACACGGCAACTATATAGTAACCGGCACCGAGCATACATGTCAAAATTAGGAGGCCCACAACAGAATTTTCTCTCCAGATTATCTATTGTAGTCTGATTATCTTGAAGGGAGGGTTCACTATTAACAACTCTTAGAGTTTCACCTAAATTGGAAAGATTCTGGGTCCGTTAAAATACTAACTAAAGGAAAGTGGGCAAGAACGAGTCAGAATTGTCCTATACGGCCCGAAAATCTGGATTGGCATGCCCGCCCCGCCCACTCCTTCTACGATTATCGAGGAAGTGGGCGAGGCGATCATGCCCAGCTCAAGTTTAGGGGCAGTATCAGGCTACTTCATGGCTCGTTTTTAGCCGGTTTTTTCGACATTAATATTGCAATGGGCCCTAACTCTTTAGGGTTTGATGAAAACTTGACTGCCTCTCAGTTTGCTACATGTCGTGTATACTTCGTCCTGAAAAGAATGGTGCATACCATAAGTTTTGGCATGAAATTTTTATAAACGTCATCAAAAAACAATCAAAACAAATCAGATTATTCTGAAGTCGGCTAAGGCGCCGCAGACAGGGATGAGCCGGTAACTGAGTAGATTTTGTCTTAGCATGTTTAGGATAACATGTCGTGGATAACAAACAGAGAACAAAAAATCGATGTGAGCTCAGACGTCTTTTTTACTTCCCTGAATGTTGCTTAAAGGCACAGTCCAACCTCAGAATCATTATCCAGTTTCCCTGCTTAGTTTGGCGAGAATTTCACGCTGATCACAATGGTGTCTTTAGAATCGCCTAGAACCCAATACGAACGGAGTTATGTTCCCGCAAAGATTGCAAATTCAGACGGTAGAATCTTCGTGGACGAGTTGTCTCGGGCCTGTATTTCCTCTTCGATCGCAGCCGTCGCACCGGAGCGGACCACACTTGAATGCTAGATTGATAACAATGGGAAGAACGTAGATTCTGATCAAAATTCATGGCGCGCCTCGTCCCTATTCAGACCGAAACCGCTGGAGTGGGCGGAGCGAGTGGATGCTGATTTGGGGGCGGAGGAATGGGTGCTCGATTTTTCTCGCTTATTCGCGAGAGCTGAGATTCCGCGTTTGGCAGGGTTGCTACACACACCGGCGGGAAAATGATGTCAAATTTTACCCATGAGCTTGGACTGTGCCTTTAAAAAACATCTTTTGTGATCTTGTGGTCATACTAAGCGCTTCACAGAAAAATAAGTTGAGCGGTATGTGTGTCTTTCGCCGAATCTAGACCAGACGCTACCATTCGCGGCGACCATGCGGCGTTCGCGGCATCGACGGTCATCGGGGTTTCTATCGCGAACGGTGTTCTACTGCCCCGGCCGCATTCACTAGACTAAATTTGGCGAAGGACCTTGAGGTACATCTATATTTCATGCGTTCTGAGATAAAAAAAAACGCAAAATGCCTCTTGTGAGCTTTTTGTCCTAACTCTGTTCAAAATGCTTCTATTGCGAATCAGAAAGGGATATTTATATTTACTACTGACAGGAATCGATCGTTATTTCGAAATGGTGTGTGGCTTACTCTTGAATAACATATGTAAGCAAAATTAGGCATAACACAATCAGAGTTAGACACGCGCCAAACGCGATTTCGCGCTTGAAGCAGAGATGAGTAGATACATCACGTCACGCCTACTCGTCTTGTTAATGTCACGTAAATTAGTTTCGTAAGAAATGTCGTCACTCCTAGAAGCTTTGTTAGGTGTAAGCCTCTTCAAAACGAAGAACTCTGAACGTTGATTCCAATTGTCTCCATCGAATCCCGGATAGATCATTCTAAACAGAGTCAGAGTACGTCCGAATGCGAATGTCCGCCCACGCGGTCGGCGTGCGCGTAGAGCGGCGGTCGCGTGGGTAGCCTCTGGACGAGTCTCACCCCGCGGGTAGCTCCTGATTGCAGATGTAGCTAAATAATGCAATTGTCTACTGTTTCCCCTCTAGGATTTAAAAGCAGTGTTCTCGAATTATAAAAAATGTGTTCTACTCAGAAAAATCAAAACAAGTTACTCGTACTATTAGTGTAACCTACTTGAATGTCTCAAGTGGCTTATAATTACATTACATGTAACATACATTTATATTACATGTAAATTACACCTTATGTTGCATGTAACTTACATTTATATTTTCACTATGGGTGGCAATCACGTGACGCAGACGACAATTAACGCAAAGAGCGCATCCCAGACCACACACTACGCAAAAAAATGCTTGCTGTGCGGGGCCTTCCCTGTGTGGGGTCAAGTACCCCAAACTTGGGGAATCGAACCAACAGCACGCCAGTCGTAAGTCTGACCCCGCGAGTGCGTCGTACACCCCCACCCCCCTTGAAAATATCTTCTAGGCCTATATAAGTTACTTGCGTGTTATATTGTGCCTGTCAAGTTACATGCAACATAACGGATGCGCACTGCACGCAGTTTCCTCTCAGAAATCGAAAACAAGTTACTTGTAACATACCTAAGCTTATGTAAGTTACTTGCGACTTATCTCATGTCCATTAAATTAGATACGACATATCGACAGGAAACCGCGTGTAATGCACCTTCGCTATGTTGCATGTAACTTAAATGGTACACGAAAAGTCGCAAATAACTTACAACGGCTTAAATATATTACAAGTAACTTGTTTTTGGGCTTTTAAGTTACAAGTAACTTGTTTTTATTTTTCTGAGTAGTTGTCGATGTTTTGAGTAGGCAAGTCTACGAAATAGAGGATCATATGAGAGAGTCTCCACAAAGACTCTTTATCCTTAATGCACCTGGGTAGATGAAAAAGACAGAAATTCAAATTTTCTCGGTCTCTGAAATTGTGGAGTAGTGTAGGATGCGGCAAGAGAAGTAAAATTTGCCCGCAGAGTCTACCCTAACCTGCTTGAATCTTCTGAAAAACCTGAAACGAATTCTTTATTCGCCTTTTGCTCTCAAAATAATCCCCTGATCAAAGTTTCGGCTACGAATGTTGAAATTCCCGAAATCCAACAAAATCAGATTTTTTGTCGTTTTCGATCTACCCAGGTGCATTAAAGGCACAGTACACCCTGAGACATGAATTTTGTGATTTTTAATCGATTGTGTAGTAGACCCCTCCTGTATAACACGTGCTAAGTGCAAGATCTCAATTCCTCCAAATAAGCGAGATAAAAGCGACCACCACAGGCCCAACCTTCTTCGCCCACCACCACGGGCCACACCCGCTACCAGATTTTCGAACTCGTTAGCGGCTAAAGTTCGTCCGAATGAGATTGTCCGCCCATGCGGTCGGAGGGCGTGTCCAGCGTCCGCAGCAAAGACATTTATCGGCCTCGTGAATCGATTTGCAGGAAAAATCAATTAGACGAGAAGTAAATGATATACCACTCAGCTGTTTGCCGCCGTGGAGAGTTATGTTCAAAAATGCCTCTGCGCCTGTCGATCAACACGCGCGCCGACCGCGGACTCTGAGAGTTTTGGCCGCGAAATAGCCGGGAAATAGCCCACCAGGCTCCGCAGCAGCTCCTGGTGGGCTGTTTCCCGGCTGTTCCGCGGCTATTTCTCGGCTTCTCATGGAATGGACCAGAAGTAGCCAAGAAATAGCCGAGATATTACTGAGAAATATTCAGAAATGAACGAAATAAACCAAGGCGCAACAGTCGCCTGCTCGCCGAGCCACCATCTGGGGCCGCCAGCGGTTGGGCGGGGCCTCCAGAGGTTGAACGAGGTTCACGTACCTCAAACTCGGGTAATTGAACCGACGAATGTGCTGACCTCTGAATTATGCCTCTGGAATGCTCCGCATATCTGCCTGGAGAGCATTATTTCTCGGATATTTCGCGGCTATTTCGCGGCGAGCATTATTTGGAGGCTATTTTGCGGCGAGCATTATTTACGGGCTATTTCTCGGCTATTTCTCGGCTATTTCGCGGCTATTTCGCGGCGAACATTATTTGGCGGCTATTTAACGGCTATTACGCGGCAAGCAGGCATTTCGCGGTTAATTCTCGGCTATTTATCGGTCAAAAATCTCAGAGGAGGCGGACAGTCTCTTTCGGAGAGACTTTAGATGGATGGATGAATTCTCAGCAAGTCGTCGCTCTTCAGTCCATTGCTGGACTGTCTCCTTATCCTGGTTCGCTCTCCCGCAACGATTGAGAATGAAGGGAAATACAGGCCTCCAACAACTCGTCCACCGATTTTTCACCCTCAAGACATAGGCATCTTCAAGGATTCATAATTCTGTTCATCGGAGGTCTTGTAGGATTTCAGAGATACCACTGTGAACAGCGTGTGACTCTCTCTCTCTCTCTCTCTCTCTCTGAGACCACCATAAAAACCGAAAAACAATTTTCCAAGTGTTCTGTGCCTCTAAGGATTTTCAACCAACTGTTTCTCCCCATTTCTCCCATAACATTCAACATACCCTGTTTGAAACTCCACTTTCCGCTGGGGTTGGTCCTTGGTAAGAGGCGCAAATTACAGCAGGAGAAGATTTGCAATAGAAAAAATACCGAACGGATTGATTCATCTAGTGTTAACTACCAATCTATCTGAGCCTTAGAAGAGGAAGGATTTCCGATTTGTGGCCAACATGATGCCACACTGAAAACACATTCCGGCTATTACGCGGCTGCTAACGAATATCTCGGCGAATAGATTCAATTTGTCGTGAAATGATGTGTGTGAGTTGTGTTCCGTCATTGTTTGGGTAAGATAAATAGATGTAGGAAACCCATCATGAACACTTAGCACAAGTTCACATGTATGGTCGGCATGCATCCTGAAGAGACTTTGCGTTCCCCTTTGGAGGTTGGCGCAAATTCGGTGCACCTATGTTATAGCATATGGCACCAATATTGCGCCAACCTTCTACAGTGAACGCGAAGTCTCTTCCGAATCCACGCCGACGTTATGTAAGAATTGCAAGCGATTTTTTTGTGTCCATTCGTCCACGTGAACCTGGCTTAGCTCGCTCATAAAGCGCTGTGTCACAAAATCGCGCCCCCATAGACTTATGGTCACCTACTCAGACGTTCACCGTTGTCTGCAGGACACGGATGAGATGTCACCTCACGCAATGCTCCCTGTAGACATCCGAAAAGGGCAGAGATCGCCTCTCGAGAACTGCCCCTCGCCCCTCTCCATGGTGCCGTAGACAACCTATCCGCGGAAACGCTCCTGCTGTAGACATCCCATCGGAGGAGGGTCTCCATCCCCGATTCCGCGTTCACATCCTGTCAACATCCCGTAGACCTGATATTACAATCCCAGTAATCCCATCGCCTTATGACGTCACCAATCGAAAGGGGTTTATCTCCTAAAGAAACTTGATAATGAGGGTCGATATACTCTATTTCGGGTCTTATCTAACCGTAACCAAAAAACTGGGCACTCTCAACCAAATTTTCTAGAGAAAAACTAACATCGGCGTGCATCTTAAAGGCATCGTACACGATGAAAACCATATTTGGGTTCTTGATGTTTTCGTGTTGTACTATCCCTATAGTGACTAACGGTAGCAAAACGCCCCCTCAAAAACCTCAACTTTTTGAGAAAAACCCATTTTTAGAAAGTTTATAGCAAATTTGAATTTCGCGCCGGCATCAACTTGGGATAGTTGCGCAGAGAATGCGAGGAACAGTTTTACGCTTCGTTCCTTGGCGCAGCGTTCGAAGCAATGCACCGAGGATGCCGCTCAACTACGACTTCAGCTGAATTGAAATGGGCTACCCACCTGCTGCGTCTAGTGCTGCCGGCTGCTTTCGATCGATGCCGAATTCGAAATTGACTGGCGTGTGTATTGCGCCCTACGACGCGTCAAGGCACGCCCGCCGTCAGCAACCCAGGAGCTTTGTTCCTTGTAACAACGGATCGACCCCAAGGCCGGCACCCAAACCCAGGAAGCCAATTTGAGGTAAGCGAATCTTCAATCAGAGACGGTTTTGTAATTCCAAACTTTCTGAGTGACATTGTCATGGCCCACTAGTCCGAATGAACGCATAAACCCAAATTCGGTTTTCATCGTGGACGATGCCTTTAATGAGCCTTTGCGTTCACCTTTGGAGGATGGCGTAAACTCGGTGCACATACGTTGTAGCATATGGCACCGAGTTTTTTCAATAGTAAACGCAGTCTCATTAGGATCCATGCCGACGGTACACTATTTTATAAATGACGTCCTTATGCGGATAACACTCTACTGCTTAGTCACAGTCCTTATATAATACTTGAAGGGAAAGCCATTTTAGCGTACTCAGCACAAAGAATTCTACCAGATTTCCCGAAAATTCTAATACTTTACCTCTTCTTTCTAGCGGAATTTCCCTGTTAAATATCGGTAATTCTCAAGTAATCTACCGGAACTCTCTAGTAATCTGCCACACTTCTGTCGTAATCTACGAGAAATCCCTCGAATCGTGCTGGAAAATTCTCCCGTAAATCACCAGGATTCTATTCACCCGAGATTCAATTATCCGAGTTTGCGGTGCTTTGTTCGCCCAGCCGCTGGAGGCCTTGTCCAACCGCTCGCGGCCCCAGATGGTACTCGGCGAGCTGGTCGAGTTGCATATCGGTGTGTCGGCCGCGTCGCGTGCCAATATGCTGCTACTATAACGCTGGACTACCATGCAGCACGTGCTCCTGCGAGTAAATTTTGCAGCACATGCTTCTGTTCAGAGAACGTGTCCCTGCAATACACCCTTTCAATGGGTGTGGTCACTCAAGTTGGATACATATTCGACACGCATTGAATGCGGCGATCTTCTTGAGCATGCAGCAATGTACTCCATTTCGCTCATTCCGGGCTACGCTAAAATGTCTTCTCTTGTCAACCAGAAAAGGTGATATCGGGTAACTACGCTTATTTTTTTAAATCTACATTTTTCTTCTAGTTACATTTACCCCTCCTCGTGTATTGACAACATGGTCGGGAATTAGGGTAAATAAACACCACCGAATGATCAGAGATTCCTGTCAAACATCTTAAAACGACGCAAATGACACACAAAAAACCGAAATCTGCCTACGCAGGCGTTTGCTGAAAGTTCCGTAAACCAAGGAATCCTTCGCGTCCACCACGGGGTCCACCGCGAGGTGCGTCTCTCGGTAAGTCACCAACACACCTCCCACGGAAAGACGTTATTAGAAAGTGAATCACAGATCTCACATAATCCAAAAATGAGAAGAATTACTGTATGAGTCTACAGCATCATAAAAAAAACGGATTGCGAATCTTACATAACCAAACGCTTGATGGACGCTTCCACCGCCCCTCTTGGCGAATGTTCTGTAGAACAGCCCATCGACCTGTGCAGCCGTAGACACCCCGAATCGACGTCCTGTGGACAACATCTCGGTCTGGGTCGATTTATGGCACTTGGCGGGATTGCTGGTCGATAGGCTGTTTAACAGCCCGTCGCCCCCTGCTCAACAACCCCGCGTAGAGCTGCCTGTTCGCCAGCGAGGACTCGTTCTGGCCGGATTGACGTCCTGTAGACAACGGCGAACGTCTGCGTAGAAATGGCTGTGGAGGCGGAGTCACGGCTCGGTCCTCTAGCACTTAATGACAGATTATTTTGCAACAGCCGGTTAGTTATTTCAAATGTATATGGCGCAGATTGTGTATGCAGGACAATCTGGAATCTCTAATGGCGCGAACTTCAAATTTACTTTTTTCTGTTTTTTTTTTGACAGACGTTTTTATGAAATATTTCCGTCATTTTCACTTACTAGGCAAGTCCAACTACGGATAATAGCATTTTTTTTGCCTGAAAACTTGGATCTTCATGCTTCTTTCTCACTATTGATTTTATCAGATGGATTTAATGAAGACCTCAGAGTTGAGCAGGGCATGTATTACTACATACATATCACCTGACACCACCGGCTGTCAGTATAGGTTTCCTCGCCTCAATGCCTCCACATCATTGAACGCCAGCTGTCCTATGTTTATTTTTGAATGCAGTTGCAGTTTGTTTTTCCACTCCTGCTGTGTTTTTAGGGTTTATTTCGTTCTCTTGATGATTTTGAGATACTAGTTTTAGGATTCTTTTCCAAGAAGTTCTAAAAATTTTGTTGGGTTTCGGAGAGGCCTTTAACCCATTCACGAACACATGTCCCACCGGTGGGACACCCTTTTCAAAAATCGATTTCTCCGCCACAAGAAACTACTTTCGAACCTACATATGATCAATATCTTGACCTACTCAAGACCTAAATAGAAACCTCGTGGTCCATCAGTAGGTCAAATGCAACATCATATTTAGAACTTTCTGAAATCAGGTGGGCTGAAGTAGAGGAAAAAAAGGCTGTCAAGCAGCTTTGGAAGCACCTATTGATTTCCTTTCCTCCTAGTGCTAGCTTTTAGGTTGATTAGTACAAACCTATCGTTTGAAACTCGCTTACTTTTCTGAAAGCGTTGCAGCTCAGTTGACCCCGTTTTGGTTTTGAGTAATTGTTTCTCGATAACGAAAGCGTCTCGCAAGCTCATACCCTGATACTGTCCGACCATCGTTGCTAGGTACAATATGGACACAATAAAGGAAAAGAAATTACCCGTGGGACGCTATTCAAGCCAGCGTGTCCCACCGGTGGGACACGTTATACGGTGACGCAATATTGCACGCGGTCCGAACGTGCAGCCACCCAAAATTAGGCGTGGTCGTGAATGGGTTAAATTTTTTCTGTAGCTTGCTATTTGATGCTATCGAATAGGCGACTCAGTCGGACTTAGTATCTTTTCACTCGAATTAGCATTCCTTCTTTCAAATACATTTGAACATGAAGGATAAAGGGGAGAGCTGTCGGCATGCTTCAATCCCTCTGGGGATGCGCCACGCATTCAACTTCCACTCAGAATCGTAGAGGCTTTTGAATGTGCCTATACAATGACTAGCATAGGCCAGCCGATGTTCAAGTCGGTGTTATTATCCTCCCAGAATTTTATAGTCTCCGGTCTGCTTACTCTGCGCATGATACTGATACCAGAAATGAACTCGTCAGAGATTGACAAGTTTCACCGTGTGAAATTTGAGCGGGCGGATCGCTGGCTATCAAAGCCCTGGCGGGCGGATAGCTGGCAGGTTGCAGGCGGTTCGCTGCATTTCATAGCTCAGCGGGCGGATCGCTGGCTATCAAAGCTCTTGCGGGCGGATCGCCGCTCTAGAGCTTGCCCGCGATCCGCCCGCTAGCGTGATCAACTTTCCCATGTGCCGCTATCCGCCCGCCAAAAAGCAGCGATCCGCTCGCGGGGACAACGAGAGGCAGCGATCCGCCCGGAGATGCCACGATGAGCAGCGATCCGCCCGCAACTTGCTGGCGTACCGCCCGCAAAAGCCTTGATTGCCAGCGGTCAGTCCGCACCTATTGTCTGAGGACCTTGGTCATTGGCCCTTTGCGAGGATCGGTCACTCGACCGTGCGCGTGACAGTGGCGCCTCTTGACACTGCCCCCCCCCCCCACGCGTCCACACATTCAAATATGTGTAACTCGATGGATAACGAATGCTATTGCCAACTTAGAATCCATGGATCCGTACAGGAGTCCGAATTGTGAGCCTCACGCTATGCGGTTTGCATTCATTGAAAGACATATATTTATTCACTATTCATACTGTCTCTTTCGTTCAACCACTACTTACTCCAATTACTCGTAATTAGTTTCTTCCATCATTTTCCATTTTTACTCATTTTTTTCTGCGATCGCTAAATTGTCACTCTACACGCGAATTATACTCTGTTTATCTTGAATTGCACAAAACACGGTCCGCCAAAGGTCCTCTAGCTGGCCCGCTAGTACCGTAGTGCACGTCCACGACGCGTTCTCAGCAGACCCGGTGTTCACTTGATGTGCAGCAGGGATGTGCGTAATTACGACTAACGACTAACGAATTTAACGACTAACGGGCTTTTTGGGTGTTACGTCTAACGACTAACGACTAACGAAATTAAAAATATTTTCGTAAGCAATCCCAAAATTTGTTAGAAAATCAGTAGTCATTCACATCGCCCTTCAAACCATTGATTACTCCAGATCTAGAAATAATCCCTGTTGGTTTTTCGCGGTGGATGGTACAAAATAACCACGGCCTTCAGTATTCATTATTTCTAGTGAAACTGCTTCGCAGCTCTGGAACCCCCAGATTATGACCTCAACCGAACGTTGCGAAAGGTCCCGTGCAGCGTTTGTGCGACTTCGTATCGGTCGCGCGACATTATGGTGGTATGGTCACTGAACCAGTTCCGCTACTGACCGGCTTCAGCGGAGAATTTTCAAAGAGGGCACTATCAGAGGAGATAATATGGAGTGGTGCCTGCAGACCACATCTGCGCACCGACAGGAACTACATCCGATGATTGGGTTGTAAAGGGCGCCTTTCTCCGATTTTCAGTCATAAACTCGAGATATGCGATTTATATAAAGTGGTGCTGAGACCTATGAGTTGGTGAAGTTTTCTTTTACATTCTAATTTCTTGCGACATTCCCCCCCATTATGGGAACAAGCTCGAAACGACGCGCGCGCTCAACTTGCGACGCTAGGAAAAGGACAATCAGTGCAAAGTTGGGGCAGTTCTCCGTGTTGTCACCATGGGATAGATCTCATATACCATCACATAGCGCAGAACTGCAAATTTTGAGCTTAAAAAAGCGAGTAGCTCAATGTTTCTTCGGTTCCCCATTTTGCTTCTTCCCTCACCGGAAAAAAGGACTAAAATTGAGAAATACACACTCTCTAGTATCAGGCTTTCATTCATATTTTGAATTATGTCTATGTAGGTTTGCAGTTTAAACTAGGTTCCCTAAGGATAAATGGTTATTGTGTTTAATACCCATAAATGTTCTGAAAAAGATACATTTTCTTATACCTTCCTTCTTTTTCGATTCATAAGGGCTTTTTTCTGCCTCATCTGGGGGTGTTTTCGAAGCCTAGATTTTTAACGACTAACGATTAACGACTAACGAGGGTTTTGGCCGGTTGAACGACTAACGACTAACGAGTTACAAATTTTCTATTACGCACATCCCTGATGTGCAGTGCGCACAATTCGTCAATGCCGCCACTCGACCACTTACACTGCCACACTCTGCACACCGAGTGAACACCGGAGTCTGCCGAGAACGCGTCGTGGACGTGCATTACGGTACTAGCGGGCCAGTTAGAGGACCTTTGGCGGACCGTGTTTTGTGCAATTCAGGATAAACAGAGTATAGATGGGTTGGAATGTGTACATATTACGTACTATGTTTCATGATCAAATTTAGTATTTTTTTATTGATTGAAGGCTTTTGCTAATGAGTTTTCTTGAGATATCATGTCAAAGTGCAGTGGCTCTAAATCGTCTGAATTTCACGAACAGCTGCGTCCTACAAAAACTCAACAGGCTTTCATCTTAGGGAGGGAATAATTCGGAGGTTTCATCCTTTGTAATAATCTGAAAAAGAATAAGTCCTTGAGATAGAAGGTTTAGGGTTTGAGCATGTGCAGTTCCGAACAAGGCTCGAGGCCTGAGGGATTCCAAGATTTCAGTCCGGCTTTGTCCGATTAAAACAAAAAACTTGTCCTGCCCTTTCAGGTCACGCACGACCGAGGGAAATGTGCGGTTTCATGAGAGAAGTCCTATAATCTCCGAAAAAAAACGGATTTGTGATTGGATTGAATATTCTTTTCCCTATATCAACGAGGCTCGGCGCCAAAACAGGGACTTTCTTCGGACACAATAACCAAAGTAAAAAAAGGGAAAAATCGTAAAAAATAGCTTTTTCTGTCTTTTGATCATAAGTCGCTTCAAGGAGGACGTTATTCGAATTTTAAAGACACCTTTGGGATCAGCATCGAATAACTTTGTTAGGGATCCACATTTGGCTTATTCGCAAACAAGGCAAAGATGTTTGACACAATTAAAGGCAGTGTTCACGATAAGAATCGTTTTTCTGCTTTTTCGCCTATCTTAAAAACGGTCCCATGCTGATTCCAATGATGTTTTTGGAATCGTACAAGACCTTCTAGGAACGGAGATATTGTCCCTCAAAAATTGAGCTAGAGAAACATGGTGGACGAGTTGTCTGAGGCTTGTAACTTCCGTCTTTTGCAGCCGATGTATGCGAGCTGACCTGAGTATCGAGAGAAGTTGAGGATGAGGGGAAGAACGGGGCTATTGATCGGAAACCGTCGCCCATCTCACAACCTCGAGCATTCATTTGTTCACGGCGGTGGGCGTGGAAAGTGCATCTGGGGTGGAACGAGCTGACCTGTGTCCAACTTTGGGGCCGTAGGGACCGTTCCAAGCTTATTTTTCTTAGGTTTTTCAACGTTAGGGTCGCGCTAGGCCTCGCAGCTGCCGATCTCCACCAAAAAATCAGACATGGTTGTTAACGCGGACACTGCCTCTAAATGAGAGGGGTGGGAAGTGGGACAATATGAGATGCTAAAATGAGTCACTAGGTCTACAATAGTTTGTTTAATTTTTTTTTGAATTTTGCAAACCTCAATTTTTTCGGCTTCCAATTTTTTATTGGAATATGCTCCACCTCTGGGTATTATTAATTATTAATTCAGCTGATTATTAATTTGATAAAAATTTTTGGTTCTCATTTATTTTAATTTTTTAGTTTTTTTTTCATATAAAAATCAATTATAATTTGGAAATTTACAGATTTCAATTCGCTCGAGGCTATTGTCTGTCTGAAGATAGAGCGAGCCATATCCAAAAAATAATTTTGCGTTGTTACCTTTTTTCAAATACAGTAATAGTCTTTTGAAGCGAATGGAAATCTATAAGTTCTCCATTTGAGATGAACTTCAAAGGAAAAAAAATGTAGAAGTAACTAAAAAAGATTATGAAAACAACTAGAAAACCAAGGTAAGTGTAAACCAAAAATCAAATATGTAAGTTAATAGATAGTTAATATTCGATATCCAGAGGTGACGATGAACTAAATTAAAAAAATTAGTTAACTAAATTAAAATTTGTAGATTTAAAAGACTGAAATCAAAAACAAGTGGAATAAACTACATCAGAGACAGTGACACATTTTAGCACCTCATATTGTCCCAGTCCTCGTCCGGTCGATTGATTGTGTCAACCCTGTTTGCCTTGACAGAGAATAAACCATATGGTGAATAAAACGAAAGAGTGCTCGATGTTCATTCCAAAGATGTAAATAAATGTGAATTTCAAGCAGACTGGGACCTAAAGAGGGAAAAAAGCGATTTACCGCCTTTTTTTCGCTTTTTTAAAACAAAGCTTGCGGTGTATATTGTGCGTTAAACGAATTGTAGCCTATCGCATCTTCTGGTTCTGAGCCAAATTTACTCTGTTCCCTCGCGGAGCAAGGGTAGAGACGGCGAGAAAGTATGAGGAGAAGGAGACGCAGCGTACGCGCGCAGACGCACGCGATAAGCGACAGTAAATTTCACTCGGAAACAGAGGTTATGCACTCAAACGACACAAACTAAAATTTTCCAGCATCAAGTAAATGCGCTATAGCATTCTTTTTATGTAAGTAGTTGAATCTCTCTCCAAGTTGTCAACAATACTACTCGACTACCCAATTCTCTCCTTGACAAACCTTTGCCAGCCTAATGACTTTCCTACTCTGGCATTCGCTCGCGTGTAGCCCTACACAAACTCACTTGTTGCCCAGTGACACCTGGGCAACAAGTCATTTTTCTGGGGCGCGACATGGAAAGTGTGGGGCGATTGTGAGCATTTGTGCCCACAAAACCACTTGTACCCCCACTAAATCACTAGTCGCCCCGCGAAATCACTTGTTGCCCGAAAGAGCAACTGCTGACCCTAAAATCACTTGTTGCCCCGCAAAATCACTTGTTAAATCTGGAACATTTTTAAGAACGCTTTCGGGGACCACTAATTGATATGAATAAACCCCAACCGAAAATCCGTACAAATCCATAACGCTATCAGTCTGTACAAAGTTCGGGTAATGTGCCTTCACCCAAACTTGGGCCAGAGGGGTTGTTTTGGGCGCTGAACACAATTATGAGGTCAGTTTCCAAATTCTCTAAAGACTAGTGCACGTTTTGGAAGGTACAACAGGTACAGAAATCTAACGAGAAACGTCTATAACTCCTTTCGGTGTGGTTTTAGGCAGATGCGAAGACCATAATCGGTTTTACACCAAAAACGGTTCTAGAGAGTTACATTTCTTCCAGAATAGTGAGGCTAACTAAAAGTAGCTCCCTTAAGAGCCTCACTAGACATGAGCTTATAGAAGAAAGTGGAAAATGGAGGAAGATTGAGGTGATGATCAGGAGAGAAAGAAAACACGCGGGCGCACGCGACGCGACCGCACACGCCACCACCCAGGCCTCCTCCGTGCCGGCGCTAGCTGGGGCGAGACAATCCACACAATGCTCACAAAGATTTTGTGGGCATTGCCCACAATCTTTTTTGTGGGCACTCGACTCTCGCCGGCGCGATTATGTGGAACGTCTAGCGCCGACGAAAAAACACGCGAAATTGGCCACGCCCTCCGGGGCAACACGCGAGCGAATGCCAGAGTAATGCAAAATTTTCCTCCCCTACATAAATACCCTTTGGTTCCTGGCCTGATTCAGTGTGTGCAATTGCGGACTTGCGTCATGGGGGCGCGACGAATTGCTTTCGTACGATCGAAAAGCTAGGAAAAACCTTGAAAATGTATAAAAAAACGCACACGATCAGCTGATGAGGGGCGGGCGCGGAAGCTAGTACGAAAGCGATGCATAGCGCCCCCACGACGCAAGTCCGCAATTGCACACACTAAATTAGGCCCACAGCCAGGGGGTACATATTGTCGTTCTCTGGGCCAAATTCCGGTCCGCATTTGCGGAGTACGGCTATTTCATCATGCGACACGTGATAATCGTGGTGGGACCAGTTGGTCCCCGTACGATTCACCTTCTTCCCAGCACAATTACCACGTGCCGCATGATGCAACAGCCGTAGTCCGCAATTGCGGACCGGAAATCGGCTCGGAGAACAATAGTATGTATGTATGTCTATTCTATTGTGTCTCAACTCCTCATATAAACGCTTGTAGGATTAACCTTCACACATGTCTATGTGTTTATCTGCACGAAGACTTAATCCGTCTTATATGTTCTACTAATCCTACATTATTGTGCACTGGGAGGGAAAACCTCGGCTTCGACTCGCTTCACTGTGAGTTCTAAACGCTAGGCACTCCTCTAGTGCAATGTAGGCCTAAAAATTGATAGAATTTTTGAAGCTCAGATGAATTTATTGAATGCAGTGTGAGAAAGTTGCTGCTGCTCGACAGAATTAATTTCTAGGCACCTTGAGCTAATGAACGTCCGAAAGAGCCTGTCCGTTTACGCGGTCGGCGTGCGTGGCGAGCGGCCGTTGGGAAGATACTTTGGCACTTGACAATCAATTAGAAGGAATATTTGAAAAGTGGTGAAAAATATCCCAACCAACTGTTGGCAGTCAATGCGAAATAATGTCTTTACATCGGCCGCTCCACACGCACGCCCACCGCGTGGGCTGACAGTCCCATTTGAACAGACGTTACGTACATTGGTCAAGAATGAGCAGACCGTTATCATTTGGAAATAGGAAATTGAAATTCGAAAACGGAGCGTTAGAAACAATTGGAATCCGAGGTTCCTGGAATAGAGGGGATTTCTAATCTAACAAGGGAACCACAATAAGTCATAGTGACCATTCCAAATAAAATGTACTTTACTAGAACCATTTTCGGACCAAAAGTCCGAATATGCCCATCGCAGCTGCCTGGACCCACTCTGAAAAAAGTTATGAACGTTTTTTAAAGCTTTGCGGCAAGGGAAGGATACCATGGAACTTTCAGGGTGTTTTCGAAATGTTTCCGAATTTGGCTAAAAACGTAAATGTAGGTGTAATCGGGGGTGCTGAACACGAATCTGGGGTTCTTTTGTCGAAATCTCAAGGTTTACTGTACGTTGCGGTAGGTAACATGCCATTCAGGAGGCAAAACCTACCTTATTAATTCGAGAATCGATAAATGGACATAGAATTCGTATACAACACCCCAAATAATCCCTATATAGAAACTTTGAGACAAATCTGAGACCTTGACTTAACTACCGTATACCCACCGTAATCTACCGTAAGCTGTCAAAAATCGATAAAGTGACTGACATCAGATTCGTGTTCAGCACTCCAAATAACCTCCAAAGAAATAATTTGAGCATGATCTATAGTAGCACTCCGGAAATCGTCAAAAGTCGCGATTCGCCATAAAATTCTCCCCCGATGGGAATCTGTGAACGAATACAGTCGAAAACTTCGGAAAATCGATAAATGAACCTCAGATTCGTGATCAGCACCCAAAATTACCTCTCAGGGCGAATTTTAAGTCAAATCTGGAATATTTTTCTAATACGCTTCGAGAGATCTCTGATTGGTATAAATAAACGCCCAACCGAAAATTCGTACAAGTCCAAACGCTGTTAGTCTGCGCCAAGTTTGGAGAATGATCCTTTACCCAAACTTTGCTTAGTGGGGTAGTTTTGGGCCCTGAACACGATTATGAGGTCCGTTTCCGGATTTTCGTAAAAATAATGCGCTTTTCGGAGGGTACAATAGGTACGAAAATCAGAGAAGGAATGAATATAACTTCTTTCAGGGTGGGTCTGGGCAGCTGCGATGGGCATATTCGGACTTTCCGTCTGAAAATGGTTCTACAAAAGTAAATCTCATTTAGAATGGTTACTATGACTTACTGTGGTTCCCTTGTAAGAAGCACTTCCGATATTCTCTTGCATTTCGAGGCGATTTCTGGGAACCGCAAGATCAGCACTCTAAAATCAGAACGCGCTCTTGTCTGGTCGTCTGTTTGGAAAATTACCAGATTTATACAAACTCTTTCTCTGACAAACTGACTCCCGAATCCATGTTCATTTCCGTTGAAGTTTATCGCGGTGCTCCGAAGGCTCCACTCCTTTATAAAGGACTTTTGCACGGTGTTCCGGAGTCTCCGCGCACTTTTAGTGAAGCTTTACACTGTTGTTTACGTATACTTTCTGCTTTCTGCCTTATAAATTTGTAGACGGACAGATTTATTTATATCAGCCTGGGCGTTAGGACGGAGATCGTAGAGGCTAGAAAGCAGTGCAAGATGAGAGTGAGTTATCTAGAACTCCATTTACTTCCTGTAGTTGATTTAGCCTTACGAATAAGGGATTAGTCGGATTTCCCACGTTGAAAAGTTGAACATCTAACAAGGGAGCTATCATGAGTCATATTAACCGTCCCAAATGAAATGTACTTTTTAAGAACCTGTTTTTGGACGTGAGGTCCGAATGTGCACATCGCAGCTGCCTAGACTTTCTCTAAAATATTTAAAGGCAGTGTTCACGATGAAAATCGTTTTTCTGTATCTCCGCCTATCTTGAAAACGGCTCCATGCTTATTCCAATGATGTCCCTGAAATCGTACAAGACCTTCTGGGAACGGAGTTATGGTCCCTCAAAGATTGAGCTAAGGAAACATGGTGGACGAGTTGTCCAAGGCTTGTAAATTCCGTCTTTTGCAGTCGATCTATGCGAGCTGACCTGAGTAAAGAGAGAAGCTGAGAACGAAGGGAAGAACGGGGCTAATGATTGGAAAACATCGCTCATCCCACGATCTCGAGCATTCATTTGTTCACGTCGGTGGGCGTGGAAAGTGCATCTGGGGGTGACGAGCTGACGGGTGTCCAACTTTGGGCTCTTTTGGAGCGTTTCCTGGCTCGTTTTCATGCGCTCTTTCGACGTCAACGTTGCAGTGTGCCCCTCCACTGCCGATTCCTAGTGGAAACTGAAACACATTTTTCATCGTGAACACTGCCTTTAAGTGGTGAGCGTTTTCAAATTTTGCGCCAAGCTAAGGATACCCCATGGAATTTTTAGGGTGTTTCTGAAATTTTTTCCGGATTCTGCTTAAAGCATGTAAGTAGGGGAGATCTGGGGGTGCTGAACACGAATCTGGGGTTCGCTTGTCGAAATTTTGAGGTTTACTGTAGATTGCTGTAGGTAAATGTTGCGTCTTTTACGTCTTTGACGCAATATTGCACGCTATGTAAAATTTCCCGGGCTTTACAATTGCGTTTTGCCGATATTTCACGCCTCTATAACTTGTTTGTTGCAGTAGTTCACTAGAAATCTATTACTCTTGTAATAACAGTGCTCGTTTTTTTCGTTTTGGTGATATTTTAACAAGTTTAGATCTGAAAAATAATCAGCTGATGGAAATTGGCAAACGTCCAACAGGGTAGGTCCCGCGAGGATACAGTAAACAGTGTCGCGGCGTGTATTACCGCTCGGTGCGGGTTTCCGGCGCTTTTTTCTGGGACAGCTCTTCCTTTTGGCATGCCTCACAGTTAGGACGCACATAAGTGGTAGTTGTCTTGCTATACCCGCAGCATTCCGCCGGTGTATAACTACGGCCTAATAATTCGAAAATTGACAAATGGCCATCGAATTCGTATTCAGCACTGCAAATAATCCCCACATTGAAACTTTGAGACAAATCTTAGACTTTGACCAAACCACCGTATACCCACCGTAATCTACCGTGAGCTGTCAAAAATCGATAAACTGACATCAGATTCGTGTTGAGCACTTCAAGTAACCCACAGATGAACAATATGAGCCACATCTGTCGTCCTAATCCGGAAATCATCAAAATTCGATTTCGCCGTTAAATTTTTCTGCCGGTGGGAAGCTTTGAACAAATTTAGTCGAAAACTCAGATTCATGATTACCATCCTAAATAAAACCCCAGGCGGAATTTTAGGTCAAATCTGGAATATTTCTCCTCAACACTTTCTGAACCCCATAATTGATGTAATTGAACGCGGAATCGAAATTCCGTACAAGTCCAAAAGGCTGTCAGTCTGGACAAAGTACGGAGAATGTGCCTTCACCCAAACCTTGCCCAGTGGGGTAGTTTTGGGCGCTGAACACACTCATGAGGTCCGTTCCCGGATTTTCCGAAGACTTACGCGTTTTGGAAGGTACAAAAAGCACACAAAATGAGCTTTTTAAAGGCAGTGTTCACGATAAATCTTGTTCTCGAGGTCTCGGTGTGACACACAAAGTTGGCAGATGATGGAGAGGGTAGGGTCGAAGAAAGCACCGAAAACTGGCCAGAAATCAATAAAAACGGCTTTGAAAGCTCTCCCGGTGCGCCTACCTATCCCGGTCCGCCCCCAATCGGACGAGCTTCAGGCGCCGCACACGTTTTGATGGTAAATTGCCAAGCAACTCTGCCGCGATTAGCATGATCGATTCGAGCAGATTTCGCGATTAGCGCGCGTTTGCCGAAATCAGGCCCATGATTCTCATCCACGCCCTTAGTTTAGAAACCATTATTTTGACCTATTCTGGACGTTTTTCTTCGCTGTTTCTTCACTATTAGTTACCTAACGAACAAACAATCCCATTCTTAGGTCGAACTCGAGTGCGATATTCATCGTGAACACTGCCTTTAAGCTTGTAACTTCTTGGCACCTGCGGCTCGGAGCGGGATACTGTGCAGTTTTACTATTGAGCCATCAGAGATACTAACGACACTGGTCGTTTTGGCAGATCAGACCTACGCTTTGTATACTTCCCTTGGCAATCCCAATACGCATTCGAGCTCGATTTCGCTGGTCAAGGTAGACTGAATCAACCAATCGGTGTCCTCTCCGGCTTGCCAAATTTTTGTCCGAAATGATTTGCTCTTGTGCGGTTAATTGTCTAGGGATTTCACTACACTGGAGGGTTTTTTACAAGCCTTTTAAGTTTCTCACAATTTAACCCACTCCGTTTTCGCCTTCCGGTCCATTTTGGTGCATCCGTTGTACGTTTCCGTGTGAACCTTCCTTTCCGCTTCCGTTCCCAGCGGGTGACAATGTGCATTTTCGGTCATTATGAAAAAAGTTGATTACTTTAAAAACATGATCTTCGTGCAGGCCGAAAAGTCGATCAATCGAAAAGGTGATTCCCGGAAAAGTCGAAAATTCGACTTTCCGGATTAATGAGATACTCGACATATTTGAAAAAATCGATCATTCCAAAAACGTAATTTCCCGATAAGTCGAAAAGTCGATTATTCGAAATAAAGAGATTACCGACTTATTCGAAAAGTCCATCATTCGAAAAAAAAACCTCAGCTTGTCAATTTCATATGTGTTTAGAGTATGCAAGACTGGGTAAATTGGAAACAACCCGAAAATGCTGTAGAGGTCTCAGGTGTCCAGGGGATTATGCAACAACCTAATCATATATGTATGGCCGACGCTGGTGTTTGTCAGTGCAGAATTTCCCAGAATGCCTACCAGGGTATGTATCAAGGCGAAGGAGAAACGAAAAACAGACCCAGTTTTCTTATTTCCGATGAAATTCTCTTACTCCCCAGTGTAACCTAAGGTTTGTCATCGAAAGTTCATCCTCCACTGACGAATTTTCCAAAAAATCACCTGCATTTCCCAGCATTCACCTCCATCCTCATGAGATAATCTACACTACTTTCTCACAGCTTGTTCTCAAAAAGGGCAATAGTGATCGATCTCTTTGTCTTGAGCGTTATCCCACCTCCTATAGGCTTGGTTCAGAATGTGTGGGTAGTGCATGGGATAGGCGTGGCGTAGCTTTGTTCGTGGAGATATTATCGATATACACTTGCTTTGTTTCGTCTTAGTCTCGAAACACGTCAGTCATCCAGTCGAGAACAATTCTGAACTTTTCAGATACATAATCGTGCTTTGTGCACTGAACACAGTCTCCACAATGATGGTGAGTTCATGCATATTATTATTTCTCGTCGATTTCTCAAATTTTTCATTTTATTTTCATTTTTTCTTTTTTCTCTTTCGGAATGTTGGCATGTGAACGACAGGCTGCTACTATAGCCGTGACACGAATTTGATGTGTATGGTATTCTTCTTCTGGCGTTGCAACATTTTGGCATCAAACTCTTGAGACAGTTCCGGCTCTAAACTTTCATAAACACATGCATAGCACTTAAGTGACATTTTAGAGTCCAACAGTGTCTGTAGCCCGCAATATACTCTGCTTTGCGGGGAAAGATGTACATGGTGCATTGCAAACTTGGGCGTTTACCCGCCTTCTTTTTCCTTCCTCGCTCTCTTTCTATCTCTGACCTTGAGCCTGCCCCAAACCGCAGTGCCTATTTTTTGGTGTCATTCATACTTCCACCGCCGAGCGGTGCGGCGCACTGTAGTCCTGTAATATCGATCACGCGGCAGGCGCAATCGATATTGGGCGCCCTTTACACTTCCGCCACCAAGCGGCGCGGCGAATCTCAGTTTTATGACGTTAATCACGCGGCGCGGCATGATCGATATTAGGGGTCGTTTATACTCCCGCCGCCAAGCGGCGCGGCACAGTGCATTCCTGTAATATTGATCACGCGGCGCGGCACGATCACTGTAGGATTGCACTTCGCCGCGCCGCTCGGCGGCGGTCGTATAAACGACGCTTTATCTCTCATAACACACTATAGTCACTCACGATTCCGTGGTTAAGGTGTTGGTTTACACTTCCGCCGCCGAGCGGCGTGGCGAAGTGCAATCCTACAATATCGATTGTGCCGCGCCGCGTGATCAATATTAGGGGCCGTTTATACTCCCGCCGCAGGGCGGCGCCGCACAGTTCAGCACTATGATACTGATCACGCGGCGCGCCACGATCGATATCATAGGATTGCACTTCGCCGCGCCGCTCGTCGGCGGAAGTATAAACGACGCTTTACCTCTCATAACACTATAGTCGCTCACAAGTCCGTGGTTAAAGAGTTGGTTTATACTTCCGCCACCAAGTGGCGCGGCTTCCTCAATTTTATGACGTTAATCACGCGGCGCGGCATGATCGATAGATATTAGGGGTCGTTTATACCCCCGCCGCCGAGCGACGCGTCGAATCTGAATTTTATAACGTTGATCACGTGGCATGGCACGATCGATATCATAGGATTGCTCTTCGCCGCCCCGCTCGGCGGCGGAAGTATAAACGACGCCTCACCCTTCATAACACACTATAGTCGCTCACGAGTCCGATGTCAAAGTGTTGGTTTATAATTCCGCCGCCGAGCGGTGCGGCGAAGTGCAATCCTACAATATCGATTGTGCCGCGCCGGGTGATCAATATTAGGGGTTGTTTAGACTCCCGCCGCGGGGTGGCGCGGCACGGTGCATTTCTGTAATATTGATTACGCGGCGCGGCACGATCGATATCATAGGATTGCACTTCGCCGCGCCGCTCGGCAGCGGAAGTATAAACGACCCCTTACAGAAATGCACTGTGCCGCGCCGCTCGGCGGCAGGAGTATAAACGACCCCTAAGTGGATGAATAGAACCACGAATTCACGAATAGTTATGAGCCACATCCACCACAGATGAGGTTTAGGGTGGCGTGAGAAATACCCTCTCCAGGATGATGCGCTGCAGGGAAATTTCGCGCTCGCGATTGACATCCGTGCAGCCGCGTTTGTGATGATAGTCTTAGGGTGCCAAAGCAAGAGACTAGCAAGGAACAGGGACGGTTATCCCTGAAGAGCTGCCATTGAACGGGACCAAGACAGGTGGACGGCATGAACCCGCTATGACTCAGATACGGGGAAATCTGACTCGCATGGCGGGCGTTTTCATGCATCGCGGAGAGGCTCAATGGCCAACACTGTCAGTGCAGTCCAACAGCAGCCCTTCGCCTCTGCCAGTTTTCACTTGCTTTCCGCACTTTGGGCACCTATGGACTATCACCACCGCATTAAGTTGAAGTCTGTCCGAATAAAAGTGTCGGTCCACGCGGTCAGCGTGCGTGTCGCGCGGCCGCCTCTTAACCTTTTTTTCCGAAAGAGTCTTCCCACGGCTGCGAATAGCTGACGGGTGTATTACTCACTGGTCGTAGATTATTTCTGCTAATCGATTCTCAGGTGCGAAAGACGTCCTGGCGACGGCTGCTCTACACGCACGCCGACCGCGTGGGTAGACAGTTATACTCGGACATATCAGCCCCTTCTAGATTGTATTAAACTCGATTCGGTTAAAGCATGGGCGTGGTTGTCGCGATTCATGACGATTCAAGGTATCATGGAACCACTTCGGTAACGGTGGATATGAAAATTTTTGTCTGCATTAGGTTAGGTCCTCAAATCGGGCGCCTCGTGATGTAGTTGGTAACATACTTATACAAAGTGTGGTCCACCAAAGTTGAATGTCTGTAGACAATCTATCTCAGGCAATTATCGGCCCCGAGCCGCCAGAACAGTTCGGCTCGTTCTTCCAATCTGCTGGTCGGCTCCTGTTGCTGTCCGGGCCGCTGCTGTTGTTTTTCAGGCCACTGCTGTTGCTGTCCTGGCTCCCTCAGTTGGCCCGAGCAGCAACAGCAGTGGCCCGGAGATTAGAAGAACGAGCCGAACTGTCAGGCGGCTTCAATTCCTATTCGGTGTGGCTCGGAGCCGCGAATCGCCTGAGATGGTTTATTGTCAAATTTGTTCTAGTGAATGGACCAGACGGGATCATTGCGAGTGTCCGTGCGGCGCTCGCGATACCACCGTCAGCTCGATTTCGACCGCACGCGACGATCTACCACCGCAGCCCGTCCATTCACCAGACTAAATTCCACAGAAAGACCTTACCTGTGTTGTCGCGAATGTACTAATCTCATCGATAGACACTTGTTCAACTCTTGTACCTGCGGTATAAGTAACTGTGACGAGAATCGCTCATTTTAAATGCATTATTCATCAGTTTGCACTAAACTTCGGGTTTCTTTCATGAACTTTACTTGATTACTTACTAGTGAGTAATAGAACACTTAACTGATAACTCAATTCAAAGTGAGAGAATCATTAATAGGTTAGATTTCTAGCGAAGTCTATCTCTGTATCAATCTCCACTGTCCTTATAAGTTAGTCATTGTAGAGTGCGGTTCCATGAATTAGTATTGTGGACCTTACGCGATCGAGTCCCACGGGGTGCGCGCGGTCGCACCGCGTGCTCACTTCTGCCAGATAGCCTGCGATAGGATGAATATCTTTTTTTCCGGATGCATTGTGCGACTATTCCTAGTATTCCTCGACTTTTGATTATATATCCAATCGCGGCTAACTGGACCAACTGAGCACGCAGCGCGACCGCCCGCAGGCGGTGATGGTCGATCGCGTAGCCCCACACGGCGGTGTCAGAGTTTACCCGACGGGAAATGTTTCGGTTGTCCAGAAAAAAGTCGGATTCAACTCAAAACTTTTGTTTGGGGGTTATTTAGGATGCTGAACAGGAATCTGGGGCCGCTTTGCCGAAATTTCAAGGTTTATAATAGGTTACGGTGACTGCCATGTTATCAAAAGTTCGGAACCTACTCTGAGAGTTCTGGCCGCGGAATAGCCGGGAATTAGACCACCAGGCTCCGCAGCGGCTCCTGGTAGGCTATTTACCGGATATTGCGCGGCTATTTCTCGGCTTCTCGCTGAACGGACAAGAAGTAGCCGAGAAATAGCCGAGACATAACCGAGAAATATTCAGAAGTAAACAAAATTAACCAAGACGCGAATCGTCGCCGGCTCGCCGAGCCATCATCTGGGGCCGCCAACGATTGGGTGGGGCCTCCAGAGGCTGTACGAGGTCCAAGTACCTCAAACTTGGGTAACTTAACCGAAGGAGGTGCTGACATCTGAATCATGCCTCTGGAATGCTCCGTATATCCACCTGGAGAGCATTATTTCTCGGCTATTTTGCGGCTATTTCGCGGCGAGCATTATTTAGCGGCTAATTCTCGGTTATTTCGCGGCTATTCCGCGGCGAGCATTATTTGGCGGCTATTTAGCGGCTATTACGCGGCAAGCAGGCATTTCGCGGCTATTTCGCGGCTACTTCTCGGTCTAAACTCTCGGAGTACCTTGGTACTTTGGAAATTGACATATGGACGTCAAATTCGTATTCGCCACCCCAAATAATCTCCGCGAAGAATTTTGAGTCAATAGTGAGACGTTGGCCAAACTACCGTATACCCACCGTAATCGACCGTAGCCACGCAGGAAACTGCTCGAAGTCTTCAGGCAACTTGAGTCAAATTCGCAGGTAACCTGTTTTGAGTTTGCATATGGCATGAGGCCTATTCTAGAGTGTAATCGCCGTGCGATGCGATAGCATGATATCATGAGAATTGATCGATATCGCGTCGCGTGAAAAGCGAACTGTGAAAGAGGCCCGACACAACTGTAAAAACAAGTCATCAGCAAAATAATCGCAGTAAGTTGTGCGCAGCATTACACTAAGGTTGCGGGTAACTTGTTCAAACTTTTTGAGTAGAGCTAATTTTTTTCTGTCTTCTGGTCTATCACCCCAGCTTACTTCGCTCAGTCAAGGCGTAAGTTATTTATTGAATTGGAATTACCGTCATGTGTAAAATTTTGAAAAAATTTATGTGCGCGCTCACATTTGACTTTTGGCATATCTTCTCCCAAACTTTGAGACCTTGTGTTTTTCACTGATATATTTTATATTGTTTTCGTCGGATATCCTTTGTTATTGTCCGTCTGTGTTCGAGCTGTGGAATTCCCCGCGGGACCAACGCTGCTTACACTTTTTGCTTCAAACACCGCATGCATCACTCCTCGGCTGACTCGACTTTTCGCTCTGCCTTAACAAAACTTCGGACTCAGGGTTCAAAAACACAAGTCTAGCTAGACTTGTCTACGGGTCCAGTAGCGGTTAGATTTTCAGTGATCCCTCCCGCCAAAAAACAAGTTCTCAACGTTCCATTAATGATAGCGAGAGAGGAAATCGGCATGTGTAGCGGAGGTCCACTGCAGGATATTGCAAACCTAGTTAGCGCTCGTTTCGCTGAGGTGTTACTCCTGAAAAACGCAACATCCCACTCTCGACTAAAGTTCGACCACATCCTTCGAATGCTGCTAGGGCTGTGAACATATACATATAAAGTCTGTTCAAATGAGACTGTCCCACCACGCGGTCGGCGTGCGTGTGAAGTGGCCGTTGTACCGATCATTTTCTTCGGAAGAGCCTGTCGTCTCCTGAAGACGGGTGAATTGGGTATTATTCACCATTCGTCCATTACTTCTGCAAATTGACTTGTGAGTCAAATGATTGCCTTAGTGACAGCCGCTCGACACGCACACCGACCGCGTGGGCGGACAGTATTAATAGGACGGACTTTGAGTGTTACATGAAGAGGACCTTGATGAACTGGAGATCCTCCTAGCAAAATGTTTGATGTGGGAGGCGTTGCGTACGCAACATTGCCATTCCTTGCTGCGTTTAAAGTCTGTCCGAATGAGACTGTCTGTCAACACGGTCGGTGGGTGTGCCGAGCGGCCAACACCTTTTTTGAATTTGTAAGTTGAACAGCAGGAGTATGAGAAGGGTAGCGATTAATATCCCAGTGAGCGGATTGCCTTGTAGGCGCCCGCACGACGAGTACGCCGATCGCCGGGGCGAACAGTCTCATTCGGCCACGTTTTATTCAGGGCTACAAAATTTTAATCGGTATGGGATGGTGAAGACTTGCATCATCCCGGTCCGAATAGATATTCGTAGCCTTTGGCTTTCTTTTTAGAGTATATCCGAAAAATCGGAGTCGATCGTCCGTGGTCGGTCGGAGAAGAACACAGGCGACTCTCGGCTCCAAGCCGCCTTCCAGTTCGGCTCGTATTTTCAATCTGCGTGTCCCCTGCTGTTGCTGTCTAGGTCAATGGATATTGGGAGAACGAGCCGTACTTTCTGGCGGCTCCGATTCCTGTTCGGTGCGGCTCGGGGCCGAGAATCATCTGAGAAGCTCGGAGATGCTGGCACCTTCCATGTGTTAGCCGTTGATGTACTGGGTTAACTTATTTGTGTATTTATTCGTTATGGCACATACACTGCCGGAAATGTTCAAGCAAACGTCTAAGCAGCTTCCTCTTCAGGAAATCCAAACTTTCGATCTGCCAATCAGGTGTTACCCATCTCTTCGGTCTGCGCATCATGATAGGGTAAATAGGTGAACTTTCTATCATTACATGGGCAGCTCCAATTGAGTTACCTATGATAGGTGTTGTCATATAGTAATCCGGAGTAAAGAGAGAGGTTTACCTATGACTTACTTGACTTAATCGGCTGGCTTCCACTGGACGTGGTTAGTTCTCAAAAGTGTACCGTCCTAGTAGTCAGCCGTGTCCATTTTTCACGGTCTCCAGCTACAATTTGACCAGAACCCATCCACTGATCGCTATTTTATAAACTGCAAATTAAACTTCGCGGCTTTCAATGCCGAATGAATTTAAAGGCAGTGGTCGCGATCAAATATGCTTGTGGTCTTTTTTTCTCTAAACCCTTTTGTGGGTCTCGAGTAGTAGGACCTATAGGAGAAAATCGCGAAAAAACCACTGTTTTGGGCGGAATTTGAAACCTGAACTTCCTTGTCTTTTGATGGTGGACGAGCCCACTCCACATCATCGGCATCGGTGACCTCTTATATCAAGAACATCAGCTGGCTTGAAATTGAATTTCAATCAATGAAGCTTTGAATTTATGTACACATCTAGTCAAAAACATTGACTGAAGTAATGCTTTCATTGTTCAACTGTTTTTATTCGTTAAATTTGCATTTATTTCGTCCTCTGAATGTCGATGATTTTTGACTGCTCGGCATGAGACGGCGATCTTTTTCGTCATCGCTGTGCACGTGTGCACGAAACAGCTTCTTTGGGCCCTAGAAACTCTGATTCTAGCCCGTTTTTCACCGCTCTACCTTCATAGTTTTTCAGCTGTTTTTGATCTAAGCCGATTTTTGTAGTTTTTTCTATAACGTTTTTCATCGTGACCACAGCCTTTAAAGGCAGTTTACTCGCTCAAAAATGATATCAATTTAATGGAATGAATCGAAGGACCTAAAGCTGTTAATATTCAGAGATAACAAAAAAAACCGGAAAAAATCGATCGAAAGGAAGATATAACGATTCGTTCTATATTGGCCCAGAAGTGGATGAGTTGAATCGCATTGGCTGAAATAGCGGAGCTAGCGACAAATCTGTTGGGATAACGACGCTAATGTACTCGTACGGCCCTTTCTGGAACGCTTACGACAATAGAAGTGTAAAAAATGAGCCAAAATGAACGTAATCGAGCAGCGAACATTTGTATTGAGGGGCGGAGCCCGTGTCGATGGGCGGAGAAAGGATGATTTTGTGACTCAATACGGCGCAAATTTGGTCATTTTAACTCGTTTTCAACTCTACCACCCACTAATGTAGTTATCTCAACAACTTTTGCGAGCGTGTATGCTGCCTTTAAATCCTCCTTCATCATATCTGTCTAAAACTTACGTCTGAGTTCGCGCGGCCATTTCTAGACAGGACTCGGAAGCATCCTTAGAGCAGGTTGAACAAAACGAAATGGGGGTTTCCTTGGACTATGCTCAAACAGTCGAAGTCGACTTACCGTAGTCGTAGTCGCTTGAAGGCGGTGGTCATGATGAAAAACGTTATCGAAAAAAACTACAAAAATCAGCTTAGATCAAAAACAGCTGAAAAACTATGAAGGTAGCGCGGTGAAAAACGGGCTAAATTTAGAGTTTTAGGGCCCAAAGTAGCCAGTTTGTGCACACGTGCACAGCGGCGACCAAAAAGATCGCAGTCTCATGCCGAGAAGTCAAAACTCATCGACATTTAGAGGAAGAAATAAATGCAAATTTACTTAATAAAAACAGTTGAGTAATGAAAGAAAGCACTCCAGTCAATGTTTTTGCTTAGATATGTACTTTTCTAAATCCATAGTTTCCTTCAATGAAATTGAATTTCAAGCCAGCCGATGTTCTTGATACAAGAGGTCATCGATGCCGATGATGTGGAGTGGGCTGGTCCACTCTCAAAAGACAAGACAGTTCAGACTTAAAATTTGGCCCAAACCGTGGTTTTTTCGCTTTTTTTCTTAAAGGTCCTACTACTCGTGACTTATAAAAAGGTTTAGAGAGAAAAAGACGACAGGCATATTTGATCGCGACCACTGCCTTTGAGATGGCGCTGGGAGATGTTGGCACCGTACTCGTGTCAAGCGGTGACTTAGTGCGTCGATTCGTTATGGCACATCCGCGGCCAGAAATATCCAAGCAAACGTCCAAACGGCTTCCAAAATTGCATTACAATACAACCTGAATATAAAAGAAGACCATTAAAACAAGACCAAAAAGGCATGTTTGCAGCAGTGTTGCAGAGTGACCTTACATTTAGATGACATTACATTAATATTTAATGCAAGATGATCTTACATTCAAACAACCTTACTTTAACACTTAATGCCAAATAACCTCACATTTAAAAGTGCAAACTGCAACGCAGAGAAGAACAACGGCTGTGAGTTTGTGAGAGGTAGAGTAGGCGAACTGATCAATTCTCTTCTTTTCGAACACGTTTAGTTCCCGCAAAATGTCTCACCGCGCAACCGTAATCCGAAAATTGAAATCACGCGTTAATCTGCACCCCTCACATTAATCCTGTCATCAAAGTCCCCACTCCTCGCAACTCCCATAATGTGCCTCCATATCCGAATGCAGAGTTTCAAAGCGCTGCACTCGGAGAAGGCTATTCAGAGGCAGCACCCGAGCATAAAAGCGCGCCGCACTTTTTGTGCATAATCCCACATTCGGGCCCAGCTGAGAATACTCTTGTGGCTTGGCGTTCTCAAAGTACCCCTCTGAGGTTCAGGCAGTCACAAATAGGGCATTTCACGCAAACGTTGCGGAATAGAAAGCCTTCAATCGTACATTTTCCTGTAGCGACAATCCATGACACCTCACATTCCTTTACCCTTACTAGTTATTGGTCACTGATGACCGTGACGCGACAGTTCGCGCATAACAGGGTTGGTTGCCTGCGAGCCGCCGATTCAGCCACAATCCAATGGGAGGAAGGACCTTGGCTTGTGATTTTTTTTCACCGTGTCGTTCATGAAGGATGTTGAGGATTCTCTCTGCATAAAAGCAACGCAGAGTTGGATGTCAGAAGATTGATGGTTGTGCACGGTGGGAAATGACCTTCTAGCTCTGCCGGAGATGAATAGATTGCACATCAGCGAAGCCCTGGGGTGGGTGCGACTCTCCATCTGCTGAAGCGTGTGTATATCTGAGGGTATGGTGAGCTGTCTGACAGGATTGAAACTGCTCACCAAGCTCTGAAACCTGTGGGCTTACAATCAGGGAATCCTGGCCCACACAGTATAAACCCTCTAAACTTTGGCTTTCAACGGGCACGGAAGTTTCTGCAGGATTCGGTTCCAGGTATAAATAGCCTGCTATCCCATGACACCTCAAACAATCAACATAATGTGCTCAACGACCCAGTGACTGGTAACGTAATATGTTTTTGAGCTCCTAGCAACAAATTCCCACGTAAGGATATTACCATCAGGCTTCTTGCTGCGAGAAGTTGAGACAGGGCTTCTGCAAGCATTCCTTACAAATCGGTTTTTGGAAGGACCACAAATAGGGGTCATTCCAAGTAATCCGCTAAACTGATCCGCTAAATGTACCTTCACGGAGGCTCTCCGAACCATTGCGTTAAACTTTTTTTTCAAAAAAAATCTGAAATGTCCGCTAATTGGGGTTCAGAGAACACTTCCTAGGGACTGATCCCAGCACAAACTGGGTTCATGAAAAATGGTCTGATAAAAGACGTTGTGGAAGGTAAAGATAAACAATTTAAAGTTTATGTGAATTTCTTTAATGCACAAGGGCAGATCAAAAACTGCACGCAATGCTATTTTCTGTTTTTGAGAAATTTAAAAAATTTCAGACCAAACTCCGTTCAGGAAGATTTTTTTGGGAGCTGAACATGATTACAAGGTCCTACAAGGTTCAGTTTCTCAAAAGTTTACTCTGAGTTACCGTGGGAAAAATGTCTGCAGTAACCTCTTGTAGGTTACAGTAGGAAAATTGTCGACAGTAACCTACCGTAGTCTTTAGAAAAATGAAGATGTGCTTAATATTTGTATTCAGCGAAAACCTCCCTGGACAAAGTTTGGGCTGAAAGTGTCGCAATTTATAAAATTCAAGAAAAAATGTTTTTGGCCGTTTTTGATCTACCCAGGTGCATTAAAGAAATGTAACGAACTTTAATTAATCTCCCCCCCCCACAATATTAAACACATAATATTTTGAAACTCCAGTTTGCCGCTGGGATCACTCCCTACTAAGTGAAGAGGGATAATTTGGCGCTGCTACATCCAAAGCAGCCTAGACAAGTAATTCATCAACAAGATATTGCCCTGAAATGTCATAAAAACTGCACTAGAGCGAATTAGCAAACCGCCTTCACAGCGGCAGGCTATTTTTAGCAGCAATTTAACTTCTGTCGAAGAAATGGAGTTGTGACGATTCCATCCAAGTCGACAACACAGTCTTGCCAAAAGCGCATACGTTTCGATATCTTGGATCAACGCTTAGCGATGACGGGACGCTGACGGCTGAAGTCGACGCACGCATCAATGCTGCTTGGTTGAAGTGGCGTACCACGAGTGGAGTGCTCTGTGATAAAAAGGTTTGCGACAGGCTCAAGTCAAAGATTTATCGTTCGGTTGTGAGACCCGTCGCACTGTAGGGCGCAGAGTGTTATCCAATGACGAAGGAAGCAGAAAGACGGCTCGGCGTGATGGAAACGAAGATGCTCAGGTGGAGTGGTGGATTGACCCATTTGGACCGAGTTCGGAATGAAGATGTGCGTGAAAGATTCGGTGTCGCGCCCATTTCTGACAAACTTCGCGAAAATTGCCTAAGATGGTATGGGCACGTTCTGCTAGCTGGAGAACACTCGATAGCGAAAGCGGCTATGCAGCTCCAAGTGACGGTCCAGCGACCAAGAGGACGACCTAAGCAGAGATGGCTGGATGTCTTGCACAACGATATGAAAATTGCAGGCCTCCATCCTGACAACGCGAATGACAAGGTCAAATGGCGGCAACGTTCGAGAAAAGCGGACTGCTGCTACAATGCGGGACAAACGCTGAAAAAGAACAAGAAGAATTCAACTTCTGTCGAGGATTTTTTAGGATCCGTTCGGTACCGCACCCTGAAAAATAGTTGTCTGAAATTTTTTTTTGTGCTCATATTACAAGTTTTATCAGTGGAAGTTACCGGTACGGATGAAATGTATGGCCTTTTCGTAAAATTTGGTTCAAATGATAGACGGAACGCGGCGGTAGGTCATCCATCGCGATTGAATCCCCGCTGACCTGTGGTACAGCGAACGCCGCATGGTGAGCCGATAATGAATTTTCTATGGACTACGTTTGGCGAAAAGCCTATATGTACAATCTAAATAGGCTCAAAAATATCGAATTCGGCCTTTAGCGCTTAAATATCGAATTTGGCCTTTAGCGGTGAATTAGTTCTTTATGAACTAAGCTACATATGGGCGTTTCAACGATCCCAACCGATACCTGGGTAAAAAGGTGGTTGTGGGTCTGTGATCAGACAATTTCGAGAGTGTTCCTAATCTGAAAGGCGACAAGTGGACGTCAATTTTGTGTGTATCACCCCAAACACCTCCCGCGTGGAAGTTTTGAGCTGAATCTGAGACTGTGAGAAAACTCAACTTTTCTCAACGTTCCCGATGATTTTTCTTCGAAGTTTAGGAGAAATGTACACCTTTGCCGTCAATTATGGCGCAACCTTTTGTCTGCTCTGTAGAAATACGCAACCGCAGAATCGCTTTTTTCCTATGCCGTGTAGTGTACATACTTGTTCCTGGCTGCTTCGGAGTGCATACTAAGCTTAAAAATGATTTTACTTAAAGGCAGTGTCCACGATAAAAATCGTTTTTAAGTTTCCACCAAAAAACGAAGGTGTAGAGTCCAACTGTTTCGTCAGTGAAGAAAAAATCATGAAAAACGCTGCGAAGCATCCGAAATCAGCTCTTCTTCTTCTTGGAAGCCACATTTCAACGGTGGATGAGTTGCGCGAACATGGGCCTGAAGTAGACAGCGTGCGCAGATGCGCTCCAATGCTAAAACTCAGCCGCGCTCGTGCTCCAATGCTAATGTAGGAACGGACCGAACTGTTCCTCGGAAAACACGACCGCGAGCGGAAGGGCTAGCGCGAGCGGACTTCGGAGCCGTAACGTGCTGTTTCAGGCTCGTTTTCGTTCTTTCGACAGCAGCGCTCAATGAGACCCTGAAGTTTCGATTTCCGGTCAAAAACCGAGGACGAACGTTATCGTGGACACTGCCTTTAGGTCAAATTCTTCTTGACTGATGTCCGCTATCACTAGAGGAAGTTCCCTTGTGAGAAGACTTTCAGACAAACTATCCTCGGGTATATCTCACCCTACTCTGAACTCGCTTTTTGGTGGACGTACTCAGATAGTAATACCAGTCGAATCAGCGGCGCCAAAAGCTTTTTCGGGCTGATCGCGGGACTATGGCGGGTGAACAGCAGAAGGCAAAAGGCTCGCCGAGCTGAACGCGGGGCAGTTTCAACGCATCGGTCGGATCGAGGGCAGTCATTATAGGCCCATCATGCGCCCTGGTCCTGATTGGTAATATTATTGTCCCAGTAGTTAATGACAGAATGAGATTGAGGGTAAGGCCGTGTTCATACTTCCATCGCGTAGCGACACGATGACGTACCTTAAGGCCTGGATTATACTTCCAGCGACCGGCGACGCGACTCAATGCTTACTACCAATATCGACTGAAAATCGATATGCCTGCAGTGTCGCTGTCGCTGGTCGCGGGAAGTATGATCCCGGCCTGAATACGGATCGACGCGCGACGCGATATTGATAGTTTCTCACCAGTGTCATATCATCGCATCGCGCCGCGATGGAAGTATAAACCAAGCTTAACACTTAACTAGGTACAACCCTACATAACGCTATATTCGTTAGAAAGTATGATCTCATGCGCATCTCGTTACCCCGCTGCTGTCACTGTTCTATGTGTCCTCTATTTCGCAGCGAACTTCACCCGAGCCCATGGCGTGCCTGTGCGCGCGTATGCTGCTTCTTTTCCCCTCACACACTCTCGCTGTCTCCCCGCACACGAGTGCGAAAGAACAAAGTAAATTTTGCTGCGAAATAGTGTGCACATTTCGGTTACCCTACCGCTGGCTGGTGGTGTTTTACACTAACCCGGCCAAAATGTTATGAACGTTATTTCAAACACTATTATGTAGTCCGCTTACATATGTGAGTGATGAAAGAGTGCGATTGGAAAAACACTGGCTGTTCTCTGAGTGGGCTGAAAAAGTTCCATTTGATCGACCTTTAGCTGAGTAATGCCATTATGAGCCCACAACCAACAGCCAGCTAGCGGTAGTGGTGCCATGTCAGAATCAAATAAAGTAAGTATCATGTTATAACCGCACTTTGTTATTATTTTTATTGCATTTTCCTTCAAACTTCTGCCCTAATCTTGGTGACTGAATTGTGTTTTTGTCATAGCAGTGATCATTTGACTCATGCTGCAGCAACGAAAATTAATTATTAGGGTGGGAACATTGATGTAAGGCAGAATCAACGAAGGCTGTGAACACTGGGCTCGGGAAAAACGAAGCCATGAAGTTCAAGCGAAACGAAGAACAGAGGAAGAGTGGCGGTGGCTGCAAGTCGAAAACTGCCACTCGAAGGTGCCAACTCAAAAATCTGAAAATAAGTTACTTGTAACTTAAAAAGCCGTAAAAAATTCATTTATAATATATCTATTCCGATGTAAGTTACTTGCGACTTACCTCAGGTCATTTAATTTACATGCAACTTATCGACGGGATGCCGCGTGCAGTGAGCCTCCGGTATGTTATCTCTCAGACAATAGCAGGCCCCGGGCGCAACCGGCTCCGTCTCTCCCCGCCCACTGCAACTGAAACGCAGAGCAGGTGATATTCGAACTTGCGTCGCGTTCCGGTTGTGATTGCAACGTGCAGTGCGTTCAGGTTGCTCTCCGGACCACATGCGTTGACTGACGCGCGCATTTCGAAATTGGATGAATCAATTGAAACAAGGAAGAGCATCTGGGCTTCCTGCGATTTTTGAGTGGGATTCTAACTGTTTCTCGTGTGGGGCTTGTAATTAATTTCCTCTGCCTCATTTGTGCTCAATATTCGACCATCCTAGAAATTTACTATATTCTTCATATTTGTGCTATATTAGGACTGTATTCAAAAAATGAAACGGTAACATGACTTTCCGAACGCATTTTGCAAATATTCATGAAGGGGATATATCGGATTTATTCAACAATTTGGAAAAAAAATGAGAAAAACGAATTGCTCGGATATTTGAATTTAATCATCCACTCCGAAAATTTAAAAAGTCCGAAATCGGAAAAGCAATTGATTCGGAAGGGTTAATTGGATTCAATACGCATTTTGAGTATTCCAAAATACGATATTCAGCTTATCATCTGTTCCCAAGTGAAATTTATTGTCATTCATCGCGTGCATATGCTGTCGCACGCTGCGTCTCCTTCTTAACACACGTTCTCGCTGACTCTACCCTCGCTCCGCACAAGCGCGCGAGGGAACAGAATAAATTTGGCTTGGTACCAGATGATGCCTATCCGGTCGCTCTAATTTAGGCAACGATTTTCCAAGGAAATTCAGTAGAGTGGGGTAATCCGGTGAAGGTGTGGAAATCGTTGGATTCTTCCTTGAAAAATCGATTAGCTAAAATGGGTGCGATAATCGATCAGCGAAGCGTCTGAATCAGGGATGAGCGGAGTTCCGCGTTTCGCGTTCCGGAACTCGCAATTCCGCGCAATATTGGCATTGCGCGTTCCACATTCCGAAAAGCGCAGAAAACGCCGCGGAATGCGAAAATATTGGGTCATCTGGGACGTAAAAAAACACTAGATGATTTCTGAATTTTTCTGCGTTTCGCGTTCCAAAAACCGCATTTCCGCGCATTTTCAGGCGTTTCGCGCCCGATTTCCGAGACCTGAGAGAAAAAATTTTGTTCCGAAACCCGAAACCCGATCTCCGAAATTTCATATTGTTATTCTGCTCATCCCCGGTCTGAACCACTTCGAGGTATCAATTTTGCAACTGTGTTGCTCAAATCGGTTTATAGTAAGCGCCCGGGGCGGAACCATCTACGCTGCATGATGTACTGTGACGTCATCAGCCGACAGTTGCGCTCAGGGCGCTGCGTGAATCAGTCTCGTCGGTAGCACCCGGAGCGCAACGTATGTGGCCCAGAAATTGCCAAGTTTGTCACCCTGAGCGCAACATGGACGCGGCTCCGGGTGCATTCGGGGTGGGCTCAGGGCCTGCTATTGCCTGAGCTGTTGACGTTCCTGCCGGTTCAATTACCCAAGTTTGAGATGCTTGACCCCATACTAACAGGGAACTCAGAAAAATGAAAACAAGCTACTTGTATCGTCCACCATCAAAAGACCGGAAGGTTGAGGCTGATAATTGGACCCAAAATAGGATTTTTTTCGCAGTTTTTCGTATAGGTCCTACAACTCTGAAACCAGAAAAAGGTTCAGAGGAAAAAGTAGAGAAGCTTATCTTATCGTGACCACTGCCTTCAAAACTGATAAGGATATCCGTTCAAGAGCTCGGCTAAAACCGGGGGTGGCGTCCTCATCCCTTGCTTCCGGACTTAGCCGCGTTGCGGCTTCCCATAAGACTTGCAAGGACCATATTTCGACCTCTGATATCTGATACAGGCATCAATCAGCGATTTATTTCGTTTTATATTGAATCCTGTGCCCATTTTCTAACTATGATCGTACCCGCGAGCCTTGCGTAGGTGCGATGGGTGTGTGTTTACCCGTGAATGGATTGCGTCTGCATTTGCGGAAATTGTTATTAGACGTCATTGATCATCATCGCCTCTATACTGCGGATATGACGCCATTTGCTTCTATTTTCCGTCTAATTCACGATTTGGAATCATTTCCTACTTCCGGTTTTGCTACTCGCCACTCTTTGTGTCGTAATTGACAACAAAGCGGTGATCTGCGGTAGACTTTCACACAGCTTAGCTCCTATAAGAAGCTTTTTATAATGTTTTTGTAGCATTTTTCCAAAATTTCAGGGGTTTTCTAGGCTTATACAATCAATTTTTATTGTAACGAGTAGAAGTGATGTTTACTGTTGTCAGGCTGCTTTCGTGGAGACGGAGGGAGAAGAACCAGTCTCCGAAGTTATTAAGTAGCGTAATCTTGGGCTTAACTGTGTCGTCACACGTATTTCGATTTGAGCGACCGGTCAGCCTTTTATGGACCGCACCATACCTTTCGTATTTTTCGTGTTTTGTGCAAAGAATATACCCAAAATGTGTTTTCCACTGCCCTTCGGTCATAAGTCCGCTTAAATTGGTTTTTTGAGAGCCCTTAAGGCAGTGTTCACGCTGAAAAAAACACATTCCAATTTTTGATGTCTTTGAATGGGAAAGTCCACAAAGTAATACTTGGGCAAAATCCCCACAACAGTCACCCTCAAATATCAGGAAAAAAAACTGTTGAAAATTCTCCAAAATATTTAGTAACGTCTGTTCGGTGTATTGAGTGCACTGCAGAATTAAACGTCGGAAATGGTTTTGCGCTTGAAATTTTCTAGGAATGTGACTTTGTTTTCTGTTTCTTGTACCGAAAACTTTTCGGGAATAAGATGCTTATGTTTATTTGTTAGAGTCTTTCGGCATAAAAGTACTCAAAAATTCGGCAACTGGTCCTTGGGTGGAACGAACGGTGGACAACTGTTATATTACGTGGGCGGAGTGATCCAACGGGTTGGCCAATCCATGAGATTTTTACCCACTTCCTGGCCGTTTTTCGTCGGACTTCCTTTCTTACTTCTCTTGGAGGGATCCAAAGCTTACATTTTGCCGAAGAAAACGAGCAACTTCTTCAGTCGCGAACACTGCCTTTAAGGTACTGTGCTTCCCTGGGCCGAATTCCGGTCCGCAATTGCGTCTAGACACGCTCTGCTGTCGCACGCGCTCTAGTCGGAAAAGTTTACAGCGCCACAGCCGCCGATCTGTTGACTCTAGGTGGGTTTTCGAAACTGGTAAATCAACAAAATCGGAGATAACTGTGTAAAAAAGCCATATCGAGTCGGCTTTAGCCCTGGAAATCCGACTGACTCGAGTGCGTGCGGCCGCAAAACGTGTCGAGACGCAATTGCGGACCGGAATTTGGCCCAGAGAAGCACAGTATATTTCAAATCAGCAATGAGAGCACACTTTTTGAATTTACTCATGGATTTATTCTTGAGCAAGGTGTCGAAGCAAATTTAGGCTCAACGCAATCAACATGAAACGCGCGCGAAATGTGACTTCGCAATTTAAGCAATGTCTGTCTGAATGAGTCTGTCCGCCCGAGGATTTTTTAGATCTGCAAATCGATTTGCATGATCCCTAGACGCATACTGAATAAGAAGCCAGTCAGCTGTCTGCAGTTGTGAAAAGGCTGGTACGAAAGAATGCCTCCACGACGGCCGCTCGATACGCACGACAACCGCGTGGGCGGACAGTCTCATTCGGACAGACTATAGTGATGAGTAAATGCCTCCATGTCGGCATGTATGCTTTGTTCAAAAGTGAGCCATTTAGCATTTCGAAATAAGCTCTTGATGTTGATTCCAAATATCTTTTTAGCTTTGTCTAAATGGATTATTCTTGAGAGCGTTGTTCCAAAAAGACACTGTAAACGCGCTTTTTTTTTCAAAAACGCAAAAGAAATGGCTGGTATGTATTGCATGAATGATGCTCTGTACCACCATCTGTGACCTGCAAGTGACCACCTCAACCTATGCCCTTCCTCGAAGTTTCTTTCATTGTCTCTCTGACAAGGGAACCGCAATATGTCATAGTGACCACTCCAAATGAAATGTACTTTTCTAGAACCATTTCCGGACGAAGAGTCCGAATATGCCCATCGCAGCTGCCTAGACCCACTCTGAAAAAAGTTATGAGCGCTTTTTAAAGCTTCGCGGCATGGTACAGTTGACCGCAATGTTAATAGGACATGGTGTGGTTGCGGACTCGCACTAAAACTACGGTACAATCTGGCACTTTGCCAGATTTCGTCATCGATCAGCGCCACAGCTGATATTCTCGTGAGCAGAGAGACGACGGTTGGCGCCGATCGATGACGAAATCTGGCGAAGTGCCAGATTGTACCGTAATTTAGTGCGAGTCCGCAACCGCACCATGTCCTATTAACATTGCGGTCAACTGTAACCAGCCCCCCATGGAAATTTTAGGGTGTTTTCAAAATTTTCTCCTGATTTTGCTAAAAACATGTATCTAAAGGTAATCTGGGGTGCTGAACACGAATCTGGGGCTTGCTTGCCCAAATTCTAAGGTTTACTGTAGGTTACGGTACGTAAGATGTCATTTAGGAGGCAAAACCTACCTCAATATTCCGATAAGCGACAAGTGGACATCAGATTCGTATTCAGCACCCCAAATAACCCCCACATAGAAGCTTTGAAACAAATCTGAGACTTTGACTAAATTACCGTATACCCACCGTATTCTATGGTAAGCTGCCACAAATCGATAAACTGACATCAGATTCGTGTTCAGCACTCCAAATAACCCCCAGAGAAATAATTTGAGCATGATCTATAGTAGCACTCCGGAAATCGTCAAAAGTCGCGATTTGCAATAAAATTCTGCCCCGATGGGAATCTGTAAACGAATGCAGTCGAAAACTTCGGAAAATCGATAAATGAAACTCAGATTCGCGATCAGCACCCCAAATGACCTCCAGAACGAATTTCAGGTCAAATCTGGAATATTTTTCCAAAACGCTTCGGGAGCCCTCTAATTGGTATAAATAAAAGCCCAACCGAAAATGCGTAAAGTCCAAAAAGCTGTCGGTCTGCGCAAAGTTTGGAAAATGTTCCTTCAACCTAACTTTGCTTAGTGGGGTAGTTTTGGGCGCTGAACACAATTATGAGGTCCGTTTCCGGATTTTCTTAAATTTAGTGAGCTTTTTGGAGGGTACAATAAGTACGAAAATCAAAGAAAAATGCCTATAACTTTTTTCAGAGTTTGTCTTGGCAGCTGCGTTGGGCATATTCGGACTTTTCGTCCGAAAATTGTTCTAGAAATACAGATTTCATCTGGAATGGTCACTATGAATTATTGTGGTTCCCTTGTGAGAATAGTAACAATTGAATTCCCTTTCACATCGTCCTCTTCCTCTTGCCGGAAGCCGCTATAAAAATGGACGTATCTAGATTTAATTCAATTGCACTTCTGTTTTGATGGCGGTCTTATTTCTTCTTTCGTAAAAGATTACGGTAGCATGGAAAGGAACTCTTGTAATTAATGATGGTTTTTCCGACGGGGAGTTTTTCTTTCCAACTTCCTCCTCTGTGGTGTCTTCCAAGCCTTAATTACACCATTATATTTATGAAGGGACTGCGACCTTGTGGTGTTTCAGTACTTGCCGGACTGAAATAAGCTAAAAACAGCACTTTTGTTGTTTACGCGTTTAAATGGAAACCGTTGGAGTGAACAAAAGAGGGCTCAGTTTACACAGCAGAATCGATTGCGGTGCGTGATTCTTGTGACTCCATATTTTGATGCCCATACCTAATATCATATTACCTGATGTTTTCTACCAATTATGTTCGCACGTATTCTCTGTTCTGAATCTACATAGGAGAAAGGAACTCCCTATTTGGGGCATCTTCACAGCGCTAGTTTCTTTACAAGGGCACTCTTCTTAGCAGTAGGTAGTGGCCGTTCCTGTACGTCTCTAGAACCACTTTCGGACGAGAAAATCCACATATGCCCTCCAGAGATGCATACATTTGCTCTAAACTAAGTTATACGCGTTTTTAAAGCTTTATGTGGAGGTATCAGACAATTTTCGTGGAGCGCCTAGCAGCCTTAGAATTTTCCAATTCTTCACGGTGTTGAACGGGAACCTTGAGTCTGTTTGTCGATATTCTGAGGTTGACTGTAGGTTCCGGTTAGCTGATGCCTTTCGTTGGTGTAGCATAGTACCTTAAGGGCAGTGTTCACAATAGGAATCGTTTTTCTGCTTTTTTTGCCTACCTTGAAGGCGGTCCCATGCTGATCCCAATGATGTTTTTGGAATCGTACAAGACCTTCTAGGAACGGAGTTATGGTCCCTCAAGTATTGAGCTAGGGAAGCATAGTGGACGAGTTGTCCGAGGCTTGTAACTTCCGTCTTTTGCAGCCGATGTATGCGAGCTGACCTGAGTAAAGAGAGAAGTTGGGAATAAAGGGAAGAAAGGGGCTAATGATCGGAAACCATCGCTCGTTTCACAATCTCGAGCATTCATTTGTTCACGTCGGTGGGGCGTGGAAAGTGCATCTGAGGTGTGACGAGCTGACGGGTGTCCATTTTCGGGGCCGTAGGGGACCGTTCCGAGTTCATTTTTCTTAGTTTTATACAACGTTAGGGTAGCGCTAGGCCCCGCAGCTGCCGATCTCCACCAAAAAATCGGACATGGTTTTTATCGTGGACACTGCCTTCAGAGGCAGAGTTCACGATAAAAAAGTTATCCGTTTTTCTGCGAAAACCTGAGCTTTGAGTCCTTCTGAGAAGAGTGAGAACGATAGTATGACAAAAACAAGCAGAAAAGGGGTGAAAATCTCGCGGACTAGCCAAAATATTGGATCACCCCTCCCACGACATATGGCAGTTGTCCTGTGTTGGTTTCAACAGAGGAACAGGCCCCAAACTTTTAAGTACATTTCCAACGTCGGGTTGTATGCTTTGTCTGCAATCTCCTGAAACACCGAACAGGCGTAATTGGAAATTTCAGTCTTTTCGAATTTTTTTCCGATATTCGAAAAATTTGAGGGGATTCCTCCTATTATTCTTTACTTGGTGGACTTGCCTATTCAAAAACATTGAAAACTAGAATAGGTTTTTTCGTCATGAACACTGCCTCTAATATTTCCAAAACTATGAAATTAGTTGGTGTACCTTACCTTAATACTTCCAAAGCCGACAAATGGGCCTAAAATAACCAAAACAACAAAATTTTGAGCCAAATCTGGGGGCTTCGACCAAACTATTGTATAGCCACCGTACCCCTACAGTTATCTCTCCAAAATAGAAGAAAGGATCAACGATCCGTGAGGAAACTTCCAAGTGAGCTCCACGGCAATTTTTTCTTACCAAATTCATTTTTGCATTTAGAAAATTGCGCTAGGCCCCCGTATATTCCTTTGTGTGCAAACATTTAGGCTAAATGTGTCAAAATTGGGAAAAAAATCGACAAATGGACCTCGATTATGAGTTTAGCCCCTAAATAAGCCCCAATGGATAGGTTTTGAGGCAAATCTGAGACTTTGGACGACCCATCGTATACTCACAGTAACCTGCAACAATCTATCGAAATTTGATGAGTGGCTTCAGATTTGTGTTAAAGACTTCGAATAAGCCCCACAGATAGATTTTCGAGCCGAATCGATCACAGCACTTTGGAGGTTTTCCAAAGTCGAGTCTGGCCCGGAAAGTTTGGCCCAAGTGTGAAACTATGGACGAACATTGCTGAAATCTTTCAAAAACCCTACAAATGAATCTCATGTCCGTATTCAGTGCCTCCAAATGCCCCCCCATGGGCGTGCCTCCAAATGCCCCCCCATGGGCAAGTTTTGTGTTAGATCTGGAAAGTTTTCCGGAACGCTTGCTGGGCCACCTGCTTGATAGGAACTATGAATCTTTTTGATTCTGTAACTCAACCCTGGCGTCTTTTCGAAACTGGAAAAAACGCCTATAACATCATGTAGAGACAATTCGGATTTCTCAGAAGGGCAGATTCGGACTCCGCGAGTCTTAAATGGTCCCAGCGCTGTACTGTCGGCAGGATCTTACAAGGGAACCACAATAAGTCATAGTGACCATTCAAACTGAAATGAACTTTTCTAGAACCATTTTTGGACGAAAAGTCCGAAAATGCCCATCGCAGCTGCCTAGACCCACTCTGAAAAAAGTTATAGGCATTTTTTCTCTGATTTTCGTACTTATTGTACCCTCCAAAAAGCGCATTATTTTAGCGAGAATCCGGAAACGGACCTCATTATCGTGTTCAGCGCCCAAAACTACCCCACTAAGCAAAGTTAGGTTGAAGGAACATTTTCCAAACTTTGCGCAAATTTGTACGGATTTTCGGTTGGACGTTTATTTATACCCGTGAGAAGGCTCTCGAAGCGTTTCAGAAAAAAAAAATTCCAGATTTGACTAAAAATTCGCTCTGGGGTAATTTGGGGTGCTGATCACGAATCTGAGGTTCATTTATCGATTTTCCGAAGTTTTCGACTGTACTCGTTCACAAATTCCCATCGGGGAAGAATTTGATGGCAAATCACGACTTTTGACGATTTCCGGAGTGCTACTATAGAATATGCTCAAATTATTTCTCTGGAGGTTATTAGGAGTGCTGAAGACGAATCTGATGTCAGTTTATCGATTTTCGACAGCTTACGGTAGATTACGGTGAGTATACGGTAGTTTTTTCAAAGTCTCAGATTTGTCTCAATGTTTCTATGTGGGGGTTATTTGGGGTGCTGAATACGAATTCGATGTCCATTTACCGATTATCGGAATACTGAGGTAGGTTTTGCCTCCTAAATGGCATGTTACCTACCGTAACCTACAGTGAACCTAGAAATTTGGGCAAGCAAACCCTAGATTCGTGTTCAGCACCCCAGATTACCTCTACATACATGTTTTTAGCAGAAACCAGAAAAAAAAACCTGAAAATTTCATGGGGGCTTCCCTTTCCAGTTCCGATTCCCTTGCCTTGCCGCGAAGCTTTAAAAACGCTCGTAACTTTTTTCAGAGTGGATCTAGGCAGCTGCGATGGGCATATTCGAATTTTTCGTCCAAAAATGGTTCTAGAAAAGTACATTTCATATGAAATGATCACTATGACTTATTGTGGTTCCCTTGTTAGTGATACTTTGCGTTCCCTATTGAAGGTTGGCGCAAACTTGGTGTCACAGGCAATAAAATAAGCGCACCGAGTTTGCGCTAACCCTCAGTGGGAAACGCAAAGTATCAATAGGATTCATGTCGACGTTATTTTCATAAATTGTAGTCTAGCGGTTTGATGAGACTCGATCATATTTGGCAACTCGAGCAGCGCCGCTCAGCGGAGTTTTGATCGCCAATGACGATCCACCGCTACATCCTCGTCCATAGGGCTAGGCTATTAGGATTTTCTTGACAACCATACGTTTCTGATCTTCTAATTCACTTTCTGCTTGTACGTTTGCTAAGCAATCTAGGGTGGGCCGAGGGGGTGACTATAAGTTGTAAACTAAAATTTCAAAAATTTCGTATCCGATGACGCATCATTTCAACGTACTTTGTTGCAAAGTAATTCCTGCCTTATAGCGTTTGTGGTGTTTAAAGGCACTGTTCGCGATAAAAATCGCATTTCTGTTTCTTTGCCTATCTTGAAACCGGTCCCATTCTGATTCCAATGATGCTTCTGGAATCGTACAAGACCTTCTGGTAATGGATTTATGGTCCCTTAAAAATTGAGCTAGGGAAAATGGTGGACGAGTTGTCCGAGGCTTGTAACTTCCGTCTTTTGCAGCCAATGAGAGCGAGCTGACCTGAGTAAAGAGAGAAGTTGAGAATGAAGGGAAGAACGGGGCTTTTGATCGGAAACCATCGTTCAACTCACGATTTCGAGTGTTCCTTTGTTCACGTCGAGGGCGGGAAGAGGCCCACAGCGGCAGGGTTCGCTCACTTTTCTAAGCCGTTTAGCGGCTCCTGGGTAGCTTTTCGTCCCGTTTTTTCGACGCTGTTCTGCTTCGAAGAGCCACGAGAAGCGTTTGTCATGAAAAATTCGAAGATGAAGTTTATCGCGAACAGTGCCTTTGAGCAGTGAAACCAGCTTGGAACTGAACCATAACGCTCCCATGATTCCAAAATTTTAATCGTTCACATAGCCAGTCACACAAGACACTTTGCCCTATTTGATTTCATGTGCTTGCACCTGCCTACGGACTTTTCGAATTTTTTCGTCAGCGAAAGTCATTGATTACATCGAGCCGGGATGTTTCTACATGTCGGCCTCTTGTGGGGCTTCTTAGAGTCTACCCACTGAAGAGCTGATAGGCTAATACGATTAGCTGCGTAGCTGTGGTGACGGCGACAGAAGGGGAATGATTATTCCGCATCTTCCCTGCTCACCCACACACCAGCTAATCCTCTGAGCTGGAGAGGAAACTTGGGGACTGAGAACGGGTTCGGTATTTTATACCCAGGATTCACTTGTTACGAGTTTGCGACGAGTTTTTTAACTCTTCAACTTCGCTCATAGGTCATTCTTTTATGTAATTCGGCTCAGTAGCTTGTTAGTGACTTTTGACTGTCGTTTAGTTGCTAGGGGCAGTGTTCGCGATAAATCTCTTTTTCAAGTTTTCAGTGTGAAATACTATGCTGGCAGATGCTGGAGGGTATAGGGCTGGAGAAAGCAGCGAAAACGGCTAGAAATCGGTGAAAACGGCCGCGAAGTGGAGATATCCTTAGCCCAGTACGCCGGCATAGCCCGCTCCGCTCCCTGTTTTGACGAGTTTTTGGCGCCACGGACGTTTTTGATAGCAAATTGCCAAGCAACTCCGCCACGTCCATTCTCATCGATTTGCGCACATTTCGCCATTAGCGCGCGCTTGTGGAAACACGCAGGGCGCGTAAGCTCGTCCGCGCCCTGAACCTGACCGTACGTTAGATACCGCTAGTTTAGCTGAATCTGAGCGCTTTTTCTTCACTAATCGAAAGCTCACGACCAATCAATTCTATTTTAGAGTTGAACTCGGATATGATAATCATTGTGAACACTGCCTTTACGCAGAGTTACGCTAAGTTTTGTCCGAACGAGACTGTCTGCCCACGCGGTCCGCGAGCGTGTTGATTGGCCGTCGCGAAGGCATATCACGGAACTGTGCATCGATTAGAAAAAGTATGTAACAGAAGAATGGTGAACAATATTCTAGTCAGCTGAATCCGAGTCATGGTAAGGCTTGTTTGAAAAATGCCTTCGTGACGGCCGCTCGACACGCACGCAGGTCGGACAGTCTCATTCGGATAGACTTTACCTCCGTCATCAGCGCAGTTCAAGACGTGTTAATTGGAATGCGGTCCGCTGGGAATCTAGTAGCTATTGAAGTTCGAATCCTGCATGTGGCTAACTGAGCTTCTTTGTGATAACCTATGATCATCTGCCAAGAATGTGACCCGCTAACTTCCACGTCCTTACGACGTTGTCCTGAAACCCAATTCGCAGTCCATGCAATCTGGAGGGGGCTCGGGCTTGATTGATTCTCTGTATCGTGAGTCAGCTGGCTCATTGGATTGACTCAACTGTACTCGAAGTCCAGAATCACTTGTTTCATTAGGAGTTGCGAACAATTGGTTGCACTTCTTGTATTCATTTGTTGAAGCATCTGGGCAGCAAGGCGACCCAGTGGAGTAGTTATAGCAGCAAACAAGTCCCCCGAGATGACAGGTTCACTTTCCGTGGATTAAGAGAACAATTAAGGGTAATACCATGCGTTTAGCGAGGTTTTCTGAGACTCCGATTACACAGGCTTACTGTGTGTTGTGAATAATGCACGTCTTTTCTTTTCTCTCATGTGGGTTCAATTTCGAATTTTGCTTACAAGGGAACTACTATAGGTCGTACTAGCCATTCCAAAAGAACTGTACTTTTCTAGAACCACTATCGGACGAAAAGCCCGAATATGCCCATCGCAGCTGCCTCGAATCACTCTGAGAAAAAATTATAGGCGTTTTTTCTATGATTTTCGTACCTATTGTACCCTTCAAAAAGCGCATTAGTTACATGAAAATCCGGAAACGGACCTCATATTCGTGTTCAGGGCCCAAAACAACCCCCTTAGGCAGAGTTTGGGTGAAATGAAAGAACATTGTCCGAACTATGTGCAGATTGATAGCGTTTTGGACTTGTACGGATTTCCGGTTTAGTCTTCAATTCTATCAATTACGGGGTGCAGAAAGCATTGAAGAAGAATATTCTAGATTTGACTTAAAATTCGTCCTGGGAGGTCATTTGGGGTGCTGATCAAGAATCTGAGATTTATTTGTCGTTTTTCTGGAGTTTTCGACTGAATTTGTTCGAAGCTTCCTACCGGCAGAAAAATTTGACGGCAAAATCTGCTTTTGACGATTTCCGGAATATGGCGACAGATGTGGCTCAAATCGTTCTTCTGGAGGGTATTTGGAGTGCGTAACACGAATCTGATCTCAGTTTATCGATTTTTGACCGCTTACGGTAGACTACGGTAGGTATACGGTAGTTTGGTCAAAGCCTCAGATTTGTCTCAAAATTTCTATGTGCGGGTTATTTGGGGTGCTGAATACGAATTCAATGTCCATTTGTCGAATTTCGAATTATTTAGGTAGGGTTTGTCTCCTAAATGGCATGTTACCTACCGTAACTTACAGTAAATCTTAAAATCTCGACAAGCGAACCACAGATTCGTGTTCAGCGCCACATACTGTGCTTCTCTGGGCCGAATTCCGGTCCGCGATTGCGTCTCAACACGCTTTGCGGCCGCACGCGCCCGAGTCAGTCGGGTTTCCAGCGCCAAAGCCGACTCGAAGAGTGGCTTTTTTATACAATTTTCTCCAATTTTTCTTAGTTTCCAGTTTCCAGAACCCACCTAAAGTCAGCAGATTGGCGGCTGCGGCGCTGGAAGCGCTTTCGACTCGGGCCGCAAAGCGTGTCGAGACGCAATTGCGGACCGAAATTTGGCTCAGATAAGCACAGTATCATTCCCACATACATGTTTAGAGCAAAATCACGAAAATTTTTTTAAATCACCCAAAAAATTCCATACCGCCGCTTACCTTGCCGCGAAGCTTCGAAAACGCTTATAACTTCTTTCAGAGTGAGCCTATGCAGCTACGATGGACATATTCGGACTTTTCGTCCGAAAAGGGTTCTGGAAAAATACATTTCATTTGGAATGGTTACTATGATCTATAGTAGTTCCCTTGTTAGTCATCCGCCACCAATTCTCACCTGTCATCTAGCACTTTTTCCTAGAATGTTGGTGCGACCGTAAAACAACATGAAAAATAGTTTTGGCACAAAATCCACATGCAGAAAAACTCCGAAAATGACAGTGGCGAAGCCTCCAGAAGCAGAAAAACTTCAAAAAGGATTTGGCGCGAAATTCAAATTCGTATTCACAATGTGTTCCGATTGACTTTTCTTTACAAGTTAAGGTTTTTCATGGGCCCCTTCGACATTTTCGTTCACTACAGGAGCCAAGCTACACAAAAACATTAAAAAATAATATACGGTCTTCTGCGCGTACGATGCCTTTAAAGGCAGGGTCCGGGCAGAATTTCGATTCTGAGATTTTCCGCTGTTCTCATGGTACAGGTAGTCCCAAGAAACATGCGAAAACTGCGTTAAAACCGGTCTTCTGCAAGTTTTTCCAGCCACTTCCGTCAGCCGATGATCCACAAAAGTCAGAAAGGTGTGGCCATCGTCCATATTTTAGCGGTTGTCCACGCATTCTTCAAAAGTGCTGTGTAATTATCGGTCATTCCAGGCATGAATGTCATGCTGTGAGTACCGTAATCCCTGACTTCCATACTGTTCTCTCCAGAAATACGAACTTAGAGTTTGTGAAAATTTAGGACGGTGTCCAGCTAGACCAGCCCAATCTATCTAATCCAAATTTCGGTGGGTGGTGTCAAAATCTGACCGGACCTTGCCTTTGAGTCTCCTCCAAAGAGAGAACCACCAACAGGAGCCTTTCGCATAGACTTCCTCATCTAGTACACCATGGAATTGTTGTTTTCGGTGATCCACCCACTCACGCATGCCTAAGTTGTGTACCAAGCCGCCCACCCACCTTTGGACATGCCGCGTGTTTCGATTAACCTCTGGGAGATTCATTTCGAAATCTCATTTTTTCGATGTTACTTTTCATCAATTTCGGAATGTTCAGAAAAGAAAAAAATTTGTGATTTTCATGGCTGCAAAGTATTTCTTGGGCTAAGTGTATATATGTATGTAGTAGGAGTGCATATTTTTATACTGAAAACCAGTCATTACTGCGTTTTACTAGAATACTGAATGCGTAATGTGATGCAGTAATTAAATTTCGTCATTCAAGGCGAAGTTTTTCGATAAATTTCTAATGCACTTCTGTAGGTTGCTATGATATGCAGTCGTGTAGGGAGTAATTCCGAGCTAAACGGATCAGCTTAACAACTATTTTTTTCTCTGAAACCTGAATGTCAGGCTTCTGTGATTACTTGACTGACATCATTCCACAGCAATTATTAGTGGAAGCTCCGTGTGCGTGGATAAGTACACACATTTGCACCTGTCTAGCCCTAAAGGCAGGACTTGCGATGAAAACGGTCGTTGTGTTGTCCTAATGAGAAGGTAGATCTGGCCATCCCAAAAGTGGAGCTGGCTGGGGTTTCAGAGAAACACGAGTCTTGTGATGCTCAGACCTACGTTTTCATGGAGAGAACCCAGCACCCGTTTTCATCGCGAACCCTGCCTAGAACACTATCAACCCTCAGGGTATGCTGAGCTTCTGAAATTCGGCTCAAAGGCCTCGTTCGCGCTCGTAACAACTTTCCGTTTTTCAGACTCAACTTCATCAAATAATCTGGTAGACCACATCGGTGAACTTTGGCGCGTCAAAAACGTATGGTTATGAGGTAGGGAGGGGTTAAAGATGAGGATCCGCCACCAGTTCTCACCAGTCATCCACCACTTTTTCATAGAACGTTGATGCGACTGTCAAACAACATGAAAAACAGTTAGGGCACAAACTCTACATTTTGAAAATGACAGTGACAAGGTCTTTAACTGCAAAAGAACTTCATAAACGATTTAGGCGCGGAATCAAGTTCAATTTTACGTGTGTTCAGACTGACTCTCGTCGACAAATGAGGGTTTCTCATGGGATTTACGACCTCAGACGATTCTCGGCCCCGAGCCGCACCGAACAGGAATCGGAGCCGTCTGACAGTTCGGCTCGTTCTCTGTATCTCCGAGCTACTGCTGTTGCTGTTCGGGCCAAGCGGAGCAGCCCGGACAGCAATAGCAGTGGCCCTGAAAGCAACAGAAGTGGCCGGGACAGCAACAGAAGCCGACTCGCAGATTGGGGCCAAGCTATGCAAAAACATGAAAAAAAACGATTTTTTGTGCGTACATGCGTACGTGCAAAAAAAAAGGTTTTCAATTTTTTCTACTGTTTTGCGCAAAAAGGCCTACGAGACTGTGAAACGTAGCAAAAAGGCCACACGAAACTCGCGAATTCTTGATAAAAATCTTTCAAAATTCACGGAACATTCAACTTTCCGCCCCTTACGTCCATCTCTTTATGTCTTGTGTAATGAACGAAAGTCACAAATCTAAACGTCTATAATGATAATGCGAAATAGATTTCATAACCCTTTATCTTCCTGTTTTCGTCAATTTCTTAAAGGCCTTGTTCGCGCTGCAAACCACTTTTCATTTTTTAGGCTCAATTTCACCAATGAGCCGATAGACCACACCGGTAATTTTCGGCGCGTCAAAAACGTAGCGTTAGGCGCTATTCATACTACTCAACGCTGGCGCGGCACGCGCGTGCCGCGCTGGCGTGGCGTTTGTGTATGAATACTTTCTACGTGCGTGCCGCGCTTGCGGAGACTATGAATACTCTAGCGGCGACGCCATGGCGGAGCGGTGAAGCTGGAATGAATGAGACGATCGATAAATATTATCAGCGAATGAAAACGCCAAGGCGTTTCGGGTGGCAGTATGAATACTGCAGCGGCGACGCCATGGCGGAGCGGGCGGAGCGTGACGCGCGTGCCGCGCGGGCGGGGCGTCAAGCCATTCATACACAAACGCCACGTCAAAGCGGCACTGGCGTGCCGCGCTGGCGTTGAGTAGTATGAATAGCGCCTTATGAGGTTGGAAGGGGTTGAAGATGAGGATCCGACACCAGTTGTCACCTGCCATCTGACACAAGGAACAAAAGCGCCAAGGAACAAAAGAGCAAGAGATACGGTATCGCAAATTCTTATTTCGGAGAATCTTATCATCCAAACTTGCACAGTGAAAGCTTTTAATTTTTAAGTGATTAGGGTAGAAGAAGGGCAATAGAAATTTTCTCACCTAGAAAGTTTAAAGCGTAAAACCACTTCAGACGTTTTGAAAAACTTTAGACGTGTTGCACTGGACACACCGAATTCGACGGAGGGGGCAGAAAATCATTCTTTTAGAAGGTTTTTGAACGCGTTTATTTAGCGAAAACTGGGTTTTTTTGGGGTTTCTTTGCTATTACCACTTACCTCAATAGCTTGCCTACCCCAAAACATAGAAAAATGATACACCGATTTTTGCACGCACGATGCCTTTACAGCTGAAAAGCTTCTAATGCAGCGTTTGAATGCAAAGATCTCTCGAAATATGGATTTCTTATTTTTGAATTCTCCTGATTTGTCGTGGCGCATCTGTTACTCGTGCCAAATGATCGACCTAGGACCCAGCCCTGCCGACCCGCAATGCCGTTTTTGCGGGATTTTGAGGTAATTCGCTAAGTCGATTAGTCTGTCCCCGGGTAGAACTAAGACGACGAAGAAATTGAGAAAAACGCACTGGAAGTACACGAAATGTTGTACTCTCACTGCGCCCCCGCACTCTCAGTGGAACTGTTTTTAGGGGCTACGGAATCACTTGTGTACCCATTCTTTGAAATTCTGTATTCTCTGTTTTTCTCTTTTTTTGTACTCTGTTTTAAATATTCTTAACTCTGCTCCATTTTATCGTTTGGATCCTAACTAATACCGTTTTGCATAATGTTTCCTTCCATCTTCGCTCACCCCATCATTCATCGCAAGAAGTCTTTGATCCCACCGGACAACTAGTCCAGACGAAATCAATCTTTGACTAAAATTAGGTGTTTTAGGTTGTTTTTTTTTGCTATTTCTTCGTGATTTTAGTAACACTTGGTAGCCAACGCATTGTTTTTAATAGAAAACTTGGAATCGAAAAACATCGTGAAAACTGCCGTAAAAGTATAGCGAAAGCAAGTTTCCCCATGAGAACCTCGACATAGCGAGTCAAGTGCCATTTAGTTTGTTTATGTGAGCCTCAATTGGCACAGAGTCATAATCCAGGCTTCTATTTCTATTGATTTCCGACCTATGGAGAAGCTCATTTCATATATCAAATTGAGAAAATCGAGTCATAGATCGAATATCTCCTCCACCAAATATCAATAAGCATAGTGTTTCATTTGGACCCGGAATCTATTTGGCTTTCACGATTTCTTGGAAGATTGACTTTTCTGATCATGCTGACCATTTCTATTCTTCTCTTACACTACTTCCCCTATTGGATTTCCTAATTCGGATAAGAATCAGATAAATCTGCATTTTATTCGTTGCCTACCTTTAATGTGTATGAATGTGTGGTAAAATTTCCCCTAGGGCTTCTCTGAATCATGAAGGATTTACGGTAGTATAAAATGTCTTTTCTTTCTTTTTTTCTTTATTGACGCAAGTTAATACACCCACGTGGTAAAAATAATGATAATAGCACAAATCATGAGCTAATAAAACCAACAAATCAAACAAAAAATCAGAACAGCCGAAAGTGAACAAATTAAAAGAAGAAATCTGCAAGAACACAATTAATCGACTACTTTAAAAACCTCTGAGTTTACTAAATGGGTAGCTAAACGTCTGAAAGTAGTCAGAGACAAGTGCATCGACCGAAGACCTTATTCAACAAAGGAACTACTCTAATAGGAAAGAACTGCGACCAAATTTGAGATTTAGTTAACGGGAGCTTTATTTTTGTGCTCCCACCCCTAAATCTAGAATGGACAGTTGAAAAGAATTGAGACGAGTTGACTCTTGCCCTACCTGTAAGAATTTTGAAAGCCATAACAAGATCGTTTTTCCTCCTCCGACTAGCCGGACTAGGCAAAGCAAAAAGCTGGCGTCGTTCCACAGCATTAGGAATAAATTGGTAACCGAGACCAGAACAACGCATAGCAAGCTTTCGCGTGAAGTTGCTCTGCACACTATCGAGATAGTTTATATCCTTCTTTTTTGTAGGGAGGGAAAACTGTAGTTCCAGACTCTAGAATAGGCCTTACATAGGTCTTATATGCTTTGAGTGAAGTTTGAGAATTCTCGGACTTCAGTGCCTTGAAAAGATTGCAGGTTCTATGAATTGCACTGGAGAAGAGCGTTTTGTAATGACTGTCAATACTGAGTTTGCCGTTTATTCTGTACCCAAGATCTCTCACTTCCTTTACTAACTCAAGCTCTACGTCACCGTTTGCATTCTTCACTTCCGCACTGCCGTTCAGTCCGCAAAGTGCGCTTGATTGCGAAATCGTGCTGCGGCGCGGTTGCGAGTATCCTCAGACAGGGATGTGGGATCACCCGGGCGGTGGTATCACCCGGGAAACAAAGGCCAAAAGCGCCCGGGTGATCCCACATCCTTGTCTGAGGATGTTCGCAACCGCGCCGCAGCAAGATTTCGCAATCAGGGTCACATTGCGGACTCAACGGCAGTGCGGAGGTGAACTGTATATGTAGCATTCACCTTACAGGTTTCGATCCGTAGAATCTTAGTTTTGTCCGCCGCGAGAGGCAGTCCCCATTGGTCTGACCATATTTTGACGTGATCGATCGCAGTTTGAAGAGTTTTGGCATCATCCAAATTCTTGACAACAGTGAACGCTTTGATATCGTCGGCATACATTTCACATGTCACTCCGAAGCTTTCAAAGTAATCAGGCAATCCCGACGTGTAGATAAGAAAGAGAATTGGGGACAACACTCCTCCTTGAGGAACACCGCTAGAGGCAGAGTACATCGCAGAAAAATCTCCACCAACCCCGACATGGTAGGAACGATCGCAAGGAAAATTGGTAAATTTTTTAGATAACCATAGGGTGAATACCTATCGTCGTTAGTTTACCAGTCAGCCTGGTAATAGGAATTCTGTCAAAAGCTTATGAAAAGTCAGAAAACAGTGCATCTACTTGCTGCTTACTATCCACCGCTTTCGTCCATTCGCCGCTTTCGTCCATTCGTTTAGAGACGAAAGTAGAGCAGTTTCTGTACTTCTACCTTTCCAAGGTCTGGAGTGAGGGACGAAGAGTTGGGCCTTTTAGCTAAAAGTTTGAAAATCTCTGTCTTGCCTGTTCTTGGTGGTGAAATGTGTTTCGCAAGAAAAATACCTTCAATTAATTCTGGCACACACTTGTTACTCTTCTTTTTGCTTCCTGTTAAAGGCAGTAGTCACGATAAAAAACCCTTACCTGGGTTTTTCCAGAAATTTGAAAGTTTCGGTGCCTGTGGCGACAGCAAAGTGATTAAAACAGCTGAAAAAAGAGCCCCAAATAGCCCAAAACGGCCCTGAAATTCTGTGTGAAGCGCGATCCCCGCCTACTGCTCTCAAGGGCTATTGATCAAAAGATCGAACAAAGAATCAATTTCAAAAAAACATATCATGATCAAATGATCAAAACTATGCCCCATTATGTATGTACGGACTGGACGAATTCATCCCATTTGAATAATATCTCCTCCTCGGAGTCGATTTTCCAGTTGCTTGTGTCGATCAGTGGCCGCTGAGGGAAGTGGGCGGGATTGCGCTTAACAGAGAAAATCAGTGTCGTGTTTGGGGCTGTTTTAGGCGTTTTTTTCGGACATGCTGTTGCCATGAGCCCTGCACCTTCCAATCTCCGGTGAAAACTCGAAAACGGTTTCTATAGTGGACGCTGCCTTTAACTGTTCTGTGACGTCTGGTCTGCTGGGGTGTTGTTGATGACTTTCTTTGGGATCAAATTATGTTGCTTGCTCACATATGTATACTCTGTTTATCTTGAATTGCACAAAACGCGGTCCGCTAATAGTCCTCTAATTGGCCCGCTAGTACCGCAGTGTACGTCCACGACGCGTTCTCGGCAGACCGGGGTGGCAGAGTGGGTGGCCGTGTGACGGCATTGACGAATCGATTGCTCTGCACACCGGGTGCACACCCGGGTCTGCCGAGAACGCGTCGTGGACGTACACTACGGTACTAGCGGGCCAAATAGAGGACTATTGGCGGACCGTGGTTTGTGCAATTCAAGATAAATAGAGTATAGTAGCAGTTATCAGCAGTGTCGTAGAGACATATCATCACCACTACTTATTTGTATATTTTTACTTTATGCATATTTCCTCTATAGGTATAAATACGTATATCCATCCAAAAACTTCATGTTACCAAAAATTCTTATGTCGGTCATGTCGTCACGCCTATACGCTTTGTTCAAGAGTAAGTCATGTACCATAGCCTCTTTGGGTGGAGCCGGGTACTCCACCAACCTTCACCTTTGGGTAGGTAAAGGCGGGAACCTCCACCATTGGGAAAACCGGTGAGGACCGGAGAGACGTCCCGAAAAAGAATGAAAGTGACCCGATATTCATGTAAGTCATTTTCAAGATTGAATGGATGTCATTGCCGGTTTTTCGTCCATAACATTTTTGAGCTTACAAGGGAACAACAATCAGTCATAGTGACCATTCCAAATGAAATGTACCTTTCTAGAACCATTTTCAGACGAAAATTCCGAATATGCCCATCGCAGCTGCGTAGACCCACTCTGAAAAAAGTTATAGGCATTTTTTCTCTGACTTTCGTACTTATTGTACCCTCCAAAAAGCTCATTAAATTTAAGAAAATCCGGAAACGGACCTCATAATCGTGTTCAGCGCCCGAAACTACTACATTGAGGGAAGTTTGCTAGAGGTTAAACTTGTTCTGTATATAAATTTATAGGTCAAATTCAACTGCTAAATTCCGCCGTTGGATTCTTCAAATGGGGCGAGATGTCTCCTTGAGTTTCGTTCAAACGTCATTGACCTTGCTCCTGATGCTTCCTTATAATTCCTCAGTTACACTCATTTTCGATGCAGATGAAATCGATCACGTTTGGCAAGGTTGAGAATTGGTGTCGGAAAGATGAGGGCATTTGTGATCAGGAATGCTCGTAAATAGAATTTGCATTTTCGTAAAAAAACAAAAAGCCATCGTTACCCTTTTTGTTGAAGTGGCGTCGAAGGTTGTGTACTCTGTCCCAAACGAGTCGGCAATCGGAGAGTCCAAAGAAGCAGCACTCCCTCTGCGTCTCTGACGGGCGCGCAGCGTACGCAAATCACGTATGCTATGCAGCATCCGTCTTACCGTAACCCAGAAATAGACTTCATCAATTTTTTCACTAATTTGTTTTTTCCGCATTTTTTCATTATTCTTTGACGTCCTTTTCGTTCAAAATGTTCGTGATATATGATCTCACTATTGATTGTCTCTCCGTTTGGGACAGACTATGCAAACAATCTTCGGCCGGATAAGGAGGATCTGATGATTTCTCGTAATTATTCGATATTCGCCATATTCAAAACACACACACACTGGCTTCTCCCAAATATTAGAATAAAATTGTTCAGCACCTATCCTTCCAGTAGTATACTTATGTCTAGTCGAGTCATCTAGTCTTGAACTTTGAAAAAAAAACTAAAAAATTACTGTTCCATAGATAAAAATATGAAACTTCTAGCTACACTCTTTACTGAAGAGCCTCGGGGTAGCTAGTATACTTGTAATCCGATGATAGTTTTTCGGATAATGGACCGATTCGGATAATGCCAGTTTTAAATTTTCCGGATATTGGTTCGATGCAGATAATGCCATTTTTCCAATGATTCGGATACGGATATCCGGTCGGATAATTTCGGATAACTTCGAATATTTTCGGAACGAAGTTGAGACAAAACGGTGAAAAATAAACCAGGTATTCAGGGCAAGTCTTCGAAAACATCCATAATTGAGCAAACAGTAGTCCTTACTCAGAGAGTCGGGGGTCCTTTTCGGCCACGATAGGCTTTCGAATCGACTACTAAGCGGTTGGACGACGATACGGCCACGTACTTTTCGTGCGCCACTTGGCCCAATCGTCGTACAAGTTAGAAGCACGTGCCGCCAATCACAGCCGTTTCACTCGGCCACGATACGCCTTTGATTCGACTACGATGAGTTCGGGAAACGAGCCACAATGCCTATGATTGAACACATTGATCGATCGCTTCAGAACTGACCCGGCGCATATCAGCCGCACAGCACGTATATAAGGGGCCCGATCCCAGAGAGAGTCCGCCTTTTGGGGCTGCACCTGTAAGGTGACTACGAGTCATTTTCTGGACGATTTTTGAACCGTTAAGGGGTCTCCCCCACGGCCCTCAGCTAGTGAGGTCCCTCGCTGTCGACCGTGGCGAGGGTGATGTCCCTGTCGCGGACTGCTGTGGGGGTGATACCCTGCTGCGGGCCATGACTTGGACCGTATCCTTGTTTGGGGAGACCCGCTCCCATCGAAGGTGTGGGGAACCGCCCCCAGCGCCACGTAGTCCTATCGAACAGGCCACGTGCTGCTGCGTGGGAAACGGGAGCGCGGCAAGGGTTTTGTCTCTCTGCGCCACGTGGTCTTATCGAACAGGCCACGTGCTCCTCGGAGCAGCACGTGCTGCTGCGAAAGTTCTTTTCAACTCGACTAGGTACCCGATTAGAAAGCCTATCGTGGCCGAATAAGACCCCCCGACTCTCTGAGTAATTGCATTTGCAGCATGTTCACATACAAATTTCAAGCTTCATATATGCATATTCATAAAATTATGAAAAAAATCTTCAATTACTTTATCGTCGTTGGGAGGCACAGTATTATCCATACACAGGTTTTTTCAGAACAACTAGCAAAAAAAAGTATGCAAAGCAACTATACGAAGAAACTTGGTCACCTCTATTGACCACGCCCATTTTTCCGCGCCGCAACGACTTTTCCGATTTCAGAAGGAGGAAAATCCTGGGTTGATGTACTGAATAGAAGGCGGCACGGAAAAATGAGCGTGGCCTAGTGCAATCTTATCCGATTTTATCCAAAAATTATCCGATTTTATCCGAAAATTATCCGATTTTATCCGAAATTTTACCCAAATTTTATCCGATTTTATCCGAATTTTATCCGAATTTTGTTTCTTCGGACAATGATTCGATTCAGATAATGTCGATTCTAAATTTCCCGGATATTGGCTCGATTCGGATAAGGAATTTTTTCGAATTTTCTGATATCTGATTATCCGAATCTCGGATATCCGTTCGGATATCAAAAAGGAGTGATTCGGATACTAAGTATATGTAGTAGCTAGCGTGAATATGAATTGTCCAAAGATAGAGTCGAAATAATTCATATTCAAACATTCGAAGTAATCTAATAATATTGTGATTCTAAGCCTTCTAAAAGCAAAAAAAAGCTGGTGATAATAAAATATCAAGCATAATAACTCTGCTTTTTCTACTATTGCTATCGACTGGAGCAGTCGATATCCAGTCTTTCGATTACACCATTAATCGTCATTTAGAGAATTCGAGTTAGACAAAAACTCGATTATTCGGAATTTCGGTAATTTGAGTAGTCGATAACTCGACGATTTGAATATTTCAAAGATCGAGTTAGTCGAAAACTCAATTATTCGAAAATCTGAGGAATCTAGTTAGTCGAAAACTCGATTATTCGATTTTTTTTTCAGATCGAGTTCTTTGAAATCTCGAGATTATTCGAAAATCTCAAAAACCGAGTTAGTCGAACCTCCACTATACGAAATTTCCAGATAACAAATAGGTCGAAAACTCAAGTAATTGAATTTTTATAAACCGAGTTAGTTGAAAACTCGATTATTCGAAAAAAAAACCGAGTTGCCCCGTAGCTGCGGTGCACCTCAAAAAGATTATACTTGTAATGGAGGTGTGCTCCGAGTGGAGGAGACATTTCTAATAAATAAGACGCTACTTTAGATGTACTTCAATTGGAGGGTGTACTGCTCATACCCAGCCTTCTTTTTCTGGTGTTCTTCTATTGGAGGTGCATTTCAAGTAGAGGGTGTACTTCTAATAGAGGAAACACGGGTTAGGCTCAAACTCGACTCTGACCGTCAACCGAACAACCGCCTCACTCATGTCAATCGAGGCCAATCTGAGCCTTAGCGGGGCTCCTCTCTACAGAAAAACCAAAGATCGTCTACTCATGGAGATTTAATGGGCCTGCCTACGGTAGAGTGAAGGTTGGTCTTTTGGTTGCCGAGACGTGCATATATAGGTCTTCCGTGTTTACGATTTTATTCATGAGAGGCTTTTGGACGAGTTTCCCATTTATTAGTTGTCGGGACGAACGATCGCAGCGGCCCCCCCCCCCCGCCGGCGGCTATATGCTTACGGGCTGCCTTATTGGATTTTCGTTTGGATAACCTCGTATCCGTCAACGGTAATAGCAGCCAATACACAGATGTTTGTCTCATCTGTTAGTGTTTGAAAGTCTACTAATGGCTAAATTGGCTGTTTTCTTCTTTCATATAGTGTAGGGTCTTATGTATGTATGCATATGATGAGTGTGGTATGTATATATACATATAGAGCTGCTTCAGTGTCGCCTCTCTAAACTTCAGGGTATGCGGGTGGCTTCATGTCAACAATTTAATGGAGCTTTCAAAACTAATGAGAACGACAGCAGGAAAACAGCTGTGGTTCCCTCTTTTTCATCAGCCTCCAGTGGCTACTTTTTTCCTCTTTCCGAGAATGCTTATTCGCATGACACCACTCCACTTTTACCGCCCTCGAGTCGATATTTTCGTCGCGCTAAAACTTTGCCCTAGGGGGTTATTCTGGGTGCTGATTAAGAATCTGTCATCCATTTCTGTTTTTTTTCTCGTCAGTTGAAGATTACGGTAGGTGCTCATCTAGTTTGCCAGACTTAGATTTGATCGAGACCTTTCTCAAGGGAGGTTTCTGGATGTGCTGACCACGATTCCATGTGAATATTCTCGAAAGACCACAGTACTGGTCATACTCTCCATTCCATGGCAACGGAAAATGTGGTGGTGCGATTGCGTATTTCCACTAACAAGGGACCTACTATAAGTCTTGGTAACCATTCCAAATGAGATGTACTTTTCTAGAACCATTTTTGGACGTAAAGTCCGAATATCCTTATCGCAGCTGTCTAGACTCACTCTGAAAGAAGTTTTAAGCAATTTTTTCTGAAGTTTCGTACCTATTGTACCCTCCAAAAAGCGCAGTAAATTTTCGAGAATCCGGAAACGGACCTCATAATCGTGTTCAGGATCCAAAACAACCCATCCCCCTAGGCAAAGTTTGGATGAAGGCACATTTTTCGAACTTTGTGCAGACTGACAGTTTTTTGGACTTGTACGGATTTTCGGTTCAGCGTTCAATTACTGTGCTTCTCTGGGCCGAAATCCGGTCCGCGATTGCGTCTCGACACGCTTTGCGGCCGCACGCGCTCGAGTCAGTCGGGTTTCCAGCGAAAAAGCCGACTTGATGTGGCTTTTTGTACAACTTTCTCCAATTTTTCTTAGTTTCCAGTTTCCAAAACCCACCTAGAGTCAGCAGATCGGCGTCTGCGGCGCTGGAAGTTCTTCCGACTCGGGAGCGTGCGGCCGCAAAGCGTGTCGAGACGCAATTGCGGACCGGAATTCAGCCCAGATAAGCACAGTATATCAATTACGGGGTGCAGAATGCATTGAAGACAGGTGTTCCTGATTTGACTTAAAATCTGCTCTGAGGGTTATTTGAGGGTGCTGATCACGAATCTGGGGTTCAATTGTCGTTTTTCTATTGCTTTCGACTAAATTCGTTCAAAGCTTGCCATCGGTGGAAAAATTTGACGGCAAAATCGACTTTTGATGATTTCTGGAATCTGGCTACAGATATGGCTCAAATCGCTCCTCTGGGGGTTATTTGGAGTGCTCAACACGAATCTGATGTCAATTTATCGATTTTGACAGGTTACGGTAGATTACGGTGGGTATACGATAGTTCGGTCAAAGTTCAAGATTTGTGTTCAAGTTTCTATATGGGGGTTATTAGGGGTGCTGAATACGATTTCGATGTTCATTTGTCGATTTTCGAATTATTACGATAGGTTTTGCCTCATAAATGGCATGTTACCTACCGCAACCTACAGAAATCCTCGAAATTTCGACAAGCGAACTCCAGATTCGTGTTCAGCACCCCAGATTACCTCTACATACATGTTTTTAGCAGAAACCAGAAAAAAAAACCTGAAAATTTCATGGGGGCTTCCCTTTCCAGTTCCGATTCCCTTACCTTGCCGCGAAGCCTTAAAACCGCTCATAACTTCTTTCAGAGTGAGTCTAGGCAGCTGCGATGAACATATTCGGACTTAACGTCCGAAAATGGTTCTAGAAAAGTACACTTCATTTGGAATGGTTAGTATGACTTATAGCAGTTCCCTTCAAGTTGCAGACGCCCTGTCATAATCGACCGCAACTTCGACCAAGTTTTCCCCCATACCCACACACATTATCAACACACCTAAAGTCCTCATCATATATATCCTCTATTTCGGAAAGAAACTTTTTCCGTCGAACGCGTGCGTGTGCTCGCGTGTGCTGTGTATCCTTCTGCCCTCGCTTTCTCGCTTTACCTGCCCGTACTCCGCACAAGCACGCAAAGAAACAAAGCTAATTTGACCCCATAATAGGTAATACATGCTGGAATAACGAGAAAAGAATTTTCTTGTTAATTTAATTTTTTTTCGCTTTTCCTTATTATTTCTGTGTGCATCTATGCTAAAGAGTTTAGGTGTATTGATATTGTGCGTGTGATCAACATCTGCGCTGTTTTGTCTTCAAAATTTGAAAAAAAAACAAAATTGCCGTCGGTTATGGTGGGAAGTCCGCAACTTGGAACCGAGACTGCCATGGGTACAGTATGCTAGGTGAAAATACGCAATCGAAATGCCGACTTTTTCCATTGCCGTGGACTGTACAGTCGACACGGATTGCAGTGATATGTACTTTGTGTTCATGGTTGTACGTTGGCGCAAACTCGGTGTACCTGTTTTATAACATGCGTGTACCGAGTTGGCGCCAACGCACAACAATGATGCTCAAAATATCAGTGCAATAAAAAAAGAAGAATATTTTGTGCAAAGCAGGATTAGTTAAAGGCAGGGTCCGGGCAGAATTTCGATTCTGAGATTTTCCGCTGAATCTGTGCCCATGGTACAGGTAGTCCGAAGGAACATGCGAAAACTGCGTAAAACCCTTTCTTCTTCAAGTTATTAAAGCCACTTCCGTGAGCCGATGATCCAGAAAAGTCAGAAAAGTGTGGCCATCGTCCATATTTTAGCCGTTGTCCACGCATTCTTCAAAAGTGCTGTGTAATTATCGGTCATTCCAGCCATCATGATCATGCTGTTAATACCGTAATCCCTGACTTTCAGGCTGTTTTCTCCAGAAATACGGACTTAGAGTTTGTGAAAATTTTGGACGGTGTCCAGCTAGACCAGCCCAATCTATCTAACCCGAATTTCGGTGGTGTCAAAATCTGACCAACCCTTGCCTTTGAGGCTAGATTGAGAGAACGGAGCAATAGAGAGTAGAGAATTGTAGAGGACGGGTTCACAAAAGATTTCATTGTCACAACAAACACTTCCTGTGATACTTAAGAGACGGGGTGATACTTAAGGATTTCGTGTACTTCTGGTTTGTTTTACTTAAAGTCTACGTCATTTTAGTTCTACCCGGGGGCCACTCGATCAATATAGCGAATAATCTCATAATTGGAGATTATCGTGAACACTGCCTCTAAGCACACGTGAAGGGAGACGTGAGCTATCAAAACAGGAATGAGCGATTGGGTTCATGTCGAACGTAACGCCTTTCTGCTTTGTTCAAGAGTGAGATATGTTCAATTTTGAAAGAAGGAGCTCTAGATGCTGTTTTCAAGTATCTACTTAGATCCCTAAGTCGACCACTTTTAACAGAGTTGTAGGCGTTGTACCTTCGGTAGAATGCCGCTAGGATGCATTTAAGTCTCTGGGAATTCGTGGGTTTGTTGTAAGGTTTTCCTGTCAAAAGCGCCTCACAAGGGTATGACTCAAACGTAGCCTGGAGTTTTGAGGACTAGGAGGGAGTTGAGCGGGAAAAAGTCCTTCTAAACTTCCTTGATGTATCCCATTGAATTGAAAAGAGCCGGAAAGTTCTTTTTTTGTACCCATAAGTACAGAAAACTTTGGCCCGAGAGGGTTAGTTAAGGCGCAGATCATTAATATGTTCTCCGTTTCTAGTTTTGTGTAGAAGTGCGATAGAGTACTGTGGCCAATTGACATTATTACCTGCTGAAAGTCACGTTCTCCTTTCTCTCTCTCCCCTAACGCCCGTTGATTCTTCCGAGCAATTTTCATTTTTCTATCACTGAGCTAATCGGTAATACCTATAAAACTCAGTAGTCGCTCGTGCACCGTCGGTTTGAAGTGCACTGCAAAGCGATTTGGAGGACAATACGGCCATGTGCTCGTCCAGCAGCATGTGACCATATTGACCATCAAATGAGAGCGCCTGATGCAGTATACGAAACGTTCAGTTCGTCCGCTTGACGTTTTGGACCACAATAGCACCGCGGGCTTGTCATTGGAAATGTTTTTCTATTGACCTCCTAATCACATATCGTCAGGCGCACAGCAGGTACGTGAAGCGCCTCATCCCATAGAGAGCGCAGCTGACATTCTGCGGCGCATCCTAGAAGACCTAGAGTCGTTATCTGAACGACTTTGTCCACTAACGGCATATCCGCCGTGATAGCTTACCTTACCTTTGATGGGCCATCATCAACGGTGAGCTTCTCGATGTAGACCACATTCGCTCCACTCCTTTCTGGAAGGAGCAGCAGTCATACAGTGCGGTGAGTCTCATTGTCTGAATGACTCGCTAATCCTGCCGGATCAAAGCGTCGCTGGTCGATAAAAGAGCTCTTGAGACATCTCGAGGGTACCAGTAAGTGGGTCTCATACTCCATCTGTCGCCCGTTCTGCGCACGACATGCCCTGCCCATTTGTGCCTGGCGAATCCGATGTGGAGCAAAGGATCGCGCGGTCAGAACTTCTGCGAAGATCTCCACTGCTCAGATGTTGCTGCCTTTCAATCTCCGTAATTGTACTCAGGCGACATCTCTCGAGCGGCTTTGTGAGCCCAGTGGCAGTATTCACGAAACAATGGGAGCCTCCCAGAAAGGCCCAAAGTTCACCCGCTGTTGGACGAGTTTACGATCTAGGTGCCCGGCAGGCCGACGGGAAGGCTACCTGCTACCTGGCGGGTAGACAGGAAGGTTCCTAGCCACCTAGCGGGTGGACAGAGAGAATAAAAGCTGCCTGCTACGTCGATCTTGCGTTTCAGAACGTGATCAATATGTTAATGGCAGGCGGCGCGCGTTCTGCCCGTCCACCCGCACAGTCGAGGTCGGGCATGCTGTGCCCGCCGGAATGCATTGATAGCGGGGTTGAGACACAACAGTTTCCTACCCGGCGGTCTCCTCTTAGTCTGTGCAGGTGGCTTCTCATGCCTGTCTCTGCTCTGAAAGGTGGCGAAGAGGAGGCCGCCACTATTGAAATCTCGACAGAGGAGCCACAAAGTTGGTGGCCATACGGTGGGTACGGGAAGGTTACGCCTCCTTCCTGCGTCCGCCGTTTCGTGAATACGGCCACAGGTCTCGCAGCCGTAGCATAAAGCCGGAAGCGTTGTGGAGTCATGAACCCACAGCCGGACATCACGGATCTCACTAGTGACTTCTCGAATTGTACCAATAGCAGCCCACGCAGCCCTTCTTCGGCGTCCGATTTCATGCGCGAGCTGGTTCTTCTCATTGATCTCACGTACTAGATACACTACCGCTTGTATGATTTGGTCAGAAAGCACGCGAGGGTGTGTCTTTCTCGTGCTTCTTAAATGACTCGCTTTAAACTCAAAACTGTGCGAAGCAAGGTAAATATTTATGACACTGGCGTTGAAGGCTACCCAATCGTATAGCCGTTGTCGAGGTTTGACTGAGAACTATGGCAGTTTCGCAATCAGCCAGCTCTACGTACGGCAGACACATGGATACGATGACAGAGACGGTCGCACTCTCTCCGCCATGGTACCGTGATTTCACAATTGGCTGATTTCGAAACTTCTACAGTTTTCGACGTAACCCTCACTAAGGCTGTACTTCTGGGTATTCCTTGACGCCACGATCAGGAAAATCACCCTAGTTCCGCTCAAAGTTGAGTTGGGAGCGAGTTATTCGAAAAGGACGAAGAACACGCGAGAACGCGTCCTCGCGCGCTTTCTGACCAGGCCCTACTAGCGGTAGTGTGGACGTAACTGTCCAATTTCTCCACGATGTTCCCCATGGAGAAACACTTGTCCGTCGTCACATCACAGGTTGACTGTCACGTGGGTCATCCGCATATTGACATCTCGAGTCCAACCGCACTGCCCGCTTCGTCCAGCTCATTCAGCATTAAATTTAGCTTTTCCGTACTCTTGCTTACGAACACGATATCGTCAGTGCAGGTTATTATCCGACGAGAGGCGTTACACTTTGTGGACCGTTTCGACGATGAGGCCTTTGTTCCGGGGCCGGATGCATCAACACGCCGGGTTGGAGCAGGAGCAGGGCAGTCGGCATCTTTGACGATCGCAGTGCGAGGGCAGTAGATCATCTAATCAATCGTGCTCGAAAAGTGGTTTTTGCTCCTCTTGCTGGGGCGGCAGGGGCACGGTTGGTTTTGTGATTTACATAGATCTTCAAGGGCGCAGACAGCCCTGCCCCTGCCCCAACCCGGCCTTTTGATGCATTCGGCCCCCGGTTTGAGAAGGCTGGCCTTGCTGCGGACGTAACCTAGGCCGTACCCTTGTTGTGTAAGACCCCGCCTTTGGAATATCGATCTTGAGCGCACCTCCCTCCTTTGTTCAGGGAAACTCCTCAAGCAGGATGACATACTTCGCCAGTAAAGAAGTGAGTGCGACAATTTTTTCGCGCACTTGCACCATGTGCCCGTGTGTTGTATGGTGCGAATGGCGCTTCTATGAAGCCGTTTGATCAAATAGCATAATTATGTGCTAAGATATACAGATGAGTCTACTCATCTTGTTTTTTGTTTCTATTTGCATAACCTAATCTAACAGTGCAATAATCTTCACTTCCACATATGTGCCTTTCTGTGGGCGCTGTCGCCTTTCATCAAAATTTCTGCTAACATGCAGGATATTTTCAATCCAAATGTTTCTCGATGCACTAGTTTAGCGGGGCAGATATAGCCGTCGCTTTTTTGTGGTCATGCTGCCGCTGAATGTCGATGAGGTCTAATCAACAAATGCAGAAATACAAAAGTAGGATAAAAAGCTGCACTCTTGTTGGATATGCACCATTGGACGTGCATCCACAGGGAATTTCCCTCAGATTAAATTGTGTATTCCTTCTGATTCTCTTCTTGGCTCTTCTGGTTGGCTCGTTTATCTTGCTCTCCACATTCCATTCCCATTGAATACGTCATCGCCGGCTGAAAAAATTCTCTCCTAATGAGAGCGAATAATACGCCTTCCGGATAAAGGCCGTTGAATGTGAAGGAGGGAGGGAGGACACTTTGTGGTATCATTGAGGTACCCTCAAAGGCACTGTTCACGATAAACTCCATCCTTGAGCTTTCTATGGAAAGCATTTGTGGTAGCCTTCAGATAGAGAACTGAGTTCAACAAACGGACCTTAACGCATCTCCAGAGAAATTTGTTTTTGAAGAATCTCCCAGTGGGCAAGGCCGGCCTCCTTGGGTCTAGTTGTTGGCGTCGACAACGACACGGCTCCATCACTGTCACGCGCTGACCTGCGATTATCAGCAGTGGTTTTCATCGAAATAGGCTATGAATTGGGAAGATTTCCGCCTTAAGATGATTTCCGAAAGTTTTCGACAACTAGTTCTCAAATCTTGTCTCTCTTTCAATGAAAAGCCACTGCTGATGATCGCAGGTCAAAGCTTGGCAGTTACAGAGACGTGTCGGTGTTGACTATACATTGGACCCGAATCGAGAAACGGATATCCGAATCATTCCGAAAACCATGGTTGTGGATATCCGAGTGCATTCAGATGGATCCCGAGTGGTAGCAATTAGTACCGGAATAGCAGTGCTTTTGTTTTGAATTCATTCGGATGAATTGGAAATCCACGACCATCGTTTTTAAAATGATTCGGATATCCGTTTTTCGATTCTGGTCCAGTGTACAGTGTTGACGACAACAACTAGACTCAATGAGGCTGGACTTGCCTACTGGGGTAATCTTCAACACCGTTTTTTTGCCTCTGGGAAAGGCTTGGATCCGTTCTTCCAAAGCTGTTCTGTTTCTGTGGGCTACCACCAATGGTAAAAAAACTCAGGGACTGAATTTATTGTGAACAGTGCCTTTAACGATCTAAAAGGCTGAGCCATTTTGGGATGTCAGATCCGGATATGTTTTCCAGCTCAGTCAATGGAGTGGACTTACCGCGACGCCGCATACAAACCAATGCGGTATCAACGGCGATCAGCCCGTTTTTTTTGTGCGCGACAAGCTCTAGATGGACTCGCAGTTGATATGCCTGGACGAAAATAGGGCCGACGACGAAAAACTCGATTAAACTTGGTTATTAATCATAGTACAACAAGGCGGAGCCTAGAAACAAACCTAAAGGCAGTGTTCACGATAAGAACCGTTTTTCTGCTTTTCTGCCTATCTTGAAGATAGTCCGATGCTGATTCCAATGATGGTTTTGAAATCGTACAGAACCTTCTAGGAACGGAGTTATGGTCCGTCAAAATTTGAGCTAGGGAAGCATGGTGGACGAGTTGTCCGAGGCTTGTAACTTCCGTCTTTTGAAGCCGATGTACGCGAGCTGACGTGAGTAAAGAGAGAAGTTGGGAATAAAGGGAAGAACGGGGCTATTGATCGGAAACCATCGCTCATCTCACAATCTCGAGCATTCATTTGTTCACGTCGGTGGGCGTGGAAAGTACATCTGAGGTGTGACGAGCTGACGGATATCCAACTTTGGGGCCGTAGGGGACCGTTCCGAGCTCGTTTTTCTTAGTTTTTTCAACGTTAGGGTTGCGCTAGGCCCTGCAGCTGCCGATCTCCTTCGAAAAATCAGACATGGTTTTGTCGTGGACACTGCCTGTGAGGGCATCGTACGCGCTGAAAATCACTCACCGTTTTTCGAGTTTGAATCGTTGGTTGGGCCCGGCTGAGAACATGGGTAGAGTTTCTCGGGTCACCGACGCATCATTGGGAAGATATGGGTGATCGAATGCCTCGAATTCCATCAAAAGAGGCCGGCCTTCTGACAGCCATGTGGCATAAAATGAAAAAGAAAGAAGCTTCTCCACAAGCGATATCGCGTTAATGAGTGGAAGTTGATGTATCATTTGTTGATAAGCTACCTTCTTTTCTCATTTAAGCCCACATGGCAGTCGGAAAGCCGGCCTCTTTAGGTGGAATTCGAGGCATTCGATCTCCCATAGCTTACCAATGATGCGTCGGTGACACGAAAAACTCTACCCACGTGCTCAGTCAAGCCCAGCCAATGATTCAACCTCAAAAAACGATGAGTGGTTTTCAGCGCGTACGATGCCTTTAAGCACCTGCAGGTGCCACGCCCTCTTTTTTGGTGAGGGCAGAGTGTACTCCGCTAGTGCAACCAGGAAGATACGGGGTGCCAAATATGAGGAGCAATAGGAACGAACGGAGCCGTCTCTGGCCTCATCTCGACTGTGTCGCTTGCGGACGTGAGGACAGACGATATTTAGGCTGAGACTTCCAGACGATAGATGATCGATAACGAATTCGCCTGTCTCAGCTCGGTACATTCAGGTTTAACGCCTGCGCGAGCCATAGTTAGAGGAAGAGAGCATAAGTATGAGGTTGATCAATAAGCGTCGTTCCACCCTATTTCTCGCCATCCTTTGTTCCGCTCTTGTGGGCATATTGAAAGGAACTAAAACTAGTGCACTTTGCTGACGAGATTGCCGATCTAAGCTGCGCCAAGTTCCGACCACCCGCTAAGCACTACCGAAAGCCACAATTCAGACCTGCTTCAAGCCCTCAACCTCTATAGAGTGTTGTTTCTTCTTCGAAGTTCACGCTAGGGTTAACAAACATTCCGACCATTCGTGTGTCAGAATAAGCCAGATTGTTGGTATATTGATTGTTAGGTTGGTCTATGAGCTCTGCTCCTCTTTCATTTCTCCCTTTCCATTGCTCCACTCTAGTGAGCATAGTGACGGGTGTGTTTTTGTAAGATTTCTGTCGCTGCTATCCTTCTAGTGAAATATGCCAGAAAATTTTGCCCTTCATCGCGGCCACGTGCGCCATCTATACTTCTGGGAACACCCACCGCGACCTTACATTGTATTGTGACATGTAGCATGCCTAATGTGTTTTCACATGGTTGCTAATCCTTTGAAAATGCGGACTACATTAGATAAGGTGACTTGCTGTTCTACATATACCTCCTTCTTTTAGATCGCCAAAGGCCTCAGCTAATCACACTCACGATCACACACTTGAGGTTCCGGAGTTGCAGAAAATTTTCGCTCCAACATCGCCCAGGGGTTTCCTTGGTGTGTTAAAGGCAGTGTTCACGATAAAACTCGTTTTTCTGTTTTTCCGCCTATCTTGAAAACGGTCCCATGCTGATTTCAATGATGTCCCTGGAATCGTACAAGACCACCTAGAAACGGAGTTATGACCCCTCAAAATTCAGCTAGGGAAGCATTGTGGACGAGTTGTCCGAGGCTTGTAACTCCCGTTTTTTGCAGCCGATGTGTGCGAGCTGACCTGAGTAGAGAGAGACGTTGAGAGTGAGGGGAAGAACGTGGCTTTTGATCGGAAACCGTCGCTCATCTAACCAGGAATTCAGGGCAAATGGAGTGGGTTATAGGACGTGGGCGGAGTGGCCCAATGGGTTGGCTGACCCACGAGATTTTCACCCACTTACCGAGTGTTTTTCGTCGCAATTCCGTTCTTACTCTTCACAGACGGACCCAAAGCTTATGTTTTAGCCAAAAAAAAACATGCAACTTTTTCTTCGTGAACACTGCCTCTAAACACTGTTCTGGGGGTCATTTTTGAAGTTTGGAAAAAATTATGGTGCGATTTTTCTCAACCTCTGGTGTTCAAGAGTTCAAAAAATGCCAAACAAGTCGATAAGAAATTGTGTTCAACCGGAAATCTTTTGGTCAAGTCATATACGGGCGAATTTAGTGAAACTTGTTAGGAAGTTCCGCTAGGCATTCGTGTAATTTGCGCTTAAGCCACACTTTATTTGTTCGAATGTTCCCAAGAACAGCGAGCACAAGTTTAACAAATATTCTCCATCATCACGAGAAGTAGGTAACATATCATCACATTCGTCGCAGGAAGCCTGATGTGGATGAAGGATTCTATTCCAGTGAGCACAATGAGGAACGAAACACTCTTGCACACTTAACAAGGAAATGGCTTCGGGTCGCAGTAGCAATTTGTAATAAACTGCATGCCATAATGGGCGTTTTTGCAAAGTCATTTCCGTGTCTGCTTTTCGTTTCTAGGAAACAAATCCATAAGTGGAGTTATGATAGGTTTCTTGTAAAATAGTCACTCGATTGTCATCAAACGAAGTCACAGAACTCCTGTTTTGTCGCCGAGGGGTGTAGGGAGGGAAAAACTGACTGAGAAGATCCTGCTCGACTCGCAACTGGTGGGCGCCTGAGAAGGAAGCACTTAAAGGCACAGGACACCCAAAAAATTATTTTTTCAGGTTTTACCCTTATCTTGGAGAGGGTCACACTCTGATCGCAATGGTATTTCTGAAATCGTTCAAGACCCCCTACGAATGGAGATATGGCTCCTTGAAAATGCCCGTTTTTTGAGGGCAAAAATTTGGTGGACGAGTTGTCTCAGGACTGTATTCCTCTTAATTGGCAGTCGCGGCACGAGAGCAGAACAGGATTAGGAAATAGATTGGGAAGGGAGTGAAGAACGACGAACCGGTTGAAAATCATCCATCTATCTAACCGCTATTGAGATCGAAAATCAGGAAGGGGGCCGGGCCTGTGGTGGTGACTGGAGGGGGTCGGGCCCGTGGTGGTCGCTTATATCTCGCTTATTTGGAGGAATTGAGATCTCGCACTTGGCACATGTTATACAGGAAGGACCATCTACACAATTACACGAAAATCTCAAAAATCATATCTGTAGGTGTACTGTGCCTTTAAGCTTCTCACCTGGCTTGACGTAATTTTCGGGAACGCGTTTAGAAGTTTTTTTTTTCTGGGAAAAAAATTGATTTCAATTTATCTGATAACTAAGTCGCTATGTGCGTTCTGCATGACCTAAGACCAACATTTAACTGAGAAAATTTATGATTATTTCTGGCCAGACGTTTATCACGAGTCATCCGATGATCATGTAAAAAACACGGTATCCTAATGCCGCGGATTATCGAGATTAGGATTAGACGTTGCCTAGCATTACTGCTTGATGTTGAGCGTCATGAAATGAGATCCGTTACTACCTCCTTCTTCATCATCTTTTTATATGCCCCTCACCCACTTCTTCGTACGTGATGGGATTGCGTAATTGTAATACTACATGATTTTTCTTACACGAAGGGTCTATGTATAGTAGCACTGTTCCTGCATAGCGGGAAGCGCTTCATGTTAACACTTAATGGACCGCGCTTCACGGCTAAGCTGCGTAGCCGACGGCGAGACTCACCGCCAATAAATTCGGAATAATTTTGTAACCGGGATTTTTGTTATGAATTGACTCGTATGAAAGACTTTTGAGAAGCCTCATGTCTACACACTAGCAGGATAAGCTCTTTTTATCATGGGTCTGCCAACTGCAATGGAAAAGAATATTTTCAGAAAGAAACGACAAAAAAAATCTAGTAAATGGGATGGGTGAGCAGTGTGAACACGCGGTCCTCGGGATAAAAAAGACGTGGGTACGCAGTGTGGACCCGCGGCAAACTGCAGTGGAATGGTGAAAAGGAGTCGGCGTCGGTCAGGGAGGCAATGGACGGGGGCGCAAAGGCAAAAGAGGAACCTGGAATCATACAATCTGACCCTTTCATAGCAACCGGAAAGGAGTCGTGCAGTGGGTAACCTTGTCTGAGGCCGCAGACCGGACACATATTATGACGCTCATGGTCTTTCGTGTGATTTTTGCCCACAAGGGAACCACTATAAGTCGTAGTAACGAATCTAAATGAAATGTACTTTTCTAAAACAATTTTCGGACGAGAAGTCCGAACATGCCCATCGCAGCTGCCTAGACCCACTCTGAAAGAAGTTACGAGCGTCTTTAAAGCTTTGCGGCATGGAATTTTTAGATTGTTTTTGATTTTTTTGTCCGGATTTTGCTAAAAACATGCATGTATAGGTAATCTGTGGTGCTGAACACGAATCTGGGATTCGCCTGTCGACATTTCAAGGTTTACTGTAGGCTACGGAAGGCAACATGCCAATTAGGAGACAAAACCTACCTCAATAATTTGAGAATCGACAAATGGACATCGAATTCGTATTCAGCACCCCAAATGACCCCCACATAGAAACTTTGAAACAAATCTGAGACTTCGACAAAACTACCGTATACCCACCGTAATCTACCGTTAGCTGGCGAAAATCGATAAACTGACATCAGGTGCGTGTTGAGGAGCACTCTAAATAGCCCCCAGAAGAAGGATTTGAGCCACATCTGTCGCCACATTCCGGAATTCGTCAAAAGTCGATTTTGCCGTCAAATTTTTCTGCCGATGGGAAGCTTTGAACAAATTCAGTCGAAAACTTTGGAAAAAACGGCAAATGAACCTCAGAACGCTTAACCGAAAATCCGTACAAATCCAAAACACTATTAGTCTGCGCAAAGTTCGGAAAATTTTTCTACACCCAAACTTTGCCTAAGAAGGCAGTTTTGGGCGCTGAACACGATTATGAGGTCCGTTTTCGAATTTTCGTAAAAATAATGCGCTTTCTGGAGGGTAGATGAGGTACGAAAATCAGGGAAAAAACGCCTATAAGTTATTTCAGAGTGGGTCTAGGCAGCTGCGATGGGCATATTCGGACTTTTCGTCTGAAAATAGTTCTAGAAAAGTACATTTCATTTGGAATGGTAACTGTGACTTATTGTGATTCCCTTGTCAGATTTTTATGGCCGCGTTTTTTTGGGTTTTCAGTGCTTTCACTACAACCGTTGCTAAAAAATAAAGTAAAGGGGCCAAATATCAAGTCTCGATAGGATAGTGGCACGCTGACATTAGCTCGCAACAATCGCTCCAAGCCGCAATCAATATTCCATCTTTAGTCACACTTTCCCTAACGACAGTGGTCGCGTGTGTCGTTAGCTATGGAAGCCCTTCAAAGGGTCTGCAGAGTTGCAGCGAGCGGCGAGTTATCGCCTAGCGTCAGCCTTGACGCGGCGACAAAAATGTTTTCGAACATTATCGTCGCGGCGTCGTTCGCCACTCGCTGGCAGTGACGCGTGGCCGTCGCGGCGTCAAAACACTCTGCGGTGCCCTCTCGTCGCCGTTTACGCTGCGTCGATCCCCCCATCGCCAAACAATTCTGCATTACCCAACTCTGTTAGTCGCTGCGAGCCACGCCGCGACTTGAACTCTGCAAACTAAGTTCAAGTCGCGGCGTGGCTTCAACTTGAGCGACTACTACCGGGCCTGACTCCAAAGAACGAGCCCATACTGGCTTGCGAACAACCCGGAAAGTTCCCATCGACTGAGTCTGAACTCCCAGACATCGTGAGAGCAACAGTGGGCGAGAACGAGGCGATCTGTCGTTGAGAAGTTCTAAGAACAGGGACTCAGAGGACGCACCCAAGTGGAGCTGACTTACGACGACGAAAGTCGTCCGTTGGCTTGTCTTTCTTCATTGTAGAGTTTAAAGAACACCCAAGCTTTTAATTTGTACTGAGAACTTGTCCTGAGCTTTACCTTTGAGCAATGGCGTCGCACTCTTATTATAGAGTGGGTGTTTGCCGAACGTATCCGTCAATGAAAGGGTTGGATTGGGAGAGCTTGATTCAACCACGTTCGCATTCTGTGGTGCACATGTTGTTATTCGCTTGCTTTGTATTTTATATTGAAGTTTGAATAGCATATTTCAGCTCATTGTGGAAATACGATTATGATACACGTGCTGAGATTTTTTTTGATATTTCAAGCGTATTTGTTGTTTCTCCCGCAGTGAGGCATAATGTCACTTACACTGCTGCAAACTGTCCCCTGCCATTGCTACGGTTGTTTTCATCTGTCGGTTGTTCGTCAACATTTCTTATTTTGCTGAAGTACAAGTTTCGAAGTGAAACTGGTTCCACTATGAGTCTCCATGCTCGACTCCCGATTGACCTCGGCATGATGAAACAGTGTTGATTTTGCGGTTGAAATTCGAACTTGAAGCTGGTAGATGACCTTAATGACTTACTTACGTTTCGGCGGAGTTACACTCCTCAGAGCCTGAAAGGAGCAAATCAGAAATACGCTCATCCGGGGCGGCATGCACGTACGCGGCGGGTTAGGTTGGGGTTAGGCAGGGTTTGGGGCGTCGGCGCGTTCCATGATTGCTGTGCGAGTGCTGGAGATAATCAATAGTTGGGGTCTCAACGGGGTTCCGGCTGCCCCACCCTCCTAGGTAGGGTTTGCGAGGGAAAGATTTTTCAGTGCTAGCCTAACCCTCTTTCAGCCCTCGCGCCACTATCATCAAACGCGCCGACGCTTCAAACCCTGCCTAACCCCAACCTAACCCGCCGCGTACGTGCATGCCGCCCCCGGTCAAATGCCGACTAACCTCTACTTAATTCAGAAAAAAATTCCGAAGCGTAGTCAAAAAGTAAAGAAACTAGGGAATAACCCTACCTGGTCAGTAAGCTTGCCACGCCATAGAGCGATTGGTTGAAGCAGAACGATGATGGTGCCGCTACCTCTTGACGTTAGAATGCGAGCCTGAGGTAGGGCTTGACCTCTTTGGCTATTTGTGCATAAGCATTTCCCTTCCGGTGGGTTTTCAGATGGTTTGCCTGAATGAAGCGAAAGCCTCCTGACAAGGTACCATTATTTCCTAGTTTCTTTGCTATTTATTTATTTATTTATTCATTTATATACGATGTTTAAGACAATCGTAGAACAAAATAACATACACCATACCACAGACCATTGATTGTAGACCCAAAAAATAGAATAAAGGGAGATTTAGAAAAAAAGTAGCACTGACAAGGGAACCACAATAAGTCATAGTGACCATTCCAAATGAAATGTACTTTTCTGGAACCATTTTCGGACGACATATTTGAATATGCCCATCGCAGCTGCCTAGACCCACTCTGTAAAAAGGCACAGGCATTTTTTCTCTGATTTTCGTACTTATTGTACCCTCCAAAACGCGTATTATATTTTCGAAAATTCGGAAACGGACCACATATTTGTGTTCAGCGCCCAAAACTACCCCACTAAACAAAGTTAGGTTGGAGGAACATTTTCCAAACTTTGCGCAGACTAACAGCGTTTTGGACTTGTACGGATTTTCGGTTGGGCGTTTATTTATACCAATTAGAGGGCTCTAGAAGCGTTTTAAAATAATATTCCAGATTTGACTAAAAATTGCCTTTGGGGGGTTATTTGGGGTGCTGATCACGAATCCGAGGTTCGTTTGTCGATTCTCCGAAGTTTTCGACTGTATTCGTTCACAGATTCCCATCGGGGGAGAATTTGATGGCAAATCGCGACTTTCGACGATTTCCGGAGTGCTTCTATAGAATATGCTCAAGTTATTTCTCTAGTGGTTATTTGGAGTGCTGGACACGAATCTGATGTCGGTTTATCGATTTTCGGCAGCTTACGGTAGATTACGATGGGTATACGGTAGTTTGGTCAAAGTCTCAGATTCGTCTCAAAGTTTCTATGTGGGGGTTATTTGGGGTGCTGAATACGAATTCGATGTCCATTTGTCGATTATCGGAATATTGGTTGAGGTAGGTTTTGCCTCCTGAATAGCATGTTACCTACCGTAACCTACAGTAAACCTTGAAATTTGGGCAACAAGCAAACCCCAGATTCGTGTTCAGCACCCCAGATTACCACTAGATACATGTTTTTAGCAAAATCAGGAAAAAATTCAAAAACACCCTAAAAATTCCATAGTCCCATTCATAATTCCATAATTCGATGGACTTTTCGTCCGAAAATGGTTCTAGAAAAGTACATTTCATTTGGAATGGTCACTATGACTTATTGTGGTTGCCTTGTGAGACTGGCTGGAGCGGCTGAGCGATGAGCTTTTTACGGTTTCAGAAGCTTCTTGGCGATCTCACGTTTGAAGGTCTTAGCTGTGCAAGACGTATCGACGGTTTTGCTCAGATTTAGAAAGATTGATCTTGCTCGAACAGTGAAACTTGTAGCTCTGTGTCTTGTTTTCGGTTTGCGATATGATATTTTAAACTCTCCTCCTCTGGTTACAGAGTGAACCAGGTAATAGAACATTGAAACATCAGTATTATTCAAGGTATTAAATATTTTATGAACCATAGAGGCATCAAATAGCTTCCTTCTTGACTCCAGGGATGATAATTTCAAGAAAGAATTCCGTTCCTTCGAGTCTGGAATTGTGGAGTATTGAAATCCTTCGGTCCTTATGAAAACCTTTTTTGTGAAGTTGTTCTGTATTTTTTTAAATCCTGTGTAGAGTTCGCGCAATCGCAGTCTGATGAATGGACGGGGCTGCGACGGTAGATCACCCCGTGCGAATCGAAATCCCATTCTCCATTGAGGCCGCCAACCCCGCCAGGCCAGCCGCCTGGGGCGGCATGCACGTACGCGGCGGGTTAGGTTTGGGGCGTCGGCGCGTATGATCATTGCTGTGCGAGTGCTGGAGATAATCGATAGTTGGGGTCTCAACGGGGTTTCGGTTGCCCCACCCTCCTACGTAGGGTTTGCGAGGGAACGATTTTTCAGTGCTAGCCTAACCCCCTTTTAGCCCTCGCGCTGCTATCATCAAACGCGCCGACCCTCCAAACCCTGCCTAACCCCAACCTAACCCGCCGCGTACATGCATGCCGCCCCTGGTCCATGCGTGAGACTAAAATGAATACGGAAACCATATATCCCTCTTCCTGTCTGGACTAAACAGTGCGCATCCGCATTCCGCGAGTGGCCTCATATAGGTTTTATACGCTGCCAGCAAAATATTTTTGTCTTTCGTGAAAAGAGCTTCGAGTATACAAAATGTACGTATCATAGCTTTCTTACATATTTGATCATAGTGTGGAGAAAAATCCAGATTGCTTGTGTAGAAAAAGCCTAGATCCCTGACCATGCTCACCGTGCGAATAGGGACGTTATCTAACTGGTACAGAGAGCATAACTCAGGGGATCCAAGTCTAGGGTGAAGGATTTTTTCTTGAGACAAGGGAAGCTGCCACCTCCGGGACCACGTAACCAGGGTATCGATAGCTGACTGCATGGCCAGTATGCCTTCAGCATGGGATGCGTCGCAGTATATTTTTACGTCGTCGGCATACTGTTTACATCTGACTTCAACTGATTCCAGTATCTTGGGTACGTCGGTAAACGTTGAAGAGAATCGGGGAAAGTACTCCTCCTTGTGGTACCCCACTAGTGACTTCTTTCATTTTCGAAAGCACCCCGCTGATATTTGCCCGAAACGTTCTCCCAGTCAGGTATTCTTTCCACCACGAGTTTATTTCTGGGTGAAATCCTATGGCATCCAATTTGTGCAAACGCTTCACTATTTTACTACGCTTCGGAAATAGCGCTCTTCAAAATAGGTAGAGTTTAGTCGACATTTGACCGGATGAGCGCATTTCTGACTTGCTTCCCTCAGGCTCTTAAAATGACGACTGCGCCGAAACGTACGTGAACCAATAAAGTCATATGGCAAACTCGTGGCTGAGTTTCGAGAGCAGAATTGTAACGATTTCCTTATGGAATATGCTTTGCCATTGAGAATGAGTCGGTTACTCGTGGTTTGTAATAAGTTGTGCTACAGATTCGGCCTGATTAGTCATATGTAGTAACCGCTAGCTTCCGGTTCCAGACCAGAGAACCCTTCCACTCACTCACTCACTCATCCCGTTAGCTGGCATCTGGTGGAGCGGGATGCCCTCTCAACCAATACACTGCTGTAGGTGCCATAGGAGCTCGTGCGGCCTGAACGATACGCTTCCAATCAAAACGGTTTGCAGCAACAAGTTTAGCGTTAAGGACACTGCACCGTTGGGTCTTCGGATCCTCCTCTATGTGTTTGAGCCATGTCTTTTTCGTTCGTTGAATTCTCCACGATGGTGGGCGCTTACGCCACAGCATGCTGTACGGGAGACGGGACGGGTCCATCCTACATACACTTCCGAACCATCGCAGTCTTCTTGTCTGCAGCTGTTCTCCGACCGTCGGTTGATTCATGCAGCTCTTCCGTATATCGTCGTTGCAAACATGATCACGAATCGTAATTCCAAGAATCTGGCGCAAACATCGCATCTGGAAGACTTCCAGCTTGAACGAGATCTGACTTTAGCAGAGTCCAGGTTTCCGAGCCGTAGAGTAGTACGGGTATTATCAGCGCTCGGAACAATCGCACTTTAGTCTTCAGTTAAATGTTGTTTTTCTTCCACAAACACCAGCCAAGCGACGCAAACACACTAGACGCCTGCCCGATTCTGTTGCACAACTTTTCGCTCCTGCACTACTGACCCAAGGTATAAACCGTTCCACACTTTGTAATCACCCCCTGTTCTCATTACTGCTTTTCTGGTCTTTGCGTCAAAAGTACTCGTGAGCTACAATGACTTCAGAACATTGGCAGACCAGGTTTTACGCTGGTCTTAATTAGACGGAAAAGTAGACTGAGAAGTTCAACTTCGTCTCGCCACCATTGACAATAGCGCGTTGATTGCGTGTCTTCCTGCCGACAACGTCATTTTTTCTCGTTTCGTCTTTATGCCTAGATGTTTCTCTAACGATCCCCGGCTTCACTCTTTATACTGGCACAATGTTGAATTAAATACCCACTGAGGTCTATGCATTCATTCTTAGTCACGCTATGAGTTCTTCAACAAATGTCCTTTCTTTAGAATGAGCTAGCTGCCTTCGATTTTTTCTCTCTAGTTTATGATGTACATAAGGAAGTTAACTAAGAGCTATTCAGAAACAGACGAATGATTCCTCGGGGTCTTGGTAGACAGGAGGATACAATCGGAGGAGTATTGGATTCCGTGAGAGTGAAGTGGGAATATGGGACTTTTTTAGAGGGGGAATTCGTGAGAAAATTCCTCTTAGGGAATCATTCAAATTTCGGAAAATTCCGGTCACCGAAGAGTGGAGGGGCGATTCACAACCACTCCGGAGTCGGACACTATGCGCTGGACCCTCAGGTGAAGGTAATACGGGCAGGATGCGACAGGAAATGCTCTAATTTACAAGGATTCAGCAACAAACGAAATATCATGAACAACTCTCGATGAACCGCGGCATCAGAGCAATTTTGAAAACGGTGACTGAAGCTTTTAGAAGGTGGCAGGAGGCTTTATTCGGCCCACATTCCGGCTGCTTCGCCTTCCTCAGAGCCTGGAAGAGCCAGTTGAATTTATCAAAATACACGGTCAATCAAACGCCCTTGCGGTAACTTTTTTACAGAAACTCGGATTTCAAACTTCCAAGCTAATAAGCGAAAGCAGTGTAGACCAAATGTCATATCCAGTCAAGTCCTCAGGAATTGCGGATCAGTAGAATACGAGGAGGCACCAATGGAGCGGTTCCAACCCTAAATCAAACGGCAAGTCTGACGTAAGGTTGAAGTTCTCGTGTGATATTTGTACCATCCTGTTTCCGGTTGACCTTGGGGTCCCTGTCACTCATCCAAAACACCTCAAGATCTTTCCGCGCTAGTATCTCTACTCGCACCTCAAAACCTTTCTGTAGGTGGGAACTAATCCTGTGGTACCCCAGTGCAGAGTAATTTAGCAACTTTTCTTTACCATCTAAGAGCTTCTTGATACGCACAGGTTGAGGTCAAGCTGTTTCTCCGACATACTCCCCATCGCAGCTCTAACATGTGATGAGATAGATGAGACCAGAAACAGTACAGTCTCTTTCCCTGCCCTGAGGGCAAATGGTACAATGAGCGGTAACGCGGGCGGGATTGTATAGACGATTTCTAAACAATTGACGTTTAAAATTATAAGGAGATATCTTCATCTGTTCTTCGCAAGCACTTTTTGATGGCGCTGCTCACTTCGTCGGAGATTAATGGAATTTTGAAGGAAACTTCCTTGAAGTCCGTTTCGGCCCTCCTCGAGGCCATTCGCAGGCCAGTAACTCTGAGCATCAAATAACATATCTAGCATACAAAAGACACTGAGCTGGTAATGTCAGTAATGAGCGGTGTGTAAGACGTACCATCCCCTTCAGAAGCTCAGTTTCCCGCATTTTTCCTATAGGACGCAGTTGAATTGGAGCGCGTTTGTCTATAATTTTGGCACAAACATAGTGATTTCTCCCTACCGTTCTCTCGAAGCGAAGGATAAGGGGCTTGAATGACTTCGAGTTATTAATGTTTCCACAGTCACAGAAACTTCATTGGTCAACATGGCTTATGGTCGGAATTCCTGTATTTGGGGAGGAATCTCTGTAGAGTTCGTGGCGGAGTACGTATGTCCATGCCTACGCTGACCACTATCGTGGGTGCCAGCTTGCCGTTGAAGCTGAGTATAGCAGGTCCACAAAACGGGATGTTTCACTCTATTTCTATGTTGAACACATTTCCAACGTTGCATGTAGCCCAGTCTGCAACACAACCCATGGATGCAGCTCGAGATGATGATTGAAACCTAAAAAGAAGATGGAGGGTATAAGCAGCCACCACACTGTGTAAACTTGTTTACAGCCACATCCATTTCCAAGCGAAAACATAGTGACAACTGGCAATAGATTTCTGGACTGGGGTACAGCCACAGCCTACCACAAATCAAAATCAGTGTACGCGATGAAAAATGTCGGATGTTTCGCAAGATCCTTTACCTATGATGCTCTCATGAATTGAATGTAGCAGGTTGGCCAACAGGCCAGGAACTCCATGATGCGTTCTGCCCTCAATTCGCAAACAAGCTGTCCAGAAGAGGGATAACTTAGAATAGCAGGGGCTGGATTCGTAAACGTAGCTCACGGTGACTCCTGCCCCACCCACACCGTATCTAACGACCATGCCACCTAAATTGCTTCCAACACAACAGCCACAGAGGGCATCTGACCTTGTAAGCATATACCGCAGAAAAACTCAGCATCCATGATTTAGCGCGAACAATGCATTTTAACCAATGTTTGCAGTCGATCAATCTGTGAGCAAAGTGCACAGCAGGACACGTGAATAGCAGATTTAGGGCAATGGAGCCGATATTTGCGTCACGCGCACCGAAATCGAATTGCCACAGCGGGAAGTTATCGGCTCGCACAAGCGTTTTTAAAATTTTGACATCATTACGTAAATCGAATTGAGCGCCCGATTTGCCGCCACACGTCCCCGAGAAATGTAGTTGCCCGACGACGCCTGCAAGCGTATGAGGTTGCCGCCGTTCGGCATTTCGTTTTATTATGCATTCGATTATCATGCACCCAAATATAGAACCGTCAGCAAGTCTATTGAGAGGGGGGTTCTAAGCCAGAAAAGAAATCACTTCATGCTCAGGAAGTCATCACCTCGTCTGTCAATTCCACAACCTTGGCCAAACGCTCGAATTGTCTTTGGCTCTTGTGTAGGTTCTGAACATTTACAGTCGTTTCCGGTGCGAGGTGTACAAGATGCACTGCAGACTCGAAAGTGCTTGAACTCCTCCCTTCATCACTCCTTGCTTTGTTTCTCGGCCTTTGAGGGTCGGTTATACTTCCGCCGCCGAGCGGCGCGGCAAAGTGCAATCCTACAATATCGATCGTGCCGCGCCGCGTGATCAATATTACAGAAATCCACTTCGCCGCGCCGCTCGGCGGTGGAAATTCATTAACGCGTGTGGTTAGGGTAGGGGTAAAGGCGTCGGCGCCTTTGGTAATTAACAGCAAGTGCAGAAGGTCTCGTATCCGAACACTGTCTCAGTTCCCCAGCATCTTAGCTGAGTTGGCCGTGGGCTAGATTGTTTAGCGATCTCCTGCTCTCGAAGGGTAAAAGGTGCCGACGTCTTAACCCCTACCCCTACTACATCCGGGGCGGCATGCACGTACGCGGCGGGTTAGGTTGGGGTTAGGCAGAGTTTGGAGCGTCGGCGCGTTTGATCATTGCTGTGCGAGTGCTGGAGATAATCAATAGTTGGGGTCTCAACAGGGTTTCGGCTGCCCCACCCGCCTACATAGGGTTTGCGAGGGAACGATTTTTCAGTGCGAGCCCAACCCCCTTTTAGCCCTCGCGCTGCTACTGTGCTTCTCTGGGTCAAATTCCGGTCCGCAGTTGCGTCTCGACACGCATTGCGGCCGCGCGCATTTGATCCGGAAGAGTGTTCAGCGACGCAGCCGCCGATCTGTTGACCCTAGTCTGGTTTTAGAATTTGGAAAGTAAACAAAATTGAAGAAAACTGTATAAAAAACCATATCGAGTCGGCTTTGGCGCTGGAAACTCGACTGACTCGAGCGCGTGCGGCCGCAAAGCGTGTCGAGACGCAATTGCGGACCGGAATTCGGCCCAGATAAGCACAGTATAATCAAACGCGCCGACGCTCCAAACCCTGCCTAACCCGAACTTAACCCGCCGCGTACGTGCATGCCGCCCCCGTACATAATTTCCGCCCTTGTAGGGCTAATGGTATGACCGAATGACAATAACGATAATGCTCATGACGGGAAGCACAATTTAATCAAGTTGGACGGCTGAAGGAGGGTAATCACAGGTCACCCCCCACCCATTATGAAAACGAATGAGCAACTGTGCTCCTACTTACTCTACCACATTGCTTTTAACACTGCTCACTGTCTGTTTCTTTTTATAAACTTGACATTATCTCCGATTCAGATCAAGTATTTTACGCTAAATTTATTTCTGTAATGATAAGTGGAGACCCTTCATCTTCTTTCAAACATCATAGATTAGCTTTCGCCACCTGATGGCTTCATCACACCTACCCACAAAGTGGCCTGCGTTTGCTGGAGATCCCAATCACTTGAATTCGAGAATGAGCTGTAGTTGCTATTTATTCGCACACAAAGGATTACTTTCATTGGCTGATCATTGATGCTTCGTCTGATTATTGTACACCTCTTAATTTGACATTCTTGTCATTCGTTTACATATGTTATCAATATGTTTGATAACTAGTGCTTACGGTAAACCACAAAATTTTGTATGAGGATGGATATAAGACTGAAGTTTTCCAGGAGTTATAAGAAGAGAGAACCAATTTTTTCGTTTCCACCCTTCAAAAAGTGTTTATAAACGTGAATATATGAAAGAAAACAAGAACTTTCCCAAAAAAATAGCTTCAACTACAAACAACAGATAGCAAATAATGAAATCAACTTCTTAGCAGAAAAGAGCACCCTTCTGCGAAATCACGATTCATGCGCGGCAAATATAATAATCGAAACATAGAGAAAAATCGTTTGAGCACCGTAATGCAACCGAATCGTAAACTGAAAGTTTTGTGTGTGATTGCACCAAACTTCACATTACACGCGTAATATTCCGTTTTTTCTTCGGCGTCGTAGACATTTCGCTATTCAGATGACACCAGGAATGTGTATGTGGGCGTGGAGATTGAATAGCATATTTTTTAACAGGTGCTATCTTAGCGGGGGGGGGGCACTATAGCGCGATGCACTGGGCCACGCCCATTTTACCTTGCCGCACTGTATTTCAGCACCTACTCGGGGTTTCCCTCCCCTGCCAAAATCAGGAGGGTCGCAGCTGCACGGGAAAATGGGCGTGGTCAAGCGCGATGTCACAGTGCCCCCCCCCGCTGCAATAGCACCTTGGAACATTACTGGGGCGGCATGCACGTACGCGGCGGGTTAGGTTGGGGTTAGGCAGGGTTTGGAGCGTTGGCGCGTTTGATCATTGCTGTGCGAGTGCTGGAGATAATCAATAGTTGGGGTCTCAACGGGGTTGCGGCTGCCCCACCCTCCTACGAAGGGTTTGCGAGGGAACGATTTTTCAGTGCGAGCCTAACCCCCTTTTAGCCCTCGCTCTGCTATAATCAAACGCGCCGACGCTCCAAACACTGCCTAACCCCAACATAACCCGCCGCGTACGTGCATGCCGCCCCTGGAGAAGTGGTTCGCGCCCAATTTTTGACCCACCAAAACCTTCGCACCGCCCTTCTCCCTTCCAAAATCAGGAGGGTTAGGAGGCCTGAGAAGTGAATTATTCACTCAAAATAAGCTTTTTGGTTTTGAGCGTTTTCACAGGAGTTGGTGCTTAAAGGCAGTGTCCACGATGATTTCTGTCCCCGAGTTTTTCACATAAAACATTGCATTGACCTCGAAGTGTTCCCAAAATTACGAACAAACGGCGAGAAACGCATCAGAATGTCGTATTTCAGTGACATTATTATATTACATGTACTAGATGTCCGGTTGCATGAACGTGTTCATGGTGGTTGTCATCGGTGGAAAATTAGGTCAACCGAAAATAGAAGAACATTTTATGCAAAGCAGCATTACAATACTCGCCCTAATTTACTCAAAGAAGTCGCGAAAGTCGCGAAATCGCGACTTTTGCGACTTTTCGCCATAACTCGTTTCTTTCTCCATTTTTCCCCTAAGTGTGTGGTACCATTCGAATGTACGCGTCGCCCTCTATCCGATTCGATGAAGAAGTTCTGAGAAAGTCCATTTTCGTACTGCTCGCCTACTCGAAGTACCTGAGGTGAGCCATAAACGGGCGCGCCCGAGATAATTACTCTCCTCTCGGCGAACGCATGCATGCTCACGAGAAGAGTCAGTCACTAACGTTCTTTCGTAGAAACATTGTAAATAGAGATTGGCGGAGTAGTTGTTTCACGGAATAAACATCACTCGTATTGAGGTTTAAATTTTGGAATGTAATGACTTTGTCTAAATTCATTTGAGGGGCTGCAGACTTGTCACCGCGCACTTTCCGCTAATTCGGAGAATTTTCGCAAACTTCCCATTTCAGGCTCAATGCGAACTTCGTGACCTTCTAAATAACTATTTACACTTATGTATGCACAGTAATTAACCGAATTTAATTCTAATTTTTTCGTTTTTTTTTTTGAAATTTTTCAATTTCTTTCAGATTTTGAGAATTCGAGTGCAATTCAAAAACTTTGCATCCGATTCAATTTTTAACATTGGAAATTTATTCAAAGTGCGAAAATTCTGAATTTAATTCAAAATTAACTGTGATTTGAACTTCCCATTTTTTTCGAATTTTCGATTTGATTTTGTTTTTGTTTTGGGAAACTCTTGCTTATTTTAAGCTTTGGGAGCTCGGTAATATGTTCAACTTTTTAATACTACAAATCCAATCAATTTCAATAATTCAGAATGTGATTCAATTTTACTTCTGATTTCCGAATTCGATTCTTTTTTTGATTTTCTAGTTCATTTCAGGTTTCGAAACCCACTCCACGCAGGCAACAACAGTTTGAACCCAATTCACTAGAATCTGCGTAATAATCAACTGAACTTAATAACAAGTTTTTTGTTTTTTTTTTTAATTTGCGACTTATCTCAGATTTTGCTAATTTGAATTTATTACGAAAACCGCAATTAATTCGATTTTTTAACATTGGAAAACTATTGAAATTTTGGAAATTCTCAATTTAATTCTGATTTTTGAATTCCGATTTGATTTTGAATTTTTCCATTTTTTCAAGTTAATTTCAAAATCATTTTTAATCTCGAAATCGAAATTTATTTATGATTTAAAATTTCTCTTTATTTTTTCGGATTCTCACATTTATTTTAGGTTTTCTGTAGATCTCTTGACTGCTTTAAATTTTGAAAAGTCGGCAGTTGATTCAAACTTTTAACACCGCGAATTTATTCAAATCTTAAAATTCAGAATTCAATTGAAATTTAATTCTGATTTTTGAATTCTGATGTTTTATTTGCCATATTCTGAATTTATTTCAGCAATCTAAAATCTGTATGTTTCAAATTTTCATAAACTGAGCTCGATTAAAATTTTGAAACATGAAATTTGGAGCGAATTTTAAAATTCCGAACTGTCCGGATTTTTGAAATTAATCAAAATTTCGGATGTAGTTCAAATTCTGAGAGTGAGACAAACTTTTCAGCATTAGTGAACATTGTTGAAAAATAAAAAAGCGAATCCTGTCAAATTCATCATTTTTCATAGCGATATTAATTCATACTAAATGTATTCAAAATTTTGTTTCTTTTATTTCTTTATAATTTCAAAATTTCCAATTTTACCTATTTATTGATTTTATCATTTTTATGTATTGAATACAATTTTCTTGAAGACCTATTTATAACTTCATTGAAGCCACTGATCGATCCAGAATGCATCTAGAATCGGAGAACTTCCAAGATTTCAGAAGTTCTAGGGCTTTTATGAGTGGTGGTGTACAGATTTGGAGCCTTGCCAACGCTAGCCCTTTGCGTGACCCTTCACCCCTCGCATAACGGCCCATTTACCAACACGGACTGGCCTTCTCCGCCGCCACTGACCAACACATATCGACTGGACGGCCCACACGAGACCGAAATATGGAAGAATCTTCAATAAATATGCGTTCCCATTCACTCAGCGGTCAAAAAATAGACGACTTCAGAGAAATTTCAAACCTTTTTCTTAATTCAGAATTCAATTTTTTTAGAATTCATGAAAATTTTATCGAAATATTCCATTTTAAATGTTATTAATGTATGTTTTTTCTGTGATAATTTCTAATTTTTTTTCATTCATCATCTCTATTATATTAAATATTTTTTAGCCTTATTTACTAATCTCTTGAAAATTCATTTTACTACTTATTAAAGCCACTTCTAGATCCAAAATGCACCTAGAATCCCAGAAGTTCCATGATTTCAGGAGTTCTAGGGCTTTTACGAGTGGTGGTGTACAGATTTGGAGCCTTACCAATGCTAGCCCTTTGCGTGACCCTTCACCCCTCGCATAACGGCCGATTTACCAACGCGGACTGGCCTTCTCCGCCGCCACTGACCAACACATATCGACTGGACGGCCCACACGAGACCGAAATATGGAAGAATCTTCAATAAATATGCGTTCCCATTCACTCAGCGGTCAAAAAATAGACGACTTCAGAGAAATTTCAAACCTTTTTCTTAATTCAAAAATTAAAATTTTTTTAGAATTCATGAAAATTTTATCGAAATATTCCATTTTAAATGTTATTAATGTATGTTTTTTCTGTGATAATTTCTAATTTTTTTCATTCATCATATATATTATATTAAATATTTCCAAGTATTATTTACTAAAATCTTTAAAATTTATTTTACTATTTATTTTACGAATTTGGTGCAAGCATTCAAAAATTTTGAAATAATCCGAATTCTGGATATTATACAAGTGTCAGAAATCAAGAACTCCACCTGAATTTTTAAACTCTGCATTTGCTTCACATTTCAAATTCTTGTCGAATATTGATTTTAATCCAAATTTTTAAAATCGGGACTGGCTTTTAGTGAGTCTTAACATTTTTTTAATCAAACATTTCAACAATATTCGCCACTTTGATTTTGAAAATCAATCAAGACATGGTACCGTGAGTTTTCTATCAAACCTGATTGATAACTTGGTAACTACAATGAAACTGACTCTCGGCGAGAGTCAATTGTGACTCTCGGCGAGAGTCAATTGAAGGTTTTCTTTGCCTAATTTGCACCTCAAACAACACCACATCGAGTGTTAATTTGTGCGCAGATCAGTGTGGGAGGAACGTAAAAGTGTCTCATTTGCTGGAGCTACCATTTAGCGTGGTCCCCACTGCACGTTATTCAGCGCTACACTCACGAAGTGTTTAATACTATCACAATAACTTCGTCTTCTCCCCACTGTACTTTTCCTGATCAATGCTTCTCCCAGATGCACTGGTTTGCTGATCCAATAGAGTTTTCATGTTTCCATGAACATATGGAACCTTTTTTCTGATCAGCAGTATGGTGCTATATCTTCGTATTTTTCACTAAGTATAATCTAGATGCAAGGTGGGTCTGATCTTCACTATTTTTCTATCCTAATTTGCTAAAATTTATGATATGAAAAGGTATGATTTGAAAATTAAAATAGATCTTGTATTTATAAATAGTGTCGAAATTATTATTTCTAAATTTCAAAAAAAGCTCCAGAACTTCCTGAAGTCGTCTATTTTTTGACCGCTGCGTGAATGGGAACGCATATTTTTCGAAGATTCTTCCATATTTCGGTCTCGTGTGGGCCGTCCAGTCGATATGTGTTGGTCAGTGGCGGCGGAGAAGGCCAGTCCGCGTTGGTAAATGGGCCGTTATGCGAGGGGTGAAGGGTCACGCAAAGGGCTAGCGTTGGCAAGGCTCCAAATCTGTACACCACCACTCGTAAAAGCCCTAGAACTTCTGAAATCTTGGAACTTCTGGGATTCTAGGTGCATTTTGGATCTAGAAGCGGCTTTAATTAATAGTAAAATAATTTTTCAAGAGATTAGTAAATAAGGCTAAAAATCATTTAATATAATAGAGATGATGAATGGAAAAAATTAGAAATTATCACAGAAAAAACATAAATGAATAACATTTGAAATGGAATATTTCGATAAAATTTTCACGAATTCTAAAAAAATTTTAAATTTTGAATTGAGAAAAAGGTTTGAAATTTCTCTGAAGTCGTCCATTTTTTTGACCGCTGAGTGAATGGGAACGCATATTTTTCGAAGATTCTTCCATATTTCGGTCTCGTGTGGGCCGTCCAGTCGATATGTGTTGGTCAGTGGCGGCGGAGAAGGCCAGTCCGCGTTGGTAAATGGGCCGTTATGCGAGGGGTGAAGGGTCACGCAAAGGGCTAGCGTTGGCAAGGCTCCAAATCTGTACACCACCACTCGTAAAAGCCCTAGAACTTCTGAAATCTTGGAACTTCTGGGATTCTAGGTGCATTTTGGATCTATAAGTGGCTTTAATAAATAGTAAAATAAATTTTCAAGAGATTAGTAAATAATGCTTAAAAGTATTTAATATAATAGAGATGATGAATGAAAAAAAATAGAAATTATCACAGAAAAAAAACATACATTAATAACATTTAAAATGGAATAAATTTCGATAAAATTTTCATGAATTCTAAAAAAATTTAAATTTTGAATTAAGAAAAAGGTTCGAAAATTCTCTGAAGTCGTCCATTTTTTTGACCGCTGAGTGAATGGGAACGCATATTTATTGAAGATTCTTCCATATTTCAGTCTCGTGTGGGCCGTCCAGTCGATATGTGTTGGTCAGTGGCGGCGGAGAAGGCCAGACCGCGTTGGTAAATCGGCCGTTATGCGAGGGGTGAAGGGTCACGCAAAGGGCTAGCGTTGGCAAGGCTCCAAATCTGTACACCACCACTCATAAAAGCCCTAGAACTTCTGAAATTTCGGAAGTTCTCCGATTCTAGATGCATTCTGGATCGATCAGTGGCTTCAATGAAGTTATAAACAGGTATTCAAGAAAATTGTATTCAATACATGAAAATGATAAAATCAATAAGTAGGTAAAACTGAAAATTTTGAAATTATAAAGAAATAAAAGAAACTAAATATTGAATACATTTAGTATGAATTAATATCGCTATGAAAAATGATGAATTTGACAGGATTCGCTTTTTTACTTTTCAACAATGTTTACAAATGCTGAAAAGTTTGTCTCACTCTCAGAATTTGAACTACATCCGAAATTTTGTTTGATTTAAAGAATTTGGACAGTTCGGAATTTTAAAATTCGCTTTAAATTTCAAGTTTCAAAATTTTAATCGAACTCAGTTTATGAAAATTTGAAATATATAGATTTTGAATTGCTGAAATGAATTCAGAATATGGCAAATAAAACATCATAATTCAAAAATCAGAATTAAATTTGAATTGAATTCAGAATTTTAAGGTTTGAATAAATTCGCGGTGTTAAAAGTTTGAATCAACTGCCGACTTTTCGAAACTTAAAGCAGTCAAGAGATCTACAAAAACCTGAAATAAATTTGAAAATCCGAAAAAATAAAGAGAATTTTTAAATCATAAATAAATTTGGATTTCGAGGTTAAGAATGAACTCAAAATGAACTTGAAAAAGATGGAAAAAATCAAAATCAAATCGGAGTTCAAAAATAAGAATTAAATTGAGAATTTCCGAAATTCCAATAGTTTTCCAATGTTGAAAAATCGAATTAATAGCGGTTTTCGTAATCAATTCAAATTAGCAAAATCTGAGACAAGTCGCAGATTAAAAAAAAACCAAAAAACTTGTTATTAAATTCAGTTGATTATTACGCAGATTCTAGTGAAGTGGATACAAACTGTTGTTGCCTGCGTGGAGTGGGTTTCGAAACCTGAAATGAACTAGAAAATCAAAAAAGGAATCGAATTCGGAAATCAGAAGTAAAATTGAATCACATTCTGAATTATTGAAATTGATTGAATTTGTAGTATTAAAAAGTTGAACATATTACCGAGCTCCCAAAGCTTAAAATAAGCAAGAGTTTCCCAAAACAAAAACAAAATCAAATCTAAAATTCGAAAAAATGGGAAGTTCAAAATTACAGTTAATTCTGAATTAAATTCAGAATTTTCGAACTTTGAATAAGTTTCCAATGTTAAAATTTGAATCGGATGCAAAATTTTTGAATTGAACTCGAATTCTCAAAATCTGAAAGAAATTGAAAAATTTCAAAAAAAAAACGAAAAAATTAGAATGAAATTCGGTTAATTACTGTGCATACATAAGTGTAAATAGTTATTTAAAAGGTCACGAAGTTCGCATTGAGCCTGAAATGGGAAGTTTGCGAAAATTCTCCGAATTAGCGGAAAGTGCGCGGTGACAAGTCTGCAGCCCCTCAATTGAATTCAAACAAAGTCATTACATTCCAAAATTTAAACCTCAATACGAGTGATGTTTATTCCGTGAAACAACTACTCCGCCAATCTCTATTTACAATGTTTCTATGAAAGAACGTTAGTGACTGACTCTTCTCGTGAGCATGCATGCGTTCGCCGAGAGGAGAGTAATTATCTCGGGCGCGCCCGTTTATGGCTCACCTCAGGTACCTCGAGTAGGCGAGCAGTACGAAAATGGACTTTCTCAGAACTTCTTCATCGAATCGGATAGAGGGCGACGTGTACATTCGAATGGTACCACACACTATGGGGAAAATGGAGAATGAAACGAGTTATGGCGAAAAGTCGCAAAAGTCGCGATTTCGCGACTTTCGCGACTTCTTTGAGTAAATTAGGGCGAGTATTGTAGTTAGGGCTCTGGAGAAAGAATGGAGCAATAGAGAGTAGAGAGTGGCAGAAAGGGGTCCCACAAAAGATTTCATTGTCACAACAAACACTTCCTCTGATACTTAAGAGGCGGGGTGATACTTAACGATTTCGTGTACTTCTGGTGCGTTTTTCTCAATTTCTACGTCATTTAAGTTCTACCCGGGGGCCACTTACTTGATATAGCGAATAATCTCAAAACTGAGGATTATCGTGAACACTGCCTTTAAAACACAGTCCTCACGCAGTTGTTGTGTAGTTAGTCATTGCTTTTGCCACTTTTTAAAGGTGAAGGAATGTGACTAAATGTATTTACGTGCAGTTCTACTCGTTAAATGTGAAGGGTTCCATTCCCTTAAACAAGAAAAGAAGGTAATTCTTAAGCGTGTGTTCAACTTCGAAGACATCTCAGTACTTTTATGGGCGTTAGTTCGAGCACATGCTCCAAATCTGTAGTACTCTATCGAGTTTGCGGTGTACATTACCCTAGAGGAGCGCGTTAGGATTAGTGAAGGGAATGTTCCTTCGATGAGCCAGGCAAACCGATAACGAAGCTGTGTTACACTGGAATCAAAACCATGTGTATCTCCATGGCCCACTGTGTTTTCCTCTCACGAAAAGGAATCTTCGGTCGGTTTCACAAAATTTGCTCCCATCATACATGCCGCACTCAGTTTGACACGCCCTAAAAGTAAGCGGGATGATACAGGCCTGAAATACGCTCTTTAGTGCCCTCACATACAACGCGTTTTACTTTACGGCCGTATCAGAGTACGGTGCTCAAACGATTTTTCGCTGTGTTTCGATGACTGTGCGACAAAGTGCAATGACTAATATTAAAGGACTAGTGAACGCCAAATGTATTATTAGAGCGCAGAATCTTTTTGAGAGTGGGGCAGGAGCGGAAAGGAAGAAAGTATGATGATGATTGAGTTCCGCTGATCTGCCTATTTCAACTTATCATTACCAACATGTTTATCCTCTTCCTCTTTTCTGTGCAAGGCAAGCGTCGAGTTGGCACGAGATCAGCCTTACTGGTTGCTCGTCTCTACTGCTTATGGTTCGAGCGCTTCCTGTTGCTAGACAGTCCACACATCACCTTGCTAAACAAATCTCGTTTCACGCATTCTATAGTTTACAACTTTGGTCTACTTTCCTCATCCTGTCCGGACCACAACGGCTTTTTCTCACTTGATTTGGAGTGAGAGTCAACGAGGCTTTCTATATGGTCGTCTAGCTACTCTTACAGCCCAGTGAACTCAGAAGAGCAGCGGAGCGTTTTCATTATCTTGCGGTGGAGTAGGTGCCAATCCTTCTTCGTGGACGATCAGCACTCGCTCTCAAACAGAGCCATAGATCCTATCACAGTTCTGTACACCTTGATCCTCGATTAGGAGCGAATCTTTCAATCACAAAGAACCTAACTGAACTGCCTCTCTATCATCATTGTGGTCCCTGTGCAACGGAGCACATCTCCTTCCATAATCTCGCTACTTGATGATCACTCTGAGTATAGGACTTCTGCTAAATCGGCCAACCGCCCAAAAACGAAAAGCTTCTTTAAGTTTGGCCCGGGGATGAAGCCAATGGTATTTCGTTGGCATACAGTAGTTCCAATGAAATGTGGAACTTCGAAAAATTTCAAGCCTGTGGTCCGTGATGACCATCACTCCTCGATTGCTTACCATATTTGATTGTCTTGTAGCCTGATGACATTTTTCCTTATTCCTCGAGATAGCTCTGTGCATCACGGGTTGTTATGATGAAATTACGTAATTGTCTGCGGCTTGGACGGTTTCGTTATCAAAGACCAATTCCCATCAGTTGTTCGATGAAGCCGGAAGTGAAAACAGAGACAAATTCGTCAACGTGCCAAACCAATAATCAGCTCCACCATAACAACACGCGTGGGCTCAGAAGTATAAAGCACTTTAAAAATGGTTGAATTCAAGCGGGATGTGTTGCATAATCACTTCTGGATAGTGTCGAGCATTCGGTCATCTATAATAATAATACCAGGTTGTCCAATAATTCTTGTCCAAAAATTTCACCATTTTTAATTTTTTTCAACTTTATCGAAAAACAAGTCTAATCAACAATATAATCACCACAGTTATCCACAACAGTGGCCCATCGATTGGGCAGGTCGCCGATGCCCTTCGCCCAGAACTCCGGGGCTGCGACTCGAAGAAGTCCGCGATGTCGGATTTGAGGTTGTCGTAGTTGGTGAATTTTCTTCCGGCCAAATGGTGCTTCAGCGGGCGGAACAAGTGGTAGTCGGAGATGGCGAGGTCTGGGGAATACGGCTGATGGGCAACCGTCTCCCAGCCGAGCGTCGCCAACTTCTGCTGGATCTCCTTCGCCACGTGGGGGCGCGCGTTGTCGTGCAGCAGGTGGACCGAGGCCCGTCGGGACGCTTTTCTCGGATGGCGGCGGCTAGTTTCTCGAGCTGGTCGGTGTAGATGGAGGCGGTGACCGTCCTGCTTTGCGGGCGTAGCTCCAAGTACAGCATGCCCTTGTTGTCCCACCAGCAGCAGAGCATGATCTTCAGCGGTTGCAGGCCGGCTTTCGGCGTCGTCGGCGGCTCTTCTCCGCGCGGGATCCAGACGGCACGGTGGGCGACGTTGTCGTAGAGGACTCAGCTCTCGACCCCAGTGACCAGGTCCTAGAGAAACTCTTTGCGATGCGGACGAAGGAGGAGGGACTGGCAGACGGCCACGCGGCTCTGCTTGTTGGCGTCCGTCAGACGGTGGGGGATCCAACGGGCCAGAACTTTGTGGTAGCCGAGTAAGTTGAGTCGATTGTGGATGGTGGACTTGCTGCAGCTGAGCGTCGTCGCCAGTTCACGGGTGGTGGCTTCCGGCTTCTCCTTGATACAGCGACGGACTTCGTCATCATCCGCCGTAGAAGGCCTCTCGCTGTGCTCCATGTCCTCGAGGCTCGTGTCGCCGCTCTTGAAACGATTGAACCAGCGGCTGACCGTGCGTTGGGACACTGCATCCTCCTTGCACGCTCTGCAGATGCTGGCGACCGCGGTGCCCGTGTCGTTGCCCAGCAGCCACTCGTAGTACACGAACTTACGAATTTGACCTTGGTCCATTTTAGCTTGTACTGGTAGCTAGACGCGGAGACTGCGCCTTATATACCCCTAGCGTAGAACTTTGGAGAACCTTCTAGAAGGTTCCTATACTTGCCTGATATTTTAACACTTCTAAGGAAAATTATAGAATTTTGAAAATTTTCGAACAGGAATTATTGGACGACCTTGTAACAATTGCATCCCTTTTATGGCAATTACATACTTGATTCAGGAACTGATGAAAACCAGTAATTGTCCCCAAACATTTTTTGTGAAGAACGGTGTTCATTGTCATTCTTCCTGCTCATCCTGCGTTTTAGATTTATTCAGTAGCCGGATGATAGAGCGGATGTAAATTGGATCTGCCTTAAAAGAGAAGAATTGTATCCGGAAGTTAACCTTAGTCGTTGTGAATACGATAGGATTCAATAAAACAGGATGACGTTGGGATTGAATGCAGAGAACAATTTTTGTGTACTGCGAAATCGAAACAAAGTTACGAAATCTCGGAAAAAAATTGGGAGGGCCTCTCTTTTTGTTGCATTCTTTTGAATGTGTTTTCTTTTCAAACTGAATTTTTTCCAAAGTAAATTCTGCTTTTTTTGAAACTCTCCAAATAACAAAACGTTTGTTGAACTACTATTCAAAACTTCGCACTCTCTCCGACAGCGGAAAACCTGAAGCCTACCACATACTTCCTCAACCTGCGCTCGTTGACTCATACCCTTTTCACGTCGTTCCAACACGACAATCGCAGCTGAGCCATGCATGCAGTCGAAAGAGATTGTTAGCAAGCAAAAATTAGGAAAAAAAGAGAAAACTGGATGATGTGGAAGACACTTTCCGGTACATTCTGCGTTTTCATGCATTGTGCACTGCACATGACTGGCTAACGCTGAGCACTTAGGACGCAGGGCGCCTTTCTGGCCCTCTTTGTAACCGATCGTGCATGCAGCCCAACAGAGCAATACGCATGCTACCTGCTTATTTTATGTGAGATTTTTGCAGACCGCGGATTCAGCAACTGCCCTTCTTGTGCCCTCTTGCTTACGCATTAGGACCCCAAATGAACGATGTAGAGCACTGCGTCGTCTCCTGTTCGGCTGCTGAGTGACTTCAATGCTCATATTCCCTATTACTATTAGATCCACTGACGACAAAATTATAAGTGGCAGGAAAGCCTGAGAACTTCTAAAAGTAGCCGAGGCACAAAAAAGGCTACTATTTTTGTCTTTTTCGAATACCAGCTGTCTCAAATTCCATAGGGAGATTCGGCTCTGATTTTTGACACATGTCACCCAAACACTTCCCTCTTCCGAGAGTCATCAAATCAAAGCCATTGTAATGGTATTTTGAGTCTTGACACGCATTGGAGAGTTGCCAACAATGTTGACGAAATGTCGTTTACTTATTGCACTCCTTGTCGCCCTCCTTCGCCTCTGATGAGGGCTGTTACCAAGGGAAGTGCGTTTTTTGCGATAATCCCTTATCGTAGCGAGCTGGATGATGTTGAAGAAACACTTTTAGTAAGTACCTATTTTGTTCCAGGTCTAGGCACATACTATATCCGCTCCTGCATACTACCCTGCGGGTATGCCCATTCTGTTAGCTGGGACTAGAAAGGTACACTGCTTATGGAACATCCATGCCTTTAAACTTCACTTACTGCTACTCTATCTAGATGTTTATATCTAATGCTTCACAACTTCAAACACGCTCCGTAAGCTTCCATAGTTGGTCCAGTGGCACTCAATGCAGCCGGCTATCCCTCGTAAAGTCATCCACTGCGGCTTATGACTCAGATTAGTGCGGCTTACCCTCAACAGGACGAATCCATGCACATAGAGGAATGCTCCCATTTTCAATTTAGGAGGTTGCGATATGTTCAAATTTGTGGAAGTGTCTATGTACGCAGGGTGCTTGAATTTCGGACACGCTCCGTGAGCTTCCATAATTTTATTATGCCTACCAGATTTTTTTTTGTCGATTCTCTGATCAAACCACCGCCAGACAGACGGTCTCTCTAAATGATGATCCCATTTGATGTTTTGATTCTTACATAGCGAATGTGACTTACCATTTAAACTTCGCTTTTGAAGATGCGAAATAGTACACTACATTGTGCGCATGCTCTGTGCTGAGTGAAACTCCTCGCCTTCAAGCGCTTAGTCTCCGGCGCAGGTTGCCAAACCTCGACTCTTTCATACTTATGTGCCCTGTTGCCTAGGGAAGATCCTATGATCGACATCGCATGGCCTCGCGACTGGTCTTCTTGCTCTAGCAGTGAGCTCCTCAATTTTTTTTCGAGCGAGGGAAACGTCTCCTAGAGCAACACAATGTGATGAGACCACATGGTTCTTCATTGGGGCTTCTTGAAGCCCGTTGAGGCAGTGAGTGGTTGAAAGTCTTCTCTTGTGCGGAGCTGCGATAGGAAAAAGAATCGAAGACAAATGGTGTATACCTGATCCTTCGGCTCGATGGCCTTCTGGATCGGGGGCTTTTTCAGCTAATGTTTGCCATAAAAACTGTGGGAATAACCAGTTGATTGCCAAGTTAATCATAATGAGATGCACTCACAAATATCAACGATTTTTCTGATGCTGTCATCTCCTAAGAGCTCTGCTCATTCGTCCGGGTCATCAGCCATATTTTGAACATAAGTTCATGTTTGAAATCGAGGACCAGCATCAGCCCGGAATAAAACGATTCGATATTTCTTACGGTCTCAGTGTTTAGTGTCTTACTTTTCAATTGAGCACCTATCTCGCATGATGAATATCTCCATGTTATAGATCTACCTCTCACCAGCAGCCCCTGTCACGACCCCCACACATTCTCGAAAAACTGCTTCAAGTATAAGATCGTGCTCTGCCCTAACAAAGTTAGCTCAAGATTTCCGGAAATATTTACGGCCTTCTCTAGCCTGATACTCCGCTTAATGATTTTCACTGTAGCACGCGAAGGCATGCTCGCGACCTCTCGCTGCTTGCCAAGTTTTAGAGGCAGAGTTCTTCAAAACTACCCCAGACGTCACATCAGCTTCTCAGACTTTAGTTCATCTCGATATCTGACTCACATCCGACTAAAGTACAAGCTGCTCTTTTCGTGCCCTTGATCTGACTGGTAAACATCTCCGGAAGTCCATCTACTCGGAGGGCGTTGAACAGTTGGCTGGTGCGAAGAGAATCGACGACGGTGTTGAATTTCAATGAGAGAGCAACACTCTGTTCTAGATTTAAGTATCTATGTCACAGTTCTGTTAGTCGTTTCTTGATCAGTTTAATGACTGACTTGATGGCCTGCCTTCTTCTTGACGCGGTCATTCCACGGCCACTAGTTGAATATGGATCTTCCTATCTGAATGCCCATCCTAGTTGATCGTTTCGGATTTCAACCATCTTTCTAAAGAAATCTCTTATATTATTATTCTAAATGCAAGCCCTTTTTTGTTAGCGGATGTTGTTTCCATTGACACTAAAGGCAACAACCTATATATAGATAGTTCAGTTCGTGGTCGTCGCCGTGGAGATGGCTATGCAAGACCACGATAATTAAGCTCTGGGGCATCTCCAGTGGGCTCCCGAATTTGCTTGCCACTAGCCATTAGTGGTCATTCCGAGGACCACCGTTCCGCTGTTGCTGGTACTCAGAATCGAGAGCTAACTAGAGACTTCCCGGCCGTTACATTGAATAGGAAGACAAGGTAGCAAAATATTAGCTCAGGCAAACCATCGCTCCGAGCGGTACCGGAGAGCTACTCGAGCGGCGCTGCCTCTTCGCTCCGAGCGAAAATTAGCCATCTACTCGGGCCACAGCTGCCGCTCTCCGGGCCACAGCAGTATCACTCGGAGCGATCTTCGGTCCCAACTGGCACTGCGGTGGCTCTTCGGGCGAATCAGCGTAGCTTCACCGATGGCTTTCCTTCGTTTATTTACTCGTTTCTGCTTCTCTGTTCCACTCTCTTCCTTCTTTCCCCTTCTTCCCTCTTCTCCCAGTCGTCCTTTTATTCCTCTCTTGCTTCCTCATTTTCCCCCTTCTTCATTTAATCTCGAGAAACACATTCTTTCCTATCTAACGCTGCCTTCCACTTACTCAGAAGCCTGCTTGTTTGCGAAATATATGATATAATTCAGTGCTAATCTTCAATACTGTGTAACTTCGAGTGCTTCTATTGGGTTGGGGAATAAGTTCGTTCGGTTTTTTTAAAGAGCTTTCTCAAATTATTTGTCGGTTGTTTAGCAAAGTGTTTCTAATCCCTAAATAATGTTTTTTCTGCTCTTCAGAACTGTAATATTTGTTTTTTGTACATTTTATTTTTTCTCTTTTTCAAGGCTCGAAAAAAACAGCATTTTCAAAACCTACTTTTCTTCGTTTTTCATCGCGGTCAGAAAGACCTGATGATTTGCGAAGTTTGTGACCAAAAAAAGCCAAAATTGGCTGCTAAGTTCAAAAACGGCAACTCCGACATCGAAGACACGATCCGCAGCGGTCCACTTGCAGAATTCGATGAGCGCTTTATAAGGAAGACGGTCGCCAAACAAGTCGTGAATTCGCCGAAAAAAATGAGCTGCGATCTGAAGACGAATCTGAAGATCATCTTCACTGAATAGGAGTTGCCGAAAAACTCGGAGCCTGGGTGCTTCACGAGCTTATCGAAGTCAACAAAGAAAATCGTCTTCAAATCGCTGCTCAACACCTCGCGCGCCATCGAGTAACACGCGGTCATAAACGGCGCTTTTTGTACCGAATCGTCACGGGAGATGAGAAATGGTGCTTGTACGTTATTATGGAGCAAAGAAAGAAGTGAGTGGCCCCAGGTATTTTTGACCGCGATAAAAAGCGAACAAAAGTAGGTGTCGAAAATGCTGACTTTCGCTTTTTGGGTATTCCACTTCCAATTCTGGAAATATGGAAGAAATAGCACCATACGAAAAAACATATAGAACAGTTTGGTTGAGCAGAAAAAATGAGTGCAAACACTGCTAAATAACAAACAAATTATTCAAATAAATCTATTTGAAAAAAACCGAACGAACTTACCTCCGAACGCAATACTTACTTTGAGGTAAACCACCAAACCTGCCATAGTTGACAGAATATCTGAGCCGCCTTAGAACTAGATGATAGCGTTTGCAAAAATTTTCAACAAAGCGTAATTAATGATTTTCAGCTGGTTTTGTTAATCTACATCTTCACTCTTCTCTGACTTACCCGAGAGCTTCAGGCCTCGAATCCCCAAAGTTAAGTATTATGGTCACGTCCTTAATCAATAGTATTTTTCGACAACTATCAATCGTTTTTTTGACAATTCGATTCTCGCCTTTTTCATCAATTTTCAAAATAACGATCAATAATTGAAGAAAAAAAATACTATAGATTAGGAACTTAGCCGTTATAACGTCGGCATGGATCCTAGTAATACTTTGCGTTTCCTATTGAAGGTTGGCGCGAACTCGGTGCCATAAGCCATAACATAGGTGCACCGAGTTTGTGCTCACCTTCAATGGGGAACGTAAAATATCGTTAGGAATCATGCCGACGTTATAACGGCAAGGTTCCTAGTGGATAGTATTTTTTCGTCAATTATTGATCGTTATTTTGATAATCGATGGAAAGGGCGAGAATCGATTTTTCAAAAACGATCGATATTTGACGGATGAAGGAAAACACCAATGATTAAGCACTCAGCCATCATACATAACTTTAAAGCTTTGAGGCCTAAACTTCTCGCATAAACCAGAAAACACCGAAGCTGCAAAATCAAAAAAAAATCACTACAAATCATTAATTACGCTTCATCGAAAATTTTCGCAAATACTATCATCTAGTTCTAAGGTGGCTCATATATTCTGTCAACTAGTGGTATGCTGGTTTACTCAAAATAAATAGAAGCACTCAAAGATACACAGTACTGAAGATGGCGCAAAATTAGTCGAGGGCACTCAGAATTCACCTGTGGAATGAATCCTACCGTTGTCAGAAATCGATCTTGTTCCAAAATATTTCTAGGAAATAACGAGAGATAAAGTTATCACATATCCGATAATCGAAGAAGTTTTCATGTTCATCGATGAATCTTCTAATTTATATGGTTAATTCTTGAGTGGCCCTACCAACTAGTTGTGCACCCTGAAGATTACCACTTGATTACAGCATATGATTCGCAAATGAGAAGGCGATGGCACGAGTGGGAGGAAGCTTTAAACAGAATAATACAGAAACACGAGACAGGAATCCGGCGCATGCAAAGGACCCGAATACGGCGCGGGGTTAACGATGGCATTGATAATATTAATGACAGCTGCTACAGCCGGTAGGGGGAGCGCAGCAGTAGCGGCTGTCCCTAATATTATCAATGTAATCATTAGCCTAATGCCTAGCGCACACTGGGATTCCTTCAAATATTCGACTAAAGATCATGCGACCCTAGATGAGAAGATCACCCAATGCAAGATTGGAACATGTTGAGAACTAACGTTGCAAGTAGGAAGTGGCTAAAGTTGCAGTACTTGTGTTCCGGTGTGCTGTGCGTGCCTGGCTTCTATCAAAATGTGTCTTTCTCAAAACTTGTGGTAGCGTGATTAAAATTTACAAAATAGGCGATTGATTGAGATGGGCAAAGAACGCTCCGCACCGCCATCACGCTGCCTATAGAGCGCTACTCATTTTCCATGACGCGGCGCACGCTTCTCATCTTGCGCGATAGAATTTCCATGAAACGGGGCTCGCTTTCGATGGTGCGCGATTCATATTCTGATGACGCGGCGCACGCTTCTCATGGTGCGAAATTCATTTTCCATGATGCGGCGCACGCTCATCATGGTGCGTGGTTCGATTTCCATGACGCGGCGAACACTTCTCATGGTGCGCGATTCATTTTCTCTGACGCGGAGCACGCTTTCATGGAGCGTGACATAGTTTTCATCACGCGACGCGCGCTTCTCACATGGCGCGACTCGAATTCATGGTGCGGCTTACGCTTCATATGATGCGTGACTCAGTTTCCATGACGCGGCTTACGCTTCTCATGAAGGGCGACTCATTTCTATAACTCGTGGCACGCTTTTCGTGAAGCGTGACTCAGTTTCCATGATACGGAGCACGCTCCTAATAATGCGGGACCCACTTCCCCATGACGCGGCGCACGCTTCTCGTAAAGCGCGACTCTTTCCCATGACGTGTGGCACGCTTCATGAAGCGTCTGCCATTTTCAATGAGGCGGCACACGCTCCGCATTAATGGCTACTCGTTTTCCGTGCAGGATTCCCATAAAACGCTCTCTACCTCTCACAACGCTCCACGCACCACTAACCCCGCCCACATTTGGCAACGCGGAGATTCGGTCACGGAGGAAAAGGAAGGAGGATAGCTGAGGCTTTGAAAGCGTAAGTACTGCAATTGGCAGTGGAATTCCATGCTGGGTCCGTGATTGCAGTGCACAAAGTGACGGTCTGGCTAACACTGCTCGCACTGCTGTGGCCCCAGAGCGACCAGACAGCGGCCGAGGGGCGAACTGGCACCGGACAAGGACCGCGGTGTCAATTGGCCCTCCGCCGCTGTCCGGGCGATGACGTCATAATTGGGAGGAGCCGGTCCTGCTCGGAGCGATGGTTTCCCTGAGAGGTTGATGCAAAAGTTTACGGGCTTTTCACGACTTTGAATAAAAAAACATTTATTTCAACAACAAACAAAGCTCACCCAACAATACAATTTTCATCACATTCAAGGATCATTCGCCACCGATTGGGCAGATCATGAATTCCCAACTCGTAGAACTGTGGGTATTTCGAGTCGAAGCCTTCTTCTGGAGCCATTTTGACTTGGTCATGGTTAGTTAACTGTTTTCCATCCAGTAAGTGCTGCATCGAGCGGAACAGATGGTAGTCAGAATGGGCAGGATCTCGAATATATGGAGGGTGAGGAAGAACTTTCCAGCCCAGATCCAGCAGTTTCTGTTCGCCTTCTTCTCGACAATGCTAGGCCACACGTATCTCGGATAACCCGAGAGAAACTGCTAGACCTGAGCTGGGAAGTTCTTCCTCACATTCCATATACCCCAGATCTTGCACCTTCCGACTACCATCTGTTCCGCTTGAGGCAGCACTTCCTGGGTGGAAAACAGCTCACTTACGATGACGAAGTCAAAATTGCCTAAGAAGAATACTCCGGCTCGAAACAGCCACAGATCCACGCGTCGGGAATTCATGATCTGCCCAATCGGTGGCGAAGGATCCTTGAATGTGATGGAAATTGATTTGTTGGGTGAGCCTTGTTTGTTTTCGAAATAAATGTTTTCTTATTCAAAGTCGTGAGAAGTCCGGAAACTTTTGCATCAACCTAATAGTTCGTCACAACATACAGAAGGCTACGAATAGTGCGAAGTCGCCTTTTTATAGAGCAGTCATTAAAGGACGCCTGTCGTGTACCGTAGCAACGCGCGTATTCCTCATCAGTCACTGACACATTCAAATTGAAGGATGATTCATTCAAATTCGATTGCAGTGGAGTTCGGTGGCTACCGCTTATTGATTGCTTTTTAGGGGAAAATATCGGTCGAATTCGACGGGGTGGTATAGTGCGTACTGACGTGAACTTCTTAATAAGTGGCTTAGGGATAGATCGTTCCCCCGTGTTCTCTGCTTCTGAAAGAACTCGGTGTTGACCATCGGTTATCATAGACTATCAAAAGATATGTACTCGAGAGTGCTTTTTTTGGCAAGGGAAGCAGTACCTCCTGACCCTTCCTGATCAGTTGTGCCATAAGTTTGAAAATACTTCTCCCCTACTTGGAAGCAACACTGATCTCATCCACTCTTAAAGGCATCGTACGCGCAAAAAACCGTATCTCACTTTTTCATGTTTTTGCGCAGGCAATTCTCTGACATACAGAATAAGAGTGGAAAGGCCCCACAAAACCATCGACTTTTTCGAAAAAACTCATCTTGAAATGTCTCGAATTATTCACTTCCCACCCCTCCGTCGATTTCGGTGTGTCTGGTGCAATACGTCGGAAGTTTTTTTCGCAAACGTCGGATGTGTTTTTTGCTTCAAACTTATTACGTGGGTGAATTCCTGTTGCCTCTTGTTCACTGGAACTTATTCTGAAAAATAAAGTATCCATTGGGCAAGTTTGGACGTTAGAATTTCCCGAATTAAAAATTTCAAATGCAGAATCATCCGCGCATGTGGTGGCGCTTCTGTTCCTTGTGCTAGATGGTTGGTGAAAACTGGTGGCGGATCGTCATTTTGAACCACTCCAACTTCAGAACCTTATGTTTTTGACGCACAAAACTTCACCAACGTGGTCCGCCGGGCTCAATCATGAAATTGAGCCTGAAAAATGGAAATTGATTTTCAGCGCGAACGATGCCTTTAATGTTCGGTTCACTTTGACAACGGAAACTACTTTAGCGTAGTCTAGGTGGGGCAAAACGGTCAGTGGTCTGCAAGATTTCAAAATTTTCTCCTCTCGAGCTTTGTAAAGGAGGTCAGTTGGTGTGCTGAACACGTTTATGCGGTTTTCCTTTTTTCAACATTATAGTTACCGTTTAACTTACAGTAGTCGACCGAGATACCAAAAGCGGATCCCATATTCGTGTTCATCCCCCAACTAAATCTCCTGTACATAGTTTGGAGAAGATTGAAAAAAATTGAATTTTTGCGGACCACCTACTGTTTTGAGCTCGTAATTTTGAGAAGTATTTTGGGAGGAAGTAGTTTTAAGAGTAGAAAACTCGTAGTTTACTACTAGTAGCATGGACAGGTACTTTATCTTACTGTACTCGGACTACGTAAAATGGTCTCTTCTGTAGATGTCCAAATATGTATACATTTTTTCCAGCAATTTTATGCTAGAAAACCTGCAATTGTGTATTTTTTCGCCTTCCGTATTTGTGCGAGTCGCCGTCAGCAATTAACTCACATTGTTACCATAGCGTCCGACGTCGGATTGCTGTGTGTGTATGTGTTTGTATGTGTTTGCGTGTGTTTGTGTGTATATGCGCAGCGTCCAGTTGGTGTATAGGTTTTCTATTCGTGTAGATATCCTACTTTTTTTCTGATGACTCCCACCCACAAAATGCACTTGTTGTGAGCTATGGCTTTCTTGAGCGTACTTCCCCTGTTGATTGTTTGGAATCTTTTACTATGTGGTCACAGAAAGCCTCGAAAACAATCACTTTGCCGGCTTGAGTGCCTAATTTGATTCGCCTTTCTTCCCCCAGATATCCAATCTTTTCAGTGACATGTTTTTTTATCATCTTGTTGTTGTTTCCGGGATATGACGTGAACAAGTTCTTTGTTGGGTGTTATTCTTGGCCAAAGTGGACGCAGTGAAACAGAGCGAACCCTAGGGGCACCTCATAAATGGATGTCTCATCCATAGACACTTCGCAGAAGTTTCAGGGACCACGAGAAGCTTCAGAACATCGCAAAAAGACCGCATTTTGAAAGTATTGGAATCAGGGATGATTTTCCAGTTCCCAGATGTCAGATAGCGGTGAATGCTCCCTCAAATTTAAAATGTTCCATAAATCCTAGTTTAAGGCTGACGGGATCGCGCGTGTTTTATACGCGTGTAAACTGATTTCGCCGTATCCTCCCATAGATCTAACAGTATGTCGATTACATACTACGGCATGAGGAAGCACAAAGAGTAGTAAATTGAAAAGAGAACCAGTGTAGACATAAGAATTGATAAAAAACGGACCGAATGCCATGAAAAGTAGTAACCGTATACTGGTGATTTTGATCAAATTCGTAGCACGGGGCGGGGCTAAGGAGCAGTTCGGCTGGCACACGTGACGCGCGCGACGGAAAACCGCTGCTTTCGTGTCGTCGTTGGGGCGCGTTAATCGAGGGCCCCTAAAAAAACTAGTTGGTGTATGGTTTCTGTTTTCAATTAAAGGCAGTGGTCGCGATCAAATATGCTTGTCGTCTTTTTCTCTCCAAATCCTTTCCTGGGTCTCGAGTAGTAGGACCTATAAGAAAAAATCGCGAAAAAACCACTGTTTTGGGCCGAATTTGAAACCTGAACTTTCTTGTCTTTTGATGGTGGACGAGCCCTCTCCACATCATCGGCATCGATGACCTCTTATATCAAGAACATCAGCTAGCTTGAAATTGAATGTCAATCAATGAACCTTCGAATTTATGTACACATCTAGTCAAAAACATTGACTGAAGTGATGCTTTCATTATTCAACTGTTTTTATTCGTTAAATTTGCATTTATTTCGTCCTCTGAATGTCGATGATTTTTGACTGCTCGGCATGAGACTGCGATCTGTTTCGTCATCGCTGTGCACGTGTGCACGAACTAGCTTCTTTGGGCCCTAAAAACTCTATTTGTAGACCGTTTTTCACCGCGCTACCTTCATAGTTTTTCAGCTGTTTTTGATCTAAGCTGATTTTTGTTGTTTTTTCGATAACGTTTTTCATCGTGACCACTGCCTTTAAGTCTGACGCATGGACCAGGCGGCTGGCCGTGCGGCTTTGGCGGCCTTACTCGATTCGCGCGGAGTGATCTACCGTCGCAGCTCTATCCTTTGGCCCGGATCATACTACCGTCGCGGCGATGTATGAGAAAGAGCCGTATCGATCAACCGCGCAATACTGGGCTTCTAAGGAAATCGATTGCTTTGGCGAGACAAAGAACAACCCTTTGAGTGGAATGAGATGATATATTCATCGGAGAACGATTGAATGCTTCATTTTTAACCACATCTTAGAAATATCGAGCAAAAATGCATATCGCCGCGATGGTATCGGAGCCGCTTTCCGTTGGGCAACGTTGAGGTAAAATCGCGGTAATATGCATATTTGCTAAAAATTCCGGTAATGTGGGTAGAAGCAGAGGTGTCAACCATTCTCCGATGAATATATCTCTCTATTCAACTCGACGAACTACCTTTGTGCATATGAAAACAATCGATTCCCTCCAAAGCGCAAAATCGCCGCGGTTGATCGATACTGCTCTTTCCCACGGATCGCCGCGACGACAGTATGATCCCGGCCTTTCATCAGACCAAAATTATTGCGCGAGCTCTACAGTTTTTGCCATTTCTCTTTACCTTCCTTTTCATTGTGTATTCGTTTTCATTTCACAAAATCGAGTAGTGGAAATTCTCAGTAGTCGCGAAATTTCGGTGCATAAAAGGGGTTGCGTAAAAAAGTCCTAATGCCATTCAGTGATATTCAGTGATACGCCGCGAAGGTAAAAAAAAACGCATGAGGAGTGATTACAATAACTGAGAATTATAGTATAATGTGCTTATCTGGGCCAAATTCCGGTCCGCGATTGCGTCTTGACGCGCTTTGCGGCCGCACGCGCTGGAGTCATTCGGGTTTCCAGCGCCAAAGCCGACTCATTATGGTTTTTTGTACAGTTTTCTCCAATTTTGTTTACTTTCCAGTTTCTAAAACGCACCCAGGGTCAACAGATCGGCAGCTGCGGCGCTTTAAACTCTTCCGACTTGAATGCGCGCGGCCGCAAAGCGTGTCGAGACGCGATTGCGGACCGGAATTTGGCCCAGAAAAGCACGGTCAACAAACAAACATGAACAGAATGAAAAAGAAGGTAAAAGGACATGACAAAAACGGGATACCGAATGGTTTTTCAGGGGCCTTCGGTTAACGCGCCCTAACGACTACGTGAACGCTGCGGTTTTCTTTCGCGCGCGACACGTGTGCTAGCCTGACTACCCCTTAGCCCCGACCGCGCTGTGAATTCGATCAAAATTCCCTCAATCAGGCGATTCCATTCGGGACCCACCGCAGCAGGGCCAAGCCGACCACTGTATCGGATTTCGGCGGAGGTACAGTAGACATACCCTGTTTTGAAGTGAAATTTGTTTCCGCTCATCGCGTGCGTCCACGCGAAGCACAGTAAAAGCAGGGTTAAAGCTGGATTTGTTTACTCATCTTCTGCATTTTTCAGATGAGTTTTGTGTGTTGCCTGGGGGCTACTAATCTTCTTCTGGGAAAGCTGCGATTCAGAATTCTCGAGAATTTCGGAAGTTGAAGTTTTATTGTTTTGAAAATGTGATTTTCAGTCACGCACAGGACTGGTGGACATTTTGTTTGGAAAAGCCTCCAGAAAATGCTCTCCTCTTACGAGGTTTATTCAACTATCACAATTCGAAGTAGTTTATTGTTTGAAAAGTGTGTTCGCACTACTTTCTGATATGATTTCATTGTTGTCGAGCAGGTGGCCTTTCAGTTCGATATAAGTTGTACTTGGGGTAAAAGGAAAATCCACAGAATTGCATACCTCCCATTCAAGATTTGTAGCCTGCGACAACAGGTGTGTGTTGCCATGGCATGCGAACACCTCTAATCGCTGCACTCTGAAGCTCATTAGAACTCGAAGAAAATATTTTCTCTATTTAAAGCGACATTAACATTGACCGATGTTCGAATTTATCTTCTCAAACTCTTCAACGGCATGATTTCCTTAGGTCTTTTAGACTCCACGGCGACTTCTCATATTTTGAAATCGGCGCGAAAATGATTTATTATCTCTCTTAGTTTCCATAACGAGGATTTGGCTCAATTTCTGATATTTTCTTTCCGTTACTTCCATAGTTCACGAGTAGAACACTAAGTACTGCTCGTTCTAATCGGCGTTGGGCTGATCGAAGAACTGAAGCCATTGCTTTTGTCCACACCCTGGTCTCGTAGCCATATAGAACAGCTGGCAGAATGCAGGTATTAATAAACCTTCGTTTGAGTCCAATCTCAACGCTGGCAGAGGTCAGAAACAGACGGATTTTTTGAAGTATATTCGAGATCATACGACAACGGAATGGGCTGAAAGACTGGATCCACTCAGCTCTTCGAAGGAAGTGGTTGTTCGCCAAAAGACTTTCCTCTACAGCGGAAGGGTCGTTGCTTCGTATATGTATCGGCTGGATACCAGACGGAAAAAGGAACCACGGCAGACCGAGAACACGATGATTAGATGACGTAGCGAAATTCAGAGGAAGAAGAACAAGGGATGCCACATCAGACTGGACGACATTAATGGATGGAGACCCAGAGAAAACTGCTGATTTCTTCGCATACACAGATCAATCTTTATTGTACCGATGCGAGCAAGAGCAATAAATGTAAATGTACTTCCATAGTTTGGTTTAGGAACTTTCGTGAACACTGCTCTTGAATGACTCAGATTATCGTAAGGATAACTTTCTTTTCTGCGCCAAAGCGCGGCTATGCGTATGCCAAATGTTTAATTGTAAAGTGTCTCGAATTAATAGAGAATGGACTATTGCATTGAAGGTCGTTGCCCTCGCAGCTATTCCCAGCATCGCTGAAAATAGATAGGAGAGCATTCCAATGCACTATATGCACTTAGAGTCCATCCTGATGGCCCTTTTCAACCGGAAACAAATGAGGCTGAGTGTACCCATATGGGTGCACCCTTCTCATAACCGCGTTTTTGCTGCAACACGCATGAGGACAGGCTAGGGGAAAAGACATTCGTTGGGCCATATGCGTTGCTATTTGATTTCCACTAAGAACGCAAGCTACTGTTTTTTTTTTGTGGCTGAACTTATGGCTAACCTGGTGAAGCCAATTTCGGCCTTTTGCCGCCCGTGAATTTTTCGTTGAGAGTAACCTTACTTTTGTTAGTAGAGAGATAAAGGTGTTGAGCATAGAGCATAGGGTACAGAGAATCCTGTTGAAGCTCACTTTTAACCCACGAAGACAGTAGGTGCGGACGGATCGCTGGCTATTGGTGGGCAGATTGACATCCCCCCCCGCCATCCCCCCGCCAGTAGCTAGCGCTCCGTCCGCCACTAGCCAGCGACACGCCCGCCACTAGCCAGTGATCCGCCCGCCACTAGCCAGCGATCCGCCTGCCAGCAGCCAGCGATCCACCCGTCATTAGACAGCGATCCGCCCTCGATGTGGGTATGGGTTATTCCAATGGTTCCCATCATGGTCTCCGTGTGCGGGACCACCCCCCCCCCTAGCCGTGGGGACCATCCCCTCAGCTGCCTAAAATTATTCTCCGGCTTCTGAGTGATCCGTCAAAGGTGACTTGAAGTCACCTTCCAGGATCGGCCTCGAAATGCCGAGTGAACATTCAGTGAGATGGAGTGCCTTTTATATCATCAACGATTGACAAGTTTCACCGTGTAAAATTTGAGCGGGCGGATCGCTGGCTAGCCAAGCCCTGGCGGGGGGATCGCTGGCAGGTCACGGGCGTATCGCCGCTCTAGAGCTTGGCGGCGATCCTACCGCTAGCGTGATCTACTTCCCCAGGTGCCGCTATCCGTCCGTCAAAACGCAGCTATCCGCCGCGGAGACAACGAGATTCAGCGATCCGCCCGGCGAGGCCACGATGGGCGGCGATCCGCCCGCAACTTGCTGGCGTACCGCCCGGAGAGGCCTTGATTGCCAGCGGTCAGTTCGCACCTATTATCTTAGCATCGTTGATGAGTCCTGGCCGTGAGGAAGACGCAGCTAGAGTTCTGAAGTATTGGCACCGACGGTTGTGGTTCAGTTGCTCCTAGATTGAATCAGAAGAGAACTTCTATTGGGTTGGGAAAAAATTGGTTCGATTTTTTCAAAGCTATTTATTTAAACAAAAAACAATAATTTTAACAATAAGTTAATCAATTATGTAGTCGCCGCTACTCTTTACGACCTCCTCCCACCTCTCGACCAATTTGTTGATACCGTTCCGGCGAAAATCGCCCGGTGTGGTGTCGAAGAATTTGTTTAGCCAGTTTCTGAGATCTGCTTCGCCGTCGAAGGTAGCACTCCTTATTTGTTTTGACATGGAGCGCAAAAGGTGATATTCGGTTGATGCAAAGCCCGGAGAGTACGGGATGTGCCGAAGAATCTCTCTTTTGAGCTCATAGAGTGCAGCTTTGACGACTTGTGCAACAAGGAGTCTGGCGTTCTCGTGGAGCAAGATGACTTGGCCTAGTCTTTTCAGTCGCATAGCCTCATTTACGGGGCGTAGCTGGGCAATGTAGAGCTCCTTGTTCACCGCGGCGTTCCGTTTAAGCATTTCCCAGTGTATAGTGTCTTCCCAGCCCCACCAAACAAAAATCATGATCTTTTTCCGGTGGAGATCTTGCTTGACTGTCGGCTTTGGCTTGGCTCCTGGCGCCAACCCATCCTTTCTTTGCTTTATACAGGGACGCTCTAAATAGGGTAACAAGGTTTCAAATCGCCGTATGTGCCTGCCTAATCGACAACTGTGGTCTTTTCTTTTCTATGAACCTCTCTCTCAAAACGTACAGAGTTTCGTGACGTGGGAGCGTTTTTGAAATCAATGGTGGGCGAACGCCTGAGGGGTCCTCAATTTGTTAGAAATGAATCGACTCCTAGTCATCTTTGATGATCTTTCCTATTTCCCGTATGCGGTCCTAGAAAATTGTCTAAGGTGTCTGCTTGGAAACGTATCATGACTGAAGTCTTGAGACTCGTCATTAAAAGAATGTGAGGGCAAGTTGTTGCATTCGAGTCGTGGGTTCTGTCAACTTCGGCGCTCATTTTCGTTATTTTTTGCATTCCCTGAAGGCATATAGGCGGCTAATTTTGTGGTCAATTGCGTAAGAATGTTCTTCATCGAATTTTGTACTTCTCGTTGATATTGAAGAAAATCGATAATCGATCAATTTTATTGATTTTTCAGAAATATGGGTACAGCCCGATAGAAAACCTTCAGATGCACTTATGCGCCAAGTTTGACGCGTGCAGGTCGTCAGGTGAACGAAAAAAAAACTTGCCCGAATTCGGCTTTTTCGAACATCGATCTGGGCGAAAAATGGATTTCAGCAATTTGTCTTCGCGTTCTTTCAATAGAGGGTCCAAGGACTTAAGCTATGACACTTTCTTGAGCAAACACCCTCTGCTCCAAGATGACACCAGTGGAGCACTTCTTAACGGTCACATGGGGAAGTGAGCCACAATCCAAAACTTTGTGCAGTTTGAGAGAGTTTTGGTGGAAGGAACAGACCATTCAGGGGGATCAGCGGCGCGCAAATGTAGACGTGGCAAGGTTCCAAAATTTGTCACCATATTTAAAGCGCACCCTGTATTGACTAACAGACACCATTTCTCATCTACTGTGATCATTCGGTACAAAAAGCGCTGTTAATCACCGCGTATTGCTCGACGTCGCGCGAAGTGTTGAGCAGCGATTTAAGGGTAATCCATTTCCAAGTCTGAAAAAACAGGAAAAACAAAACTTATCGTAAAAACAAAATAACACACTTTTGTAGAGCAGAAAATGCACTTTCTAATGGATAAAAGCACTTTGCTATCCGAACAACTAAATCATTTCGATAAAGCTCTAAAAAACCGAACGAACTTATTCCCCAACCTAATGTGCTGAATATGCACTCCCTGCAGATTAATCATAAAGGAACACTTGAAAGCAAAGAGTCTGACAAGGGAACCACAGTAAGTCATAGTGACCATTCCAAATGAAATGTACTTTTCTAGAACCATTTTCGGACGAAAAGTCCGAATATGCCTATCGCACCTGCCTAGACCCACTCTGAAAAAAGTTATGAGCGTTTTTCAAACCTTCGCGGCAAGGTAAGGGTACCATCCCCCATAAAATTTTTAAGGTGTTTTCAAATTTTTCTTCGGATTTTGCTAAAAACATGTATGTGAGGGTATTCTGGGGTGCTGAACACGAATCTGGAGTTTGCTTGCCCAAATTTTAAGGTTTACTGTAGGTTACGGTAGGTAACATGCCATTTAGGAGGCAAAACCTACCTTAATAATTCGAGAATCGACAAATGGACATCGAATTTGTATTCAGCACCCCAAATAACCCCCACATAGAAACTTTGAGACAAATCTGAGACCTTGACCCGACTACCGTATACCCACCGTAATCTACCGTAAGCTGCCAAAAATCGATAAACCGACATCAGATTCGTGTTCAGCACTCCAAATAACCCCCAGAGAAATAACTTGAGCATATTCTATAGAAGCACTCCGGAAATCGTCAAAAGTCGCGATTTGCCATCAAATTCTTCCCCGATGGGAATCTGTGAACGAATACAGTCGAAAACTTCGGAAAATCGATAAATGAACCTCAGATTCGTGATCAGCACCCCAAATAACCCTCTAAAGCGAATTTTTAGTCAAATCTGGAATATTTTTCTAAAACGGTCCGAGAGCCCTCTACTCGGTAGAAATAAACGCCCAACCGAAAATCCGTAAGTTCACAACGCTGTTAGCCTGCGCAAAGTTTGGAAAATGTTTCTTCAATCTAACTTTGCTTAGTGGGGTAGTTTTCGGCGCTGAACACGATTATGAGGTCCGTTCCCGGGTTTTCGTAAAAATAATGCGCTTTTTGGAGGGTGCAATAAGTACGAAAATCAGAGAAAAAAGGCCTATAACTTTTTTCAGAGTGGGTCTAGGCAGCTGCGACGGGCATATTCGGACTTTTCGTCCGAAAATGGTTCTAGAAAAGTACATTTCTTTTGGAATGGTCACTATCGCTTATTGTGGTTCCCTCGTGAGATAGAACATACCTTTTTGTTATGGAAACAGCAAAACAACCTGTCGTTCATTTGCCTCTAACCACTGCTTCTTTCTGTAGCTTCGAGCTAAATTCGAAATAACTGAAGATTGTCCGATTTCAGCTTGAAGATGGGAGCGCCACGCGTGCCATGGAAATATTCGCTGCCTAACGGAAACGTGGCCGCAACAATGGATGTGAGTGACTTATCATACATACATAAACTCTGGTACCGCCGTAGTGACCTGTTGATTTCGATTATCACAACGCGGAGCGGTGGCTTTTTCGTCGGAACCTCCTTATCACTAGTTATATTTCACCGAAGCCCACCGCTCCGCTTCTGGTATTGATCGAAATCAACAGGTCACTACGACGGTACCAGAGTTTACCATTAAAAACACCTTTTTGTGAGGGTATCGTTCCATTGTTAGACATTGAAGATAACCTAAACGTTTTCAGGTTTGCTTTCAAATGTTACGTGAACAGGGTATCCCGCCAGTGCCTGAACCAAGTATGTTTGATTTTGGCTTCTGAATAAAAGTGCTCTAGATGTTGCCTTCTTATCAGGGGTGTGCGGAATCATTGACTTTCCGGCCGTTTTTGCACACCCATTCTCCGGCATTTCCGGAAAGAATTCAGAAAAAAACGAACTTCTGCCGTTTTGAATCTTCCGCGTTCTTATCCGTTCCCGTTTTCCGCCTCCGGGTCTGTTTTGGCGCATCCGTTTTCCGTACCGGGGTAAACTTTTTCCTTTCTTCGTTTTGGGTTGAAAATTCCACTTACTCGTGTTCGCGATGCTAAACCACTATAACTGTGATGACTTGTGGTGATGTTCGAAAGAGTTTCCGTAATTCCTAATCTGTTCTTTGGTACTACATTGTAGAGGAGGAAAAGAGGAAAGCTCAGGGTCTCTGTCTCAGTCGCAAAATCGAACACAAGATTTGCATATCGTTCTGCTTCCAGATAAATTTCTCAGTCTATTTTTGTGTATTGGTAACTCGTGATTTTGTCCACGTGAATACCTAAATAAATACATGCATAAATAAACAAATAATATCGCTTTAGCATCAAGGCGATCACACTCAGACGCATCAGTCGGTTATGACTATGTTGTAGACGACCGAGCTCCTAAAGACAAGTGAACTAATAGTTCAACCCATTCACGACCGCGTGTCCTACCGGTGGGACACGCGTTGACTACCACTTTGGACCGCGTGTCCCACCGGTGGGACACTGTTTTCAAAAATCGATTTCTCCACCGCATGGAGGAATTTCTAAACCTACTTATGGCCAATGTATTAAACTATTCGAAAGCCGACTATAAACTTCGCGGTCCGCTGGCAGCTTCACCACTACAATATATCTGACCTTTCGAATAGAGCAAGGTCGAAAACTGCAATTATGAGTACAGATCGCATTTTTACAAGCAATTTATGGCGAATTTTTTCTTCTTCCCATTACTCGAGAAACAATCCCTACTTCTAGAAGTGGTCAGATCGTATAGCACTATTTAATATATCACAGAAATATGATTACTGATACTGCGCACCATTCCCGCGTAGAGAATCGGCTTTTCTTTCGCCCGTATTTTGTTTACAGAAATTATTTCATGCGAAGATCACTAATGTTGAGATCATTAGGGCCTTTTTTGAAAGTCCTGTATGGTTACGGTTGGTGTACCATCGTAGGCCGGGGCTCCAACTTCGATTAAAACTTTCTTGGGGTGGGGGCGGACGAGGAAAATGGGGACGTCCCAGAGCAGAAAACGAGCGAAAACCTGAAGAAACTCTTATTAAACTAATCATTCCTTATAAAGGCATCGTTCGCGCTGAAAACCAGCATCCATTTTTCAGGCTCAATTTCATGATTGAGCCCGGCGGACCACGTTGGTGAAGTTTCGCGCGTCAAAAACATGAGGTTCTGAAGTTGGAGTGGTTCAAAATGACGATCCGCCACCAATTTTCACCAACCATCTAGCACAAGGAATAGAAGCGCCACCACATGCGCGGATGATTCAGCATTTGAAATTTTTAGTTCGGAAAATTCTAACATCCAAACCTGCCCAATGGATACTTTATTTTTCAGAATAAGCTCCAGTGAACAAGAGGAAATAGGAATTCACCCACCTAATAAGTTTGAAGCAAAAAACACATCCGACTTTTGCGAAAAAAACTTCAGTCGTATTGCACCAGGCACACCGAAATCGACGGAGCGGTGGGAAGTGAATAATTCGAGTCATTTCAAGATGAGTTTTTTCGCAAAAGTCGATGTTTTGTGGAGCCTTTCCTCTCTTATTCTGTATGTCAGAGAATTGCCTGCGCAAAAACATGAAAAAATGAGATACGGTTTTTTGCGCGTACGATGCCTTTAAAGCAAAATTAGTGCAAATCTGAAAAATTATCATTTCACCAAGCATTTCCTGTCAACTGAAGAACACAAGAATGTCTATCATGGTAATCTACGATAATTAATCTTTCAAACCGCTAGATCTCAACGCACTCACGTGATTTTGTGGATGGTCTTAACTACACAGTTGAAAATTTAGGAGGTCATTTTTCTGGAAGGAAAGAGTTATGGAAGCTGAAACTTTGGCACCATGATTTTGACGTCGACAGACGTGACGCAATATTGCACGCGGTCTGAACGTGCAGCCACCCAAAATTAGGGTCATGGAATGGGTTAATAGAACTTTCCGAGCTGACATAGATTAAACGATTATTAACGACGATTAATAGATTAAACGCACAGCCCAAGCTCAAGGACGGAATCTGGGATTTCCACATAATTGTGAAGTAGACCTTCCACATATAACCCTTGCCAAGTGCAAGCTCGCGATTTCTCCGAAGAAGCGAGATATAGGAGGAAGCCACCCTGGGGCGTCCACATCAGGAAGCCACTTTGGCACGCCCCTTTTACGATCTTTCTCAATAGTGCCTAGATGAGCGATGTTTTCATGACCAAGAGCCTATTTCTTCATTTCATTCTTAGCCTCTCTCTTTGTTCAGGTCAGCTCGCATACATCGGTTGCGAATGACAAAAGTTACAAGCCCCAAACAACTACGTCCACCATGTTTCCGCAGCCCAAGTTTTGAAGAGCCATAACTCCGCTCTCAGGGTGTCTCGAACAATTCCAGAGACATCAATGGAATCAGCTTGGTACCGTCCTCAAGATAGGCAGGAAAACATAAAAGCCTTCCTAAAGTTGGACTGTGCCTTTAATGATCGAGGGACCCTTTTGACTGCAATGAAGCCGGCGCGGGGGTGACGGAGTCGGTTATTATATCGATTACGAGAGGCCTTGCACTACATTGGCATTGAAGGGTCACCATGATCATAGAGCATATGAACACACTCATATCACAACTGGGGTTATTACTGTTCGTACAACAGCTTAGAATCGGCATGGATCGTGAAGAGACTTTGCGTTCACTGTTGAAGGTTGGCGCGAACTTGGTGCAGCTATGTTATAGCATATGACGCCGAGTTTGCGCCAACCTTCGACAGTGAACACGAAGTCTCTTCACGATCCATGCCGACGTTACATTGCTTTCCATCGAATTTCCGGCGCGGCGTGCAACTTTGCTAGGATTATCAATTGCAAATAAGGAGAAAAAAAGGAGATTACATTGGTCTAGCAAATAAATAGAAATGCCAAAAGACATATGTTACAGGTGACGGCAGTTTATGGTGCAATGCAACGTACGACACTGTGTTATGTTGGCCACCTACGCCAGCAAACACGAGTATAGTGTTGCCATGTCCCCCACTGAAAGGACTCGATCCGACTCGTGAGTTTTTCGAATGACCAATTCTCGTAAAATTGACACTAATCTATTGCTTCAAACATTCCCACTATAGCACTTTTCGGGCTAAACGTCATCTTTTTTGTTAGCAAAAGCTTCGTCCAGGGTGATCATTTCTGCTGCTTAAAATGAATATGAAGTCTACGCACAGTTTTGCAGGATCACAACAAGTTACGGTACGTGTACCGTAGTGGATCAGTTGTTCAGATTCGGCTGGAACTTCGGGGTGCCTTTAACAAAGTGTTTTGCTTTTTTTTCTGAGATATTACGGCAGATTATGGTGATTGTGAAATCAATCAACTGCATTTACAGTTTTCCTGTATAGTAGAAGGAATCAGGCGCACGAAAATTTGAAAGTGCAAAATGTGACGATTCTTGAATTCGTACGTGCACGTCTTGTGAAGAGTAAAGTCGGACACTGCCCCGACGGTTTCATCGAATTCCTGATCAGCATTCAATTTTCCAAAAAGGATTTGCTAGCAATGTTTCAGTCAAATTTGGTGTTCTGATCAAGATATGGTATCCATATCGTAATTTTTCGAAAACTGGAAGCTGACTTCTTATTCGAGGTTTGCAAGCATGTCGCCCTTATGACACCCTTGGACACTTCGAGCAAATGAAAATTTCACATCTGGGGTCTGAAAAGTGGAGTAGTGCCCTTCAAAGCTATAGAGTTCACATCCATTAGTTGGCGGTATAGCGTTTGCTTAGTGATCTCTTATGTTCCTAGTCGTATTTGAGTGTGTTTTCTTTTAATTTTCCTGATCATTAGATATTTGGTTGTTTTTATGTGATTACGAAATATAGTGTAGGTCACTGTTTGGGGGCACCCTTTATGGTTTCCTGCCATGCCTTGAGATGACTTGAACGTGTAGCTTCCAAAAATGTTGTGTTACTATGATCCGTCTATTGTACTAGTTTCCCCATTCACGACAACGCAGCGCAAAACGTTTCAACGAACAAATTCGTGTCATCAAATGTAGAGGTGTGGTCCACAGAAATGCGACTAAACATTAGCGCCCTGAGGACGGAAGTGTCTGAGGCAATCTCAATATTGCAGGAGCGGCCAATCTCCCGCGAGTTGTATCTAGACCCACACACACTTCTTGTGGGGAGCTGTCGGAGGTACAGTTCTTACGTTCGGAGAGTGCTATTGTAATCCGTCCTTTCAAGTCTCGGACACTCCAGAGTTTGTGGAAGAGCGCAACCAATAATCCTTGGGGGTAACTAGGCACTACCGACATCAGGATCACAACAGTGCTATGGAATTCTAAAGGAGGGATCCCTACTACTTTGCTACTACTCCCTGACCTACTTGGCCACTGCTTCCTCTACTATCAGATCCATGACAGGGCTGATTGCCGCATTGTGGATCGAAAGTAGGGTGCCTATGAATCAGTCGAAGATGGCGAAAATGGGACCAGCGCGGGAGCTTTCATAGTGGAACGGATGGGTAACCACTGCAGAATAGACGATGAAAAGCCGGGAATCAGTTCCCCATTATAAGTAAGCCTCGAACAATGGCACCCTCCGAGCTGCTCCACGGTGTGCGAGGCGGAATGTCTCATCCATCTCAACCATGAGAAACTTTTCGAAATGCATAGTAATTCTCGAGTGCACCTTCAAACGCTTTTCACCCATCCACGGTGTGAATCGTATGTGCTGTTCGCGTTGTCGTGAACGATCTAATTCTAAAGAAGAATGCATCGCATATTTTTCAAAAATTACCAAGTTTTTGTTCGCGGAAGAACCAACATAACACTTATTGTGGAAGCTACGTGTTCCTAAATTGGGGTATCTCTCCCTAACCTTGCTCGGCATGCATACGTCCAGAGGCCCTGCTCACGAAAGGAAATTGTCGTTACCATGAACATATTTTTCTTTTTAGAAGTGGTCGCTGCAACAACGGCAAAAATACTACGAAAACGCTGACTAAAAACCAATAACGCCCAATGAGCTGCTGTGAAGCTGTTGACAATCGGTAGTTGACATTTTCACACTCCCAAGCCCCTTGTCAGAGCTGGCCAACCGGGAGCATCATGGACAACGGTGAGCAAAAATGCACCTGAAGAGTCCGTCCGTAGCCTACCTGGTCGATAGTCCTTTCGCACGTCAACAAGATCCAAGAAACTGCACCTTATGCATCCGATGCGTCAAGGAGTCATATGTTGCCCATGCGTATCGACCGCGTGAATGTAGGCTGGTGTCAGGCGGGCCTAAATGGTTTTTCGACTGACTGTTACGAGGGGGGTCCTAGATCCTAGCAGATACGAAGTCAGTGCATCGACTCGTGTCGTCATGGCGTCGTGTCGTGTCTCCTACAAACCTCTGGCCTTTGGAACACCAATGATGAATACACGATCAGCTCAGAGACAAACACTATCAACGGGAGAAAATTGTTGAATAACCTCGACAAGAGTTATCCAAGCTAAAAAAGAACACGAGACGGAAAACGTAAGAGTTAACCAACTACGGATCACAAAATACCCTGACGGCGGATACGCAGCAGACCTTCGCATCAAGATGTAAGAGATGGTCTGTAGTTATGGCGGTTATGGGTCCGGCAATGAAGTTGCTCGAGTGCGTTTCAGGCGGGCCCTAAAAAAGGTACAGTCGACATTTCGGTGCGCAGTACTTTGAATGTCGGTACAATGCACCTCAAGTGAAACTTCGGGTTTTGGCACATGTTACGTAACCAACGTGCGCTGGGTGCGCAAAGGGAGCTGTCGTGACGAGCCGACAAGTTAATCCTCCCTGCATTTGCGCCGAGGTTCAGAGATTCGGTGATGACTGCCGCCCAATTTTTGGGAACATGCGGTAGACATGGCTATGCACGCTGTGCTCACTATAAACCTATACTGCTACGGCGGAAATAATGCGCACACAGTTGGGTCCTCAGTCCTGTTTGACCTTCACACATTTTCACCTTTCAATATTCATAAGGGTATGACGTTGTGTACACATATCCATAGACCTCCGCGCAAGTAGGTAGCTAGTCCAGTGTGAATAATGCATGTTCACAACGACCAGGATCAAAGCAGGCGAAAGAAGCATGGGGATTCGTGCTTAAACTGCGTGCAAGGCTTAGGGACTGATCACCACCCAGTCACTAGCCGTGTCCACGAGGTAGAAGCAACAGCCCCCTGCACCAGTGCCGTCCACTAGGACGTCTGCGTGATAGAGAGAACGGAATTCAGCCCAACTGACGACTCCGGGCATTGGTAGGATCACCGACGTCTGATTGACTCTTTGTGGTCAGTAAAGCTCGGACTCCTGCGCTGAGCGTGACTAGACTGTCGCACGCACCAACTCAGGCGATCACCGCATTCAGTGCGTGTCGAGTATGCAATCAACTCGAAGACAAGGCGGTTTCGAGCACACTCAGGGAACGTGCTGCTAGGGGAACACGTGCTTCCATTGTGTATCCAGTTACAGCACGTGCTCCAACACATAAGACGTTCAATGCGTGCACGATACACATTCAACACGATGGCAAAACGATTTTTGAAAAAAGGAAAGTACACCACGCACTATTGAGGCGGAACAAAGAGCGTCGGCAGCTTCGCCAGTTCAATTACCCAAATTTGCGGTACTTGACCCGCCCAGCCTCTGTAGGCCTCATCCAACCGCTGGCGGCCTCAGATGGTGCTCGGCGAGCTGGCCGCGTCGCATATCACTGGTCCGGCCGCCTCGCGTGCCGGTGTGCTGGTCTAGCTTGCAGCACGTGCTCCTGCAAATAAATTTTGCGGCACGTGCTCCTGCGATCACAATTTGCAGCACGTGCCGCTGTTTGGAGCAAGCGCCTCTGGGATAGAGCTTTTCGATGGGTGTGCTCATTCGTGTTGAATACACATTCGACACGCACCGGATGCGGCCATTTTCTGAAAGTGTGTGACGAAGACTGAGGATCGATACGTGAAGGCGACCGGCGTGGCTTTCCTCTACGTCTCTGCTTTGAGAATGTTCTGCCGCACTAGCGCGCCGCCATGACCCCGACGCCGTCAGACTCAGCCGCCCTTCAGGGATGACGTAATGGAGGAGTCTGATGAAAGACATGACAGGAATGACAACCCGTATTGGGACTGAAAGAGGGGTGGTTCGAAAAACAAGAGCCTTACAACATATGGTTAGATCTGCGGCCTGTTTCGTCAAGAAAAAAACGTGTAAATTCAAACCGCGGCTGGTGTGGCGGTTCAAATCTCAATCTCTGAGAATTAAACCGCCGCCTCAGCCGCGGTTTGAATTTAAACGTTTTCTCTTGAGGACGAAGGCCACGGACCTAACTATATATGAGGGCTTTTGAAAACGTAACAATGCGTTGAAATCGGGTTTTCAGATAGTAGGGGACGTTCTCCTCTTCCAGAGGATCTGACCGTAACATTGTTCTAAAAGCAGGTTTTCAATCCTAGTGGGCATTGGCAACATTTGCTTTTCAGAGTTGGTTGTGCTGTGAGATTTTTCTAATACTCGGGTTGTTGCGTTTTTGCAGTTTTCTTCTTCGCCGTTGCAGCAACTTACTACATATACTCTACTCGTAAAAAAAAAGAAAATTCAACAATTTCCTTATCGCGAGCATTGCCGCCTATGTCATAGAAGGATGAATAATTTGTTCTCTCCTGATATGTGTTTTTTTTTCTTCCTAACCCACTTTCAACGGTGATTGGGCACGCGAGAGGTTTTCCGTCGTTCTCGATCCGAGATAAGTTGTACTGTCTGATGTGTACTCAATCGGCTTTCTTCCGACAGAATACTTTCCGTACCCAACTAACCAAGTAGAACGTATATGTTTCTTGATAGCGGTTTCAGGTCACGTAGTAAAGTCGTGCGACCGATATGGTCGATGGGCCGGCAAGTCGGAAGGCGTGTACGAGAATCCGTGGGGTTGGACGAATTTCACCGTCTGCTTTAAAATGGACTTCGAAAACGTGAAAGTACGCTGACTCAATAAAACCAGCACCACCGCAGCCGCCAATCTTCATGCTTACAGCACGGCACTGACTGCATGAAAGAGCTGTAGAGTTCGCGCAATTATTTTAGTCTGATGAATGTACGGGGCTGCGAAGGTAGATCACCACGTGCAAATCGAAACCCCATTGTACAGTGGGGCCGCCAACCCCGCACAGCCAGCCCCCTGGGGGGGGGCATGCACGTAGAGTGCGCGCAATAACTCTAGTCTGATGAATGGACGGGGCTGCGCCGGTTGATCACCCCGCGCGAATCGAAACCGCATTCTCCATTGAGGCCGCCAACCTTTCATGGTCAGCCGCCTGGTCCATGCGTCAGACTATATTGAAAACGGAAACCATACGCGGCGGGTTATGGTTGGGGTTAGGCAGGGTTTGGGGCGTCGGCGCGTTTCATGATTGCTGTGCGAGTGCAGGAGATAATCAATAGTTGGGGTCTCAACGGGGTTTCGGCTGCCCCACCCTCCTAGGTAGGGTTCGCGAGGGAAAGATTCTTCAGTGCTAGCTTAACCCCCTTTCAGCGATCGCGCCGCTATCATCAAACGCGCCGACGCTTCAAACTCTGCCTAACCCCAACGTAACCCTCCGCGTACCTGCATGCCGCCCCTGGTTCATGCGTCAGACTAAAATGAAAACGGCAACCATACAGCTCGGCTCACAGCATGATATGTGGCATCTCAACTGTTACTTTCGTTCTTTTCTGTCACAGCTTTTGCATTCCTTGGTTCAGTGACTGCTTGAGTTGTTGTTGTACACATATAATTTGCCGTGCTACCAAATACGTGTCGTTAATTGTGATTAAGATATTTATTTGATTTAACAACACTGCACTGATTTGACATGGCTACATTAATAAGAAGCCTCGAGTCTTCTAGAATTTGGGTCCGTCCACCCGCTAATTGGCTTGAAACCTTCCTGCTCACCCGCCAGGTAGCCGGGAACCTTGCTGTCTGCCTGTCGGGTACTTTAAATGGACTTCGGACCTTTCTGGGAGGGTCCCAGAGTTTCATGAAAACGGCCACTGGTTGTTTTCTTCAACGCCGATACTGCAGTATCCTCGCTTCGCCTTGATCTGTATTCATCAGCTGTGGTTCATTGGAAGAGATAATGGATTTGCGAAATGGTTATTGGAAACATTCCAGTCCTCGTTAGCTTAAATGCTGACGAAACCATGTTTTTTTTCAGTGACAAACCACAGTTGATTATGGCACGTCAAAGCGTGGCAGTGATAAAGCCGTGCCGGTGTTTGTGACAACAACTGGACCCAGAGGGGGCGGAATATGTCCGGTGTAACATTCTTTCAAGCGATTTTCCGGAGTTAGAGAGAGCGTTTGACCACATTTCCTCTTTCCGCTGTTCTTCTTCCTAAGGCTGTCACAATTGCTTCGATTTGAAAAAGCGAATTTGATTAATAACAGTACCTCTCAAGTTTCATAGGAAATTGTTGTCTTCGATACTCTGACAATTACTGCGGAGGAACCGTGGTCACGACACCTTTGGAAGCGATGCAATACGCTGGTTACCACAGGTCGTCCACCCGAAGGCAGCATACACAGCCGTTGACAGGCCGAGATTGGAAACATACAGTTCACTTCCGCTCTTCCGTTCGTTCCGCAAAGTGCGCGCTGATTGCAAAATCGTGCTGCGGCGCGGTTGCGAGTATCCTCAGACAGGATGTGGGATCACCCGGGCGGTAGGATCACCCGGGCGCCAATGGCAAAAAGCGCCCTGGTGATCCCACGTCCTTGTCTGAGGATGCTCGCAACCGCGCCGCAGCACGAATTCGCAATCAGCGTGCACTTTGCGGACTGAACGGCAGGGCGGAGGTGAACTGTAGATAGGCCTTTACTGCTTGTACCTTCACCGCATCACCGCAGTTGTAAGGAGCAAAACCGAGCTAGAGTGGCCCTTTTCGAAGAACCCTCTCCAGTCTACCCATATTTTCACAACCTTTTTTATAACAGAATAAAAGCGGAAATTGATAAAAAACTATTGAACATGAGTAATGACTCCTTCAAATCGGAGTCGTTTAGATGTATAGCCTGATTGATCGCGATGAAGCTGACCTTCTTACCTATCACTTCCTCTCAAACAGGCCGCAAATAACCGCCTCTTCCGCGAGCGGGAGAATGGAGGAACTGACAGCTAAAGGACTACTGGCAGGGGGTTGTTATCCCTGTATGGGCGAAATTCTTACGTTGGCGCAAATGACTGGGAGTCCTTATTTGGGGTGCATTCAGGTTTTGATCTAAATGGGTGCAGGAATGAGTTGCCCGTCGAAGGACCGGGGTAAGGATTGTGTTATATCGCAATCGATCACACTGTTTTCCCATCGACTCCCAATTCACGGTGGTATTACTCTTGATTGTCGGTTTGTTTTTTCCTAGAAGGCAGTGCACAAGACAATCTTCAGTTTTGAGGTTATTCGCCAAATCGATTACTTGGTCGTGCAGCTGAAATGATGAAGAAACTGAGAAAAACGCACGAGAAGTATAGGAAATGTAGTACGCCCCCTACTCCCAGTCGAACTGTTCGCTGGAACGACGAAATCCTTGTGTATTCGTCCTTCAAAATTCTCAACTCTCTGTTGCTCCGCTCTTCACTTCGCATCGTAGTCAATACTGTTTTGCATAATATTTTTTTCGTCTTCGTTTGAGTACCGGTCGCGACCGACGAGAAATCCTTCATCCTACCAAACAACTAGTCCATTTCAGAAAATTCTTTGTTTTGATTGAAGCGTTTTAATGCGTTTTTCGCACTTTCTCAATGATTTTGGTAACACTTGGCAGCCAAGGTATTGTTTTGCGTGGAAAACTCGGAGTCGAAAGCAATCGTGCACAATGCCTTCAAAAGCCGTTTTTCATGTTGTTTTCAAACGCGGTGAGAATCTTAGAATTGCTCAAGCATGGTCATTTTAGCTCAATTTTAGCGCTCGAAGCAAAGTTAGCGTCTTAGTAGAATCCGCGCGGGTATACTCTCGTTCTCAACTCAACCACTTTTGGGAGCCTTTAACCCCCCCCCCTTCCTATCTTTAAGTGCAGTAGTTGGAAAATAAATTCTTATCTTCTGATTTTTCTTTCGGGAGAGTTCGTAGGCACATAACGTTGGCATGGATCGTGAACAGACTTCGCGTTCACTGTTGAAGGTTGGCGCGAAGGCGGTGCACTCATGTTATAGCACATGGCACCGCGTTTGCGCCAACTTTCAACAGTGAACGCGAAGTCTCTTCGCGATCCATGCCGACGTTACATAACATTGGCATGTATCGTGAACACACTTCGCGTTCACTGTTGAAGGTTCGCGCGAACGCGGTTCACCTATGTCACAGTTCATCTACGCATTCGCGTTCAGTCCGCAAAGTGCACGCTGATTCCGCAAGCGTTTCGCGGGGCGGTTTCGAGGCCCCTCAGACATGTGGGATCACGCGGGCGGTTTTGACCTTTTTTCACGCTTTCGCAATCAGCGCGCGCTTTGCGGACTGAAGGCGAATGCGTAGATAAACTGTATGGCCATTGGTATACTTCAGCGACAGCCGGTCGCCGGCGACGGACACGGCGACGGAGCTTTCGTCGCCGCATTGAATTCCACGCGCTTTTGCGGACTGACATTTCCGCACGCGCGCATCTGCACAGCAAACAAAAAAATCGATTATGGTCATGCCATCACAGTTTATGTGGGATTCCGTGACATTTCCAATAGTTTTCACATTCTGTCACAATATGATCATCATTATAGTCGTTTTAAACATCCCTGTTTTTAGTTGGTAGTTGGGGAAGCGGAAAATCTAGTTTCAAAGAAGAGGCAAAATACGTCGGCTTGGAATATAATCCATACATTCGACAGCCTAGACAAATGTATAAATAAAAAAGAACGATTCATAAGTAATTGAATGGAATAATGACAGCACATAAATACCCAATTAAAAAAAACTGCAGGTAAACAACTAAACCGAAACGTACAAAACTATAATGTGTTTTGATGTCACTATGCTGTCCATGATATTCCAAAATTACATAAAACATATGAATATGTGGAGTTCGGGGGACTCAGCGACAGCCCGTGACGGAGTGTACCAGGGTTACGTCAGTGAAAACTATAACACCCCTCAGCGACCTGTTCCAGCGACGGGCGCACGCAAACTGATCCAGCGGCCGACCCTGCCATAGCACCGGTGCTGGTCCCGAAACTATGAGTGATAGTTGTCGAAACCTGTCGCTGCAGCAACAGAGAGGTATACCAATGGCCTATAGCATATGGCACCGAGTTTGCGCAAACCTTCAACGCGACCGCGAAGTCACTTCACGATCCATGCCGATGTTACTTGTACCTAAATTTGCGATAAAAGTAGAAGAGTTAGAGCTTGCCGTGGAAAGCACGCGCTATACCATTCCAAATGTGTCAACTACAAAGATTCCCTGATGACAGAAAATTAAAGTAGCTGCCGAAAGCAGACGTACAGCATGTGATTCCGAGAACTTTGGTGTGTTCGCTTATAGGAAATATCACGAAGAAATGTCACTGGACTGGCAACTGGCAGGGACGCACCGAGAACGATTTCGCCAGAGATCATGGCTGGACGAATTTCACGATGTGCTATACGGATGAAGTGATCTACATCATGAATAATCTCAACAACGAATCGCTGGGGGTCAGACTTAAAATAACACCTGAACACCATGAACCGCTTGTATTTGCATATTTGTGAAATGCTCTGAAATGCTAGCATGAGTGGAGCGTAGATGGCATCTCTCTGATTTCCTTATAGAACCAGCTTCGTAGGCGCCGCTAACCTTGCCACATCTCTCAGCACATATGAAAATGAAGGAAACCACTTCAATCTCTCCACTATTGGAAAACAGAGGCGACATTCACATTTGTTTAAACGCATAGTTTTTCGGTTTAAATTATTTTCTGGGCCCAGCCAAGAACGTAGGCAGAGTTTGTTCGATTAAAAACGCTCTGTTGTGAAAATAAAAGAGGTTGAATGTCTTAAATTCTGTCAAAAGAGGCCGACCCTCCTTCAGTTATCTGTTACAATTTGCTGTCAACCATCATATAGGTAAGTAAATGATCAACAATTGATACAGTACAACTGATGGGAAGTTGATGGAATGTACTTAACAATTACTTAAAGGCACAAGACACCCAGGAAATTAATTTTCACATTTCATGCTTATTTCGAAGAGAGTCACACGCTGATCACAGAGGTGTTTCTGGAATTGTCCAAAACCTACGAACAGAGTTATGGCTCCTCGAAGATTCCTATATTTTGAAGGTAAAAATTTGGTGGGCGAGTTGTCTCAGGCCTGTATTTCTCTTCATTCGCAATCGTTGCTTGAGAGCGAGCCATGATAAGGAGACAGCCCGGCAGTGGACTGAAGATCGTCGACTTGTTGGAATTCATTCATCCGTAGAGCCGCTATCGAGTTCGAAAATCTGTTAGGGGGCCGGGCCTGTGGTGGTCGCTTATATCTCGCCTATTTGGAGAAATGAAGATCTCGAATTTGGCACGTGTTATACAGGAGGGGTCTTCTACATAATTATATGAAAATCACAAAATTATTGTCTGAGTGTGTACTGTGCCTTTGAAGAATGACTTTACTACACACATCGATTAACCTTTCCTTCTCCACAAATCACTTGAAAGAAAGATTAAATGCACAGTACACCCTCAGATAAGAATTTTAGATTTTCATGTAATTGTGTAGAAGACCCCTCCTGTGAAACACGTGCCGAATGCCAGATCTCATTTCCTCCACATAAGCGAGATATAAGCGACCACCACAGGCCCGACCCCCTTCGCTCACCACCACAGGCCCGACCCCCTAACAGATTTTCAAACTCAATAGCGACTCGATGGATGGATGAATTTCAACAAGTCGTGGTTCTTCAGTCTATCGCCTGACTATCTCCTTATCCTGACTCGCTCTCGCGCAACGATTGCGAATGAAGAGAAATGCAGGCCTGAGACAACTCGTCCACCAATTTTTCACCCTTCAAATGTAGGCATTTTTGAAGAGCCATAACTCTGTTCAAAGGGGGTTTTGGACAATTTCAGAGATGCCACTGTGATCAGCATGTGACTCTCTCCAAGATAAGCATGGAATCTGGAAAATAATTTTTTGGGTGCCCTGTGCCTTTAACTTCATTTGATCGTGAGATCATGGGTCAACACAGCGAACTCTAGCGATCGACTCTTCTGTTATCAAAAGTCGATTGAGATGTTTTCGGTCTGAAAAAGGGGGTTTTTAGTGATTTTTCCGCCATTTTTTCAATGTAGGTGTTATACTGGGTACTAGAGCTCTCATTACATATGGAAAACTCGGAAACGAAACCCATCGTGAAAGATGCCTGTAAGCTTGTAGTTGTGGAAGGTGAAGATCAAAGGCCCGAAAAAAAGTCCAATACCAAGCTTCTTTAACATCGCGAAAAAGGGAATGAAAAAAGGATATGTCATTTACCAACCTACCTTCCTTTGGTGCTATCGCAGCGAAGGGGGCCATCGCACTTGGCCACGCCTGTTTTTTTAGGGCCGCAACGACTTTATTGGTTTTGGAGTGAAGAGAAAAACCCCGGGTCGGCGCCGAAATTAGCGGAACGGAAGAATGGGCGTGGCTAAGGGTTCCCCCCATTCGCTGCAATAGCACTCTTCATTTTCTAGGCAAGGCTAGAGTCACGAGCGAACTATGAATGCGCAAGAACAGTACCACAATAGCACAAATCTTCTAGCACCTCAATTACCGTATTTGCTCTATTAGAAGTACATCTCAAGAAGAAGTACACCAAAAAGAGAGGGCTGAGTATTAGAAGTACACCTCTATTAGTAGCACACTAGTAAATAAGATAAAGAAAACTTTTAGACTCTGAAACAATGTTACGGCTTAGAAAAGGACGATAATATTAACGAGTGTGCAAGCGAGGACTCACTCGGACTTGAGTAGCTGACTTTTCATGGTTGCGGATCGCGAAAATCATAGTTTTGCTATTAACTATGAGAATTTCAAAATACGAAGCTGAAAAATAGAAGTACACCCTCTATTTAAATACATCTCTATTAGAAGTACGGTGCAAAACTAGTTCGGGGGGGGCCACTCAAGATTCACCCTTAGAAATATGTGATAACGTAATCACTCGTAATTTCCTTGAAATTCCATGAAATGAGATCGATTTCTGAAAGCAGAATCATCCATTTCTTACTTGGATTCTGAGTGCCCCCCCCCCAACTAGTTTTGCACCAGAAGTACACCTAAAAAAGAGCCCTGAGAAACAGAAGTGAATGTACTACTAAAAGAGAAAATACGGTAATTAGAACTAATTCAAGCAGACGGTTGGGATATGACAAAACAAGAAAAGGGTGGAGTAGGATGAGCACAAAACATAATTAGAAAATGAGCAAGAGTGTTCTCTTGATAAACTCAAAAAATCGTCGCATTCAATGCGTGTCGAATATACATTCAACTCGAGTGACCACACCCATCGAACGGCTCTACCGCAGGGTAGCACGTGCTCCAAACAGTAACACGTGCTGCAGAATTTCATCTCAGGAGCACGTGCTGCAAGATAGTCCAGAGCTACCGTAGTAGCACACCGATGCGCGACGAGGCCGGAACACCCACATGCGACGCGGCCATCTCGCCGAGCACCTTTCGGGGCGGTTGGACGAGATCTCCAGCTGCTGGGCGGGCCAAGTACCGCAAACTTGGGTAATAGAACTAGCGACACCACCGACATCTGAGTTCCACCTCAAGAGTGCACATTTTTGGAAAATGGTTTCGCCATTGAAATGAATGTGTATCATGCACGCATCAAACGTTTGATTTGTTGGGACACGTGCTGTAATTTGAAACACAATAGGAGCACGTGCTCCCCTGTCCGCACATTCCCTGAGTGTGCCCGAAACCGCCTTGTCTTCGAGCTGAATGCATATTCGACACGCATGGAATGCGGCGATTGTCTGAGAAAGTGTTGAGGGGAAATTTTTTTGGTTTAATTCAAACGAAGGCGTGAGGTGTACTGTAGCCCCTGAATCAGGAGCGCACTTCGATTAGAGCGCGAAATCATTTTCCAAGCTTACGGCCTCAGCGGGTTGGATTACACATTTTCTTCCTGGGGGGACAGACGGCTCTGACATTGGAGTGAGATAGCCATCCTCAGAAGATAATTGATGGCATGATCTTACACGCCACGTCGTTCCTTCCTGGAAGTCAGCGTTCAGAATAGCAGATTTTCCTTTTCTTTTCTTTGGAACATAAGCTTCCTGTCCCTGTAAAAAGGTGAGGGGGGAAGAATTTTGCAAAATGGTCAGGGAGTAAGTGAAAATTGCGTGGATCAGCGACCACTGTTTCCGAATCGCGTAAAAGTTGTGTAACCAAAATAATAGATGCCTGAATTATTAAGGCTTTTTTAAATTTGAATGATTCTAATATACAAGATACGCACTGGAGCCCACTTATTTTTCAAGAATTTCTAGTAGAATATTTACCTGGAAAGTTGGTAGCGCAGAACCATTCCCGACGTTTCATAGTTCGAATCTTGTACCTATGCTATTAAACACAAAAAAAAAACAAGCTTAATCGATTTTTTCACAGGTTTTGCAGTCTTATCTGCGCTCAATATAAAAATTATATTGAAGGCAGTGTTGACGAAGAAAAAGTTGCACGTTTTCTTTGACTAAAACGTAATCTTTGGGTCCCTCTAAGAAGATTAAGAACGGAAGTGCGACGAAAAACGGCCGGTAAGTGGGTGAAAATCTCGTGGGCCATCCCACCCATTGGACCACTCCGCCCACGTCCTATAACAGTTGCACTGAATTCGTGGTTAAATGAGCGATGTTTTTCGATCAAAAGCCCCGTTCTTCCTTTCACTCTCAACGTCTCTCTTTACCCTGGTCAGCTCGCACACATCGGCTGCGAAAAACGGGGTTACAAGCCTCGGACAACTCGTCCACAATGCTTCCCTAGCTGAAGTTCGAGGGGCCATAACTCCGTTTCCAGGAGGTCTTGTACGATTCCAAGGACACCTTTAGAATCAGCATGGGACCGTTTTCAAGATAGGCGGAAAAACAGAAAGACGATTTTTATCGTGAACACTGCCTTTAAAGCTTGTTTTCCACGTTGATACTGCTTTCAAATCCCTTCGAATGAGTTAGGGCGGAAGACTTACTGCACTCAGCCTCCGAACACGTTTGTCATTTCAGTCGAATTGTTAGTTGGTCCTCTACCATCTTTTCGGAAGCTTGATGACAATAGAGGAGAACTTCCCATTTTACCTTAGTGAGAGACCGCATTCAGTCAATTTTGAAAAATATTTTCGTGGACGCTAATTTCTGAATGGTGCTGAACCCATGCAAGGAGTCAGGGAGGTGCTGCCCATCCTTAACGCTCTACTCATGAAGAAAAGGTATACATACAACTCGAAAATATGGTACTTACAATAATGACAAAAACCATACTGCCGCACACTTCTTCTGTCGGGTACCAAAAATCTGAGCCGTGTCAGGTGAACAGCGTAGCGGTCTCTCATGTAGGAGCATCCTTCGTGTTACGACATGATTAGAAGCTTTTCTGCTCTTTATGCCCGACCCAGATTTTCGAGTTGTCACTTCTATCTATGTCGCTTTATCATTGCACTTGATGTGGTGCTATTAACGTGATCAGTTCGTGAAGCATGCATATATTGAAAACCTGCAGTTGCCCACACGCTCACATCTATGCGGCAGATCTAAAGTGGCTGTGTGGTGCTTTTGTCGTGGAGGAATTGGCGGACACCATCGCAGGACGTGCACTTACGTACTGCGTCTACATATGTTATACTTATTGTTTCCAGATTGCACAGGAAGTGGCGAAAAATGCAAGGAAGTTGGAATTTGTCGGTTTAGGCCTGTCTCTAGTTAGCCTAATCGTTTCAATTGGTATTTTTTCGTATTTTCGGTGAGCTTTTTCTTACTGTTCAAGCTTACCTCTTCCAAATTGATGTTAAGATGGAAACCTGCGCACGAATGCCTTGAAGAGATTTTCGGAGACTCTCCCATTATATGTCTCTGTATGTTAACTGATTTTTTTTCAGACGGCTACGGGTGTTCCGTAACATGCTCCATTTACACTTGATGATTGCCATCCTTATGGTTGTCATTATTAGACTTGTATTGTATATCGACCTAATATTTACCGGGAATCACGGTCCGCATCAGAGTCCATCGGATGGTAAAACCATCAATACTATGGTTAGTTAAGCACCATGCTTTACTTTGTTTCATTTCGAAAAAAAAAACAAATAGGATGGTGTTAAGTAATGCGCACACGGCTTAAATATTAGGTTGTAACATAAGTCTTGGAAGATTCTAAAAAAATTATCTTTATTGCTTCAAACATTCAATCCACAATATAATCACCATAACTATCTACAACCATACTCCATCTGATAGGCAAGTCGCTGATTCCCTTTTCCCAGAACCCAGAAGGCTGTGCATCGATGAAGTCCTGGGATGATGGTCCGGTTTCGACTGAGTTGGCGGCTGTTCTCCTCGAGGAAGCCAGAAGGCTCTGTGTGCATCCGCGTCTTATAGTATCCAACTCTCATCTCCAGTCACCACATCATCCAGATAGTCCTTCCTGTTGGAGCGGAGGAGAAAATACTGACATACTATAGACAGTCGGGTCATCCTTTGACCGTCGGTGAGAGCATGAGGTATCCGTTGTGCGAGTACTTTTCGATATCCAAGATTCGGAAGACCACGATCGATGGTCATATGACTGCACCCGATCTTCGTCGCCAGTTCCCGCACACTAGCTTCTGGATTCTCTTTGATGACTTCAAGAATGGTCGAGTCTTCTACAGTTTGTCTTCGAAGTCGTTATCTCCTTCCTCAAAGGCATCGTACGCGCAAAAAACCGTATCTCATTTTTTCATGTTTTTGCACAGACAATTCTCTGACATACAGAATAAGAGTGTAAAGGCTCCACAAAACCATCGACTTTTGCGAAAAAAATCATTTTCAAATGTCTCGAATTATTCACTTCCCACCCCTCGTCGATTTCGGTGTGTCTGGTGCAATACGTCGGAAGTTTTTTTCGCAAACGTCGGATGTGTTTTTTGCTTCGAACTTATTAGGTGGGTGAATTCCTGTTGCCTCTTGTTCACTGGAACTTAGTCTCAAAAATAAAGTATCCATTGGGCAAGTTTGGATGTTAGAATTTCCCGAATTAAAAATTTCAAATGCTGAATCATCCGCGCATGTGGTGGCGCTTCTGTTCCTTGTGCTAGATGGTTGGTGAAAATTGGTGGCGGATCGTCATTTTGAACCACTCCAACTTCAGAACCTTATGTTTTTGACGCGCAAAACTTCACCAACGTGGTCCGCCGGGCCCAATCATGAAATTGAGCCTGAGAAAAGGAAATTGGTTTTCAGCGCGAACGATGCCTTTAAAGTGAGTAAACCAGCGATGAACGGTGGAGTAGTTGACGGACTCCTCGCCAAAGACAGCGTTGATATTGGCGACTGTAGTCACCGCCGAGGTGACGCGGCGCCACTCGTAGAACGCAAGGAGTCGACGTTGGGTGAAGAAAGGGAACGCATAATTCGACGGTGAAATGAGAGCGCGCGTTTATAACGGTTTCGCTAAGAATCTTCCAGATACTTCTTTCACTATCATGAGTTAGTTGATCTACATCGACTAGGAATGGAATGTTCTAGAATTGTAAACAAAAATCTTCCAAGACTTATGTTACAACATAATACCTTTACTTGTACAGGCGAACCGTAGATTAATAACTTTTGCTCCCTTGCCAATGTTGGCTTCCTATAGTATAAGAGTTTTGCTTTGGGCATTTTGTCATGGGGTACAATTAGGCACTTGAAGCTAGTGATTACTAATCAAGTGAGATACAGATATGTACCCTCTATAAAACGTCGTGATTCACATCGTTTGAGGCGCGAGCGGCGTGCGCGATGCCTCAGCCTCCGTCTGCCCTCCGCTCTCACATTGTCTCTAAACTCCGCTTAGCACCAGCACGCGAAGGAACGATTTGAATTTCGCCGTTTCCTAGCCTGTATCATAGTAATAACTATCGTCGGTCACTGGATGAGGGATCGCCGCGACGCTGCTTGGAGGGAAAATTTGCGCGATCAATAGCCACTCTCCCTTCGTTTTCCCGCGCGCAATTTTTCCCGCCAAGCAGCGTCGCGGCGATCCTTCATCCAATGATGGACGGTATAAGGTTGCTGACGGGCGTATAGAACGCGGAAGGCAGAAAAAGAAGGCGAAGCTACCGCACAGCAAATTTACTGCAATTTTGGGCACAAAGTAACGTCGGCATGGATCCTAGTGATGCTTTGCGTTCCATGTTGAAGGTTGGTGTAAACTCGGTGCTATATTCTATAACAAGGGCACACCGAGTTTGCGCCAACCTTCAATGGGCAACGCAAACTATCAATAGGATCCATACCGACTGTATCTTCTGTGACCTTAAGGTATCCAAAATCCCACTCGGGAACAAACAATCAAGGCCACTCGTCAACTTGAAGATGAATTCACAATGGTACACTCCGGTCATGAAAATTCGTCACCAGCGGCCTATGTGGCGGTCGAGCTGCTCCATGTTGTGTTCACGAGACTTCCTCTTACCCTTTTATATTTGATAGATGTACACCGGTAGCTTTTGAATCGGCTCGCTTTCCGGCATTTGTTCAACGCTGTCTTCGCTGATACAGTCGGATCAATCTTGCGGAAATCCTTTTTTTTGAATCTTGTAATGAACTGGCACTCGTAAAGTACTCAACCGGCTGATTCTTCGACAATGAGCGAAACATCAAACAGCTTATCGAAAAAGTATCCACGAGGAAAGTTTCCATCATATCCTACGACATTAGCAAAACAAAGCATGCTCGAGGATGTTTGTGCTAGTTTTCATAGAAAAAATATGACACGGGCTCAGTTCTCGATTTCTAACAGTTACTCAGACAATGGGAGCAGCAAACAGTTGCTCAACAGCTAGCTGACAGCTGGCATTTAGCTGGCCAATGGCAATCACGAGGCCGACATTTGGCATTCACTCATCATGCCATTTAACGCCAGCGACGGACGGCTGGCGAATATGTGCCACTTGCCTAACAGCTAGATGATAACTGGCATTTAGCTGGCAATCGGCAATTACGAAGCCGACAGCTGGCTCATACTTAGTGCGAGCGGCGGACCGCTGGCGAAAATGTGCCAGCTGCCTGAAAGCTGCGTGATAACTTGCATTCAGCTGACAAGGGCAATCAAACCTCGAAATTACCGAGCGCGTAAAAACGCAGTTATCCACCAATCGGCAGTTGGCTGGCATTTAGCCGCCCAGTGGCCTCCACTTGGCGCTGAGTCGTCACAATATTGGCACTCGAGAGAGCACGTTTGAACATGTTATAGTTCTTCTCTGATTTCATTGATAAGCTCAGCCGGTATATAAGGCGGTTCAGTCCAATGAGCGCTCACTCGGCACTTTGATGCCGGCCCTGGAAGGTGACCTATCGTCCTTCTACAGAGGCTAGCATAATTTTGACAGCTGAGGAAAAAGTCCCCACCGCGTGGGGGGGAGGTGGGCTGGGTGCCTCACCTCAGACCGTTGCGTAGGCGATCTCCTACGCAACGAACTGCGGTGAGGGACCCATTCCGATTCACCGGTCTGCCTAGAGGCTGGCAAATGATTGCTCAACAGCGGGCTGCCAGGTAATAGCCAAGAGACTGCCAGCGGTCGGCCCTGCGTCCTGGTGGACCGCTGGCAGGGTTTTGGCGGACCGCCGTCTAATGGACGTCCGGCACCGGGAATTGTTTTTGGTCGCCAGGCAAATGCCGGCGGTCCGCCAATCCCAATGTCTGAGTATAGAGAGAGTGAGTGAGCTTTTGTTCCTCAACAAAAGCGACCGAGAGCAGATACGGGTTTAAGGCTTCTGCATAGTCGAGCGGCAAAAGTCGCGCCGGCACGATGAAGGATAGAGAGCGGCTAAGCAACTTCGTGACTGCCCGTTATTCCCCATCATGGTGGCACGACTTTTGCCGCCAGACTGTACATAGGCCTTTAGACGAACTGACGCTGCGGTTTGCGTCTCGGCCAAACAATAAATCGTTACCACATTGGTGTTGGCGGGTTTGCAAGGTCTTATGGAACAAGCATCACCTTTGTGACCTCGTCCTAATAAATTTGTTACACATACCCAAGAGTTTTGACGATTTTTTTGTGTGTAGCGAAAAGCGACTTGTGCATTAGGCCCCGGTCAGAGTTGGTGCTATTTGCATCTGTAACCCACCGACTCCCTCCAACATCCCCCCCCCGCACCCTCCGCCCCCCCCCTAACACCACCCAACACCCATTCGGTCGACACGTATGTTTAAAATGATGGGGTGAGGTTGAGAAAATCACTCGGAGTATCCAACTAGATATGACGATGATTACGTGGCCAACAGGATTGCACCTGTTCAGAGAAATAGTGAAGGAAAGTATGGCGGAGTAACGGAGGTAGGAGTAAAGTTAGCTTTCTAGTGACACACAATGTTTTATCATCGGCCCGCCCGCCCGGTGATTCTCTCATCCGCCTTCATCCACGTATTGCATGAATATCGACCGCGTCGGATACACCGAGTGATTTTCTCAACCTCACTCCATCATTTCAAACATACGTATCGACCGGGTGGGTGTTGGGGGTGTTGGGGGTGCGGGGGGGGGATACACCGAGTGATTTTTGTATCCCATTTCCAACGCATTCTGTGTGTATCGACCGGGCTGGAGACGTCGGCTCATCCAACTATGACCGGGGCCTTAGCTTCAGTGTTTATGCAACCTTTTCATGAAGGTTGATCTCAGAATATTGTCGCTTTTTTCAGCCTTTTGTTTGTGAAGCGATGTATTTCCTACTCGAATACTTCAAGACGGTTGCATTTGGCTGGATGTTTCTGGAGGGTTTCTATTTGCACAATCAATTAGTGCTCACTGTTTTCAATTCAGAGCCGCGTTTGACGCCGTATTTGTTAGCAGGATATGGTTAGTATGTTTAACACATGTTTCCTTTTTGTTTCATTTATTGTTTTATACGTGATGTGCCCTTGAAGTAGTCGCTTGTTTTATACGTGATGTGCCCTTGAAGTAGTCGCTGAGATAAATCTAGGTATTCCTTAAGAAGGTTTAATAATTCTGCTTCACAATAGAATCCTTCAGGAATCCCTCTTCTACATACGTTGTCGTGGCTATTCGTTGTCTTCTTGAAGAAGGACTTCAAGGTACCAGTATTGTCTTAGATACATTGCTTTGTAAATCACAGCGTTTCGTGATTGGATGTTGTTCTAGGTTGAGAGATGTTTGGGTTCGTACTATCTTGAACCAGAATTCTGGATTCTTGATGGCCCACGGATGGCAGAATTGTTTGTGAGTAAATACATATTTCTCCTATGCCCATCAGCTCCTACTTCGCTTTTTCCAAGTCCAGCTACTGGGTATATCAATCAACCAACTCTGGTAGCGCTATCATGTATTGGGTTAATGCATAATAATCCCGCGTTTTTTCAACGAATTTTATTTATCGAACATGAGCGGCTCTATTGTTATCGGAGAACTCGCGAGGGACCCATCCCGCAAATTCCCACACTTTTTAAGCATTGTCCGATGAATAAACGTGGATTGATCGACATTGAAGTCTTCACTCTGAGCGTTTTGGCCGAGAATTAGCCGCGAAATAACCGCGAAATGCGTGCTTGCCGCGTAATAGCCGCTAAATAGCCGCCAAGTAATGCTCGCCGCGAAATAGCCGCGAATTAGCCGAGACATAGCCGCTAATTAATGCTAGCCGCCAAATAGCCGCCAAATAATGCTCGCAGCGTAATAGCCGAGAAATGATGCTCTCCCGGCAGATATACGGAGCATTCCAGAGGCATGATTCAGATTTCAGCACCTCCGTCGGTTCAATTACCCAACTTTGAGGTACTTGGACCTCGGGAGACTCCGCCCAAGCGCTGGAGGCCCCAGATGGTGGCTCGGCGAGCCGGCGACGGTTGCGTCTTGGTTAATTTTGTTTACTTCTGAGCATTTCTCCGTTATATCTCGGCTACTTCTTGCTCGCTCCGTGGAAAGTCGAGAAATAGCCGCGAATTAGCCGGGAAATAGTCCACCAGGAGCCGCTGCGGAGCCTGGTAGGCTATATCGCGGCTATTTCGCGGCCAAAACTCTCAGAGCAGTCGGCATTCGTATGTCAGACCCTCGCCATCTCCCACGGCTGCCAAAAGAGCCTGTTCGTCGAGAATCGATGGCCTCCTCTTCCTGGCTTATTCTCTAACCTGGTGTCACCTGCTCTGAAACAGGTGAACTACTCCCTACTCTGACATTCGCTGATTGTGGTAAAACATAATGTTTCGAATTTGACTATGATTAACGACACGCATTTCTCTGAAACAATGAGATTATTATTTTCAAACAAAAAAAATTAACAGAGAACTACTTCTCACGGATGAAAAACGCGCCGGATTATTATACATCAACCCAATATGTATTAGCACTGTCCGCATGTGAGCGCTGCCTTTCAAGCTTCATCCACGCAGAAATTCACTCACGCATGTCACCGAAAAAGACCAAGCCTTTTCAGCAGTCCTCGTTCCCCACACAATTCCATCTATCGGACCTCTTTCTCATTTAAAGGCACTGTTTATGTTGAACTTAGTCCCCAAGTTTGCGATGCGAAACCAATGCGATACCCCGCGGAAGCAGAGCAGCGTTGCTAGAACGGGGCCAAACGTACAACGTAGACGTAAACAAAGACAACTCACAAGGGAAGTATACAAAGCGTAGGTCGGATCTGCCAAAACGACTAGTGTCGTTAGTATCTATTGTGGCTTAATAGTAAAACTGCGCAGTATCCCGCCCCGAGCTGCAGGTTCCAAGAAGTTACAAGCTTAAAAAGCTCATTTTTTGTGCTTTTTGTACCTTCCAAAAGCGCGTTAGTCTTCGGAGAATCCGGAAACGGACCTCATAGATGTGTTCAGCGCCCAAAACTACTTCCCTGAGCAAAATTTGGGTGGAGGCACATTTTCCAAACTTTGTCCAGACTGACAGCGTTTTGGACTTGTACTGATTTTCGGTTGGCCAATTATTTCTACCAGTTGAGAGCTTTGGAAGCGTCTTAGAAAAATGCCCCAGATTTGACTTAAAATTATCCCAGATGGGTTTTTCGGGGCGCTGATCACGAATCTGTAGCTTATTAGTCGATTTCCAAAAGTTTTCGGCTCACTTCGTTAGAAGCTTCCCAAGCGGAGAAAATTTCGAGGGAAAAAAGCCACTTTCGAGATTTCCGGTTTTCTACGATAGATATGTCTCAAAATCATTCTCTGAGGGTTATTTGGAGTGCTAAATACGAATCAGGAGTCCGTTTATCGATTTTTTGCAAATTACGGTAGATTAGGGTGGGTATACGGTAATTTGGTCAAAATCTCCGATTTTACTCAAAATTAGTATACGGGGGTTATTCGGGGTGGACAATACGAATTTAACGTCCTTTTGTCGATTTTCAAAATACTAAGGTGGCTTTGGCCCCTAAATGACATGCGACGTACCGTAACCTACAGCAAACCTTAAAATTTCGACAAATGGACTCCAGATTCGTGTTCACCACCTCTACATACAACTTTTGAGATAAATCCGAGAAAATTTTTTGAAACTCCAAAAAAAATGCCTGATGGGTACCATCGCCTTTTTGCTGAGCTTAAAAAATGCCCATAACTTTTTTGAACCTGCGGCTCGGGGCGGAATATTGCGCATTTTTACTATTGAGCCAGAATAGATACTAACCATACTAGTCGTTTGGGCAGATCCGACGTACGCTTTGTATGCTTCCCTTGTCTGAGTAATGTTCTAGTGGTTAGGCTGCGCCTCAACGAGACCGTGTCAGTGTTGTCATCAACACCGACACGGCTGAATCACTGCAATACTTTGACCTGCGATAAACAGTAGCGCTTTTCAATCGAAAGAGGCGATTTTTCCATTCTCTGTATTTCTAGGTGAATCTATTCTTTATTTGCAACGTGATTCGAGTGTTGTGGTCCAAGGTACGCGAAAGTCATAGCACAAGCGAACTGGACAAGATGAAGTGAGTCGCTGCACTATTCTGTGCTAAACGACCTATGCTGACGGTTCTTTTTCTCAGAAAGAGCGTGAAAGCGGCACTGATGCTGATTCCGTTGCTGGGTATTCCTAATATCATGCAAACGATACCATTTGCACCAACACGGGATAATATTACGGTAGGATACGTACCATATAGCATAGAGGGTCAGAGAGTTCACCCTTTTATTTTTTTTCAGATATTTGCTATCTGGACGTATCTTGCCTCTTTTACGTACATGTATCAAGGTCTAATGATCACCATCATATACTGTTTCACCAATAAGGAGGTATGTTAGTGCTCGCTCCAGCTATCAGAAAAAAATATCGCTACTTCCCTACTCAATTCTTAAGGTAAATATGGTATTGAAAGCGTTCTATGACCGATATCGTCTGCAACACACTAGCCAGCATGAATTACGACGAGGGTCACGCTCAATAGCCTCTCACTATCAAGCGCGGAACGGCCAGGTGACTGGAGTGAGTTCTAATGTCAAATTGTCAGCAAAGTGGCATCGACGTGTTGACATTTGCAATGCTGCTCGGAAAAGCCCAACTAATACTTGCAGAGTGTTGATTGCAATAGTGGAATTTCACTGATTTCGCATTAAAAAAACCCTGCCCTGAATAATGCAGGCCCATTTTCCAACGGGTTCCCCATCTCCCAATACTTCAACCTGTTTGAGATCTCATGGGGACTGGCCTCATGTCCCTGCGCTTTGTCGTGAGCGCAGAATCATTGTGTTATCAGCACTGCGTACAGCAACGTTTCTCACTCGTTTTTCTGTGCAAACTACTAGGCCGTCCGCTAATTCCTGTAAACTCTGGTACCGCCGTAATGACCTGTTGATTTCGATTATCACAGCGCGGAGCGGTGGCTTTTTCGTCGGAACCTCCTTATCACTAGTTATATTTCACCGAGGCCCACCGCTCCGCTGCTGGTATTGATCGAAATCAACAGGTCACTACGGCGGTACCAGAGTTTACGTAAATTTTCAAAATTCTATAATTTTCCTTAGAAGTGTTATAATATCAGGCAAGTGTAAGAACCTTCTAGAAGGTTCTCCAAAGTTCTACGCTAGGGGTATATAAGGCGCAGTCGCCGCGTCTAGCTACCAGTACAAGCTAAAATGGACCAAGGTCGAATTCGTACGTTCGTGTACTACGAGTGGCTGCTGGGCAACGACACGGGCACCGCGGTCGCCAACATCTGCAGAGCGTGCAAGGAGGATGCAGTGTCCCAACGCACAATCAGCCGCTGGTTCAATCGTTTCGAGAGCGGCGACACGAGCCTCGAGGACAGGGAGCACAGCGGGAGGCCTTCTACGGTGGATGATGACGAAGTCCGTCGCTGTATCAAGGAGAAGCCGGAAGCCACCACCCGTGGTCTGGCGAGGACGCGCGGCTGCAGCAAGTCCACCATCCACAATCGACTCAACTTACTCGGCTACCACAAAGTTCTGGCCCGTTGGATCCCCACCGTCTGACGGACGCCAACAAGCAGAGCCGCGTGGCCGTTCGCCAGTCCCTCCTCCTTCGTCCGCATCGTAAGGAGTTTCTCGAGGACCTAATCACTGGGGATGAGAGCTGGGTCCTCTACCACAACGTCGCCCGCCGTGCCGTCTGGATCCCTCGCGGAGAAGAGCCGCCGACGACGCCGAAAGCCGACCTGCACCCGCTGAAGATCATGCTCTGCTGCTGGTGGGACACCAAGGGCATGCTGTACTTCGAGCTGCTCCTGCAAGGGAGGACGGTCTCCGCCTCCATCTACACCGATCAGCTCGAGAAACTAGCCTCCGCCATCCGAGAGAAGCGTCCCCGACGGGCCTCGGTCCACCTGCTGCACGACAACGCGCGCCCCCACGTGGCGAAGGAGACCCAGCAGAAGTTGGCGACGCTCGGCTGGGAGACGGTTGCTTATCCGCCGTATTCCCCGGACCTCGCCCCCTCCGACTACCTTTTGTTCCGCCCGCTGAAGCACCATTTGGCCGGAAGAAAACTCACCAACTACGACAACCTCAAATCCGACATCGCGGATTTCTTTGAGTCGCAGCCCCCGGAGTTCTGGGCGAAGGGCATCGGCGACCTGCCCAATCGATGGGCCACTGTTGTGGATAACTGTGGTAATTATATTGTTGATTAGACTTGTGTTTCAATAAAGTTGAAAAAATTTGAAAATGGTGAAATTTTCGGACAAGAATTATTGGACAACCTGGTACCTGCGTGAGTCTGGATGTGGTGTATGCATCTACGTCCACTGCATCGCATTTCACAACAACCGAAATTGACGGCGATTTGTTTCCTGAGGTTGCTATTACAATTTTGTTAGGGAGAGTAAAAAATCGATTCGTCCCTTCATTTCTTCCATTGAAGCATTGTCTGATAACTTATGATACCGCATTAAGACCAATGGTCCTAAATAACACACTCTTCGTGGAACAGAATATCATATCTGGGGAACAAAGACCGGCGTGTTCCTTTCGTTTTCGTGCTCTGACAAATGTTGAACTCCCGACTTAAGAATTCTTTGCCATCTGTAAGAACTCCTTGACTGAAATATGCTATGGTTTAATTAAAGTGCACTCAAACGCTAACGTCGGACAGGGAACGAGATTCTCATGCCGTAAAATAGCGTGTTTTGCTGTGTCGATTGCGTCCAACACTACTCATTGTACGACACCATGGAAATTTTTGCTACCTTGGAGAATTCATTCCTGGACTTCCTTGTTTTATTTTAGAAGAGAACTCAAGTTACATGATAATTTACGTATAAGGAGATTGAAACGACAAAGCATTTCCAATTTAGGCTGAGTTTCGGTGTGTACAGGCAAATTGAAAGAACATTGTTGTGAATTTTTTCCGTGATTTCGTAGAATGAGTAGTGTTGGACGCAATCGACACACCAAAACACACTATTTTACGACATGAAAATTGCGTTCCCTGTCCGACGTTAGCGTTTGAGTTTAAAGTGCTCTTGGAAGATCGAAATTTGTAATCCTACGGCAGCAAGTTTTGTTGCAAAAACGGTGGAAGCCACATGGTAACGAATACCGGTATGGAGCTTCGGGGGTCGGACCTGCTCCGCGCGCGGTCGCGGCGCGGCGCAGCTAATCACGATCGTTTCGGCCCCATCGCAACTCTCATTCGCGAAACGAATGAGGAATCAATAGATGCTAATGGCAATACAATTACTTACATGGAAACAATGACAAACAATTAAAACAAAAAAATTGCAAAGGGAGATTAACATTAATGTTTAAAATCGTATGTTCGTTTAGCTGCACGTGTTGTGTTCATTCACGGCGTAACGCGCCAATATTACGCCATTTTTTCTATTTTTTCTGTTATTTTGGGCCGCGGATGATTCAAGTATTGGTGGCATCTTTCCTGCGATTTCTTTGGGTGCAAAGCTAGTTGGTGAAAGCCACTCACGTTTCAGACATGAAAATGAAACACGATAGATTTAGCCTCCATGCAGGGAATTTTCGTTCAAACTGATTCCCACCCTCGAAATACCCGATACACGATAGATTTAGCCTCCACGCAGGGGATTTCCTCCCCTGAGCGACGGTGCAGCCGCAGGCTGCACCGTCCACATAGGGTTCAAACTGATTCCCACCCCCGAAATACCCGATGCACGATAGATTTAGCCTCCACGCAGGGGATTTCCTCCCCTGAGCACCGTCCATATAGGGTTCAAACTGTTTTTCACCCCCGAAATACCCGATAAACGATAGATTTAGCCTCCACTCAGAGGATCGACGGACGATTCTGTGATAGAGTGGCTAAGCTGCACAGCAGCACCCCTCTGTGAAGCATGGTCTCACATTGTAGCTAGTTATGCTCTTCCGGTGTTGGTGTATTCTCAAGGAAAAAAAGCGAATTTCAATTGTATTCCAAAAACTTGGTATTCGGAAAAAGTAAACTCCAAAACGAAAAAGTGCACCGGATTATATGAGCATTCTGCAGGGTTGTTGGGAGCAATCATTCGATTTCCCCCATTTTCTGGTTTATTTAACGGTCTAGTCCGATATCGCTAGTAGTTTTCATATTGATCGAACGTCATGCAGACGCCTTGGAACGCTTGTGGTCATTTTTTTATTCACATCCGGTTTTTCTATCATGTTCATGAGATCGCATGTATTAAACAGCTCAACGTTCAGGTTATATTCATGTGTGACTCGTTTTTACTCGTTTGAGAGCATCCAAGTGATAAAATCTAATAGAGAATCGGCATTCTGCTGGCTAATGACGATTTTTGAGTAAATTGCTCTCAAAATAATACTCAGCTCAATTTCGTATACGAAATCATTTCATATGTTGACATTGCTGAGGATTAGTCAATTACCGAGAGCCTTTGTACCGAGGGATTGCTGCCGAACCGTGTTCAGCGCATGTCCGCGACGCGACCGCGCGCGGAGCAGGTCCGACCCCCGAAGCTCCCTACTCGCACCCCATGGTAACCGATGACTGAACCCTGTCTTACCTTTCCATTAGAAGGTGAGCGACTATTGTAAAGGAATATTTTTAGGTGACGCTTTCTATGGACAACAACAACGGGTCATCGCTATCACCCTACACCCAACGATCAAAAAAGGGTAGTGGCGATTCTACCGCGAAATTGATGCTTAACGTTCCGGTAAGCTGTTTATTCAATTACATTATTGTTGTCTCCATCTAAAGAAGAGTAAGCCGCACACGACTGACAGCAGTTCCGGGGAGCGATGGTCAATGTAACATTATGACAAAGGAGTATTGAGACACTCCAATTGCTGTGTGCCGCTAACTCTACCACAGGAGCAGCCTGTATTATCCTTACCTCAACTTCGGGCAGCCGCGACGCTGCTATGATATCTTTATCGTGAAGACCGGGCGACTGTCAGACTGTCAGACCAAACAAAGTGGTAGAAATGGAGAAGCGACCGCTTTGCTCCCATTTTAGCGAGATAATAAGTACGTAGCGGCTCTTTAAAAACGTACACTAACCCAAGATTCGAAGTTGACGTGAACATGCCTGTTATGAAAGAACTCACATTCTGAGCAGATATCGAGTTAACAAGCAGAATCCTGGTAGCCAGCGCTAGATTTTGTTGCATACTAGTGGAGAAAGGATTGCGGAGTGGGGTTAGCCCTACTACCCGCTTGCAAAGAGTTCCTCTCTGCTAATCCGGAATTTTTTTTCGTGTTGGGGGTTTCTGCCAAGGCTTGTTCGAGAAGCTTGTTTTTCCAGCGTTTTGTGGTGCCTTCTGGTAACGAATTCAGGCAGACTTTGGCAGGTTGCTATTTTTGGTACAGAAGATGATTGACGCTAAGCATACTAGCCCTCTGTCGATCAACTGATGGCGGCCCCTCCACCCCTCAAGAGATTGCCGGTCGACTGTTCCGTGGAAGAGGTGTATTACTATGCTGAGCGCTGTTACTTCTCTTACTAGGGAAAGACTCTAGGTCAATCTCGCTTTTTAAAACGAATTATCTAACAAAGGGAAGTGTTCGGAGTGGTAAACGCATCTGCGATAACGACTAGCATCGTTTTTATCTCTTGTGACTCAGTAGTAAAACTTCGCAGTATCCCGCCCTGAGCTGCAGGTTTCAAGAAGTTACAAGCTCAAAAATATCGTTTTTTTTTGTGTTTTTTCCTCCAAAACGTTCAGTAAACTTCCAAAATTTTGGAAACGTATCTCCTTAATCGTGTTTGGAGTCGTTTATACTCCCGCCGCCGAGCGGCTCGGTGAAGTGCAATCCTACAATATCGATCGTGCCGCGCCGCTTGATCAATATAACAGGAACGCACTGTGCCGCGCCGCTCGGCGGCGGAAGTATAAACGACCCCTTTAGCGCCCAAAACAACCCTCCTTGGCGAATTTTGGATGGAAGCAAATTTTCCGAACTTTGTGCAGACTGATAGCGTTTTGGACATAAACGGATTTTCAGTTGGGCGTGTTTTCTACATATTAGAGGGCTCTGGGAGGGTTTAGAAAAATGTTCCACATTTGACTGAAAGTCTTTCCAGGGGCTACTTGGGGCGCTGATCACGAATCTGGGCTACCTGCCGATTTTCCAAAGTTTTCGTCTTGATTCGTACAAAGCTTCCCATCGGGGGAAAATTTGATGACAAATCGCGACTTCTGACGATTTCCGAAACTCTGCGGTAGAAATGGCTCGAAATGTTTCTCTGTGGGTTATTTGAAGTGCTAAACACGAATCTGCAATCCGTTTATCGATTTTTGACAGATTACGGTAGATAACGGTGGGTGTACGGTAGTTTGGTCAAAGTCTCAGATTTTACTCTTAATTCTTATGCGGTTATTCGGGGTGGAGAATACGAGTTTGACGTCCATTTCACGATTTTCAAAATACTTAGGTAGGTTTTGCCCCCTAATTGACATGGTACCTACCGTAACCTACAGTAAACCTCAGAACTTCCACAAACGGACTGCAGATTTGTGTTCACCGCCCTAGATTACCTCTGCATACAAGTTTTGAGCAGAATCCGAGAAAATTTTTTGAAACTTAAAAAAAAATGCCTTATGGGTGGTACCCCTTGCGTTTTATCGAAGCTTGAAAAATGCTCGTAATTCCTTTGAACCTGCAGCTGGGGGCGGGATACTGCGCATTTTTACTATTGAGTAAGAAGGTATACTAATAATACTACTTGTTTTCGCAGATGCATTCACCACTCCAAACACTTCGCTTGTAAGTTGGGTGCTGCTTGAAGGCAGCAGACACGCTCAAAAATGGTATCGATTTTATGGCATAAATCAAAGGTTTGGAGCTGGTTGTATTGGGAACTGACGAAAAAAAGAACGAAAACTGTGCGCAAATAGAGGAATAACGGGTATTCTGTTATCAGGTGAAAATGGACGAGTTTTACGGCGCGCGATTGAAACAGCGAATATTAGCAACAAAACGTTGAGATGGAGAATCCGATATAATCCTAGAGCGTGTACTGGAACGTTCACCTCGTTGGAAGCATCAAAAACCAGCCAAAAGTGACTGTATTACTACTATCAATCTGTACGAGTTTGTATTTTGGGGCGGGATTGCAGAAATTTTTCGATTTGCATTGCTGAAATTTTGTAGTCTTCACTCGTTTCTGACGCTTCCTTCGGCGTTAGCGTTCTACTAGGGGCCATACGACCCAAGTAGCGTAGTTATCTCAGCAACTTTTTCGAGCGTGTCTGCTACCTTTAAAGGCACAGTACACCCTATGAAATGAAATTTGAGATTTTCATGTAATTGTGTAGAAGACCCCTCCTGTATAACACGTGCCAAATTCTAGATCTCAATTCCTCCAAATAAGCGAGATGTAAGCGACCACCACAGACCCGACCCCCTTCGCTCACCATCACAGGCCCGACCCCCTACCAGATTTCCGAACTCGATAGCGGCTCGATGGATGGATGAATTCCAACAAGTCGTTGTTCTTCAGTCCATTACCAGACTGTCTCCTTATCCTGCCTTTTTCTCACGCAACGATAGCGAATGAAGAGAAATACAAGCCTGAGACAACTCGTCCACCAAATGTCCACCCTTGAAATCTAGGCACTTTTGAGGAGCCATAACTCTGTTTAGAAGGGGTCTTGGAGGATCTCAGAGATACCACTGTGATCAGCGTGTGACTCTCTCCAAGATAAGAGTGAAATCTGAAAAATAATTCCCTGGGTGTCCTGTGCGTTTAAGAGAACACAGAGCCGGGGCACGGAAGGAGTTTTCAGTTGGGCAAAAAGGGGAGCTTAACCATTACGCAATTTTTTGGGCAACCTCGAAAAATGTCTCAAACCATATTTTTCTGGGGGTCATCCGTTGTCCTGAATTTAAATCAAGGGTCCGCTTTATGATATCTTGAGGCTTACTGCAGGTTACGGCTGTTATAATACATTACGCTGGCGCAACTTTGTTAGTGTTTCAAACATTGATGAATGGACCTCAAGTCGTGTTAAGGGCACAGTCCGAGCTCAGGGGCGAAATCTGAGATTTCAACATAATTGTCAGGTGAACTTAACCCCTAAAACACCTGCCAAATGCGAGCTCTCGATTCCTCCGAATAAGCGAGATATAGGAGGAAGCCACCCTGGGGCGCCCACACCCGGAAGCCACTTTGGCACGCACCTTTTACGATCTTTCGAGCTCAACAGTGGCGAGATGAGCGATGGTTTTCGACCAGTAGCCCCGTTCTTCTCTTCATTCTCAGCCTCTCTCTTTATTCAGGTCGCCTACATAGGTGGCAAATGACGGAAATTACAAGCCCCGGACAACTCGTCCACAATGCTTCAGTAGCTCTATTTCTGAGGTGCCATAACTCCGTTCCCAGGGACTTCTGTACGAGTCCGGAGACATCATGGGAATCGGCGTGGGAACGTTTTCAAGATAAGCAGAAAAACAGAAAAACGATTCTGAGGTTGGACTGTGCCTCTGCACCCTGAATATCTCATACAGAGAAGTTTTCAAGTAGATATGAGACTTTGAACAAGCTCCCAAGTAACTTCTACAGAGACGTTTTGAGGCGAGTCTGCCTTAATAACCCGAAAATCAGCAAGTGCCCTGCGCGATCCGTAGTAAATGGCCAGGTTCAGCTGATAAAAGCTTCCGTGACCCGACTCGAAGCTCTCTCTAGCCGTTATGAACTTGGTTTTAGTACCACTTTCAGAAGTACTCCTGATCAGAGTAATTTGTTGCCAACGGCCGAATTGTTCTCTAATATTTCCCTAGTTAATATCAAACCAGTAGCGGGTATGTTTTCAGGCTTTGGCCATCCTGATTTCAATAAGACGATACTTCAAAATTCTTCATCACTGTAGAGGGCAGTAGTGACGAGGAAGTGCTCCTAAACTCACTCCTCGAGTTTGAGAGACAGTTAAGGATCGACTAATTCCGTCATGCTTTAGTGAGGCCGTTGCCTGCGTTCAGAAAGTAGGGGCGCTCAGCCCCATAAGATGTTGTTAACTATGACGACAAAGTTTTCAATAGTTTATTCTCATGTTTTAGCACTGTGGCGACGAGATTGTAAATAATAATGGTTATGGTGCCGCAAGCGAGAGGACACCACTGAAAACACACTGCGATTGTTCGGACGAGATGCGGTAGGTATATACATTTTTATGAAATTTTTCTTCTTCGCAGTAACAAACCAAAATCCCTTCTAATCCCGAAATCTGCTCCGTTTTTGGTTGTGTTGGAGGTGTAATCTGGTGGTGATCGAAATAATCGGTGGACCTAATGCTCCCCTAGGAAATGCATGATAACCGAATAGAACCACTTTGAAAGTTACTATTTACAGGTCACCGTCAATACTTAATGGGCAAAACGTTGCCTCGTGATTTGATTGCTGAGATTAGCAAGTACGGGGTGTTGTTAAGCAGTCGATATTCGGTGTGCTTATGTCTTTGCAACGATTAGTCATGGCTTTCGATTTTTCTTTTTTTATGTGAGATGTTATCCATGAACTGCTCTTTTTTTTCACTGAGAGCCTTTTATTCTTGTTTGTACCCTACTATTGTGTTCAATTTTCTCGACAACGGTGAATCGTATACGGGTAATATGTTGATGCTTTTTTTGGGATGGACATTCAGTGATTTGTCTGATTTTATCTGAACTTATATTTGATCTGTTGTTGTCTCTGCTCTAATAATCGTCTGCATTGTATTATATTCCTGGTTTGCCTTGCTCAGACTCTCAAGATCGCCATTCAAAGTATTAGAGTTGTGCATGAGTTTTTTGCCACTGTTATGTATCATAAAAAGTTTTTCAACGCGTCTTTTTGTGAGTCATAGCTATGAATCAATGTCGGTTCTAGTTTGTTGGTGGCATACAATGTGTTTCGTGCTGATACTTCCACCCTAAAATTGCCTGGATCTGTGTGACACCCGAGTTTTCAGGCACTGCCAGTGCTCCTATCCGATTGAGCATGGTGGAAAGCCCTTGTGGACATGTTGAGTTTGGTTGAAAGGATTACACAAGGTTTTTTGAGTATTCTCAACCGCAAAAAAAAGGGTTGAAAACGTGGGAGGAGCGGAGTGCCATTGTTGGAGCAAACACTGGGTAGTTACTATACTTTGACATCGAATGGTTTTATAAACAGATTTTTTCTCTTGAATGACAGAATGGTTCGAGCCGCCTTTGGTTTTCAGACAAAAAGTAAGAGGTAAGCTTCTCGTAAGACAGGTCAGACCAGAACTCTCTGCATTCACAGAATCAGAATTATCAAATATTCGAAAAAAATAGTCGACTTCGAATGACAGTCGACTATTTTTCCGACTATTTTAATTCTTGATAATTTTGATTTTGCTAATGCAAAAAAATTTCACTCTGACATGACTTACGAGAAGCTTATCTCTCACCCGTTGTCTAAAAACCGAACACGGCTTGAACCATTTTGTCATGAGAGAGAAAGAGCCCATTTATAGAATCATTCGAAATCATTCGATGTCAAAGTATAGTAGTTACAGCCCACCTTCTATGTTTTCCGTTTTCGATTTAGTCTGACGCGTGGACCAGGCGGCTGGCCGTGCGGGGTTGACGGCCTTACAGGAGAATGGGCTTTCGAATTGCGCGCGGCGATCTACCGTCGCAACCCCGTCCATTCATCAGACTAAAATTATTCCGCGAAGTCTACGTCTCTAATGGTTCTCATTTTCTCTTACGCCACCGTGAATCGACTGCGCCCTCGGTTGTGCAGAATGATGTGTTTTGCGCTAAAATGCGTCAACACGGGTGTTCGACCGCGTCAGAGAAACGTGACAACTGTCAGAGACGTAAGCGGTCGGCTGTCACTAACCGCTCTTTCCTCCAATCACCGTTTCACTCCACTTCCTCACCGTTTCCCCGCCCTAGAAGCTCTTGATCATCAAAATCCGATGGCCGACCTCTTCCTTCTTTATCCTCCAAACTAGTGTCACCTGATTTAGAGCGAATGAACCACCTCCGCACTACACTATCAGTAATTGTTCCTTCGCCAAGAAGTTCGTTGAGATCGCAAAATGTCTGGGCTGCGGTCCATTCTTTCTTGTAGTGGTAGCGCATAATATGGCGAATATGAGTGTAATTTTCGAGACGCATTTTTAGAACTAATTATTGATGATTATCTTTATATCAATATTGGGGACGAAACGCTGATTTTTACTAAAGAAGAACGCGTTAATAAAAACATTCCATAATTATGCATCAACTCAATAAATCTTTTCTTCGAACACCAAGCTGGAATTGATTAGAAAATGCTGTTTTTGTGATTATCCGAAAACCTCCGGATAGCATGTACAGGCCTTAAAACGGCCAATGTCTCACCGTCGACTGCGTACCACGCGCTGCGTGACCGCACGTGCGTCGGAAGCAGACGAGTTTTGGCCGCCGCACGACGAGTTTCGGCCGCCGTGCGGCGGCCGAAACGTCGCGCGGCGGCAAAACTCGTCGCGCGGCGGCCAAAACCCGTCTGCTTCCGACGCGCGTGCGGTCGCGCAGCGCGTAATACGCAGTCGACGGTGAGACATTGGCCGTTTTATGGCCTGTAAAGCACACATGCACACTAAAAAAACCACAATTTCTATGACACCTCGGATCAACAATTCGAATTCTTTTGTAACTTGGGCTATGTAAATAACATTTGCTCTTCTATATTTTTGTAGAGAGGCAGATTTCAGGCTTTCTGTGGCGCCTAGAATGGGGAAGGAGGGGTATACATTTTACCAAACTACATGGTTGCGGCTAGGAGTAAGCTAACACTTCGTTGTATGCATTCACATTTGTTGTGCTTGGGGGTCGACCCTGACCCGACATTTCGCGCATGCGATGGCTGCCTGGCTCTTTTGACTGGGCTCATGCATGCAGCCCCCATGCAGGGTGTTTTTCAAATAGTGTGACAAGACTTTCTGATCTTACCGCGCCTACAAAAAAGCGTCGATAGTCACCTTGTATAGTCTATTCTTTTCAACGAACCTTTCTCTCAAAATGCACAACGTTTCGCAAAACGAAATAATTTTTGGAAAGAGTGGTGAGTGAAAACCTGGAGGTTTCCCGATTTTTAACACTTGAACCCTCCGCTAAGTCGGCTTCGGTATTTGTTCCACCTTCCTGCATGCGACCGCGAAGATCTGATCCAATGAGATCATTCTGTCTACTCCTAGACGTATCACAGCTGAAGTCCTTGGACTCGCTATTAAAGGCAGCATACACGCTCGTAAGCATAGTTGAGATAACAGCATAGATAGGTCCGCACGGCCCGTACTATGTCGTCAACGACGTTTGAAGCGCTGAAAACTGTCCAGGATGACAGTATTTGACAATGTTTGAGCAATCTGCCTTCCACGCCCGTATTTTCGCACCCCTTTGAGTAACAGAATGAGGATCGATTCTTGTGAAAACGTGTGATAATTGAGAGTGATAGCACTCTCAAATGAGTGTGCACGAGAGAAATAGCTTGGTTTACTTGAGTATAACATGTTTGTGCACTGATAAAATTCTCCATTTCAAGAGGTCAGCCAAAGTTGAGCGGCATTCTCGAAAGTGGACGAGAGTCATTAGGTATGCAGACATGTTCATCTCGCTCCCCCACGCTGAGCGGTTGGTGTTTTCTTCCTCCGTTCCGTTACTTCATCACCAAGACATCGGAGTTCTACTAATCATATACTAACACTAACCATCACTAACGTCCTTTCTTCCTTTCTACTTTCTACTGTACGACTAATACTGACACGTATCAACATGGATGATGAACTGTCCTGTGCAATCGAGCAGATGGGAAAATGCAAGGATGTGCCGAAATGCGTGCAAACCGTTCTATTATTGGTCGCGACTCAGCTGAGTTTGGTTGCGAAAGATAATGAACACTTGCGTGCCGAGAACGCCGAATTTGGTCAGGAAAGACAGGAGTTGCGTACAGAGATTGACAGACTACAGAAGAAGCTGGTTGAAGTCACGAAAGATGTTCAATGCGGAAAGTCGGACAATGCGGTCGATAGTAAGGTGGTCAAAGAAGACAACTTCCATGAGTGCGAGCGGCAGAGATCAATAGTTTTGTGTGGTCTTACTGAGTCCTCATCTTCTAACCTATTTGAACGTTTGCGTCACGATAACTTTAATGTCATGAACATCCTCGCCGTTCTCGGTATTGAGACTTACCCGATGGCTGTATATAGGTTAGGATCGTTTCTGCCAGGGAAATCGAGATTACTGAAAATTGTTTTACCTTCGACTCATCATCAGAAGTTGGCTATCGATTGTGCACATCGCTTGCGTTTTTCTTCATTCAAAGGACTTTACATTAGACGTTCCCTCTCCTTGGAAGAACTCAGTGCTAGAAAGGAGCAGAGGCAACTCATGAATGGTGGAGGTCGCAATAGAGGGGGAGCGCGGAATTCTCAAGTTGGGAATTTTCGTACTCCTCAGCAACAGCAGACATCCAACGACAGGGTTTGCCTTTCTACTAACCGTTTAAACTAGGTATTGCTCCGCGGAATTGTAATCTGAAATGTTTCTATTCTAACGTAAGGTCTGTCGTCAAAAATTCTAAGGAAATTGAGTTAGTTCTTGGGAATAAGTTTGATTTGTATGCCTTCACTGAGACTTGGTTGAAATCTCAGCACACGTTATCATCTATTTTGTGTAACCTCTCGTCTGAAATGGAAGCTATTCGTTGTGACCGGCCAAGGAGGGTTGGTGGAGGAGTGATGGTGCTATTGAATAGAAAATTCCAGTACGAAATGATATTCTCGGAATCTGTACTCAAAAGTTACGAAATTTTAGCCATTGACATCTTTACAAGTTCCAACCCTTTTCGACTGTTAGTTATTTATCGTGCGCCTTCCTGCACTCAGTTATATACGGATCAGTTGGTGAATACTATAAGTGATCTGGTAACTATAGAACATCAGTCTGTTATCATAGGAGATTTTAATTTTCCTGATATTGATTGGACTGATCCACTCAAATCAACTTCTACTTCAAATTGGACTTTTATTGAATTTATAAGTACACATGACTTCAATCAACATGTCAAAGGACCCACCAGGGGCCTACACACTCTCGACTTGGTGCTAACTAATGACAATACAATTATTGATCAGGTTGCCATTAAACCGCCGGTGGGGTCCAGCGATCATGCTAGTGTTTCGTTTGAACTGCGTGCCGATTTCGTCGATTCCTTTGTGACGTACCGTCAACTTTTTTCGAAATGTGATTATTCTAAAGTTTGTGATTACCTGGCTAATGTAATGTGGATTGATTCTTTGGAACAGAACACCTCAGTTAATGATAAGTACGAAATGTTTTTGGGAATTTTGCACCATGCGATTGAATTATTTGTACCGTGGCAGCGCGTCTTCACAACACGCTCATTCTTGCCGAAGTACCTCGAAAACATGCTGACTCACAGGAATTGCCTGTTTGAGGAGGCATATGGGTCTCAAACACCATCAGATTGGGAAAGATTCAAACAATTTTCTTCAAAATTTGCAAAGAAATTGGAAAAATACAACCACAATATTGAAAAACAAATAATTGAATCCGGTCAAAAGCGTAGTTTTTACAAGTATTTGAATAAGAAGCTTAGCAAAAGTAATAGAATTTCTGTTCTGAGAAAAGAAAGCTCTCGAGCGATTTCAGATTTGGATAAAGCAAACTCACTTGCACAACATTTTAAGGAAATATTTTCACCTGATGAATCAACTATCCCGGATTTCAATCCTACTTTATTGTCTTCTATGGATCCCATTCCTTGGTTTGATGATGTTAAAATTTATGAACTGATACACGATTGGCCATCTTCCTTTTCAGTATCTGCTGACCACATTCCCTTGCCATTCATTAAAGAAACTGCTCATGTGATATCAAAACCATTGGCGTATATTTTTAATCAATCTTTCATGTATTCAGAGGTGCCAAAACGTTGGAAACATTCCTACGTGACGCCACTGCTCAAAAAAGAGCCTGCTCACGATCCAGAGAATTACAGGCCAGTCTCCATAACATCATTATTTTGCCGAATTTTCGAAAAGATACTGAAAATCCACATTTGGGGACATCTTGAATACAACTCTATCATTCCGAATTGTCAACATGGTTTCATGAAAGGAAGGTCAACCGAAACGAATCTTTTGGAATGTCTGAATGATTGGACCAATATTCTCGAAACAAAACAAACATGTGACATAATTTACTTTGATTTCTCCAAGGCTTTCGATCGGGTTGGTCATACAAAGCTTATACATAAATTGAAAAAGTTAGGTTTTCATCCTATGCTGGTAAAATGGATAGGCGAGTTCATCCGTGGTAGAACATTCCAAGTGAGAGTATGCCAAACTTTGTCAGAATTTCATGAAGTCGAGAGGTGTTCCACAAGGAGGAGTACTATCACCAATTCTTTTCGCCATTTTCACCGCTGACTTAGCCAAAATCATTGAGAATCTTGGTGTCAAATGTATGCAATATGCTGACGATTTTAAGATTTACAGCAAGATCAGTGGCACTTTTTCAGATCCCATCCAGAAAGCTATTGACGCAGTCCGCAGCTGGGCACTTTCCTGGGGTCTTCCCCTTGCTCCAGAAAAACGCAGCATTTGAGAGTAGGTAGAAATGAGATTTCACGAAGGTACACAATTCAAAATAATACGATTCCTGTTGTAGAAAGTCCTTGACCTGGGGTTCTCCTATGACAACAAGCTTGATTTTACTGAACACTACAGAACAATTTGCAGAAAGGCGAACGCTCGCAGCTACCAGTTACTGAAAGGGTTGGCTACAAGAAACAAAAGTGTCCTAATGAAGGCTTTCGTAACGTATGTTAGGCCTTTGGTAGAATGCGGGACCACAGTGTTTGCACCACATAAGGTGAAGGACATTCAAGCTATCGAAAAAATACAAAATAACTATACCCGCAAGGTTGTAATTAGATATGGAGGATTCTTATACTCTCGTCTTCCGAAGTCCAAAATAAGGAACAAATTTCTAGGAGTACACTCATTGCAGTCTAGGAGAAGACTCAGAGATGTTTGTATGGTTTTTAAGATAATTTCTGGGTTAGCTAGTGTAATTGCGGTCCTCGTTTTACAGACTCACTGCATCGCGAACGCGTGGAGGAAGCATCAAAATCACATATCCCATACCTAGGAGTGGAATTAAACTGCATGCATTCACTGCGCGTGCTGGCTCTGCTTATATTGAGTTGAGGAGCACCATTGATCCTATACCGACTAACTTTAGGGTTTTTAAACGAATGGCTTCTAACACACTACTTTCATACTAAGGTATTTCACTATCTTTTCTGTGAGCAATAATCATCGGTGTGAATTTATTTTATGTATTTTTTTGAGGTTCTTATGTATTATATCACGACTGTCTTAAACGGCGTAATGAATTATTATTATTATTATTATGTTATACTCAAGTAAACCAAGCTATTTCTCTCGTGCACTCCCATTTCATAGTGCTATCACTCTCAATTATCACACATTTTCACAAGTATCGATTCTCATTCTGATACTCAAAGGGGTGTGAAAATACGGGCGTGGAAGGCAAGATTGCTCAAACATTGTCAAATACTGTCATCCTGGACAGTTTTCAGAGATTCGAACGTCGTTGACGACATAGTACGGGCTGCGCGTACCGATCTATGCTGTTATCTCGGCTATGCTTACGAGCGCGTATGCTGCCTTTAAAGGCTGCGGGAGCAAGACGCTAAAATTCAACATTGCGCCGATGCGGTTTTCGAAATAGCAGTATTCGCCCTTCTTTGTTTCCCAGACATCAAGGCGTCAAACTTGGAGCATCTGCGTCTTCTTAGATTTCCTGTTGATCTGTACACATTTTACCAACTCTTCCCAAAAATCGATCGATCATCGATTTTCCTGGAAATCATCGAAAAATACAGAATTCGATGAAGAATCTCCAACCTCACTTGACCACGAAGTTGCCGTCAGGATTTCTCCAGGGAACGTAAAAATTAAAGAAAGTGTGGGTCCCCAGTATTTCAAAGAGCCCACGTGTGGATGTTCATAACTTGCTCTCGCGTTCTTTCAGTAGAGGGTCAAAAGACTTTGGCTGAAATACCTGTTCAAGTAGACACCCTCTGTCTTAAAACAGCCCCATTTGGGCAGTTGCACATGCACACATGAGTGAAGTAGGAAGAATCGCCGATGGAGACTACGTAGCGACTTATGTATTTCGGAAAACTTTAGGACGCCTCAGGCTTCTGTCCACTACTTAGTTCGAAAACGATTTCACGCCTCGAAATTGGGAACTTTTTGAGAGCGAGGTTCATAGAAAAGAACAAACCATGGAAGGCCATTGGATACGCACATATGCCGAAGGGATAATGTTTGAAACTCTGTCATCATACATAAAAAGCACCCTATAAGAGCTTAATGCGGACACACAATGTTTTGACCTCTCCAGAGCGAAAAAACACGAGGTCGCGCTGAGTAACACACAATACGCTGCCACAGAGACCATTAGATACAATGTAACATCGGCATGGATCCTGAAGTGACTTTGCGTTTCTCATTGAGGGTTTGCGCAAGTTCGGTGCACCTATGTTATAGCATATGGCACCAAGTTTGCGCAAACCTCTAATAGTCAACGCATATTCTCTTCAAGATTCATGTCGGCGTTTGTCGACTTCATTTTTGAAGGTGAAAGAAACTTAGTTAGCATATCCCTGTGTGCGCAATATGCGTTAAAAAAGGCAGCGTTCACGATGGATTTCGTTTACAAGTCGAGTTTTCCATACATATCGAGAGCTCTAGTACCCTACACAACAGTTACAAAAAAAACCGCGAAAAAATCACTGAAAACCCCTTTTTCAGACCAAAAGTATCTCAATAAAACTTTGAAAAAGGAAGAGTCGATCGTTAGATATCGTTAGATGCTGTTTTGACCAACGATCCCACGATCAAATGGAGTTCATCTTTCTTTCAAGTAATTTGTGGATAAGGAAAGGCTAATGGCTGGATGACATAGCGAAGTTACGAGAAAGAAGAACGATAGATATAATGTCAGAATGGACGATTATGATGAGTGGAGATGCAAGGAAATCCGCTCAACTCTTCGCACGAAGGACTCGTTACTATAATTTGTGCCGGTGCGATTAAGAGAATAAAAGTGGAAAGTTGAAAGGCTAACCGATGTGTGTAGAAAAGTCATTCTTCACGTAGTCGTATAGCATATTCCATCAACTCCCCCTCAGTTGTACTGTATGAATTATTGATCAGTTACTTATATGATGGCTGATAGCAAATTGTGCCAGATGACTGACGGACGGCCGCCCTCTTTTGACGGAATTTTAGGCATTCGACCTTAAAGGCAGCATACACGCTCACAGACATGGTCGGGATATCAGCATAAATACGCCCGCACGGCCCCTAGCAAGTCGTCAGCGATCTTTGAAGCTCTGGAAACCATCCAGAATGACAATAATTGGCAATGTTTGAGCAATCCTGTCTCGCACGCCCGTATTTTCACTCCCATTCGAGTACGAGAATGAGAATCGAAACTTGAGAAAACATGTGATAACTTAGAATGATAGCACTATAAAAAGGGAGTGCAGTAGAGAAAAACTCGATTTACCTCAATATAACATGTTTGTGCACTGATAAAATACTCCATTTCAAGAGGTCAGCCAAAGTAGAGCGGCATTCTCGAAAGTGGACGAGAGTCAATAGGTATGCAGACATGTTACACTCAAGTAAACCAAGCTATTTCTCTCGTGCACTCCCATTTGATAGTGCTATCACTCTCAATTATCACACGTTTTCACAAGTATCGATTCTCATTCTGTTACTCGAAGGGGTGTGAAAATACGGGCGTGGAAGGCAAGATTGCTCAAACATTGTCAAATACTGTCATCCTGGACAGCTTTCAGCGCTTCAAACGTCGTTGACGACATAGTACGGGCCGTGCGGACCTATCTATGCTGTTATCTCGACTATGCTTGCGAGCGTGTATGCTGCCTTTAATTATCTACACGATGAGGCGTTTTAACCGAACAATCACTCCCTACATTCTTGGGCCCAAAAAAAATTATTAAAACCGGAGAAACGGTGAGTGGTTTTCAGCGCGTACGATGCCTTTAAAGACAGTGTCCACCTACATTCTTGGGCCCAAAAAATATTCAAACCGAAGAAACGGTGAGTGGTTTTCAGCGCGTACGATGCCTTTAGAGACAGTGTCCACGATAAAATTCGTCTTCAGTTTTCCGCCGGAAATCGAAAGGCCGGGGTCTCGTTGGAGCAGTAAGGGTGAAAGAACGAACAAAAACGAGCTCAAATGAGCTTTAGTCGGCTCCGAAATCCGCTCACGCTGGCCCTTTCCGCTCGCTTTCGAGTTTTTTGAAGAAGAGTTTGGTCCGCTTCTTGATTAGCTTCGGAGAGCGAGCGCGGCTGAGTTTTAGCATTGGAGCGCATCTGTAAACGCTGTCTACTTCAGGCCCATGCCCGCGCAACTCATCCACCGTCTCAGGAAATCGCTGCATTCAATGCGTGTCGGATATGCATTCAACTCGAGTGACCACACTCATCGAAAGGCTCTTTCGTATGGACACGTGCTCCAAACAGCAGCACGTGTTGCAAATGTTCATCGCAGGAGCACGTGCCGCAAAAAAATAATAGCAAGGGCACGTGCTGCAAGGTATTCCAGCACAATCGCAGCAGCACACCGGTAGGCGACGCGACCGGCACGCCCACGTGCGACGAGGCCAGCTCACACAGCACTATCTGGGGCCGCCAGCAGTTGGACTAGCCCTCTAACGGTGGGCCAAGTACCGCAAACTTGGGTAATTGAACCGGCGACACTGTCGGCATTTTAGTCCCGTCTCAAGAGTACTTCGTATGCTTTCCTTTTTTGGAACATTGTTTTGTCATGGAGTTGTATGTGCATCATGCACACACTGAATTTCTTTTTTCTGGTGGCACGTGCTGTAATTCGAAAGACAATGGCGGCACGTGCTATAAACTATATGACACACCCCCATTTTCGTGATTTTCGATTTTGCGTGGCTAAGCAGAAAAACTGCAAAAGCCAATCGACGCAGTACCTTCCAAAACCTCTGGGTACACATTTTCATAAGAAAAGTATAATATTGGAAAGGGTCGAAGTTGACCGATGCAAAACTATATGGCACAGCAGAGGATACAATCAAAATTTAAAGTTTACAGGCTTTGTACTGATCAGTTCATCATAGTAACAATCAATGACATGAATTCAATAGTCAATGGAGTTACCCTGGCGCAGGGTAGCGTAGCATAATCTGTTTGACATACTGTTTACTAAGTTCTTGAGAACGGCACCTCCAGTTGCGACCCTTCTACCGATAACGACTTCCTTGGCTGTGTTCGCCGGCGGATAACAGGGCAGAGAGGCTCTGCGCATTCCTGACTGTGCTCGAAACCGCCTGGTCTTCCAGTTGAATGCGTACTCGACACCCATTGAATGCGGTGGTTATCTGAGGTTGAAATGTGGCTTTCAAGAAGAAGAGCTGATTCTGGATATTTCGCAGCGTTTTTCATGATTCTTTCCTCATCGATGAAACAGTCAGACACCATACCTTCGTTTTCTGGTGAAAACTTGGAAACGATTTTAAACGTGGACACTGCCTTTAAAGGCAGTGTTCACGATAAAAAATGTTTTTCAGTTTCCACTAGGAATGGGTAGTGGAGGGGCACAATGTAACGTTGACGTCGAAAGAACGCATGAAAACGAGCCAAGAAAAGCTCCAAAAGAGCCTGAAGTTGCCATTTCGAGCGCAAGGCAAACCTCAAAAGCGCATCACACGCCCACCGACGTAAACAAATGAAAGCTCAAGATCGTGAGATGAGCGATGATTTCCAATCATTAGCCCCGTTCTTCCCTTCATTCTCAACTTCTCTCTTTACTCAGGTCAGCTCGCATAGATCGGCTGCAAAAGACGCAAGTTACAAGCCTCGGAAAACTCGTCCACCATTTTCCCTAGCTCAATTTTTGAGGGGCGATAACTCCATTCCCAGAAGGTCTTGTACGATTTCAGAGACATCATTGGAATCAGCGTGGGGCCGTTTTCAAGATAGGCGGGAAAACAGAAAAACAATTTTCATCGTGAACACTGCCTTTAAGTGCTGTACAGCAGTCCTTCTTAGAAAATGATTAAAGGCAGCATACACGCTCGAAAATGATATCAATTTTATGGAATGAATCGAAGGTCTGAAGCTGTTAATATTCAGAGATAACGAAAAAACCGGAAAAAAATCAATTGAAATGAAGATATAACGGTTCGTTCTATATTGGCCCAGAAGTGGACGAGTTTTACCGCATTGGCTGAAATAGTGGAGCTAGCGACAAATTCGTTGGGATAACGACGCCAATGTACTCAAAAGGCCCTTTCTTGAACTTTTACAACCTTAGAAGCGTAAAAAATGAGCCAAAATGACCGTTATCGAGCATTCAACATTTGTTTTGAGGGGCGGAGCCCGTATCGATGGGCGGGGAAAGGATGATTTTTCGACTCAATACGGCCCAAATACGGGCACTTTAACTCGTTTTCAACTCTTCCAAGTTCGTGAGGGCTCTTCTAGGGCCCATACGACCCCACTAATGTAGTTATCTCAACAACTTTTGCGAGCGTGTATGCTGCCTTTAAGCGTTGTTTCAAACAACTTTTCGCTATCTGGCAACTCTCCAGAAAAGGGTGCAGTTTCTCATTTCAAGGGTGCTTCACGCAGGCTTGATTCTGGTTTCCTCTTCTTTAATTTTTCACTCATCGAGCAATCTTTCAATCTGCCAAGAAGGCAAGAAACTTCCCTTTCGTGAGCGTTGCCTTCAAGCTAGCTCGCGTTTGATATCGTTTGAAAGCTCCTGCGAGACCGCATTTTGCTCGCCAGTCGTCCAGCATTTACGTGAGGGTTGTTGTTCCGCCGAATGAGCTGGGACGAAACAACATATGTACATTCGGCACCCTAAGCTTCTGCCGTCTATGCCTGTAGCTCAGAGAGACTAAAACAACGAAATCTACGAATGTATTGTGTTATATTTATGTGCTAAAATACTTTGTGAATGTTGAATTGGCAGACATAAGTCGGATCTTGAAAAATACTCAGATGTCTGTCGAAATATCCGAACGAAATTTCGGGTGTCTGTTCTGAATGAGTCTATCACTCGCTGTTGTAGGAGTTCCAGTAGAATTTCCTGAATGTCACATGCAAGCGCGGTAACATTAGAGTCAAAAATTCTGAGATATAGGAATTACCTTCACTGTAGTAACCTTTGTGAAACTTCTTTGTATCTTGTGAACGATGCGTTCTATTTAGCTGGAGGCTGATAGCCATACTACGCAACTTGTCCGGAAATAATTGCGAGAATTCGTAATCTTCTCGAGAACAATGTACGATTGGCAGCCAACGAAGTGCATATCGGAAACCGATGCGAAACCTTAAAGGCAGCATACAAACTCAAAAATTATATCAATTTAATGAGACGAATCTAAGGTAGGGAGCTGGTAGTATTGGCGATTGACGAGGAAATACTTTTAAAGAACTCGATTGAAGTTAGGAATTAATGTAGAAAAGTTCGCAATCCTGACAGCATTCGTCCCAATGATAAACTTCAAAGCATTGCATGTAGTTCGTAATTAAAATTATAAGCGTTTATCTTGTGAAGCCTATGGGACCTCCCTATAGTGCATCATACCAATAGGACATGAACCTCAATTATGATGGGTCGGGGTTCCGGAAAAAAAAACTTTTACGCCGTACTCTTTGCCTCAGGGGACATTCCCACTCAAGTTACAATAAAGAATCAATTTTGTTAACTTTTCACTCCTTTTCAATTGAAAAAATAGTTTATGGATTTTGGTGTGTGCGGTGTCAAAAAGTTGGCCGGTACTGAACAAACAGTCTACGGAAAATGTCCATGAAAAAAATTAAAGATGATTTACCTCTCGTTTGCAAAGCAGTAAATAATTGGATTATAGGCACTGCTACTCATGGCGATCCAGTATATACCAAGATAAACATATTTTCCAACATTAGGATTCCCAAATTCTATAATCGACTGCAAAAACAGAAAAAAAGCATTGCGGATATCGTTACTCACATGTGTGTATACAGTGTTAAAGGTTTGTTTGAACGCACATTAAATTCGAAAGTGTGGTAGAGATGATAAGGTAGCCAGCAGAACATGAACGTTATCACCATAAGAGCCAACATTTTAACAGCCTGAAGTAGTGAATATAGTTGTATACTGTCATTCTCGGAGCCAAATTCTGGTTCGCAGTTGCGGACTATGGTCGTTGCATTATGCGATACGTGACAATCGTGCTGGGAGAAGGGTGAATCACGCCGGGACCAAGTGGTCCCAGCACGATTATCACGTGTCGCGTGGTGCAATAGACGAAGTCCGCAAATGCGGATCGGAATTTGGCCCCGGGAACGACAGTACATCTTTCGGTAATCGTAGCCTCTGGCAAACAGAGAATCGTCCTGTTCGTGAGTGGTTGCCTAACTCAAAGCCTCACGCAGCACACTTGCTCGTGACGTGATCCATTGATCTTCATAAATGGCGCAGCACGCGAGCTGGTGGATGCACTTACGGACAGACTTCCTAATGGAACTTTGTTAAAAATCACCTTGTTTTTCGCTCTCAGGTGGTTCAAACTCTTCGAATTGCTATCAGATGCAACATTGGTTGACCTGAAAAAAATGAAATCTTTCCTTTCAAAATGCTCTTCTTTCTGCAGCGTTCCCCCACCCTTAGACAACTATCGACCTCTCAGCGCCTTGAAATTAGCCAAAAGACAGCGAAAGGTTCATTGCAGCGCTAATCATATCAACACAGAGCCTCGTATATGCTAGTGTCTACGCATACTCGTTTGCTTAGACTCCATGGAACGAATATGTAGCGTAGGACAAGGATCGTCAAGCGAAAAGACTTGTTTTTCTAGAAAGAGTCTCGCATACTATGATGCAAACACCCCTGGGAGAGAGTTCACTTCCTTCATGGCATGAATCAACTTACTCATTGTCAGACATTCGCGGAGTCGCACTACAACCCTATGCTCTGCGTAAAGTCTCAGGCAGCTCAAACTCTCAAGACCCCTCATCCTCAACTAGCTGTAGCAGTCCATGAGAATTTGTTGTGCCGATACATACTTTTGAATTGTTCCTCCGACTTATCTCTACACTAGTTGGCAACAAAAGTTGCAGAGGTACGCAATAGGGTAAGAGTAAGAGATGAGCTATTACCTGAGTGCCCACGCGATTCGAGCAAATGTGAAGGATAGCACGAAGAGCGGTAACGCGTATTGGATGAGGAAGAGTAGATGATCGAACCTGCAAGTAACTCTATGATGATAACTGCTGCGGAAACACAATGATATCGCTCCTCAGAGAGAGTTTGAGTAGCGGACGGTCCCGCACAGAGTGCACTACAGTACGCCTGCGCGCGCCGTGTCGGATGGAATCATTGCCATCACTGCGGACGGTCTGTGTGATTATCGTTATATCGATTCTCGAATGCAAGCACGTTGCTGTGCCCCAAGCTTTCAGAACACTACTCGTTAATTGGTAGCTAAGCTGGCCCGCTATGAGCCTTCTCAATAAGCGTGATTGTTTTCCGATAATTTGATAGTTCGTTGTACGATGGTTATCATGTGGTATGTTTCTTCCATTACCGCTTCGACCTCCTGGTGAATCGCCTCTCTGCCAATTCGAGACTTGATGCTTCGGGGGAAGCGGCCCTTATCACGCTCTGTTATCATTAGGCATCAAATTCACCTTTAGCGCCGTCATCAAAGCTTATCCGCGCAAACGGTGAATTTGCTGAGCGGTTGGATATCAGTTAGCGCAAAGCGTGAAAATACCGCCAGAGCTAACATGTTAATGCATATCAGTTGTTGAGCGACAGGATATCAATCAGCGCAAAGGGTGGAATTACCGCCGTTGCTTGCATATCAGAAATTTCTAAACAAGTGAGAATATCTCAGCGAAAACATGATAAAACGACTGATCACGTCTCGATGTATTTACCATGAGCACAGCAGGTATAAAAGCCGCCTCGTCTCACTAGAGTCCTCATTCGGCATTCTGATGCCGGCTCTGAAAGGTGACTTCGGGTCACCCTCCGGAGGCCAGCATAATTTTGGCTGCTGGGAGGATACAGTGGGTATCCTCACGGGGGGGGGCGAGTTACGCCGGGGTCCGCAGAGGGTGGCTCCTCACCGCAGACCTCGGTGAATATCACGCCCATGCTGCGGACAAGGCGGGGCTTCCTGGGTTGTGGACCTTCAAATTAATGAAATTGTTGAGGTAAACCCACCCATTTTCCAAGGTAAATTCACCTCATTCTTGCGGTAAATTGGACCCTCTCTCGCTGCCAGTTCGCACCATTTTCACGGGATATTCACCCCATTCTCACCTATCCTACCGGCGAATTCACGCATACAGTGAATTTAACGCGGCAAATTAAGACTTCATGCCGACTTGCACATGAGCATCAAGTCTCTCTTGCTGAGGCATCAAGTCTCGAATCGGCAGAGCTGTTACTTCATTGAACATGTATTATAGAATCTACAATACTCTTGACTAGTTTTGTACTTTAAAAAAAATCTAATCACTGCGCGGGCGCTGTGCGTGCGATCCTGGGACAACTCGTCCACCAACATTTTGCCGTCAAAATACCAGCATTTTCAAGAAGCCATATCTCCGTCCGTAGGGGTAGGGGGGGGGGTTGGACGATTTCAGAATTACCATTGTGATCAAAGTGTGACTCTCTGCAAGACTAACATGAAATTTGGAAGAAAATCTGGGTGTTCTATGCCTAAAAGGCCTAGATCCTAGCTGTCGGTGAGAAATACTTGAGTTATTTTATTTTATTGTATTATACGTCGCAAGCGACACACTCACTTGACAGAGGAAAAAAAGCTATCAACTTAGTATAGAACAGGTCATCAACAAGAGAAATGTGACAGGTATGATAAATAATAATTACAGAACAATGACACATGATGTAAAGCGGCGATCACAAGGTCATTGGTTAAAAGAGGAAGCTCAGCTACGAAAACTTGAAAAGAAAATCGGCGCTGCTTCAGTAGGTGATACGTGGGGTAGGCTTAGAAAACGAATCGGCGAGCATTGCTGACATCGTGAAGTTCAATACGAAGGTTAAAGAAGCAATCGGATAGGAGAGCTATGAGGAAGTAGTAACAAATTGTTGCCCAGAAAGGTTACTCGGAAAGATTGGTTCCATATAACATGGTATTTCCCTAACAACTAAACCCATGAGCCTCATGCCAATACGACTTTACAATATGAAACTCCAATCAGCAATGTCATATTCGCGATCGATACACCGATTCACTCTTCTTTGAAATTTCGTGCCATCTTCGACCGAGACAAACCTACCTCAACTCTACAGTAATCTTCGAAAGAAATGCCTTTCTTCTTGCCATAGGTCTCGCAATTCACAGAACACACAATATACACCGTCACGTTACTGTCATCTACACTTATCAACCCCTGACATCTACACTTATCAACCCCTGGCATTTGGAACTATCTAAGATACATAACCCAGATACGTAACAGTGATCGGAGGACCATATGCCTCCTAGGGTCGCTTTCATTATCATTACTTGAACATGGCACTGATTACTATGAACTTATTTCCCCGAACAAGAAACACTGATCGATTCCAAGCTTCTAGCACTACTTGGGTTTCTTTTTCTTACTGGCCCCACAACCTTTAACGGCTCCTGACTTTATCTAGTGTCGCCCTTTCGATTATTCTCTATTTTGAACAATGGTCTTGTGGTCGGCAGCTGAATCTTTGCGCTAAGTCTTGATTTGTTTTTGTATTCATTTCCATGGCTCTAGCTCGCTACTTTGTGGCTTATGATCACGTCGGCAACAGCGTACAACGAATAAATAAATAATGTGCAAAAGAAATCATACTCACATAGGATGTGCTGGCGCTGCACATGCGTGCCGAATTGATGCCTTTTCAGTCACAATATTGTAGAGGTAGAGTTGTCGCACCTGAGCAACACAAAACAGATGCTGCTAAACAAAATATTACACAAGTTCAAGTCACATACGGTTGCTGCAAAGGCAAAGGGTAGAGCTGTGGCTGTTGATATTGTCCAGATAATGGCGATAGCAATAAGCGAACGGCGGCGAGACAGTCGACGCTTTCGTAGAGGCCACACCACCGCTTGGCACCTGACAATATAAAGACGTCCTTACACAATCTGAGAATGGGAACAAAACAGCTGACAAGGCAGAGCTCTTCTTATCTCGTCAAGTCACATTCTTCTGGTCTAGATCTACTGTTCTGGAAGATGTTTGAGCCAAAAACGCGCTTTCGAAGTGAGGTTTCTGTACGGTGAGGACGCCAGTCGGCTCATTCCTCGAATGAACGCGTCTAGTTCATTCGCTAGACTAGAATCTGTGAGGGGGGTTGTAGAGTTCCATTGCCTATCGCCGCCAAAGCACGCTTCGAATAAGGATCGACGTTAGGTGCAATAACGACCGATTCTCGTAAATCTCATGCTATGGCATCGCACGGCGATCAAACTCCAGACTAAGCTTGAGAGATCTATTAATTCCTTTCGTATTCTCGGATTGCTGTTTTCATTTGCATAGGATTGCAGATACGGCTTGATTTTTTCCAGCGTTCTCAACTAATCTTTTGTAGACATCATTTTTGCAACTCCTTCTCACATCCGCTTCCGACTCGCATACCCAGACGATCCAACTATAGTATATGAGACGCGAATTATCTGTCAGGTTTTTTTACGAGCTCAACATTTTTTTGGGAGCGACAATAGCAGTATCATGCATTTTTTATCAGAGATCTTCTTCATTTCTATGTGTAGAAGCCCGCTTCTGGGCTGTGCTGCTGTAGGCGACCGTCGGAGAGAAGTGATTCACTGACAAGTGAAGTATGCACACCGAGCTAACCCTTTTATAGGGTAGAGTTCATTATCATATCACACAATATCAAATCATTAATGGTAATAGTATCACATTTAAGTAGTTTGTTCTTCCGTGAAATCGCTTCATTTTGAAGGAGCCCGGTCTTGCCCGGTCTCCCCTAGGTCTTCTCCTAGTTGTTCCCGCGATAGTCGAGATACTATGAATCAATCTTGGGTGCCCCCCTCCCGTCTAGGATAGACCCCTTCATTCAGGACATATTCTTGTTTAGCCTCAGAGTACTGTCGGCGCAATAGTGCGCTAGTCAACACTGACCTGTCCCAGCTGAGTGCCATCATAGAAAATACAGACACGGTTGTTGGAGCGATGCCAAAAAATGAAGTGAGAATGCAGAGATCACCGTACCTGAAGTGAAATGAAAAGGGAAGCTACATTTTCCGTGAGCGTTGAAAACTAGAATCCGAGGATTTCCACTGTCTTAGTGGAGAGCAAAGATTCGAACTCATTTCATGAATGCCCGAGAACATCCTAAGGCTGGATGAACCTACCACCAGTCGTGATAGAGGTTGAACGTCCATGACGTTCCAACGTTGAATACCGCAATCAGCAAGTCCGCCAGCGCCATGTTAAATAGAAAGTAGTTGAAGCCGTGATGCATGACCTAAAATTAGAGCATCACGGAAAATCGAAGATCTGAAAACAACCAAGGACACCGTCAAAAGTCGTATTTATCGCCGGCTTTCCGAGAAAACAACTCAAACTCAGCCGACCCGGACGTTGTGGTAGAATGTCACTGCGTCCAAAAATCATGCTTATATGTTTTGCTTCAGTCCCCTAATAGGTGTCCGATGTCGGATGGAATGCATAAAATCATGTGTTTCATTCATATAGGATCACTCCTAGAAAATACACTACCGCTCGTAGGATTTGGTCAGAAAGTGAGCAAGATCGGATTTTCGCGTCTTTTTCGTCTTTTTTTGAATAACTCGCTTCAAAGTTAACTTTGAGCGAAACTAGGGGGATATTTATCATCCTGGCGTCGAGGGATATCCAATGATATATCCATTCTCAGGATTTCGTTGAGAACCATGAATGTTTTGAAATCAATCTGTTCTCTGTGTTTCGTAGACAAGGGAAAACGCACACAGAAATGGTAGCACCCGACCCGCCATGGTACCGTAATTACGAACCTGGCTGATTGCGAAACTTCAATAGTTCTCAACGCAACCACCACAAAGGCTTAACCGCTTTGTAGCCCTCTACGCCAGGATCAAGAATATCACCCATGTTTGGCTGAAAACTGAGTTTGAAGCGAGTTATACAAAAAAAACGAAAAAGACGCGAAACCCCGACCTCGCTCGCTTTCTGACCAAACCCTACGAAAGGTGTTGTAATTACTCGTTGGGCAAAATTGTGACAACAGTGGACCACTATGGTCTACCGAGCCTCCACGTTTCTGGCAACATTGAGGTGTCGTTGAGGTGTACTCTCAGTCAAGTTAACCCACTCACTCACTCGTCCCATTAGCTGGCAGCTGGTAGTGAGGGATGACCCCTCAGCCAGTACCCTGCTATAGATGCCGTAGGAGCTCGAGTAGCCTGAACGATACGCTTCCATCCAAAACTATAAGCCGCGATTGTTTTGGCAGTAAGGACACTGCGCCGTTGAGGTTTAGTTTGGGGCTGCTCTTTCGACTTCACACAGTGCTGGCGTCAGTTACAAGCTGTGCGGTAGTCGGCTGGCTACGATTTCGCATATGTGTCTGAATCAACGCAAGCTTCTCGTTCGGATTTGTTGTTCGATCGCGGGTTGATTGTCGCAGCTGTCGCTAATAAATCGTTGCGGACGCCCAATACCGCACCGTACCTTTGTTATAGCCAATACCGCACGCTTTTGCACCACCAAACTTAGGTACTTGAAGTCCTCGAACTGCTGGAGATCAGCTCCTTCAAAGAGCAAAGAACCGTTCCACGTCATGTGAACCGTCCGCCGCCTTGACTTTAGTCTTGTCCTTGTTTATCCGCACACCATACGATTCCGCTAATTGTGCAAGACCCTTGAGAAAACTCATAGCTTTTTACCAGTGTCGGTAAACACAGCGCTGACATAAAGCTCTACTAACATAAAGCTAGTGACGAATTCGTTATTGCCATATTGGACTCCTCTACTAACTTTGGGTGGCTTTTCTCATAATTACGCCGATCACAGTGTTGAGGAGCAATGGCCAAATCACATATTTCTTCCGGACGCCTTGATTGCCTGCGGATCCTTCTGGCAATTCGTCCCAGACTCAGCTAGTGGAACAGCCGTATGTTACCTGCAGACGATTCACAGATACTTGTCGTATTTGTGTTGGCACTCCAATATTCTCCTGTGCACGCAGTCATAGGCTGACTTGAAGATGATGAAGGTGATATCAGCTCGATTCTCACAAATAATTGTTTCCTGACGAAGTGCGAAATTTTAATTGCTGCAGCCTCGACCAGGACGAAATCCTGCCTGTTCCTCGCAACTCGTATGGTTTCGAAGGCGTAGAAATCTGGATCGAATTATCCGCGTGGAGACGTTATCCACGGCTGATAACGGATAGTTTTTATAGTCCCTAGCATCACCCTTTTTGTGAAAAGGCACGACGAAAGCCATCTTCCATGTAGATGAGACATTTTCTGACTGCCATATGAGACTGATCAGCTGATCCAACCGAAGCAGCAACACGTCTCCACCTGCCTCAATCGCCTCAGCAGTAATGTTGTCTACGCCAGACACCTTGCCATCTCTTGAAAAATTGATTGCTGCCTTCCCTTCGTCCAATGGAGCGCTGCCTCCTGTGGCACATCAGCTGGCAGCGGTTCGTAGAACTGGCCTTGTGGTGCATCGTGGTTCTGGGCTTTACTGAAAAACTGTCTCCATCGTATCAGGCGCTCATCCACAGAGCGCAGAGAGGACCTATCCATATTTCTGCTACAATCGATAACGACATTGGTCTTTTTTCTGGAAGGTTTAGTTTACTCTACAATAAGCGCAAGTTCTTTCTGTCAGCCGCCTCCTCCAGTTCGTCGGCTACCTTATTCCAGCAGGGCTCTTGCTCCCCGTTCAACATTCGGCAAAGCTTTTGACACAGTCGCCGATCACGTCCTAAGTCGGCCAGCTTCACTTGCTTCGGCTCATCCATGACGTGGGGATATCCATAGCTGTGTTCGCCGGCGGATAACAGGGCAGAGAGGCTCTGCGCATTCCAGACTGTGTTTACTTCTCAGGCTCATCTACAAATAAGGCGTCATCCAGCGCCGCAAAGAGATGACAGCGCGATTCGGAATCTTTCTCTTGGTCCAAGTGCCACCAAGTTCGACCAGTCCAGCTCCTTTTCGGAAGGGGTGGGTCTGGGTCGTCGTAAACAAAGCATAATAATTGTACGGAAGAAATTTTGGTCAGATTCATAGCCAGGTCCTCTCATGGCTAGCACGTCTTTGGGCGAAAATCTGAAACGCAGGAAAGGGTGTGCTACTGAACGAAATGCTATCATGAAATAAGTTCCTCTGTCATTTAACCGCAAACACGCACCTCGAAGGGATATCAGAAGTAGGATTCAAGAACAAGGAAGCTCAAATCAATTGGAATACTCGATTTTCCGAAAACGGCATTTTCGGAAGTGATCCTATATTTATGAAATGCACTGTAGAGTTCGCGCAATCATTTCAGTCTGATGAATGGACGGTAGATCACCCCGCGCAAATCGAACCCCATTCCGCAGTGAGACCGCCAACTCCGCACGGACAGCCGCGTGGTCCATGCGTCAGACTAGATCGAAAACGGAAACCATACCTACCTTATGCTTGTATATGATCCACATTACGACAACGTTTCCCACAACAGCGGCGGCCATCAACGAGACGAACATGATGCAGGCAAGCACTTGTACTGCGCTAAATTCTTCACTACAAGTGATGTATCATGAGAACAAATATAGCCCATCAAGCCTTTAAAGGCACTGTTCGCGATAGACTTCATCCTCGAATTTTCCATGACAAACGCTTCTCGTGGCTCTCAGAAGCAGAACAGCGTTGAAAAAACGGGACGAAAAGCTACCCAGGAGCCGCAAAACGGCTTAGAAAAGTGGGAAAACCCCGCCATTGTGGGCAAGTCCCGCGTCTCCCCGCCCCTCGACGTGAAGAAAGTAACACTCGGAGTCGTTAGCTAAGCGATGATTCCCGATCAATCAAAAGCCCCGTTCTCCCCTTCATTCTCAACTTCTCTCTTTACTCAGGTCAGCTCGCTCACATTGGCTGCAAAAGACGGAAGTTACAATCCTCGGACAACTCGTCCATCATTTTCCCTAGCTCAATTTTTGAGTTACCATAACTCCATTCCCAGAAGGTCTTGTACGATTCCAGAAGCATCATTGGAATCAGAATGGGACCGGTCCCAAGATAGGCAAAAAAACAGAAAAGCGATTTTTATCGCGAACGACGCCTTTAAAAACCGTTAGACTTCAGAACGCACAAAATTTTCACGCTCCAACTCCCTGCTTTAATGTGAACTCCTATGACACAGTTTCACTACTGCTAGTAGGGCTTGTTCAGAAGGCGCACGGGGACGCGTTTCCACGTCTTTACCGTCCTTTTTGATAACTTTCTTCCGAATGGACTGCTTTTGGGATTTGAAAAGTTATTCAGGATCCAAGTGAAAAAGTTCATCCAAAAATACGCTTGATAAGGATAAGATTGCAACAAAGAAGGTCAGAGTGTGATTAATGGACCTTCCTATGTACTTTACACATAGCGCTGTAGAGCCACATACTGTATTTATATACTGTATGGTACACTAAAAAATGTACGCCGACCTTTTTTTTTTGTTTGGGCTTAAACCCTTGCAATCATTAGAACGTTGGATAGCCCTCCTCAGCAGATAAATTTCTAAACATTCAATTCGAATCCTACGAGTCACATTGTGAAGGTTTTCCTCACTTCTAATTTAGCGAATGAAAAGTCGCCACCATTTAGAGCGGGATCATACTTTCAGCGCCGAGCGATTAGGCACAGTGTTTACCATTAATATGAACCGAAAATCGATATGCCTTCCTTGTGGCTGGCCGTGCGCCAGAGCGACAGCACGGACCAATGGGGTTTAGACCGCGAGCGACGATCAACCGCCGCGACCTTATCCATTCCCTAGAATAGAACTGGCGAAAGACCTTTAGGTGTGCAAAGTTTCACACCTCAAGTCTTCTCAACAGCAGAGGATTAGCCTGCTGAAGACAGGGAGGGAGTGGGCTAGGGATTGTTGGCCTTTGCATAGAGAACTGGATTACGTGCTACTAGGTTGCCGCCTGCCATCATGATAAACAACTATCAGCATGCTAGGTCACTATTCTACTTCTAGCCCACGATGAAAGTGTCATCCATCTATTCCGCAAACCCAATATCACTATTCAGGTTGAGGTGCAAAACTTCGCACGCGCGTTTCACTCAGTAAGGAGCACATTTTTGCAGAATAATGGAAAAAAGAAATCCGAGCCCTCTGAATTGAAGGAGTTTCAAATCGTTCTGTTGTATATATGCATCAATTGCTATACTTACATACTGTCATCTTCGGTGTTGTCGCAGAAGAAACCGTTGGCAATGGTTTTTGGCAGCGTGTAGTTGCGTTCCTCTCTCAGGCATACAGCCTCACCGACGAGTTTTATTTCCGATAATCGTAGCATTGTCTTCAATAGAATTAGCTTGGATATGGACAGCGACGCCATAATAAAAAACGTCGGTTGCGATGAAAGTTGAAGCAGTTGTTGCGAAACCGGTTACGCGTTCGAATAGACGAAAATTATTGAAATCAAAAGTAGTTCGTCATTCAGGTTTTCTTAACCAGGATCCTTTCTCAAATGGCAAGAATCTATATTTCATTGACGTTGGAATTGGATGACAGTCTTTCGAGGCCAGAGCACAAAGAGGTGAGCCAAATTAAAGAGGAGTTAAAGGCAGTGTCCACGATAAAAACCATGTCTGATTTTTTGGTGGAGATCGGCAGCTTCGGGGCCTAGCGCAACCCTAACGTTGAAAAAACTAAGAAAAATGAGCTTGGAACGGTCCCTCACGGCCCCAAAGTTGCACACCCGTCAGCTCGTCACACCCCAGATGCACTTTCCACGCCCACCGACGTGAACAAATGAATGCTCGAGATTGTGAGACGAGCGATGGTTTCCGATCAATACCCCGTTCTTCCCTTCATTCTCAACTTCTCTCTTTGCTCAGGTCAGCTCGCATACATCAGCTGCAAAAGACGGAAGTGAAACGCCTCGGACAACTCGTCCACCATGTTTCCTTGACTCAATCTTTGAGGGAGCATAACTCCAACTTCAGAAGGTCTTGTACGATTACAGAGACATCATTGGAATCAGCATGGAGCCGTTTCAAGATAGGCGAAAAAAACAGAAAAACGATTTCCATTGTGAACACTGCCTTTAAGGGGCAACAATTGGACGGCGCCAATACTAACAGGCCCCGTCATAGTTAGACGATAGTCCTACGTGGTCCCTCCTAGGCCGTACGTATCCCCTCCTAGGCCGTTCGCAGTTCCTCCCATGTCGTTTGTAGTTCCTCCTAGGGTGTTCGTTGGTCGTCCACGCGGCAGCAAAGTATAGTGAGGACAGAATAATTTCGAATAGTTCAGTCAATCATCGTTTTTGCTGCAATGCCAGAATGGCCTGTGCTGTTTTTGATCTTCTGACATCAAGCAGTACTAAAGTTTTCTATAATTGGAAGCAGTGTAGAATTCTTCGCATTCACAAAGTCTTAAGGCCTCGGCATAGTGGAATATGTACGAGCGAGCGAGCGAGAAATGATTAAGGGTGGGGAGCACTACGCAGTTTGACCGCGCACGCGACCGCACCGCATAGGCTGCGACGGAGGGGGGTGCGCAGAGTGTCTTGCCCGTCGCGGAAATCGCAAACTCGCGGCGAAGCTCGCTGCGAAATGCGCGAGACGATTGTGATTTTCGAGCGATTTTGCGAGTTACCAGCGATTTGCAGTTTCTTTGCTAATCTTTGCGATCAATTCACGATACTAATTAATCCTCATAGTACTCAACATTTCAACTTTGCCAGCACCATCATTCAAAGTTTTGAGAGCTATATATTTGGTTTATTTTGCTTGCAGTTTTCCAACTATTCGTTTATTCCTGCGTCTGTTTTTAGACAAGAACACTAGTGTTCAACCGTGAATGATGCAAACACCATCAGTTGTGCGTATTAATTTAATTTTTGCTGTCATTAGGTTAAAATGAACAAATATGCACAACGAAGATGGCTTGTGTCACACCCGGTTATGTACGTCCAGGGAATAGAAAATTAGAAAAGCCAACAAACAAATAGTGGAAACAACAGCTTCCGAATCAAATCTCACCAAACTAATGAAACAAAAGTCCTTAAATTGAATCCGCGCTCTAATCAAAATCACACTCTGCGGGGATGCCTGCGACTCTTTTTTTTTTTCAAAATGCAAAGTTTTCAAGGCCACACGCCCCTATTCGCTCGCTCGCTCGCAGACTTTCCACTATGCCGACGCCTTTAATTGTCACTTATTCGAGAAGACTAGAATATTCGAATATTTCCGAATAACTGACAATTTTTATTCTGTGAATGCGAAAAATTACACTCTGCCATAGATTCTGGAGAGTCTCTTCCTTATTTGGTGTCTGAAAACCAAAAAGAGCACAAACCGTCTCGAGACGGAGACGAAAAAACGACCCAACAGATTATTCGAAAATATTCGGTCCTCACTACACAGCAAAGACCGCACTCGACGGCGTGCCGCAATGGTATCAATGGTATTACTGATCCAACTTTGAACAGGGTCGGACAGTGAGGGACCTCGGAGAACCTAGAGGAGAGTATGAAAGAATTATTTTTGTTTTCGTTTCGGGTGCTTTACTCGCACATCGACCGGGGGAACTAGGTGGGACTACGAGTGGCCAGGATGAGCTATCGAAGAACAATTTTTTGTCCTCGTTTCGCTTGTTTTGTTTGCATATCGACCGGATGGGGCTACGGACAATCGTTCAACTATGACGGGAGCCTAGGGCATTCGTACCCTTTCAGTTCGCGTCAGATGTAGTTTTGCGCCCAGCCTCAATTACGAGGTACTCCGGGTTATTGGGTAGTTTCCCCACTTTGAAACTTAAACCATCGTTTTAAGCATGCTAAACTGCCTTACGGCAACTAGAGTAGGGCATTTAGGCAGAGTAGTACTGTATTGTTGAAGTTGAACACAGCTTGGCACGAGGTGGTAACCGTCTTCATTCGACTGACGTTTTGGCGGCTTCTCCTTCTTCAGAGTCTAATCAAGTCCTCAAGCGATCATGGATCAGTAGGAGTACGGAGGGGCACCGATGGAACAGAAATTCGGGCCGAATCAGAAGGCAAGTCTGAACTCTGTCAGTCTGGCAAGTCAGACTTGCCTTCTGATTCGGGCCGAATTTCTGTTCCATCGGTGCCCCTCCGTACTCCTACTGATCAATGATCGCTTGAGGACTTGACTAGACTCTGACGAAGGCGAAGCCGCCGAAACGTCAGTGGAATAAAGTCGGTTACCACCTCGTGCCAAGCTGTACTCAACTTCAACAATATTCTACTAATGCCGAGGTTCAATGAGAGTCGCACATGGCAACTGAGTAGTACTGTGTTAGAAGAAAATAAACCGCATCTTACGTGTACGTCTAGCGTGAGGAAAGAAATTCTTGCATTCGAAGGCAAAACATAATAGCAGTCCAGATGAACTGCGCCATTCGAACAGTTTCGAATCGAAATATTCGAATAATTGCTATTCGAATACCTACTCGAATTTTTAGTTTCCGAATCCGCACCATTTTTTATTCCCTTTTTGAAATAAATGGATGGAAAAGCCTTATGATATTCGGCCCTCGAAGAATGATGCCATATCACAAATGGTGCACATTGGAAGCATATCATATCACATCCGAAGCCTAATATTCGAATGAACATTCGATATTCGAATCATTTTGAATAGTCTCAAATGCATCCGCCCCATCGTTGCTACATACTTATGGTGTACTGTAGATGACCGTGTGTTACGTATGGTTAGCCTGATCGCATCGACGCATTTCGAAATCATTTGGCGCGCCGCTCGATCCTGTTCTGGTAAATTCGAAATAATATGGCGCCTCGTCGCATCCATCAGAATTCACAATGCTTCGATAACTGCCTAGGCTGTATGTGGTGGGTTTTTCTCTGGTTATCCGCGTATTCTATTAGGCACCTATTCGGCCGATCGGCTGTAGCCAATAGTGTTGAAGCGAATACTTTGGATTTTCCGACTAATTCTAATATTTCCGCAGGGCCGGAATGGTATTAACTGCCTTTGGTATCAAACATTACGTGAGGGGCAAGGTTACCATAGTTGATAAAAAAGTAAATTTATGTTCATTTTATTACAATTTATTCGATGATTCGAATAAAAAACTCAATTAATTGACTTTGACATTTTAATGAATAGACGGAATCCTACTTTTTTAAATCAAATCTGAGAACCTTCCACCTACCGTGATGTATGAAAATGAGTACTGTTGAGAGCATTTCGATCATGAAGATAAAATTAGATTTATTCGAAAAAATCGATATTATTCGAAGCAACACTCTAGTAGCCAACCGAGCCGATCAGCATCCACTTATGTCATGCGAATCGTGTGTGAAAACTCCACCCTTCGTGGCCTTACTGAGCACGCCTGTCCCGGTTGATACGCATGTAATTCATTGCTCACTTACAAGGGAAGTGTTTCAAAGGCAGTGGTCACGATGAAAAACGTTATCGAAAAAACTGCAAATATCAGCTTAGATCGGAAATAGTTGAAAAACTATTAGGGTAGCGCGGTACAAAGCGGGCTACAAAAGGAGTTTCGGAGGCCCAAATATACCAGTTCGCGCACACGTGCACAGCGCCGCCTAAAAAGATCGAAGTCTCATGCCGAGCAGTCAAAAATCATCGACATTCAGAGGAAGAAATAAAGGCAAATTTACCTAATAAAAGTTGAACAAAGAAAGCAAGCACTTTAGTCAGTGTTTTTGGCTAGATGAGAACATAAATTTTTGAGCAGGTCAGTCCGAAGGTTAAAGGCAGCATACTAGCTCGTAAACGTGGTTGGGGTAACTACGGAAATAGAATGGTATGGCTGAGAACACAACACCTACGCATTTTGAAGCGTCAGAAACGACCCACAATGCTACTACACGAGTGCAAAGTTGGGCCCGCTCCTGTATTTCCCCGCCCCTGTATTCGCTGTCCTCCTTCAAAACGGGAGTGCTGAGCCATTCCCACCGTCGGCGACGTTTGTGGATGGTAGAATAGGCACAATGGGTAAACCACATACATTGATGACGGTGGTAATGGCCCAGCACCCCTGTTCTGGAGGGGAATAGCAAATACGGGGGCGGGCAGATACAGAGGCGGGGCCAATTTCCTAGTTGTGTAGCGGCAGTGTGGGTCATTTTTGACTCTTCAAAATGCGTAGCGTTGTGTTCTGAGCCTTACCATTCTATTTCCGTAGTTATCTCAACCACGTTTACAAGCGTGTAGAATGCCTTTCATGTTAATTGATTGAAAAAATTTCAAGCCAGCTGATGTTCGTGATATTAGAGCTCATCGATGCCGATGACGTGGAGTGGGCTCGTCCACCATCAAAAGATAAAAAAGTTCAGGCGTCAAACTCATCCCGAAACAGCGGTTCTTTCGCGATTTTTTCTTATAGGCCCTACTACAGTAAACCCAGAAGAGGGTTTACAGAAGAAACCAAGAAAAGCATATTTGATCGCGACCATATTCGTGTTTAGCGCCCAAAATAACCCCCACTCGGACCAAGTTTGGATAAAACCCAATTTTTTCTAGCTTTAAACTAAGTAATAACGTTTGGGGATTTCCAGGTGAATATCTGCTCAACTGAGATGTTTTCAGGTTGCCGATGAGGGGCGTACGCCCCACCCTCTTCCCCGACGGCCAGGAATCAAAGCAAACCACTCAACAACCGACTTCAAGAAGACAAACGATGATCGAATGATTATAACTAATCCCCATTTACCCATTTCCGTGCTCATTGAACCCACCTGAGTACCTTTGTCTTTGGAGTCAAATTTTCATCTGTTTGTTCTGATCATTAGCTATTGAGAGGAGTTAGCGGGGAGTGCACCCTACACTGAATCTCGATCCGTAAAGACAGACGTCTAGAAATGTTATTCGTCAAAAATTCTCAAGACGTCTATTGAAACCAATATTTGTATTTGTGGACGCTTCGAGGTTGTGCTTGCCACATCACTGCTAGAAGTCAGAATAATGTGGTGACGATGTATACTCAAAGCAAGAAGCTACTTTAGAGTAGGCTCACAATGTATAAGAAGACTTGATAGGCTCATGCGTTTATAACGTTGTGAGGAATATGAGATAGAAAATGAACGCAATTGCTACTTATATGTATGAACATCAGACATGTAGATGAAATTATCATGTGAGAGCAGATGAAAAGGGAACACCTTTGTTTTTCTGAAAGTCCAACTGTCAATTTGTTTAACCGAGCAGCTGTGTTTGACGGAAAAGGAAATTGCTGTAGTTGCCATTTTTGAAAACATGGTTCGATACTAGAACCAGGCCTTTTCAGAAATTTTCTTTATACTCCTAGCGTCAGTCCCACGAGTTCGCGGGGTCCGTTTGTTCGTGTTTTGTTCGCCATTCGTTACTGTCAGCAGTGCGTCTAATGGTGAAACGTGCTTCAGTCATATCAGTCCTCACCCGATCGAACCAAGAAGTTTTCCGTCTACCGTGAAGTCTGGTCCATACACCCCATTCAAAAGGCATCGTACGCACAGAAAACCGTGTACTATTTTTCCCATGTTCTTGTGTAGCTTGGCCTCTCTAGTTAACAAATAAGTTGAAAGGGCCCATAAAAATCTTCAATTGTGGAGAAAAGTCGGTCTGAGTACACTGCAAAAATTGAGATCAAGTTTTGCATCAAAATCGTGTGAAGATTGTGCCGTAACTCTTTTTCATGTTGTTTGACGGTCACATCAACATTCCATGAAGAAAGCGGTAGCTGACAGGTGAGATTCGCTGGCGTATCCTCATCCTTAACCCCTTCCAGCCTCATAACCCTGCGTTTTTGCCGAAGTTTATCGGTGTGGCCTATCGGGATCATTCATGAAATTGAGTCTGAAAATGCAAAGTGGTGTCCACCGCGAACGATGATTTTAAAGGCAGTGGTCACGATGAAAAACGTTACTGAAAAAAAAACATCAAAAATCAGCGTATATCAAAAACAGCTGAAAACTATGAAGGTAGCGCGGTGAAAAACGAAAAAGATCGCAGTCTCATGCCGAGCAGTCAAAAATCATCGACATTCAGAGGAAGAAATAAATGCAAATTTACCTAATTAAAACAGTTGAGCAATGAAATAAAGCACTCCAGTCAATGTTTTTGACTAGATAAGGACATAAATACGAAGGTTCATTGATCGAAATTCAATTTCAAGCCAGCTGATGTTCTTGATATAGGAGGTCATCGATGCTGATGATGTGGGTGGGCTCGTTTACCATCAAAAGGCAAGAAAGTTCAGGCTTCAAGTTTGGCCCAAAACCGGTTTTTTCGCGATTTTTTCTCATAGGTCCTACTACTCGAGACCCAGAAAAGCGATCAGAGAGAAAAAGACGACAAGCATATTTGATCGCGACCACTGCCTTTAAGTGCGGCTTTAGCCACGGAGTCCTCGTCCCTCATTCGAACATGACCAAAACCATTGTCGGCCTTCCGTTAAGGCCTCTGCATAGTCGAGCTGCGAAAGTCGCGCCGCCACGACGAAAGATAGAGAGCGACTACGCAGCTTCGTGCCTGCCCTCTATTCCCCTTCATTGCGTCCCGACTTTCACCGCCAGACTATGCATAGGCCTTTAAGGATTATAGGAGTTTCGCAATCAACCAGCTCTCTATATATGCTCAGACTCTGCGGGGGGGGGGGCAAGCGCCGGACAATAGAGCCCGTTTTCGACTCGGGGGAGCGACAGCGCAGGCCTCCCCCGAGGGGGCTTCAGGGGAGGCCCCTGCTCTCCTCCGGCGCTTGCCCCCCCGAGAGGAAGAGAGGGAAAAGATGGGAAGAAGTCGTAGAAGGTAGTTTACGACAATAGAGGCCAGAGAAGGCATCTATCACGTGCTCGACCGGTATAAAAGGCGCCTCACCTCATGGAGAGCCGCATTCGGCCCAACAGGGCCGGCCCTGGACGGCGACTTCGAGTCACTGTCAGAAAGGGATATTTTTGGAGGAAAGCGGAGACGCTTTCCGGGGGGAGGGTGACGTCACTGCTCCGGTGTCAGACGTCACTGCTCCGGAGCCGTGACGTCATGGCTCCGGGGCAGTGATGGGGGCTTCAAGGCAGTGACAGGGGGCTTCAGGGCAGTCACAGGGGGCTTCAGGGCGGTCACAGGGGGCTTAAGGGCAGTGACGGGGGCTCCGATCAAGCCAAATTGTCACTCCGGCGGTAGCCCCCGATTGGGGGCAAGCGCCGGTGCCCGGAGGGTTGCCCCCCTGAAGAGCTGCGCTAGCCCCCTCCAATGTATGAGTGGTAGACACACTCAGACTCTGCGGGGGGGGGGGGGGGAAGCGCCGGACAATAGAGCCCGTTTTCGTCTTGGGGGAGGGACAGCGCAGGCCTCCCCGAGGGGGCTTCAAGGGAGGCCCCTGCTCTCTCCGGCGCTTGCCCCCCCCCAAGAGGAAGAGAGGGACAAGATGGGAAGAAGTCGTAAAAGGTAGTTTACGACAATAGAGGCTAGAGAAGGCATCTATCACGTGCTCGACCGGTATAAAAGGCGCCTCACCTCATGGAGAGCCGCATTCGGCCCAACAGGGCCGGCCCTGGACGGCGACTTCGAGTCACTGTCAGAAAGGGATATTTTTGGAGGAAAGCGGAGACGCTTTCCGGGGTGGGTGACGTCACTGCTCCGGTAGTCAGGACGTCACTGCTCCGGAGCCGTGACCTACATGGCTCCGGGGCAGTGATGGGGGGGGCTTCAAGGCAGTGACAGGGGGGCTTCAGGGCAGTCACAGGGGGGCTTCAGGGCAGTCACAGGGGGGCTTCAGGGCAGTCACAGGGGGCCTCAGGGCAGTCACAGGGGGGCTTCAGGGCAGTCACAGGGGGGCTTCAGGGCAGTGACGGGGGGGCTCCGATCAAGCCAAATTGTCACTCCGGCGGTAGCCCCCCCGATTGGGGGGGGGGGCAAGCGCCGGTGCCCGGAGGGTTGCCCCCCTGAAGAGCTGCGCTAGACCCCTCCAGTGTATGAGCAGGGAAACGCAAACAGAAACTGTTATGTTCCTTTCGCCGCGGTACCGTAAGTACAAACCTGGCTGATTGCAAAACTTCTATACTTTTCAACGAAACCCCACAAGTGCTACTATACCACTGTGTAGCCTCAACGCCAGGATCATGAATATCATCACATTTGATCACGAATATCACCACAAAGTTGAGTTTGAAGCGAGTTATCCGAAAAGGATAAAAAAGACTGGCTGGCTTTCTGAACAAATTCCACAAGCGGTATTGTTACTCCCACTGACCATCTGAGCATCCGCATTTCCATCACATGCAGAGATTGTTACACAGTCTTAGTGCACATCGGTGGCGCAAAGGGCGACCGGTCTCTACCGTTCTGTAGATTTCGCATTTTAGACGTATTGGGATCCTTTTGTCAAACTTTACACCAGTTGTCGCTCTCCACTTCATCCACGCTAAAATGACCCGCCCACGAGGATTCGTCGCCGGCAGATGAGATCATTTATAAAATGTACATACTTGAAACTGTCCACCTTCTCAAAATTGCTGCCATTAAGGCTGATGGATCCCTCCTCGACTCTCGCCAGAGATATTTTGAAAGATAAAAATCTTAAATATCACAATTTGGGTGGTGAGAGATCCAATAATTCTGTGTCAGTTATTCACAAGAATTGGTAGATAATTTCCGTGGCTCCGTTAGGGGAATCATAGGTAGAGCATGGCGAGCATAGTGAGTTTTTGCTATACTCAAACAATAAGACGGTAATGTGTAGTAGACCAGCCAATCAATGTGATCCGGTAAAGGTTGAGATGTTATAGGAAACTTGAAACATATAATACATAGGATAGTGACTTATATCACGAGAGGGGGATCAATACGTAGCAATTATAAAAAAAATATTTTGAAAAATATAACTATGCAATAAAACAGTTTATGCTTCTGAGAATACTTATAGGCAGTGTCCACGATAAGAACCGTCTACGAGTTTCCACCGGAAATTGAAAGGTGCGAAACCCATGGCAACAGCAGTATACAAAAACGGCTAAAAAGAGCCCCAATTAGCCCTATACGACCTTATACTTGAATGTAGTCAATGTGGGGCTCACTCCCCGCCCACTCTCCTCAACTGATCAAAGGAAGAAACTGAAAAATCGACTTCAAGGCAGAAGCAAATACTCAAGTGGGGTTGATTTGTCCAGACCGGGAATTATGGGGAATTATTTTGAATATTTGATCATCGAGTTTTTTCTTGAATTGGTTTTTTTCTGGTTTTTGCTCTGATCGGTGGTCATTGAAGGTAGTGGGTGGGGCGCATTGAAGTTTAAGGCTTTCAGGGATAACTCGAGTTCCCCTTTTGCTGTTTCTCTACATTGTTGGCACAATTGGTCCCTAACCGATCGATCTGCGGTGGTAACTCGGGGACCGGCCTGATCGTGAACGCTGCCTTCAGGTCACAGTCCAACCTCTGCGACGAAATCTGAGATTTACACATAATTGTGAAGTAAACCCACCCTAAAAGGCCTGCCAAGTGCGAGTTCTCAATTCCTCCGAATAAGCGAGATACAGCAAGAAGCCACTTCGGCACGCCCCTTAGGCCATTGTTATACCTGAAGTTTGCGACCGCGACAGGTGCGGTCAACTGTTACAAATCGTGTTGGGACCAGACCCACACAGTAGAAAAATGCTGTGGCAAGAACAGTTTGCAGCACCTGTCGCGGCCGCTGGCTCGAAAGGGGATGTCATGCCTGAAATGTGGAAACCGTGCGATAATCGGTCGCTGTCGTGGCTGTCCGTCGCAGTGCAAAACACTGCGACGGGTGTCAGCGACAGCGACCCAGCCAAATCCGGCATCGTGCCGGGTGTTTCTTGGCCCTGAGCGACAGTGACAGCTGGCCCTCAGCGACAGCGACGTAGCAGTGCTCTGCGACCGCGACAGGCCTGTCTTGAGGTATAACAATGGCCTCAGACGACCTCTCAAGCTCAGCAGTTGTAAAACGAGCGACGATTTTTTATCAGTGACACCACTCGGTCCTTCAACCCCATCCTCTCTCTTACGCCGGGTCCGCTCCCATTCATCGTTCGCGAGTGACGGATGTCACAAGCCTCGGGCAACTCGTCCATCATGCTTTCGTCTCTCAATTTCAGGCAACTTTTGGGGACCATAACTCCGTTCCCAGGGGCGAGAAAACCTAAGCAGGCAACAGTGACTGTTCACACATACGTGTTACATCACAATGTTTTTTTCAGTTATGATTTTCTACGAGTTTTATCATGTTCCAACGTACTGTGCTTATCTGGGCCAATTTCGGTCCGCAATTGCGCCTCGACACGCTTTGCGGCCGCACGCACTGGAGTCAGTCGAGTTTCCAGCGCCAAAGCCGACTCGATATGGCTTTTTTATACAGTTTTCCCCAATTTTGTTTACTTTCCAGTTTCTAAAACCCACCTAGAGTCAACAGATCGGCGGCTGCAGCGCTGGAACCTCTTCCGACTCGAATGCGCGCGGCCGCAAAGCGTGTTGAGACGCAATTGCGGACCGGCATTTGGCCCAGAGTAGCACAGTACCAACTTCCTGCGCATTCGGAACGATAAACGGTATGGATAAACGGTCGCTGCTGTGTGTTTAGGAGGCCCCTAGGGGGTCAAAAGCACATTGCAATCTCGAAATCGATTTCCTGTTTATTCACCTACCTTGAAAACGGTTCCATACTGATCCCAATGTTGTCTCTTGATTCATGCAAGGTCCCTTGTTAACGGAGTTATGAGCTCTCAAAAATTGAGCTGTGGATGCATTGTTGACGAGTTGTACGAGGCTCGTAACTTCCGTCAACCAATGTAGGCGGGCCGGCCTGAATAGAGTGAGAGGCTGATAATGAAGGAAAAAACGGGACTCATCTCGTCCTTGTTGAGATCGTAAAAGGGGCGTGCCGAAGTGGCTTCCTGGTGTGGGCGCCCCGGAATGTCTTCCTTCTATAATACGCTTATTCAAAAGAATTGAGAGTTCGCACTTGGCAGGCGTTATATGGGGTGGGTCTACTTGAAAACTGTGTGAAAATCTCACATTTCGTCCCTGAGCTTAGACTGAGCCTTTAAGTACGATCGGAGGCGTAATTTGACTCATCTTGAGAAAGTTCTCAAGACAAGTAGGAGAACAAAAAAACTATTTCGAGGTAGGACTGTGCCCTTCAAGGCAGTAGGCGCAATGAAAAAAGTTGCGAAGAAAATGAAACAAACATATGGTTTCCGTTTTCATTTTAGTCTGACGCATGGACCAGGCGGTTGGCCGTGCGGGGTCGGCGGCCTCACTGGAGAATGAAGTTTTGATTAACGCGGGGTGATCTACCGTCGCGGCCCGTCCATTCATCAGACTTAAATGATTGTGCGAACCCTACTGGCTTTGGTATAAACTGAAAAACGTGGAGGTTTTGCGCTGGGAAACCAGCAGGAACCGAAGTTTAAGACTCTAATCCCTGCACAGGTGCACAACTTGACCCAAAAAAATCATACTCCTTAGCGTGCAGCCAAAGTTCTTCGATATACACAGTTAGAGATAAATCCGGAATTAATTAAATAAAACAGTTAGTGAGAGAAACAACCCATTTCAATCAGTCCATCCCCATTTTTTGCCCATACTAGCCATAGACCATAAGTTGAATTTACCTGCGTTATACATATAGATGGACTCAGATTTATAAAAAAAACTACTATGGCGAGAATTTCAGATCTCTAGCTTCCCTGGGAGGTTATTTTTGACATTTTATTGGCTTTCGCGCGCGTCACTAGTATGCGTCCACTTTAGGCAAAGGAGCATAAGTTAATATTTCTACTCCAACCAGCTTACGTATATTAACCAAAGTCAGAAACATGATGATAACTCAATAGGCGAAGTGCTCCTTGGCTGTATACAAGAAAAAAGCGCAGACACGAGCTCTCAATGAAGCCGGTTTCAGCAATCTGCAGCAACCCGGCGGCTCCCTAGCGCGTCCTGAGAAATCTCACTCCAGGCTTTCTTCAATGAAGATTTGAGTACGCTGATACTGGTGTGTTCTCTAGCGCAGGCTCTCTACTCCAAAATACTCCAGTCGCAGTAGTCCATGACGCCTGGAGTTTGTTGTTGGCCATTCAGTCGCGGCGATGAAACCCGGTAGTTTCTCACGACACCAATGCTGGACATTCTTAGACCTGTGAGCTGGAGCGCCATCTTTTTGGAACATTCATTGTCCTCCCTTATGTTGTTCCATCGACCACGGTAACGTTTGCTGCTCGAGAATGGCTTGCAGATTGGTGTCAGCATCGATTTTCACACTTTCTCAACGAAAAACGAGAGGCGTCCCAACAATAACGGACGCCCTGTGTTTTACCCTCCGCGAAACGATTCTTCCCGTCTCGATAGCTTCCTCACCGTCATGTGCAAGAACTCGGACGTTTTGGCTTTTGTAGCTCTGTTCCACGGTAGAAGAAAAAACCATCCTCAAGTCCTGGTTCCTTTTTCGGTCCACTGGCGTAGTCCCCTATATTTCTTTACTCTCCCATTTTTTTGTGCATCGCTCAGGTCATGCCTTTTTTGCAGCTTGTAGGGATGCATAAGGAATTGCTCCTTGACCACCTTCCTCACGGTCCCCTCCGACACTGTCAAGTCTCGAGCCAATTTCCTCATACTCCTCGTGGCTTTGCGTTCGGTGCGTCTCTTCAGATTTTTTTTGACGACTTGTCGCTACAGTCACTGGCGTCCTGGACGAATACAGTCATCAACCGTACATCGACTGATTGCATCGTGGGCGGTTTGGCGGGGGACTTTGAGAAGACGAGCGATCCTCAGAGCCGGATGTCCGGCGCTTTTAAAGTTAAGAATCGCGGCTCTTTTTGGATTAGGAGCTACCATGCTCTGAAAAGCTAATGTAAAAATCCAAATTTTGTGCAGGTATTGGAAGGGATTAAGCCTAGCAAACACACCACAAGAGAGATAGAAAAAATAAAACCCGCATTTTAGGTGCGCGCGCCAAATGTATACGGGTGTTCAATACCCACCCTGTACAGTTTAGTCGACGAAACTTTGGACGAGCTTCAGTGATGGTGTGGGGAGCGTTCTGTGGTAGCAGAAAACTTCAACTGACGTTGGTTTTCTGCAGAATTGATTTGGAAGAGCAAGTTATCTCACTTCGTCTCCTGACATTTATGAAAAGTCAGCGACGCCGTCGTCTGGTTTTCCAACAAGACAGTGTAACATTTCACGCGAGCAGGTCAACTGCCACGTGGTTCGGGCCGCCGAACATTGGCTTTTTTGAATGTCCCGCGTACAACTCAGTATCTCTGGGACTCTTAAACGCCGGGTTTATTCAAGGTAGACGCACACACACACTAGTGAAGCGGCCTAAAACGTAAAGTATTAAAACAACTCCTTAACAAGAAAGCTAGAGATCTGAAGCATTTTGTTATTCAGGATGATCGATCGGGGAAGCGTCTCCAACAACAGCAAATTTCATGAGATGATTGTAGCAATGCAGCACTTTGGGAAACTCTTGAATGATTACGAAATGGGAGTAGACAAACTTATTAATACTAAAATCAGAGCACAATCTACGCTTCTTTCGTGCCGGCTCGTGCCGTCTAGTGAAATTCGGTCATGAGAAGGAGTGATGAAAATGTCGCACTTGTAACGTTTACTGAATGATGCGTAGACTAGTAGTATTTCTGTGCAACCGAAAAGAAAAACGTGGTGCCGACAGAAACGCAACATTGGTGTTAGCGCTTCGGGGACAGAAACACCTGCCTTGTCGATTGACATCGGTCGTGAAGGTGTTCCTGGGGCCTCCGTCTTGCTGAGCCGCAAGGAGAAAGTGGGCGTTAAATGCTAGCCATCTTCATAGAACACCTACCATTAAACGTTGCCTCCAAGAAAATTATAGGTGTGTCGCTTTCAGCAAAACCTTTTGACGTCTTCGCACTAATTAGAGCATAAGACCCGAATGGGAATGAGAGTCCAAGTTCCGAGAATAGCAATTCAGACCCTGTCCGGATACAAACACGTCACAGCATAATTTCACGATGGTACCTGGACTACAATTATTGATATCCAATAAATTCAAAAAGCTATTAAGATTCTTCTGGCTTGTCATCAAGTAAAAAAACGTACTGGCGTGTACTGGCGTTCAAGTACTGACGTGTGCATTGCGCTCTACTACGCGTCAAGTCACGCCCGCCGGCAGCAATCACGGAGTTTTGTTCCTTGTAACAACGGATTGATCCCAAGGCCGGACCCCAAACCCAGGAAGCCGTTTTGAGGTAAGCAAATCTCCACTCAGAGGCGATTTTGAAACTCCAAACTTTCTGAGTGACATTGTCATGACCTACTAGTCCGACTGAACGCAAAAGCTGAAATTCAGTCTTCATCGTGTACGATACCTTTAATTAAATTACCCAAGGTGGATACCTCACGGCAGGTGTGTAATGGCACTTTAGTCTAAGTCCATTAGTGAGTCTAGTTCCCTCTCAGTTCACTAGCTGTAGTTGAAGGTATAAACATTCCACCAACCAGGGATCAGGGTAATTACCATTAACGACCCCAAAGACAAGAACCAAACTACTCGAATAATTGCCATTCGAATACCTGTTCGAATTCAGACTCTTCAAAATCGGACTTTGAAAATTTTACATATTCGATATTCGGCACTTGAAAATTGATGTCAATCGTTTGAATCGTACCTCAGAAAAATTTGGTCATTCTGATCTGTTCGATTTTCAAAACCTAATGCTCGACTGAACATCCTGATTAGGATAATTTAGAATAGATCTGCCCGCCATCGCTTTTTATGGTGTACGGTAGGTGACTTTGTGTTCCGTTTGGCTAGCCTGACCACGTCAGCAGATTTTGAAATCATTTGGCGCGCTTAATCTCGTTTTGAGCAACTTGAAATCATTTCGTGCCTCGTCACGGCAACAGAACTCAAAATTCTTCGGTGACTGCTTCGGCTGCGTGCGGTAAGTTGTTTCTCTTGTTATCCGCTTATTCTATTTGTGCCTGTCCTATTCGGCCGATCGGGTGCAGACGGACCTGTCGGCAAGCACCTCCGATATGCGAATCGGGTGTAAAAGAATGGCCATTTGTGGCCGGGCTGAGTGTCGCAAAAGCGCGATGCGTCGCTCCCATGAGAGCCCGAGCGCGGTCCGTCCCACAGCGAAAGCTGGACGTACAGTACGCGAGCGTCGCCCACGCCGGCTTGGTTCGATTCGCCTAAAATCCTATTCGCCTCTCCTGCCACGGCCCCGTGCGGCCGGACCATGTTTTGTTCTATCATCACCCTTCATTTACTACTACAGAGCTACGCTGTGGGGCCTTAGGCTCCTCAGAACACTACTATTTATTTTTGTAATGCAGCTGCTCCCGAAGAGCAATATTGATGGACAGTTTATCGACCGAACCCCTTGTTCATCGACTGTAATTAAATCACCGGCATTCTCCGGTCATATTTGGTCCTTCTCTATGAACTGCTGTTTTGTCATATTATCCTATTTCTACTCCACATCATCTTAGTAACCATAAATTATAAAATAATCTAAATTATCCTGTTTCCGAGTGTGATTTATTTCCGTTCACCACGTGCGTCTGCATGCGTACGCTGCGTCTCCTTCTCCCCACAATTTCACGCTGTCTCTACCCTCGCTCTGCACAAGCGCGCGAGGGAAGAGAGTAAATCTGGCTCGGAATCAGCGGATAGCTGTGTTCTGTCGTGTAAGCAACAGTGCTGTGTTTCGCAATAGTACTACCTCGGACAAATGTTAGGACTGACCGCGCGCAACTTTCCCCCTTTAGCACTGACCGCGCGCAGGAACCGTTCCGATCGCGCGCAAGATTACGTTTAGGACCGACCGCGCGCAACGCTAGCGGTCGGAACGATCGCAAAAAAGTTGCGTGCGTTCCGACCACGTTTGCGCGCTTTGCGGCCGCCATCACAAACCGTTCGGACCGACGGCAACATCGAAAAGCGCGCAGAAACCGCCGCATTTTAGGACCGACCGCGCGCATCATTCATTTTCAGGCGTGCACAAAATTGTATGGTGTGTAATGGACACTCTCGCATTTAACTCCACGTTTGGAATTTTCTCGAAGGATTCCGGACTGATTTCGTTTCATTACTTGTTTTCTTTTGCTGTTGTTACTGTTTCCTTTCATTTCTTGTTTCTTCGCCATGTATTTTCTATTTTGCATAAAAGAAATTCGGTTCACGCATTGATGAGATCATAAACTTTGTTTCGTTGAAAATGGTGCCTCCAAAGTCGAAAAAAACCGTCGTTCTAGCACCATTTTCTTCGAAAATTTTCTCGAATTGGGACTCGAATTCTTCCTGAATGTCACTTAGGTTTCGTTTGGGTTGAAATGATCTAAGAATTCACGAAATTATCTCCCTTCCACCATTCCTCTCAAATTCAAGATTTTCGTTGAAAATGGTGCCTCCAAAGTCGAAAAAAACCGTCGTTCTAGCACCATTTTCTTCGAAAATTTTCTCGAATTGGGACTCGAATTCTTCCTGAATGTCACTTAGGTTTCGTTTGGGTTGAAATGATCTAAGAATTGACGAAATTATCTCCCTTCCACCATTCCTCTCAAATTCAAGATTTTCGTTGAAAATGGTGCCTCCAAAGTCGAAAAAAACCGTCGTTCTAGCACCATTTTCTTCGCCCAGCCAGGTTCAAGTGGACCGCTGTGTCGGACCGTGAAACTACACCCCCCTCCCCTTGGTAGCTACAAATTTCAGGAAAAAAATCTTACAAACCACACTCCACTTTTTGATTTTCTGGCAAAAAAACTAATGACCCCGCCCTCACCACCCATCGTTTCGTGACGCAGCGGCCACTGCACTCCAGAGACAGTACAACATTTTTAGTCACTCTTTTAAGAGTTGGTCGAGAGAAATCGTTTGGAAAGGATGGCAGAAGGATTGCAAACAGGTCGAAGAGACACACCAGAGACGAGGATTCGAGGTGTGTGACAGTTTTGATGACTTCCTAACGGTTCTCTTTTTTTCATTTTTCACAGATAGAGACTTTCAGAGCACCCTGCATTGCACACAGATGAGCCTGTTGAAATTTTGAACGCCCCCCTTGAGGAAGCAGTTGAGCCTGAGTCAAATCGTAACCATTTAATCGTAAAAACAGATCTACCCCTGTTTGTATAATCTCCCTAGAGAGAAAGACAAGGTTTCAGACGTCGATGAGAAGGTGCTTTATTATGCTGGACTTGGGCACCATTTTGGTTTTTCGGATGAAGCTTTGAAAAGAATCGAGGATCTAGTATTTGTGCTGCACGGGGTGCGATCACCCATCTCGGTAATTTTCACGTGCTGGTGTTCCCGGGTTCTCTTGAAAACATACTTCTGTTTCTTTCTGTTTTTGAAACCAGTGTCTTAGTTAAACATTGATGTTTTGAAATCAGTATTTCAGTTCAATAATGATGTCCGGCAGTTCCAAAGTCGGTTACTCGAGCCTTTCAAAATCAAAAGCCATCATTTTTGTGGTATGTGTCGACAAAAATTGATTGGGAAAAATGGTACGTGCGAGAGAGTTGGATGTCCACTGAAGAGGTCGGTTTAAACCTATTGCGTGATTTCCCGTTAATTTCGTCATCAATTCTTTCTACCGGCGGCTGAAAAAATGCCTTCTGAATTCTAGAAGAGAAAATTTTTACGAAACATCTGTTTGAATCTTGTCTAGACTATCTACAACGAGGGCCTTCCTTGTAGTTACTTTAGTTACACTGCTTTTAGCATGAGAATCAAGCGATCAAAATTTCTGCGGAGGATTGATGTTCAGCTCATTAGTATGGCTCCACAGCTTGAAGAAATACTATCTGTTCACCTGCACGAGATAATTCGATTTCACGGCAGGCTGCATAGAGAAAAGGTTCCTCTAGATTTTAACTTTTTTCGATAACCTTTTCAGTTTCAGCCCTGAGCCCTGACTACATTTCAGGAAGCCCTTTTCGGAGACAACAGATCTGATATTAGAAGTTTTGGAAACTTCTGCGCTAATATTGAGACGGAAGAAGATTATTGCTCTAAGCGCTTGACTATACTGCTATCATTGTCACCTGACGGATTTGTGCCCAAGCGACTTTCTAAGTATGTAATTTTCCGATACGTTTTATTTTCTTTCTCTCTTTTCTTCTGTACAGTTTGCTATTGGGTTGGAGAAAAAGAAAGAGTTTGTAGGCCAACCCGCGCTTTTTTCGTCTGGATATTGCGCACCTAATTCCCCAATCTAATATTTAAATTGAAGCTACGTCATTATTGATTAAAGTTCAGACGCGAGCTATGGCCACTTTATCTGCGAGTGGATAACCTTCACTGTGCAGATTCTAACAAGTTCAAAAACTCAATACTGTCTGGAATTATATTCTCTTCTACGAAACCAACCTCGAATCTTTTTGAATACCTATTCAGCAGGTATGAATGAACACGTAAGGGCAGAATTGCAATCCAAGTCTGCCGCAATCCAAAACTTTTATCACTTTAGATTGCAATCAGAACTTCACGCCCTGAAAGCCGAACCATTAAAATTTGAAATTGGAGCTGAAGTATGGACGATAACAGTGGAATTATTTGCTGGCGTTGCAGACCTCGATGTATGTTTTGCCATAGCTAGATGTAAAATTGCCGAGAAAAGTAGCGACTCTCTCTGAGAAACTTCCTTCAGGCCCAGCGTGCGTTGTTCGGAATTCCGCAATGGACATCAGCCTACGGTTGCTCTCAGTGCCTCATTCAAGGCACAAGAGCGCAAGCGAGTCGTCTCTGGCTCCCAGAGGCGGACTGTCGTCCAAGAACGAAGCAGTCCATTGAAACTGATGCCAGATCGCAACAAAACGGCTTGTCAAGTGAGCGAATGCGCCTTTGATCTGATTCGAGGTTGATCGTAATTTTAAGGGTACACACCACTTATGCGAATAATGAGTCCCATCCAGTTCAAAAGCGATGCACTGCACATAATATCCGAGGGCATAACGAAAGACCGCCTGAGAGGTCAGTTAGCTGTTAGTGTGTTGATTGGAACTATTTATGATAGAGAGGTTTTTCCAGATTTATTCACGTCGAAGTCAAAAGTGCGAGATCTAAGAGTTACTGGTGCAAATCTAAAAAAAATCGCAAAATCTTTGCAAGGCTTATCAGTCCACACATACTGCAATGCTCTTGTTCTTTCGCCAGAAGATTTGCCGTCCTGCACGGCGTCTGAGATTGATCAGGTACTGCAGTCTGGTACTTTCTGACAATTGCCCTCGAAAAAAGCTTCAGATTTCATTCATTTAGTTCTCATTCGTGACCTTCCCGTTGTGCGCAGCGACACTAGTACTCCCAACCCCTATATTCGCTACTGCTTTGCTGGGATATTGGTTCACTATAAGACTATTGGCCAGGAATGCGGATCTTAACCTCGAAAAAATAGAGTTAGCGAAAAGTGTCGCCGCCGTAACCAGCCAAATCTGGTTGGAGATAATGCCGCAAGTGTTCACCCTGAAAACACATGTGAGTTGGGACTTGATCTCTGCTCAAATACTGGCATATGCAAACTATCGTATCAGGCCTTTAGATGTTTTTCGAACACGCGATGCGCGAGGAGGTGTCGAACATGGGAACACCGTATCAGTTATCCAGTGCATCCTTCGAGTCGCACCACAAACAACTTCAAATCAAAATTGGACAAACTACTACCAACGTCACGAAGACTATTGTTGAGAGGTTGGACATTCCTATTGGTACCTATGAGGACTAATCTTCAACTTTAGGTACCTGCTAGCGAAACTCATCCCACCATTGCTAGAGTCCGCGAACCACCCACGAGAAAAAGTCTTCGACGATCTGTTGCGCAATATGGATAACACTCATCAATCAAGGTGAGATTCAACTCTGAATTCATCCGCCTAAATCTTTTATATCATCGCACATCTTGCTTATTTTAGGTTTTCTGTCGATATAAGGGTGAACGATAATATCTATATACCGTCCCATAGCCGCATCAATCTTTCTAAGTTGAACGGAAGGCACAGGGAAATTCTAGATAATTTCGGAGGACACCCATAGTGGGTTTTATTCATTCTGACTGTTCATTTATGTGGAAGTCCAATGTTCTTATTTAGTTCGCGACTGGTCGTGGGAGGCAAGGTCTATTCCTCCAAAATGTACTGGAAGGCATTGCTCAAATCGAGGCAGGATATTGTTGCTGTTGAGCACGGAACGGAGCTTATAATCGGATCGGTTGTGCTCTTTATGTACAATGATGTTGACGGGTCACTGCTTATGCTTCTCAACGAATACCAGTTAAGTGATCCCTTTCTATCATTATCAGAACTTGTTACGGAAACCCCACTTTGTTCACAGTTGTTGAGATTAGTAAGGGACAACAACCTATTTTTTCTCAAGATCTCAGCGGGGGAGTTAGCAGTAAGATCTGCTAGCTTTATAAAATATCCTGCCACCATAATGTCTTTTGATGATCTCAGTTTCGCGTCTTTACTGTAGCGGTTATTCGAATTTATTAATGAAATTAATCAATTAATCAATAGTTTATCTGTTCGAAATGTGAATCATTGTGTGTGTTGCAACGTGAATCTAATTCCTGTTTTGAGTAAGCTCTTTGAGTAGAGTAACGGATTCGAATTTTGACTTATTTTTGTAACATTGAAATACTCCGAGGAAGTTGCTTTTCTAACAATAAAATTTATATTAAAAACGAAATAAATGTATATTGAACAACTTGTCATATAGTTTTGCATGATCTTATCTCTGTGTTGGTTAAGAATTTATTGTGTACTTCTTGTTTCATAGTTTGTTTCTGCGCAGTGAAGTTGTAAATTTCTTGTTAATAAATTTGTATACCATGAAATTCTTTGTAATTACGCTTGGGCATTCGACAGGAACTATCACGGTTCATTACTATCCGGTAACGGGCACCAAGATCGTAGGGTTCTCTGCTAGCGTATTGCGCTTTTCTAAGCCCGACCCACTGTATAGGGGGCGTGGTTTTATATTCGCCCGCGGTCCGAACGAGGAGTGCCGTGATGCAGATTTGCGTTCGAAACGCGCACACTTCCGTACCGACCGCGCCGGTATACCGGTTGGAACGCGCGCAATGGTGCGGTCGGAACGTCGCAAATTCCGGTCCGACCGCGCTAACTACCGGTCGGAACGCGCGCAATGGTGCGGTCGGAACGTCGCCGATCCAGAAGTCGGGCCTATTGTTGCGCGCGGTCGGTCCTAACATTTGTCCGAGACAGTCGAGATGCATATTGATTAGTACAGAAGTTCCAAGTTGGACAGATCGGGTGTACTATATTCTAGAATGCGGTATTATTGCAGCCCCATCGTCGTTAATACAGTATGTTGCTTGCTCGGGCAATTAGTCCCGGTTGCATGGGGCTCGTTGTTAGTCCACTGGCCGTTTCCTACTGGACTGGGGTCATCGTGGGCGACCAGGGGCAAACAACCACCGATTCGCAACACTGAGCACACCTGTGCTGTCCGTGGACGCCCTTGTCGAAACTCGTATAATACATGGCTCACTCACAAATGAAATGCTCAGAACGTTAAACGCATCTGCAAAAACGATTGGTATTTACTACCTCTTGGGCGTTCATAACAGAACTGCTTAGCATCCCGCCCTGGCTGCTGGTTCGGTACTGTCGCCTTCACTACTAGGGAGGAAAATTAAAGGCAGCATACACGCTTGCAAACATGGTCGAGATATCAGCATAAATAGGCCTGCGCGGTCCCTACCATGTCGTGAACTACGTTTGAAGCGCTGTAAACCATCCAGGATGACAGTATTTGACCATCCCTGTCACGCACGCCCGTATTTTCACACCCCTTCGAGTAACAGAATGAAAAGTTAAACTTGAGAAAACATGTGATAATTGAGACTAATAGCACTATCAAAAGGGAGTGCACGAGAGAAACAGCTCGATTGACTCGAGTAAAACATGTCTACATACCGATTAATTCTCGTCCACGTTTGAGAATGCCGCTCTACTCCGGCTGGCTTTTGAAAATGGAGGATTTCATCAGCGTACAAACATGCAATATCCAGGTAAACCAAGCTATTTCTCTCGTGCACTCCCATTTGATAGTGCTATCACTCTCAATTATCACATGTTTTTTCGAGTTTAACTTTTCATTCTGTTACTCGAAGGGGTGTGAAAATACGGGCATGCGAGACATGATTGCTCAAATTATGTCATTCTGGATGATTTTCAGCCCTTCAAACGTCGTTGACGACATGGTAGGGGCCGTGCGGGCCTATTTATGCTGATATCTCGACCACGTTTGCGAGCGTGTATGCTGCCTTTAAAGGCAGTGATCACGATAAAAATCGTTTTTCTGTTTCCCCGCCTATCTTAAAAGCTGCACCATGCTGATTCCAATGATGTCTCTGAAGTCGTACAAGACCTTCTGGGAACGGAGTTATGGTCCTTTAAAAATTGAGCTAAGGAAACATGGTGGACGAGTTGTCCGAGGCTTGTAACTTCCGTCTTTTGCAGCCAATGTATGCGAGCTGACCTGAGTAAAGAGAGAAGTTGAGAATGAAGGGAAGAACGGGGCTTCTGATCGCAAATCATCGCTCATCTCACGATCTCGAGCATTCATTTGTTCATGTCGCTTGGCATGTGTTGCGCTTTTGGGGTTTGCCTTGCGCTCAAATTGGCAACTTCGGGCTCTTTTGGGGCTCTTCCTGGCTCGTTTTCATGCGTTCTTTCGACGTCAACGTTACAGTGTGCCCCTCCACTACCCATTCTTAGTGGAAACTGAAACACATTTTTTATTGTGAACACTGCCTCTAAGATTGTATGCACAACAGAACGAATAACAGTAATTTAACAGACTGCGGAGATATAGAAAACTTTACGATTTGAACGGCGTCCTTGAAATTGAAGAGGTTTGAGCGAAAACTATCAAATCAGCCTTTATATAAATGGGTCTATAGGAAGGGTCTTCATTTTAAACGAGAGAAATAGGGGTGGGAGAGGAATGTTTGAAAGAAATCAGCAAAACGACGAAATGCTAATGTTAAAGCCGGCTGGCATGGCGACAATCGATTAGAGACGCGATCGCCCGCACCAGCCGTCTGGTGAATTATGGCAATGGTATACTTCTGCGACACTCGGTCGCGATCGCTGATCACAGCCGCAATTTTTTGAATAATCGGTCGTTGTTACAGCTCCCAGGGATTCACGAATCATAGCGTGCACACTCGAAAATGCAGACCAAACTGCTGTTTTTCGTTGTGCTTTCATTTATTCGCCGCGAATTACATGTCAAATTTCTGAAAGAAATGACGCATTCAAAGCCGAATTAATCGCATTTGTATGCTCCTGTTTGGACGAAAATACTGAAACTGGGTAAAACCCCAAAAAAAAACAGCTCGTGCACCTAAAGTAACTTCCAATCAGTACAAAGCCCACCTAGGCACAAAAAATCAGAAATTAGGATTTGGAATCGCGAAACATTTCGAAGAAAATGGTGGGCACAGTGGCGAAGGAACCCGGTACAAATAAAAAAAAGCAGTATGAAACTACAAAAAATCCTAATACGAAATGAAAAAGCAATACAAATCGATGAAAAATTCCTAGTGCAGCAACAAAGAATTAGAAAGCATACTCCAACACAACAGACTGGATGAAAATGAAAACTGGAAAATCCGTCATTTTCGCTGGTCGCTGTGCAGCCCACACAGCACCAACGACAAATTATGACACAATCCGGAGCATTCGAGGTATGACACCCTATCAGAACACATCGCCGCAGAGGACGCACGCCAACTGCTCCTAAGATCACCGCCGCCGTTGTCCCTATGCTGGTTCCACCGCCATCAGTGCTAGATAACATGCGTGTTGCACATGGCAGCGACGTAGTCTACCATAGACCATAGGGTGGTTTGCATCAGACAGCAAGTCATGAAGAATCAATGCAGACATCAACGCAGATTATTTGGAGTAAGGGCCACATGCATTCTCATCCCCTCCCTCTCCACGAGTATGAATGAATTTTCGCGGAGTCAGAGCGGGCCTCGGGTTCCTCTTTTACTGCTCCCTTTACTGCTAAAGGGAGGGGGCGCCCCTTTATTTTCAACGTAGAAAATAATCGACAGCACTGCCTTGCAGGACGAACGTTTTCCAATAGAAGCCTATTTACGTCGGGAAGCGCAGTGTTCTTACGCCGATTTTACCGTAGGGATTATACTCCGAAACGCTACATGAAAAAACATTGGAAAAGAGCTCATTCCGCTGAATTCATTAGTTCCCTATCGGTACACTTCAACTAGATATAGTTATTAATATTTCCTCAACCATACAGTGCAGAAGGGAGAAAACAAGGAAGGCAAAACGTACATGTGACGCAATTCCGTATCTGAGTTAACGATTCACTACAAGAAAATGGGAAACAAAGAGATTCGACTAGAAAGGAAGGTACTAGGTTCAGTACGTCCAACTAAACCTAATCTGGATTTGTCTGAACAAATCCTGACGGACTCATCATATCTGGCTGGGTTGAGCGTAGGTCCGGCGGTGGTGCAAGGAGTTCGTGGCAACGTTCAATGTCACAAGTCACTACGATACATGCCGACTGTAAAGGCAGCGTTCACGGTGATTTTCGTTTCCGAGATTCTCACTTAAAGCAATGTTCATGATGAAATGGGTTCGGTTCTTGAGTTTTACCGGTAATGAAATGTGCCGGGGTCTATCGCAACAATAAATATGTATGAAGGGCTGAAAACGAACCATTTAAATCTCTTTAGAGCCCTCAAGCCTGTGTGCACTATGCCCTACCCGCCCACTTCCTTGTCGACCATTGAGTGGCGGGGCGGGCACGGCGCAACCAAGTTTGGGGGCCGTATTTGGCTACATATCTGTGGCTCGTTCCTAGCCGTTCTTTTGCCATTATTGTTGCAATGGACCCCGGCACATTGATTTCTGGTGAAAACTCAAAGACCTTTTTTTATCGCAAACACTGCCTTTAATACAATGCATTGGCCAGCAAATCTTACCACAATTGCGAAAAAACGGCGAGAAACGCAACAAAAAGTTTTGTTTCAGCGAGCTTACTTTTCGGCCTGGACTAGTTGTCTCGTTGCACGAACGTGTTCTCGATGTTCGTGACCGGTGAAAAATGGGTCCAATAGGAAATGGAAGAATAGTTTATGCAAAACAGTATCAGTTAGAGTTCGAAGACAAGAACGGAGCAACTGAGAGTAGAGAATTTTAAAGGCAGCATACACGCTCGTAAACGTGGTTGGGATAACAATGCGAATCGAACCGTATGGCTTACAACATAATGCCTACGCATTTTTGAAAAGTCAAAAATGACCCACAATGTAGCTATACTCTGTTTATCTTTAATTGCACAAAAAACGGTCCGCCAATAGTCCTCTAATGGGCCGGCTAGTACCGTAGTTTACGTCCACGACGCGTTCTCGGCAGATCCGGGTGTGCACCGGGGTGTGCTGAGCGATCGATTCATCAATGCCGTCACTGGCCACCCACCCTGCCACTGTGCACTCCCGGGTCTGCCGAGAACGCGTCGTGGACGTAAACTACGGTACTAGCCGGCCCATTAGAGGACTATTGGAGGACCGTTTTTTGTGCAATTAAAGATAAACAGAGTATACATAAGTTAGAAGTTAGCCCCGCCCTGTATTTTCACGCCCCCTGTATTTGCTCTTTTGCTCCAAAGCAGGGTTGCTCGGTCATCTTAGCCGTCAGTGGCGTGTGTGGTTCACTTGTTAGGCAACTTACCAACAGTACCGACGGTGAATATGACCCAGCAACCTTGCGTTGCAGGAAAAGGGCAAATACAGGGGGCGTGAAAACACACGAGGGGGGGGGGGACAACTTCTAACTCATATAGCGGCATTGTGGGTCGTTTTTAACACTTCAGAATGTGTAGGCGTTGTAATCTGGGCCATACCATTCTATTGCCGTAGTTATCTCAATCACTTTAACGAGTGTGTATGCTGCCTTTAAAGGACGGGTCTTCGAAAACATGTCAATGTCACAACAAACAGCTCCACTGAGATACGGGAGCGAACTGAGAGTACAGATTTTTGTGTACTTCTTATTTTTTCCCAGTTTTTTATTTCGTCTTTTCGGCTCTATTCGCGGGCCAACCAATCGTTCGAGGAGATGACCGCGAAATTGATGATCATCGTGAACACTGCATTTAAGTAGTTTGTAGCAAATTGAAGGCGTATGTGGTTGACGGGACAGGGGCTCTCTACACACATATGGAGGAGTTGTCTCGTCTTTCGCTGCACTAATTCCAATCCGGACCACTTTGCTTACACTGAGTCTCGTGACGTCTCGAACTGCAAAAACGGGACAACTCCACCCTACCAGTGTGTAGAGAGCCCCTATCCCGTGGTTGACGTAGGCGATGACAGTTACTCAGTAGACTTTGTTGCTGTGATATACTATTTCCTACGTTCTGCTCTGCTTGCAGGGATTCATGTAGAGACCCCAAAGAGAACAAAAAACGTTGAAATATAAACCGATAGGGGTCCGCGACAACCTTACGTGGGGCTTAGCAATGTATACATACGACTATTGCCATCGTGCTAGTGTTCTTTGAGAGCCGAACTTGGCGATTCAAACATACTATGGGAGGTGAGCAGATGTTCCACATAAGGACGAACAGCACAGAAGCGTATAAAGGATTGCTGACAATTCTTCAATCTAAAGAATGTTAGACCATCCGTCTGGACGTTGGAGGACTTGATTGGCAGAAGCAGCATAACTATGAAATTATATTTCTCTGGTTTGACCCCGCGAAAAGGTGTGATACTTAACAGTTCGGCGTTGTTTAAAAATTACATTTAAAACAAAACGACAGTAATATAACTAAAACATATTAGCAAATGCGTTTCGAAAATGAATTATAGTTATTAGGTTGTTCAATACGTTTTGTCGTTCGATAAGAGAGGGCGTTGCTACTAGCCCAATTTTTTTTTGTTTTGTTGGTACACTCTTCACATAAACGTTTGTGAAGTTTCATTTCAATCTGTCGATTCATTCTTTGTTTACTAGCCAATTATTGTCGCCGTGTCATAGCAATGGAAAAAGTTGACAATCGTGCAGTGATAAAATTCTTATTTTTGGAAGGTGTAGCACCAAAAGAAATTCACGAACGAATGTTAAAAGTGTATAATGATTGTTCGCCTACAACTAGAACAGTAGAAAGATGGTTTGTTAGATTTAAACGTGGTCTTGCAAGCCTTGAAGACGATCCACGTGAAGGACGTCCAAAAACCGTATCAACACCAGAAATCATAGCCAAAATACAGGATATGGTTTTGGAAGATCGTCGGTTGACTGAGAGCATTAGGCAGTGTGAGCCATATTTTAAGTGAAATTTTGGGTCTCAGAAAGCTGTGTGCACAATGGGTGCCCCATTCGCTAACAATGGAACAAAAACACTTTCGAACGCGACTTTCTCACAAAACGGATTTTAGCAGCCAGGATTCTGCGTTACCGTAACCCCATTCGCCGTGGAGCGCGCCATCGTATCATCGAGCGCCAGCGTCACACCTAAGTGGTATTTGAGGCTGAGATCAGCCACGGGGAGTGTTTTGTCCTAAAACTGAGTGTATTTATCATGTACACTGTGTGCTTAGGTATTTAAAACGCTTTTTTTCTTGCTTGTATCTCTTCACTTAAAAATATGTGTTCTTTTGGGTTGCTTGCTGGCCCACCGTTTCTTATTTTTCAGAGGTCCATCTCGTCAGCAACCGATTGTTGGGCCCATGATAAAGGACAGGTGTGGATGTTGGGATGAAAAATTGATGTTGCTTAGCAGTAATGGTAGGCACGATCCCGGACTAGTTCAAACGATGATTACCTTCCCAAAATGTGAATGCGTGCAACACTAGAAAAAATGAGCTTGCCGAAAATCTTTCACAGTCATGGTTTCTATTGCAGACCAAGCTTCATTTTTTCAAACAAAGGTTCAGATATGGTATTAAAGTGCAGCTGCACACGGACCACGAAACTTATAGGCAAATGCAGGAATGAGAACATTCCGATCAAGCGTATGTCCGGGCATTCCTTATTGTGGTGAGAACTCAACATTCGGAAATAAGTTTCTTGTGATGAGATATGCGGGCGTGAATGGGCTCATCGTAGTGAACGTATGTACGACTTGTCTCTCATGATGCAGTTCTTTTTCAATCACAAACTTTTTCAAGTCCTTAGAATGCAAGCTCTGCTTTCTATCAATTTCTGCACCTCACTTTTAGTGTATCCGTGCTTACTGAATAAATGGCCGCATAGCCTCTTCACTTCCAGACCGCAAAGGAAGCATTGGGCCATCTCTCTAAATAAGCAAATACTGGTCATTGAATAATTGACCGGAGGAGAGAAGTTGCGATCGACTTCTCTATCTGAGCGACTCATATAAAGACCTCGACTGATGTGAAAATTGTGATTTTGAACCGTGGATTTAAGAAATGAAGCCATCCAGATAGAAATAATAAGAGAAAGGCATATGCAGCAATCCAAAAGAACACAAATTTTCTAAGTGAAGAGAGACAAGCAAGAAAAACACTGAAATGCGCTATAAATACCTGAGCATACAGTGTACAAGATAAATCCGCTCATTTTTAGGACAAAAACACTCCCCGTGGCTGATCTCAGCCTAAAATACCACTTAGGTGTGAGCGAATGGGGTTACGGTAACACAGAATCCCGGCTGCTAAAATCCGTTTTGTGACTTTCTCAGCAACATTTGGAGCGTTTTAAAAAGGATAAAGTGGATTTTGTGCGTCGATTCATCACTGGGTCTATCACCATGACCCCGAATTAAGACAAGAGGCTAAAAAGTGGTGTGAACCTGGTTGGTTGGCTTCGAAACGAGTTCGTGTCCGGAAATCGGCCAAGAACGTTATGGCATCAGTTTTTTGGGATGCGAAAGGAATTTTGTTTGTGGATTACTTGCAAACTGGTAAAACAATTATTTCTTAATATTATTCAAACCTTTCGGACCAGTTGAAAGAAAAAAACTCATTAAAAAAGACTCGTTTTGCAGAAGAAAAAATCCTTTTTCATCAGGACAATGCACCATGTCACAAGAGCATCTTAAAAATGGCTGAAATCTATGAATTAAAGTTCGAATTGTTGGAGCATCCACCATATTCACCAGATTTGGCCCCCAGCGACTTCCATTTGTTTCCACAACTCAAAAAATTTATGCGTGGCAAGCGTTTTTCATCAAACGAAGAGGTCATAACGGCTGTTGAAGCGTGTTTTGCAGACCTTCCAGATTCTCACTTCGCGGATGGGGACCGCAGATTGGAGGATCGTTGGAGCAAGTGTATTAATGTTCAGGAAGATTATTCTGAATAATAAAGTGTATCTTGAACCATAAAATTGTGGCTTTCTTATCGAGCGACAAAACTCGTTGAACAACCTGGTATGATACACGGTAGATAACATCGGCGTGGATCGTGAAGAGACTCCACGTTCACTGTTGGAGGTTGCCGCGAACCCGGTGCACCTACATATGTTATAGCATATGGCACCGGGTTTGCGCCAACTTTCAACAGTGAACGCGAAGTCTCTTAGCGATCCATGCCGACGTTAGATAGATAATCATTCAATAAAGGATCAATACTGTTAACTGTTCACTCCTTTCCAATTGCTCGCATCAAATTCAACGAATCGTCGAGGCTGGTTTTCAGTACTGTTATGTAGGTGAAGAGGATTTTCATTAATGAGAAAGGGCGAGAAAAAGAATGACGAATGAAAGAAATCAATAACTCAATCAAAGATGGGAATTCTCGGATTATGGAAAAGGGCAGTCCACAGTGGCGGCCGGCGCTACCCAAAAGGACAGTGAAGCGGAATGATGGAAGAGGAAATGGATAAAGAAGATATAGAACTGAGTAAGCTCGTTTTCCTCCAGCATTTGACGAACTTTATCAAACAATGCTGCCGAGGCCTCTGAGTGGTGAACAGGATTGTTGATGAATAGGAATGATGAAAGAAAAGCCAGATGCGGAGTGAGGATAACAAAAGACGGCGGCGAATTTTTGAGAAAACAGACGAGTCAAGCTTACGAGAAGACGACAGGACTACCATCACTTCGACTGCTGCTGGGCCGGCAAGGGCCGTCATCTTCTTCCCAGGGTTGATTGCTTTATTTGTAGGGACCACAAGCATTTAGATGTTTACCTTTCGTTGAAATTTGAATGTTTGAACTTGGCGTTGCGAAGCTGTTTTTTTATGATCTTTTTTTCATGGTTGTGACTGAACCTTACTGAATCTGTCGCGTAAAAGTACATTATTTGAATCGAATCGTCATCCGAACAATTCATAAACTACACTGTCAGAATATAATCTTTATCCAAAACAAAACCACCTTCGGGTAACCAGTAAAACAGTCAGGGCTTCGGGCGCGTCCTCAGACCTTGAAGGCACAGGACACCCAAATAATAATTTTTTAGCTTTCATGCTTGTCTTGGAGAGGGTGACATGCTGATCACAGTGGTATCTCTGAATTCGCCCAAGACCCCCTATTAACAGAGTTACGGCTCCTTAAAGATGTTTATATTTTTGAGGGTGAAAATTTGGTGGACGAGTTGCCTCGTACCTGTATTTCTCTTCATTCGCAATCGTTGCGCGAGAGCGAGCCAGGATAAGGAGATAGTCCGGAAATGGATTGAAGAACGCGACACGGTCGGAATTCATCCATCCATCCGGCTGATAGCGAGGTTAAAAACCAGGAAGGGGGTCGGGCCTGCGGTAGTGAGTGAAGGGGGTCGGGCCTGTGCTGGTAGCTTATATCTCGCTTATATGGAGGAATTGAGATCCCGTACGTTACACGTGTTATACAGGAGGGGTCTACTACACAAATAAAGGAAAATCACAAAATTGATTTCTGAGGTTTTACTGTGCCTTTAAGCCAGCGGCGATCAAAATCTAATGGCCTGCACTCGAAACACAGAACACTTGTTCTTAATGGGATTAGCAAAGATCCATGGTCGTATGTGCTCTAAGAATTCATGATATTCTTCCCAAGAACAATGGTACAGTGCGGTCTCCTTGTTAAGTTTAGTCGAGCGAATCGGAAAGGCGCGTTAACTTTCGGCAGCAAGTGCGGCGTTTGCGAGCAGGGTTCCGACGCCGTGTGACGATCACCTTCGACCTCCGTCCATTCACTAGACTAAATTCTACGAACAGGCTCTAGGTCAGGGGCAGCTCGCGGCGTTCTGAAGTTACTGGTTCATGTTCGACCGTGATCGTGCGTTAGCGCACAGATAAAGCGTATTAAAGGCAGCGTTCACGATGATCATCTTTGATGAACTTCCACAATGTAATGATAGACGAGAAGAATCCTAGCCTCACAGTGTCGAAAGAACTGCAGAAAACGTGTCAGGAATGGCAAAACTGGTTTATTCTTGGCAGAAGATTGCTGCTCATGAAGATGTTCTGGATAGAAAGATTGGTTCCTTTCGACGAACTCCAAAGGCAGTGTTGACGATAAAATGGACAGGCGTGATGGCTGTTTATTTTCATCAACTACTGATAATGTTAGAGGACACTGTAGCTTGTTCTAGCCAGTGAAAGTGCTTGACAATTTTTAATCATCATTCATAATCGAAAACAATGAACAGCCAGCGAATCCATTCATTCCACCGTGAACCCTGCCTTTGAGGCCCCGGTCAGAGTTGGTGCTATTTGCATCTGCAACCCACCGACTCCCCCGAACACCCCCCCGCACCCCCCCCGCACCACCCCGCACCCCCCAACACCCACCCGGTCGATACGTATGTTTAAAATGATGGAGTGAGGTTGAGAAAATCACTCGGTGTATCCAACTAGATATGACGATGATTACGTGGCCAACAGGATTGCACCTGTTCAGAGAAATAGTGAAGGAGAGCATAGTGAAAAAACGGAGGTAGCAGTGTGGATAGCTTTCTAGTGATACGCAATGTTTTATCATCGGCCCGCCCACCCGGTGATTTTCTCATCCGCCGTCATCCACGTATTGCATGGATATCGACCGCGTCGGATACACCGAGTGATTTTCTCAACCTCACCCCATCATTTTAATCATAGGTATCGACCGGGTGGGGGTTGGGGGTGCTGGGGGTGTTGAGGATACACCGAGTGATTTTCTTAACCTTACCCCACCACATTGTTCATACGTATCGGCCGGGCTGGTGTCGGCGGGTGTTGGGGGTGTTTGAGGGATACACCGGGTGATTTTTGCATCCCATGTCCCATGCTTTCTGTGTGTATCGACCGGGCTGGATACGTCGGCTCATCCAACTATGACCGGGGCCTAAGAACTGAACCCTTCAAGAAAGTCCCACTCATGTAAAGCTAAGTCAAGGTTTGCTGAAGTAGTAAACACTGCAATGACCACCCCGATTGCAACTAGGCTAAAATAACAGACCATACGGCGAGTGTGTGAGTGTTTGTGTGTGTGTGTGTGTGAGTGTGTGTGTGTGTGTGTGTGTGTGTGTGTGTGTGTGTGTGTGTGTGTGTGTGTGTGTGTGTGTGTGTGTGTGTGTGTGTGTGTGTGTGTGTGTGTGTGTGTGTGTGTGTGTGTGTGTGTGTGTGTGTGTGTGTGTGTGTGTGTGTGTGTGTGTGTGTGTGTGTGTGTGTGTGTGTGTGCTTAAATTGCTACTCAAAGCTTGACACAGCTCAAGTAAACGTTAGAGGTGGACTTAGTATTTCATTCACAACATCCTCCAGCGGATATTATGCGATGACTTTGCCTTATATCCACTGTCTAGAACTGAATTTAATCGCGGTCCTCACAGACAGTTGGAGCCACCACTGGACAATCCCACGTGCTCTCATGCGACCTATGTATGTATTACTCCTTAGATATACACAATTGTGCGCATGGTGGGCCCACCTGATACACTACAAGTTCTTTCGCTTCTTGTCTCCAAGGTTCCCATATGATAGGGCAGCTTTCCTATTAAATTCCTGTCCGAAAATTTTCAAAATTAATAATTTTCCTTAGAAGTGTTATAATATCAGGCAAGTGTAAGAATCTTCTAGAAGGTTCTCCAATGTTCTACGCTTGGAGTATATAAGGCGCAGTCGCCGCGTCTATCTACCAGTACAAGCTAAACTGGACCAAGGTCGAATTCGTACGTTCGTGTACTACGAGTGGCTGATGGGAACGACACCGGCACCGCGGTCGCCAACATCTGCAGAGCGTGCAAGGAGGATGCAGTGTCCCAACGCAGAGTCAGCCGCTGGTTCAATCGTTTCGAGAGCGGCGACACGAGCCTCGAGGACAAGGAGCACAACGGGAGGCTTTCTACGATGGATGGTGACGAAGTCCGTCGCTGTATCAGGGAGAAGCCGGAAGCCACCACCCGTGTACTGGCGACGATGCTCGGCTGCAGCAATTCCACCATCCACAATCGACTCAACTTACTCGGCTACCACAAAGTTCTGGCCCGTTGGATCCCCCACCGTCTGACGGACGCCAACAAGCAGAGCCGCGTGGCCGTCTGCCAGTCCCTCCTCCTTCGTTCGCATCGCAGAGTTTCTCGAGGACCTGGTCACAGGGGATGAGAGCTGGGTCCTCTACGACAACGTCGCCCGCCGTGCCGTCTGGATCCCGCACGGAGAAGAGCCGCCGACGACGCCGAAAGCCGGCCTGCAACCGCTGAAGATCATGCTCTGCTGCTGGTGGGACACCAAGGGCATGCTGTACTTCAAGCTGCTCCCGCAAGGCAGGACGGTCACCGCCTCGATCTACACCGATCAGCTCGAGAAACTAGCAGCCGCCATCCGAGAAAAGCGTCCCCGACGGGCCTCGGTTCACCTGCTGCACGACAACACGCGCCCCCACGTGGCGAAGGAGACCCAGCAGAAGTTGGCGACGCTCGGCTGGGAGACGGTTGCCCATCCGCCGTATTCCCCGGACCTCGCCCCCTCCGACTACCACTTGTTCTGCCCGCTGAAGCACCATTTGGCCAGAAGAAAATTCACCAACTACGACAACCTCAAATCCGACATCGCGGACTTCTTCGAGTCGCAGCCCCCGAAGTTCTGGGCGAAGGGTTTTGGCGACCTGCCCAATCGTTGGGCCACTGTAACTGTGGTGATTATATTGTTGATTAAACTTGTTTTTTCAATAAAGTTGAAAAAAAATAAAAATGGTGAAATTTTCGGACAAGAATTATTGGACAACCTGGTAGATTCATATCAAACTCTATTGGCTCATGCTTGCCAGTCCACATTCAGCGACCAATAAAGTCAGTCGACTAGGACATGGTCAACAATATGTCTCATCCTATGCATATCTTACGTTCTCACCTCAACTTTTTATCGAAGCAGCGCCCCTACAAAAATTAGCATAGATCTTGGGTTCTGTTTATGGCATTATGAGTTTCTTCCTGCACTGACTTTTTTCTGTTCTGTTTCTACGCCGTTTTGGGCGTCATGCATGACGTACTCCGCCAACGCGTAGCTAGATGCCTCACACGGAAACCAGAGATGCCCAGGGTTGCGGAGGCATCTAGTCTTATTTGGACACTAGAATTTACGTAAGTTACGGAAAACTTAGCCTCAGTTGGTGAAATTTTAGCTACAGCGCCCGCATTATCTACGTAAATTCTCGCTACAGCACCCGCATATTCTGCGCTTATTCTCGTTGCAGCACTCGGTCGATCGACCCAACCAGTCGATCCCTACTGGAAAGGCGATCCAAGCTGCGATCGAGCGCATTTCTTCCCCACGGCCTGCAGCATCCCAGCGGCCAAAATTATCCCTAGCAAGGTCTTCCAGAGAGCGACACGGGGTTACCCTCCACGACCACCCACAGAGTGTCAAGTTATCCGTGGGTTGACTGGGCCAAAACTGTTCGAACCGCATCCCTGCGTTGCGCGTAGCCAATGCGGGTTTGAGATTGCATTTCAACACAGGCTGTCGCTAGATCCGTAGATTCTCGCTACAAAATTATAGCGAAAATATACGGGTTTAGCGGTTATGTTTCGAATTCAGCTTTCTTTTCTTACGTAGAATACGCGCAGAATTTGCACCCTTGTAGCCTCGACACAAGAATATGCGGGTTTTAGCTATCGTAGCCAAAACCCGTAGTTTACCGCTACATACATGGAATGGAGCGGCGTTTCAGGCCGAGCCCTCGGAGGCATCTAGTTACGAGTTGGCAAAGTATATACGAATGAATAAATAAATTCTCTCAGAATGAGAATATGGTTCCCCAATATATTTGCGTGCATTGGAAGCACACAAAAGCCTCATATAGCATTGTCTGTAATTAGGCACTCAGTTTTATTCTATTCATCGAAATCCTTACGCCTGGGGAATCCAGTACAAAGAGGAGATACAACTCAAAGTTCAACTTTTGCATCAAGGTCATGCTCACCCAGAGAAAGGTCACCAAATGAGAAGCCGCAGTCTTGCCGCTACCCCCAAACTTTTTTTATTCAACGCAGAAAATGTTGCTAAATATTACCAAAGCGAATACACGCAGCTTGCATCTCAAACAAGATGATGCAAATTTATGATATTGAGTTATATGTATAAAATACCCTTCTTCAGTTGATGACTTCACGCATACGGTTGCGAAACAGTTTCCTGTGCACGTGATCTTACTGCCGTCATGACGCTTCCTTGTCCACCTGGAGTACGCCGACAAATGCAATACCCGCGCTAAGTTTTGTAAAAACGGGGAGCATCTGGCAAACTTGAAATTAAAATTTGAACAAAGACTTTTTCTAAGTCTGAAAACCAGTCTGAAAAAGTCATATCCACAGATCAAATTGCTATAGTGGATGTATCCAGGTCAGGGACCGATGCACAACCCCCTGCCGCCGGCGCTGGTGGGCGCACTGCCAACGGGGTGGGCGCCCGCCGGAACGGCATCGATCAAGTGCCGGCCACACAGCTGATCGGCAGCAATATATTCTCCTCATCCTCATCTTCATTTTGATTTCTCTTCTCCCTCTTTTATCTGTCTCCTTCTTTTTCTGCTTATAAACTATCCATTAGCTGTTCCTATATTTGTTCAATGGTTTTGTATGTGTTCGACTATAGACATTATGCTATTCAAGTTTTTTTTATCCAAATTCTTGTTTTTCAGGTTGTGGATACTCGTACAAGAGCTTACTGGTATTCTATTCTGCTGAACTATATTGAAGATCAACTGTATTTTTATCCTATTGGAAACTGCATTGTTTATCGCTTTCAAAAATATATTTTTCCATTCCTTCTTCTAATTTCGTCAGTTTTTTTACCGTTTTCAAACCACAAAAATTGTTAGCTAGTGTAGTTATTTACATTTTTGTTATTTTAATTGTCCGGTGGCGAAGTCCGTTCCTCCACGTGGTGCCACTGGAAACTCCCTGTGTAAAAGCAGGGTAAGCAGAACACGGACACTTACGATTCCGACGCCAGACTATAGTGACAAGCCGGTCGATGACAACAAAATCCGGGACACTCCCGGGGTCACAACACCATGGACGTGGCCTTCAGGAACCAAACGATAGCTAGGGCGTCCCCCAGAAGCGACGCGCGTCGGAGCCCGACCGACGTGCCAAACATGCGAGGGTTACCTACGAATTCTGGACGACGTAGGCTAAAGAAGCTAGTCCTCAGTGGAAGCGGCGATTCTCGCAAGAAACACTTACCCCCCACACGATTCGCGACTCTGAATGTGGGATCGATGACTGGACGAGCGGCAGAAGTCGCAGCTGCACTCAAAGAGAGAAGAGTTGATGTGTGTGCCGTGCAAGAAACAAGATGGGCTGGTGCGAAGTCTAAAGACATTGGTGCTGGTTACAAGCTGATCTTCAACGGCAGTCCACGAACGACAAACGGAGTTGGAGTTATCGTTTCTGAGCGCTATCGTGATTCTGTTTCTGAAGTCTTCCGGTACGATGACCGCCTCATGAAAATAATTTTTGTCATCAATTCTCGCAAGATGCATTTCTTCAGCGCATATGCTCCACAGAGCGGCTGCTCGTCACGAACGAAAGATGATTTTTGGGCACTCCTTGATAGTGAAACCGCTGCCGTTCCGGTAGAAGATTGTCTTGTTGTAGCTGGCGACTTGAACGGACACGTGGGACAGGCGAGCAATGGACATCCCAGTCATGGTGGGTTCGGCTATGGACGAAGAAATGACGATGGCGAGCGGATTCTCGACTACGCTGGTAGTCACGACCTCATACTGCTGAATACATGGTATAAAAAACGGTGCTCTCAGCTAGCAACGTATCACAGTGGAACCGTTTCGTCGCAAATCGATTACTTCCTTGTGAGGAGGAAAGACCGCACGTTAGTTACTGATGCCAAAGTGATTCCCTATGAGGCGGTGGCTACTCAACATCGTCCACTCATCTGCACGCTCCACGTTAGCCCTCCGAAACAACAGCGCGCAGACCTCACAGGTCCTGCAAGGATCAAGTGGTGGAGTTTCAAGGACAAGGCACCCGAAGTAATTGTTCGGATCCATCTACCTCAGATCACAAGCGTCGAAGACCTGATTGGACCGAGTTCGGAATGAAGATGTGCGTGAAAGATTCGGTGTCGCGCCCATTTCGGACAAACTTCGCGAAAATCGCCTAAGATGGTATGGGCACGTTCTGCGAGCTGGAGAACACTCGATAGCGAAAGCGGCTATGCAGCTCCAAGTGACGGGCCAGCGACCAAGAGGACGACCTAAGCAGAGATGGCTGGATGTTTTGCACAACGATATGAAAATTGCAGGCCTCCATCCTGACAATGCGAATGACAAGGTCAAATGGCGGCAACGTTCGAGAAAAGCGGACCCTGCTACAATGTGGGACAAACGCTGAAGAAGAAGAAAGAAAGTTATTTTAATTGTCCCATGCCCGTCGTCCGTTTTTATTCCAGCGACGGGGGATCGTGGAGAAAGAAACTCGTACATTTTGGGACTAGACAACGCGCTGGACAAATTCATTCAGAATCGTTCGTCCCACCAAAGCCGACGGAGTATTTAGACTTTTTCAAACAAACTGATATGGTTGAAATGAACAGCCGAGCGGTCGATCAGGTCGAAACATTCCTAATATCACTATATTCTCTAGCGGTTCCTCTAATGTCAAAATGAACCACTTTTTTCTTCCACGATGCCCTATGTTTAGAATAAAAACGGGCGACGGGCATGGGACAATTAAAATAACAAAAATGTAAATAACTACACCATCTAACAATTTTTGTGGTTTTGAAAACGGTAAAAAAAACTGACGAAATTAGAAGAAGGAATGGAAAAATATATTTTTGAAAGCGATAAACAATGCAGTTTCCAATAGGATGAAAATACAGTTGATCTTCAATATAGTTCAGCAGAATAGAATACCAGTAAGCTCTTGTACGAGTATCCACAACCTGAAAAACAAGAATTTGGATAAAAAAAACTTGAATAGCATAATGTCTATAGTCGAACACATACAAAACCATTGAACAAATATAGGAACAGTTAATGGATAGTTTATAAGCAGAAAAAGAAGGAGACAGATGAAAGAGGGGGAAGAGAATTCAAAATGAAGATGAGGATGAGGAGAATATATTGCTGCCGATCAGCTGTGTGGCCGGTAGTTGATCGATTCCGTTCCGGCGGGCGCCCACCCCGTTGGCAGCGCGCCCACCAGCGCCGGCGGCAGGGGGTTGTGCATCGGTCCCTGACCCGGATACATCCACTATACCTAATTATGTGACTTATGGGACGAGGTTCCCAAAAATCGCTTTGTTTTTGAAGGGAATAGTTTTTGCAATCGTTTTTTTCAAAAACTTTGCGCGAGGCGAAGTGCGGCAAAACTTTGAGCAGTATTTGTACAAATAATTATAGAGCAACCTCTATGAATTTTTCATAAATTAGGTGCAGGATCGCAAGGTTTATGTTGGTTGAGTTTTCGAAATCCTTCCCTCAAGTACCGGGGTTTTCGCAACAAAACTCTAAATTTTCAGGTAGTTCTCAAGCATGTTTGATGAAGGATTCTGAAAATTCAACATGCAGAAACCTTGACATTCTCTTACCTGCACCAGATTTATGAAGAAGGAATACAGACTGCTCTACAATTACTTGTACAAATACTGTTCAAAATTTCGCCGCACTTCGCCGCACGTGACGTTATTGAAATACGATTGCAAGAACTATTTCCTTCGAAAAAAAAAACGAGAATTTCGGCCCACGAGTAACATAATTAGGTAGCAATTTGATCTGTGAATATGTCAGCGTTTTCAGAATTCAAAGAAGTCTTCTTTCAAAAGGTTACATGCATCGGACGTTTTTTTTTTGCGAAGTTTGCCAGATGCTTCCAGTTTTTACAAAACTTAGCGCGGGTATTGTATATACTATTTTTTCACTACAAAATAAAACTGAAAGGGATTGTGTGCTTCGTTTCGAAGTATGTCGCAGTTTATGGACTTCGTCTCTGTCCCTACGGGTGCAAGCGGATGTGGGTCTCTCAGAGGCCTTCAAGGGGAGTTTGTGTGGACGGAGAGCGTACGACAATGTTCAAGCGAAGCTTTGGCCTCGCGCTAAAATTGTGGGGTCTTTTTCAAGATCGAAGAATCACAGAAAGAGCATGATTCGCTTGATATCGTGTAAGACCTTCATATTTTCTTCGAGTAGAAGGCCAGGTAGATGTTAACAGCAGAGAAAGATTTGGCCTAGCCTCGAGCTAAATGAAATTTTACAACGAAGTTAAATGCCGTGATGGATAATTTTCCTGAAGAAAAATTCAAAAAAATGGCAGAAAAAACCCACTAATCACCGTATAGCTCATTCAAGAACTGCATTCCTGCGCATATGAAGAGCAAATATAGGTTACAAGAAGGATAAATATGACGAACCAGCGATATGAACTCGTGGAATAAAACGCTGGGAAAAATCACGATGGACAAAGCTAAGGCTCATAATGTTGCCGACTGACGAAGAAGCCTCGCCCTTCTCGGAACGAATTGTATTAAATATGAGTTCTGCATAATTGAAGCCAGCCCTCAAGGATGATAAGTGTCACTTCTCCTGAATAACAGGGTTCTCAGTGAAGGAGCAGACTTTGCCACTGTTTGAGCACACCCTCCGCAAGCCCTTTCTAATCTCGCCAAGTGAAGTATGTCATAAAACACTTTAATCCTAGCATTGGTTTCTGTGCTCGCACTTTTTCCTACACAACCTTTACAAGCAAAGCGTGAAGGACCCAACCAACATCGCCTCAAGGGTTCTGCTGCTTCATTCGCTGCCTTCAATAGGATTGCTGCTGATGGTTTGGTGGACGTTTACGCTTCATAAAAACTGGTATAATATATTATGTTTGAGATTGGTTCCTGCGGCAAGCAGCGTATTGGAACCATCGCAAAGTTGGTTTAACGATGTCGAGAGTATTAGATATCCTTGAGTTGATCGTGAGGACCGCTCCGACGGAGGCTATGAAAATCCGCCAAGTCGAAGCAGAAAGATAAGCCCACGCAGGCCATCTTACCAGCCCGAAAAAAATATATTCACACTAACGCTGGGGCGCTAAACCATGGGGCGACAGTGTCTTGAATCAGCTCCAGGACGACGTTGGGTGATTTTCCGGTAAAGTTTCTGACTCTTGGCGGAATGTCAGCTCGCATACCTAGAGGGTGCCTTTATTTCATGTTTCTGCCTAACAGATAGATGATGGAAGTGTTACTGGCCTGACGCTCCGACTACTCCGTCGCTTTCGAAGGCTCGAAATTAGGTCAGGCCCTAATTTGTGATTCACTTCCACAGGCTACCGACTTTTTTCTTGCATGAAAAGGTTTAAAAGTTTATTGTAATAAAAATGTTGTTAGACCTGCAGTCGACACTGATCACACTGATACTTTGCGTTCCTTATTGTGCGTAGGCGCAAACTTGGCGCGCCGATGTACCAGGCCGTCCAATAATTCCTGTCCGAAAATTTTCAAAATTCTATAATTTTCCTTAGAAGTGTTATAATATCAGACAAGTGTAAGAACCTTCTAGAAGGTTCTCCAAATTTCTACGCTAGGGGTATATAAGGCGCAGTCGCCGCGTCTAGCTACCAGTACAAGCTAAAATGGACCAGGGTCGAATTCGTACGTTCGTGTACTACGAGTGGCTGCTGGGCAACGACACGGGCACCGCGGTCGCCAACATCTGCAGAGCGTGCAAGGAGGATGCAGTGTCCCAACGCACAGTCAGCCGCTGGTTCAATCGTTTCGAGAGCGTGGACACGAGCCTCGAGGAAAGGGAGCACAGCGGGAGGCCTTCTACGGTGGATGATGACGAAGTCCGTCGCTGTATCAAGGAGAAGCCGGAAGCCACCACCAGTGTACTGGCGACGATGCTCGGCTGCAGCAAGTCCACCATCGACAATCGACTCAACTTGCTCGGCTACCACAAAGTTCTGGCCCGTTGGATCCCCCACCGTCTGACGGAAACAAGCAGAGCCGCGTGGCCGTCTGCCAGTCCCTCCTCCTTCGTCCGCATCGTAAGGAGTTTCTCGAGGACCTGGTCACTGTGGATGAGAGCTGGGTCCTCTACGACAACGTCGCTCGCCGTGCCGTCTGGATCCCGCGCGGAGAAGAGCCGCCGACGACGCCGAAAGCCGACCTGCTGAAGATCATGCTCTGCTGCTGGTGGCATACCAAGAGCATGCTGTACTTCAAGCAGCTTCCGCAAGGCAGGACAGTCACCGCCTCTATTTACTCCGATCAGCTCGAGAAAGTAGCCGCCGCCATCCGAGAAAAGCGTCCCCGACGGACCTCGGTCCACCTGCTGCACGACAACGCGCGCCCCCACGTGGCGAAGGAGACCCAGCAGAAGTTGGCGACGCTCGGCTGGGAGACGGTTGCCCATCCGCCGTATTCCCCGGACCTCGCCCCCTCCGACTACCACTTGTTCCGCCCGCTGAAGCACCATTTGGCCGGAAGAAAATTCACCAACTATGACAACCTCAAATCCGACATCGCGGACTTCTTCGAGTCGCAGCCCCCGGAGTTCTCGGCAAAGGGCATCGGCGAGCTGCCCAATCGAGGGGCCACTGTTGTGGATAACTGTGGTGATTATATTGTTGTTTAGACTTGTTCTTAAATTAAGTTGAAAAAAATTAAAAATGGTGAAATTTTCAGACAAGAATTATTGGACAACCTGATAATAACGAACGTGCATGGAGTTTGCACCAACGCCAAAATATCATTGCGATCCGTGCCGTCTGTACCAAGTGCAGCGGCAGGTTTTGTGGGCCGGGAAAGGAGGTTAAATTGATCACGGGCGAGTCAGACTCTTTGACCCGCCTAGCCTCTCTTCTCTCTAATGAACACGAACGGGAAACGTATCAACACCTGCCTGGATTGTATTGTGGATTTTCACTTTTCATCCTTCTTAGGCCATTGTTATCCCAGAAGTTTGCGACCGCGACAGGTGCGGTCAACTGTTACGAATCGTGCCGGGACCAGGCCCAGACAATAGAAAAATGCCGTCAGAGGAACAGTTTGCAGCAACTGTCGCGGTCGCTAGCTCGAATGGGGATGTTATGCCTGAAATGTGGAAACCTTGCGGTAATCGGTCGCTGTCGCTGCTGTCCGTCGCAGCGCAGTGCACTGCGACGAGTGTCAGCGACAGCGACACAGCCAAATCCAGTACCGTGCCGGGTGTTTCTTGGCCTTAAGCGACAGCGACGGCTGGCCCTCAGCGATAGCGTCGTCGCAGTGCTCTGCGACCGCGACAGGCCTGTCGTGGGGCAGAACAATGGCCTTAGACTGGATTGTCCTCCCGTCCCCTTTTGTGCTACTCGCTCCTTCTTCTGACGTGTTCATCACGTAACGTTATTGCTGTAGTTTAGACCACTTTGTTGAATTACATAGAATGACGGTTCCTTGTAACTGAGTTTCCCTTACCCTCCAAGATTAGAACCGGAGTATATGTAGTAACGATCGTGGAAACCGTCTTCCTATAACGTGCCTAAGATAGAATCTGAGAAATTCTACCATGATTTCCGGCCATGCTCAACTGATTATTGTGCGCCACTAGCTAACAGTGCGCGCACATTGGATGAACTCGATCCTATTACACTAATTTAGATCATGGCTCGCAGACAGATTGGGAGGAGTTATAAGAAAGGAGACCTGGTCCTCGCTCCCTACAGGCTGTCACAGTGGCGGGTGCCTCATTTCGCCATTATGACAATGTAGGGACGAATGTTGTCCGGGTGTCTTCTGTACCCGCATCCAGGGGCCGAATGCAACAACAGGCCGGGTTGGGCAGGGGCAGAGCAGCGCCTTTGAAGATGTCCGTCAATCACAAAATCAATCACGCCCCTACTGCCCCAGCTAGGAGGCTGGGGCAGCTAGAGCAGCGAAAAACACTGCTGGAGTACGATTGATTAGATGATCTACTGCCCTCGCACTGCGATCGTCAGAAATGCCGACTGCTCTGCCTCTACCCCGACCCGGCGCGTTGTTGCATCCGGCCCCAGATGGGGTTCTCGAAATTCTCGTCTTCGCACAAACGTCGTCAGAAAGATGAGTGGACCTGAAGCGTACCTGGAGGATGCCCCGGATCACCATCACGAAAGCTACGACTTGGCCGTAAGGCTCATGCATGTTGCTGACATTAGAACAAGAATGGATGTGGCTCTACCGGGGATACATCGATAGGTGAGTTTTAAAAAATTTAGAAGAACAACATGCTCAATTCCAGGGTGATTTGTTCTCACATGAAGCCGAAGGAGTCCAGTCTAATGATGGTAAGGAAGACAACGATCGGAACGCGCCGCAACTTTATGTAAACGAGGGAGCTTTACTCAGAAAAACGAAAACAAGTTACTTGTAATAGACATGTAATTAACTTGGATTTTCAAGTAACTTACACTATCGTGCCAGCGTTTCCCAAGCGTCTGGTGCCTTACCTACTAGTTATAGCTGTGGGTGGAGTAACTTTCAGATTGTTCCATGCTTTTAAACTAGTGGACAACTTAATCCAATTTAAAGGCAGTGGTCTCGGTGAATTATGCTTGTCTACTTTTCTCCTCTAAATCCTTTTCTGGATCTAGAGAAGTAGGACCTACGACAAAAAATTGCAAAAAAAACCTATTTTGGGTGAAATTACCTTCCTAGCTTTTAGTTCATTTGACGAGGTGGACGAGCCCACTCCGCGTCATCAGCATCGATGATCTCTAGTATCAAGAACGTCAGCTGGCTCGAAATCGACATAAAATCGATCACAGAGTGATTTCGAACTTTCCTGCTCAAATATTTCTGTCTTCATGTCGTTAAACTTGTATGAAGTGCATGCTTTCACTGTCCAACTGCTTTAAGTAGCTAGATTTGCATTTACTCTTGCTTCTGAATTTCGATGAATTTTAACTGCCCAGCATGAGGCTGCGATCTTTTTGGGCGGAGCTGTGCGCCGCGTGTGCTCGGATCGGCTACTTAGGAACCTAATAACTCTAATAAGAACCCGTTCTTTTTGCTCCGTAAGCTTCGTGGTTTTCCAGCCGTTATTTCTATGGTTTTTCTCAGCAACTTCTTTTTCATCGCGACCAGTTCCTTTAACTCCCTTAGTTTATTTAATGATCCTGTTACCTCCGACCTTTTATCGAGTGTCCGTCATTTTGACTCACCCTGCATAGTAGCTTTTCCATATGGTGGGTGTATTTGCCAAAGGGATAGCTGCGAACCACTCAGGAGCTCGCGCGCCTGTCGCATGCGTCGATCAATCACCGAATTTCTCGTGTGCTCACACGAAGCAGCGCAGGCTGCTTAGGTGGCCGCAGCCAACTCTTCCGCGGCTACCCCGACATTACACTGCTCATCATTGATAGATAATTTACATTCATTAGTACCACTCGAAAAAAAAGCGTTTCTTGCATGTACACGGATGCTGAATACTGATCGTGTTGAGACTGATCGAAACGTGTCCGAGCATATTGCGACGATGTTATCCGGTGTCGTAGGAATAAGACCAACCGAGTCTATGAAAATTGACTTTGTCTCCTCCTTACGAAAGCCTGAGTCTTTTTGATGAAGGGTCGATGTAGGGTGAAGCTGGGCCAAGCGTAAAGCTTGAAATTTTTTTCGGACAAAATTTAGAACTGAAAGAATAGGACTGAACGCCCGCGAAGAACGCGGTCAGTCCGATTACTCAAAGTTGCAAACAATTCTACCGCATTTGCTGTCTTCATGGTCTTCACCGGGTTCCGCTGGAAACACGCGCAACTTTGCGAAGCTCGCACTGGCCTCTTCAATTCAAGACTGAACGCGCCCAAATATAGTCAATCATTGGATGGAGAGAAGCCGCGACGCTGCTTGGCGGGAAAAAGTGCGCGCGGGAAGACGAAGAGATTGTGGCTATTGATCGAATGATTTAGCTCCCGATTGCTGAGTGCGGCTTACTACTCGATAGACACTGACGATATATTGAGATGGGAAGGAAAATGTGTGATGTGTAGCGAACAACTCAACGACTAATTTCTCGATTAATTTTGCTCAAGTGCTTATCGTCAGTGTCTATCATGTAGGAAGCCGCACTCAGCGATCGGGCGGGACATTATTCGATCAATAGTCATCTTTCCTTCGTTTTCCCGCGTGCAATTTTTCTCGCCAAGCAGCATCAAGGCTTCCTCCATCTAGAAAACGACGATACGTTATTCTGCTCTTTTGATGTTTTCTTTTTTGTATCACTCCAAATTATGCCTTTTAGATAGTTCCCGTAAGCTGTGCAATATTTTTGCTTGTTCTTATAGTTACCCGCATCGGTTTTGCAGAATCAATATTAAATTATAGAATAATACCAGGTTGTTTAATAAGTTTTGTCTTTCGATAAGGGAGGACGTTGCTACTAGCCTAAAATTTTTGCGTTATGTTGATACGCTCTTCATATGAACGCATGTGTTGTTTTATTTCAATTCGTTTATTCATTCTTTGTTTACAAGCCATTTAGTGCCGGAGTGTCACAGCAATGGAAAAAATTGAATATTGTGCAGTGATAAAATTCTTATTTTTGGAAGATGTAGCACCAAAAGAAATTCACGAACGAATGTTAAAAGTGTATATCCTTAACCTGCAATTAGAACAGCAGAAAGATGGGTTACTGACTTAAAACGTCGTACAAGCCTTGAAGACGATCCACGTGAAGGACGTCCAAAAAGCGCATCAACACCAGAACTCATAGCCAAAATACAGGATATGGTTTTGGAAGATCGTCAATTGACTGAGAGAGATTTACTAGAGTCTCTACACATCTCATTGGGCAGTGTGAGCCATAATTAAGTAAAATTAAGTGTTTTAGAAAGCTGTGTGCACAATGGGTCCCGCATTCGCTAACAATGGAACAAAAACATATTCGAATGCGACTTTCTCGGCAACATTTGGAGCGTTTTAAAAAAGATAAAGTAGATTTTGTGCGTCGATTCATCACTGGGTCTATCACCATGACCCCGAATCAAAACAAGAGGCTAGAGGGTGGTGTGAACCTGGTTGTTCGGCTTCGAAACGAGTTCGTGTCCGGAAATCGGCCTAGAACGTTATGGCATCAGTTTTTTGGGATGCGAAAGGAATTTTGTTGGTGGAATACTTGCAAACTGGTAAAACAATTAATTCTGAATGTTATTGCAACCTTTTGGACCATTAGAAGGAAAAAATTCGTGAAATTTGGCAATGGTTAAAGTCCATGAATTAAAGTTTGAATCGTTGGAGCATCCACCGTATTCACCAGATTTGGCCCCCAGCGACTTCCATTTGTTTCCAGAACTCAAAAAATTTTTGGGTGGCAAGCGTTTTTCATCAAATGAAGAGGTCATAACGGCTGTTTAGCGTATTTTGCAGAAATTCCAGATTCTCACTTCAGGGATGGGATCCACAGGTTGGAGGATCGTTGGAGCAAGTGTAATAATGTTCAGGGAGATTACACTGAATAATAAAGTGTATTTTGAACTATAAAACTGTGTTTTTCTTATCGAACGACAAATCTTATTGAACAACCTGGTACATAGTGAAAAAGGGTTCTTAGAATTTTTCACGTAAGTTCTTGCTAATGATTTTGTTCTTCTAATGACTCTTGATCTTGTTCTTGTTGATCACATTTTGTGGCTCCAGTGATTTTATTGTTTCTGTAATTTCGGTGGCCTGGAAGTGATTTATCCTGTCCACAATGCTGTGTTTATTTGTTGGAGCGTTTTATTTTTGTTATAAACTTGTACAATTTGTCTCATACTGCCGCAGTTAGGTGTAGGATGGTCCAGCGACTAAGAGAACAGCGGTTCGAGCCCAGGTCAATAGCTTGTGAATACTGCGAGGACAGCAAGCCAATAACGACAGTGGTATGCATGGGTTTCCGTTTTTATTTTAGTGTGACGTATGGGCCGGGCGGCTGTCCGTGCGGTGTGGCCGGCCTCTCTTAAGAATGGGGTTTAGATTCGCCAGGGGCGGCATGCACGTGCGGGGCGGGTTAAGTTGGGGTTAGGCAGGGTTTGGGCGTCGGTGCGTTTGATCATTGTTGTGCGAGTGCTGGAGATAATCAATAGTTGGGGTCTCAACGGGGTTTCGGCTGCCCCACCCTCCTACGTAGGGTTTGCGAGGGAACGATTTTTCAGTTCTAGCCTAACACCCTTTTACCCCTCGCGCTGCTATCATCAAACGCGCCGACGCTCCAAACCCTGCCTAACCCCAACCTAACCCGCCGTGTACGTGCATGCCGCCCCAGGAGTCTATCGTCGCAGCCCCGTCCATTCATTAGACTAAAATTATCACGCGAAATATACCACAAGCATAGCATTCGAATAAGGCGAATATAACGATTTGTAGCTACTATCCCAGAAGTAACGATTTTTTCTTGAGTTAGTAGCTACCGTTCACACCTAAAGTCACCTTAAAAGATCGTCCACGATGAAACTCGTTCCGAGTTTTCCATATATGATGGAAGCTCTAGCACCCTATATAACAGCTATGTTAAAAAACAGCGGAAAAGTCTTCGAAAACAGCTTTTTCGAATCTAAATTTCCCCCCCCATCATCCCCTGAGAAAGGAAGAGTCGATCGCTACGAATCGCTGTATTTACCCATGGTCTCTCGATCAAATGGAGTTCATCCTTCTTTGAGGAGATTCGTGGGGGATGAAAGGTGAACCAATATATGTAGAAAAGACATTCTTCACGTGATTATACAATACTTTTTTATATAGTAAAGATATTTTATTAGCTTTCACCCATTTGTACTATACCACTTGCTGATCAGTTTCTTATACGATAGTTGCCAACGAATTGTGCCTGATGGCTGACGAAGAGCCGGCCTCTTTTGACGGGATTTCATACATTCCTCCTCCCGTGTCTTCACAATAGAGCTTTGGTGACCCGAGAAACTCTCCCTACGTTCTCAGACGGGCTCGACCTATTAATCAAAAACAAACAAAAAAACGGTTAATGGTTTTCAGCGTGTACGATGCCTTTAAAGGCAGTGTCCACGATAAAAACCATGTTAAAAACCTGTTTTTTTTTGTGGAGATCGGCAGCTGCAGGGCCTAGCCCATCCCCAACGTTGAAAAAACTGAGAAAAATGAGCTCGGAACTGTCCCCTAAGGGCCCCAAGTTGGACACACGTCAGCTCGTCACCCCCAGATGCGCTTTCCATGCCCACAGACGTGAACAATTGAAAGCTCGAGATCGTGAGATGAGCGATGATTTCCAATCATCAGCCCGTTCTTGCCTTCATTCTCAACTTCTCTCTTTACTCAGGTCAGCTCGCATACATCGGCTGCAAAAGACGAAAGTTACAAGCCTCGGACAACTCGCCCACCATGTTTCCCTAGCTCAATTTTTGAGGGACCATAACTCCGTTCCCAGAAGGTCTTGTACGATTTCAAAAACATCATTGGAATCAGCATGGGACCACCTTCATGATAAACAGAAAAGCAGAAAAACGATTCTTATCGTGAACACTGCCTTTAAGCCAGGACTGCTCGCCCTGGATGCAGGCGACCACAACGATGAAAGATTTCTATTTCTGTTATATATAGAAATAAATTGAAGCTCTATTCGTTATGTGGAGACAGTTAATTATCCACCACTTTATCCGCAACGTTTCGGGTCATAGACCCATCATCTGGCGGCTAAAGTTCAATCATATGGCAGCGAAACAAACATATATAATTAGAGATCTGACCTACGGCTGCGCGGTAGGGGCGGATGAGAGGGTGGTGGCGGGTAGGGTCTTCTTGGAACGGCCGGCTCAACCACAGCACAGACGACAAATGGTGGGATGACCGTCAAATGTCGTTAATCAGTGAGGTCAGATCGGAGTGTAAGCATCTTCAGCGCGTCCTTCATTTCTTCCCGGTTGTTCAACGGTGGTGAATGCAACCGTATCTCCAGAGCTTCCCTTATCTTTCTTTCGGCCGTATCATTTCTTTCTATTTCTATTTATAACACAACACATTTCTATTTCTATTTATAACACGAGCAACTTATGTGAACGAACAAAAACCAGAAACGGAAATAATCCACAAACTGTAGGAAGGGATAGCTAGGAAAAACAACATAGAACAACAAGCATCAACTTCATGACACACGACCCCATAGCGGTATCAGACATTTCTCCAGGAACAACAAATAACTCTCCAGTGTTTTTTCAAAGTAGTGAGCTCACTGATTTTAACCGAAGTAGCTCGTTGATTTGAGAAGCCACCTTTTGAGACACGAAGATTTGAGACAGAGTTTAACACCAGCACATCCATTAGCGACCTTATATGTACATATCAAACTTCCGTCTCCTGCGCTCTGAAGTGGTCAGACCCAGACTAGCATTGATGCCTCAGTAGCCGAATTAAAAAGATCATGCGAAATCTGTCTAGTAGAGGACTTCGTGATGCAACTGCACCATTATGCCGAATGCATGGAATCGGCCAGGTGAGGGAGGGGGCTGTGAAGAAGCTGACCCATTACATTCGTTTGTCTTCTAGTTCGGTCGCAATGTATCCAGCTATATATCCTACATACGTCGCTTCACGCCATGTTTTACGTTCATAGGGTATGATTTTTTGCTTTCTCGCGTCACTATTAATATTCTTGTTAGGGAATGTGCGAACAAATGTGACAAATGATGGAATCCAATCATCTTTTTTGAGCTCTCCTCAATCGCCCCATTACAGACATCACTTTGCCTCGTTCAATTACGACTGCTCCTGCTCTGCACCAAGCCGCTTCACTTAGATATCTAGAGCACTCGCCGCTCTGCCCCAGGCAATGCCCTCCCAGTGCCCTAAGAAATAGCTTACGAATATTGCTTGCCCAACAGCTGCCCTGACCGCGCACTACGAATTCATGCATATGACCCATGTTAAAATAATAGAATTATAGGTAGTCTAGTGACTTGCAGCTGCAAATATAAAAGTCGACATGAATTCACTTCGTCGAGGGGACTCGAATAGAGGTTTACAACGGCTCCAAGGAAGAAACGAACAAACCAGAGAACGGATAATTGCGCGTGACTGAATCTGAGGCATAGGATCGGATTCGAAAATATAAGGATTCATTAGCAAACGGAAACACGCGAAGATCAAGAACAAGAGAAAAGACCAGCAGACTTGGCGAAGAAGCCACTACGCTACTTTCTACAGGAAGGGTGAAAAACGAAGCCATGGCAGTAAGTTGCCTGCTGGGAACATTGCGGCCTAAACGCGAATGGGAATGTCAATGGGGTTGTAGCGTGGAGTAGGATGGAGCTGGCCTCAAGTGTGGATCGGAAGCATTAAATATCTTCATGAGCCCGCAAAAAGAAAAGTGTTGATGGCCGAAGTTGTTTTGAACTGCGCTGCATTGGCGCCATTGAATGCGTGAACGGAATGCTTGACGCGCTGTAAATTAATATATTCAAAAACAACTTTCTCTCAACTGCCAAACAAAAACACGGCAAACGTAGCTACTACCAAGGGAAATCGTCTCATCGAAACCCAACTCGCGAATGCTAGCAATGAGCATGCATTTGTGCATGACAGTAGAATAAGCTTGCTAAGTATAATGTTATAGCACTAACAAAAGTTGCATAACATTAACATTATGTTATTGTGAAAGTTCTGTCCTATTTGCTGGAATTGCTTTAGACACATCAAATACTGGTTGTCGAGGCATAAGCCTCAAGAGCAACCACTAAGACTTCGCAGTAAACGGGTAAGAATGAGGCATCTAGGAAACGCTCTGGGAATTGGAAGCGCCATCACGCGGGCATGAGGAGCAGGATAGTCTATAGTCACCCATAACCTATGCTTGTTCATGGCTAAACATGAACCCTACCCACTGAACGGAGGGAGCATTGGTCAAGTGACTCATTGTCAGTAAGGTTATTGCATGAGGTGTGAGCCGGCCAGTTTTGCTCAGACCCCAGCAATGCCAACTTTGCTCAGTTTCGCCCCCCCCCTCCCCGCTCAAGAACGTTAGTAGGTTAATTTTTGACTTTTTCCTCCCACCACACTAAGAGCTGATATGTTCAAGCAATTTATCCAGCAGGTTTTCCTCTAACGTTTCAATGCAGTAAAGTCTCTCTTGTCTTATCCAAATGGTGAGTATATTAGGTTGTAACATAAGTCTTGGAAGATTTTTAAAAAAAATTATCTTTATTGCTACACACATTCAATCCACAATATAATCACCATAACTATCTACGACCTTCCTCCATCTAATAGGCAAGTCGCTGATTCCCTTCTCCCAGAACCCAAGAGTCTGTGCATCGATGAAGTCCTGGGATGAAGGTCCGGTTTTGGCTGAGTTGGCGGCCGTTCTTCTCAAGGAAGCCAGAAGGCTCTGTGTGCGTCCGCGTCGTATAGTATCCAACTCTCATCTCCAGTCACCGCATCCTCCAGAAAGTCCTTCCTGTTGTAGCGGAGGAGAAAAGACTGACATATAGACAGTCGGGTCATCCTTTGACCGTCGGTGAGAGCATGAGGTATCCAATGTGCGAGTACTTTCCGATATCCAAGATTCGAAAGACCACGATCGACGGTCATATGGCTGCACCCGATCTTCGTCGCCAGTTCCCGCACACTCGCTTCTAGATTCTATTTGATGACTTCAAGAATGGTCGAGTCTTCTACAGTTTGTCTTCGAAGTCGGTATCTCCTTCCTCGAAGCGAGTAAACCAGCGATGAAAGGTGGAGTAGTTGACAGACTCCTCGCCAAAGACAGCGTTGATATTGGCGACTGTAGTCACCGACGAGGTGCCGCGGCGCCACTCGTAGAAAGCAAGGAGTCGACGTTGGGGTGAAGAAAGAGAACGCATAATTCGACGGTGAAGTGAGAGCGCGCGTTTATAAAGGTTTCGCTAAGAAGCTTCCAAATACTTCTCTCACTATCATGAGTTAGTTGATCTATATCGACTAGGAATGGAAAGTTCTAGAATTGTAAACAGAAATCTTCCAAGACTTATGTTACAACCTAATAAAATTGCCAAATGGTTCTGAAAAAACCACTCGCTATGCTGTATGGGCACACACCTTGCTGCAGGTGTGGTTCCGCCGGAAGTCTACATTTTCGCAAAGCACGGATCACGAGGGTAGGATATTTGAGGCAAGCGAGGTCGACTGGCTCTATGTGTACAATTTTACCTTCTATTATGGTGACTGAACACCGCTAGAGAGAAAGGACTCACACTTGTCTTAGATGTGGGCCCCTCCGGAAACCGAGAATTTTGGAAACTAGGAGTCACGTGAGTAGGATGTTTAAGTCTAGCGTGGTCGATTCACTCTGTGTACTTGCTTTACCCGTGTAAGATGGAGGTGGAAGGTCGCTACGATATGAGCGTGAACTTTAGAAAAAAAAACGTCCAAGTCTTTAAAAAAGTACTTTGTTCAAAACTTTATAGGTTGAAGGCAAAGTTCACTATGAATGTCACACCTGCGTCTGACGCAAAAATGGTGTTATTTGGTCAGGTAGCAATTAATAGCAAAGAAACAACGAAGAATATCGTTCAGAATAAGCTAAAATAACGGTTTCCAGCATTCAGGTCGTGGACGAGCATACTGGCCCTGCTAATTTCAGCAAACGCTCAGCCAGCAAGCGCTAATCGCGAAATGAGCGCGAATCGGCCAGGCTGGACACGACAGAGTTGCTTGGCAATTTGCCATCAAAAACGTGCGCGGCGCCACAACCTCTTCCGAATGGGGCGGACCGGGATAAGCAGGCCCAACGGGATAAGTTTCAAAGCTGCTTTTATTGATTTCTGAACGTTCAGTAGCTAAGTAGCTACATATTTTCTATTCGTTCACCCGGGTACGAAGTCCCTCCCCCCCCTGAGCAGCGTCACGGCTTCCTACTAGAAATACACACACCATATCACTATGCTGCAGTTCCAGTCAATATTAAAGCAAAAAAGAAATTTCTACTCGCAGTAAAATTGTGGTTTACAACATACCTACAATAACATAGAGCTTACATAGGCATGTTACAATACAATCCCAATCAGGGAGGGATGTGCGGGAGTTTTCGAAAAAAATTCGGAAAACGGAAAACAGAAAGGCCAAGATAGCCAGAAAATAGAAATCAGACATTCCCGCACACCCCTGCTCCCAGTGCGGTGCCTTGAGCATTCTGCTGACATTCTGTACAAAAGACACTTTTTGATGTATGTCATAGGCAGCATTAACGACGGGAATTCTTGTCAATTACCTGCATACGGTTAATGGTTGCGAGGCGACAAGAGCCAAAATGAAGAAGAAATAAAAAAAAATCCAGATGCGCTCTGAAACGGCACATATGAAATCGAGAGACTCCACCCTTTTTCACAGACGTCGGGAAAACAACTATATCGAAATCATTATCACTGTAAGTGAATCCCTGGAGAGAAAGAAGGCGACATAGATGACACTCATTACATTCAACGGTGTCATTTTCATATACTGAGAATTTTAACCATTCTTACAATGTGTTTCGATGATTTTTCCTTCGCGCAGCTGTTGTACAGAGTACTAAACCTTTCTTAAGAACTTTTTTGTTCACTTTATTTGTACATGATGTTCATGACGAATATCATATCCGAGTTTAGTTATTTATTTATTTATTTATCTATTTATTTATTTATTTATTTATTTATTTATTTATTTATTTATTTATTTATTTATTTATTTATTTATTTATTTATTTATTTATTTATTTATTTCTGTACGATGTTTAAGACAATCTTCAGAAAAGATAAGTTGATCAAATTATCTACTAGCTAGTTATGAAAGCATATAGTAATCTTCGTTCAATGCTGGAAGCTTTTGATGATCTTTTTATTGCGGCGGTAAGCTTTCGGCTATAAAGCTGTCATCAGACCTTAAAATTTTTTCACAATACTTAGTTCAACAGGAAACACAACATATTAGGTCAACACGAACCAGGGTTCCCTTGACGGTTGGACTGGCTACTAAAGTCCCAGGCGCTAAAGGGATGATTTATGATAAACGACTCAGCGAGGAAAACTATGAAGTGCTCACCCCACTCGGTCGAACGCGCGTTACGAATAAGGCTAACTGCTGGTGCCCAGGAGTGATTGCGATTAGAACTTATTGGATAAGCCTAAGAAGCTCATGCAGCTCCTCTCTGGCATTTATTTCCGGTTGCAGTCGTCGGATTTCACGCGCTTCCATCACTTTTCGCTCCAAGGGTCGCACCAGATGTCGATGGAGAACCTTTACTTTAAAGGGAGGAGGGCCTTCGTTACAGTGTCTCACGTTGCGGTGCTTAGCAAAACTGCTGTCCGTATAAGCAGCAGGATTCGCCAAGGCTCTTCTATGCTCATCCAGGCGGAACTTCAGCAGTCTCATCGTTTCACCCACATACCTTTCTCCGCATGCTTGACAGGTGATCAAGTATACCGTCCCACGTAATTCACATACTTTCTGAGAGGTGCAGTATCGACACGATCGGCCGTGACATCGGTTTTCGTACACTCCCGAAGACGTGAGGAGATCGCGAATGGTCAGAGGAGGCAGAGAACCAGTCGTATTGGAAGAAAAGAGCGCTTGACGGTTATGTTGACATCTCTTGCTACTTTTTCGTTGACGTAAGGCAGAGATAAGGTAATCCATCCGCGGCTCGATGGGGAGTCCAAGTTCTCTGGTTGGTCGTAGAATACCCGTTTTGATCAAGAATAGTCCCGATCTTGGCGTCTACTGTTGGATCTGAGAAGGTCCCAAGCTTCTCGTTCGTTCTGAGAAGGTTGCGTATCACGTTGACCTTCATATACATAGGGTGGGCACTCCTTGAGTGCACACAACTGTCGGCTTCTTAATTGCCATTGGCCAGCTAAATGCCAGTTGTCATACAGCTGTTGAGCAACTGGCGACTCTTCGCCAGCTGTCCGCCGCTACCACTGCCTGAGGAAATGGACTGATTTCGAGCTGAATTGGTTGCACTGAAGTTGATTCCACTAGCCGTTGCTGGGGATCAAATCATCCACAAGGTTCTGTGTCAATATCAAGCTCAAATTGGATGTGGTAAGTGCTGTCTCTATTGATATACAGTACAGTTGAAGGCATTTAACCATTGTCGTGATAGTGGCAAAAAGCAACTTATCTGTGTATATCAGTCAATATTCGTTGAAAGCGCGAGTATGGTTGGAGGTCATTCATTCGTTTTGTCTTGCTCTCAAGCGCTGCCGCCTGAAGAGTGCTTTGCTATACTCGTCTGGTCGTTTCGAAGTAACTCACTGGTGAGATCAGTGACTGTCGCGGAGATTTTCATATTGCGGTGTATGCCCAGATTACAGAGGGTTTCAATCGCAACCATTTATACTACTTGATGAAAACTCGAAAATCGAAGTTGAAGGGTGAGTTCTCAATATGCTGACAATGGTTCAACTGACGCACTGCTCATATACTGGTAAAATTTGCTCAGAAGGCTGGCTGGGACAAGTTTTCGCACCTTTAGCATCCTTTTCTAATGAGTTCCTGTAATATAAACTTTTTCAGATCTGGGGTGCGTTCCAAGAAGATTTCCACGGGAGGAAAAATGAATCTGATAAGAGCCGGCCAATGACAGATTGAGAGACCGCATGAAATGAGCCTATCTGTTAAGCCCCTTTCATAGTTTGCCGGCCGACGTCGGACGACTCGATATCAAACTTGATAAGTCAAGATAGATAAGATGGATAGGATAGGGTAGATAGATTCTGCACATTCGATAATGAGTCGTTCGACGTCGGTCGGGCAAGTGTGAAAGGGGCATTAGATTATCATTTGTTATATCTTATCAGACCCATTTTCCTCCCATGGAAATCTTCTTGGAACGCACCCCTGAAACGTTATTTAAAGGCAGCATACACGCTCGCAATCATGGTTGAGATAACTCGAACGCTAACGTCGGACAGGGAACGAAATTCTCACGTCGTAAAATAGCGTGTTCGACCGCGTTGGGAATAATGTTATCCAGCCCACCCCCCCCCAATCGACTCATTGGTCGTGGGACAGATTTTTGCAATGGAGCAGGCTTTTCGCGCTAGCCTTCCAATCTTCTCAGAAAGTATCAATATCACAATTTCGCAGGATTTCTCTATCGTGCAGACAAATTTCAAGGATAGAATGGCTGTATTCACATGTATAAGTAGTTTCGATACAGTCTGACTTTGACTGACTTTGCTATGGAGATTTCTTCTGATTTTATTTATTTCTTCATATTAAAGGGTAGGAAAATGTTCCAGATTTGACTCGAAATCCTCCCAGATGGGTATTTGGGGCGCTGATCACGAATTTGGGATCTAATTTCCGATTTTCCAAAGTTTTCGACTTGATTCGTTCAAAGTTTACCAGCAGGTGAAAATTTGATGGCAAATCGCGACTTTTGACGATTGCCGGTGTACTACGATAGATATGGCTAGAATTGTGTCTCTGGAGGTTATATGGAGTGCTGAGCACGAATCTGACGTCCGTTTATCGACTTTATTCAGATTACGGCAGATCACGATGGGTTTACGGTAGTTTGGTCAAAGTCTCAGATTTGACTCAAAGTTTGTATGCGGGGGTTATTCGGGGCGGTGAACACGAATTCAATGTCCATTTGTCGATTTTCGAATTATTGAGGTACGTTTTGCTCCCAATAGGGCATGGTACCTACCGTAACCCACAGTAAACTTCAGAATTTTGACAAACGAACTTCAAATTCGTGTTCAGCACCCTAGATTACCCCTGCATACAAGTTTTGAGCCGAATCCGAGATTTTTCTCCAAAACACCCGAAAAAATTCATGGGGGGTACCCTTAATTGTTTGCCACCAGGCTTTGAAAAAAGCGTATAACTTTTTTCAGTGTGGCTTCAGGCAGCTGCGAAGACGATAATCGGATTCTGCGCCAAAAATAGTTCTAGAATAGTACATTCATAATCATAATTATAGGCTTCACTGATGTCTAAAACGTAATAAAACAGAATGTTTTCATTATAGTTCTTCAATGATACATGTCACTGTTATGCAGTCAAACTATATCGAAACCAGCTATACATGTGAATTGAGCCATTCTATCCTTGAAATTTGCTCGTACCACTGAGAAATCCTGCGAGATTGTGATATTGATACTTTCTGAGAAGATTGGAAGGCTAGCGCGAAAGACTGCTCCAATGCAGAAATCTGTCCCACGGCCAATGAGTCGATTGGGGTGGGCTGGATAACATTATTCCCGCGTTGGTTGCGGGCACTACAACTTATTTAACGACTGCGCGAGAAAAAGCGTTAACGCATATTTTGCTTGTCTATGGGGTGGATTTTTCTTTTATACAGGATGGATGACATACGTTACGGAGGACTGGTTAGTTCTTACACTCGCTGAAACTCCGCACCTAACCGAGGTTTCTGTCACCATCCAAAATTAAGAAAGTTTGAGGGCATAGGAGGTGAATCTTCCTCACAAAATTGGGCCTTGGGTTCAAGTCTGATCCTAAGTATCAAATCGGGAGAAAAAAATTTCGGTTCCTTTTTTGGAGGATGGCTCAAGCTAGGCTCTTTTTACCGAGTGTTTTTGACGGCAATTTATACCCTTATAATGCTGCGTGAAAGTCTGTTATTCGTAATTTGATGCTAATTCAGTTCTTGCATATGGAGCTTATCAGAGCTCCAACATGTGAAACAACAGGTTTTTAAACACACTGCAAACGGTCACCAAAGAAATCGTGTCATTTGAGTAAGACGCGAATAGAAGCTATATTAATAATCTGCAACATGTAATTCCTAAAAATTATGATTACATTCCGTTGAATCGCCCAAAGACATCCATTGGGCTTAAAACTCCACTTTCTTCGTCTTACATGAGACGAAAAGTCCAACTTCTATCATCGGATAGCGCATATTTTTCGCGTAAAATGAGTTGTAGTGTCCGCAACGAACGCGGTTGAACACGCTATTTTACGGCGTGAGAATTTCGTTCCCTGTCCGAGGTTAGCGTTCGAGTGTTGAGATAAGGGCATGAATAGGACCGCACGGCCCCTATCATGTCGTCAAAGGCGTTTGAAGCGCTGTAAACCATCCAGGTTGACAGAATTCGTGCATTCCCGTCTCGAAAGCCTGTGGAACCCCACCCCTACGAATAACAAAGTGAAGAGTAAAGCATGTGGAAGCACTTGATAATTTAGAGTGATAGCACTATCAAATGAGAGCCTACGAGAGAAAAAGCTTGATTGACTGGAATGTAACATGTCTGTTTGCTGATGAAATGCTCCATTTTATAAGCCACTCAGGAACTCAGGGCGACGGCCGGCGAACCTCTATGCCGAAAACGACGGCCGGCGCCCCACATTTCAAGGGTGCCGGCCAGCGACGAACAATGCTGCATGCGACGCACACGCAGCGCGGATATTGGCTCGCCAGCGAACCACAAACCACGCCACGCCATCTTCAATGCGGCCGGTTGGAAAGACAATTGATAATGGTCACGAATGATCACGTCTTAACGTGCTCATCACGTGCACAGCCGGTATAAAAGGCGCCTCATCTCACTAGAGTCCTCAATCGGCATTCTAATGCCGACCCTGGAAGGTGACTTTGGGCTGTAGTAAACCACCCCTATCAGATGATCTGATATTATTTCGATAAGATGATCTGATATTCTTCCAGACAAGTTTCAGATGATCTTAATTTCGTATTGATTCATAATTATCGTTATCAGTCACGGCTCGTCGCTGAACTTAGGCCCGTATTCATTCCATTAGCGGTCATTAGCCCTAAAGCGGTCGTCCTCGAATATTCATGATACGATAAGACATGATCATACCTGTGAGAATAAGAAAAGCCGGCCCTCATTCTGCAGGTGGTCATTCTCTCATCGACCAACTCGATGCTTTTTTTCTCAATGAATGAAATGAGATGTTTGTCGTTTTGTGATAGCTCAGATTGATAACTGGTATTTCATCTGGAAGAATAAGAGGCGCTCCAAGTTACTCTTAAAGATAAGACGAGCTTCTCCGGGAATGCCTGCTCTCTCGCTTTTCTCTGTCCAGATGATCTGTAGAAGTTCAGCTAACCTGATGAAATTAGCATCATCTTAAAAATATTCATCATCTGAATGATGCGCTTACAGATGAGATCCATATTCTTGACCATATCATCAAGATAATCTTACAGATTATCTCAACATTTCTTCATGCGATGGTTTAAGATCATCTTAACTGTATTATGAGGGGGTTTACTACAGCCCTTTGAGTCACTCTTCGAAGGCCAGCATATTTTTGACTGCTGAGGGGATAGGGGTATCTAAACGGCTGGGGGGGGGAGGGGCGGTTTTCGCCGTGATCCGCGGAGATTGTGGCTCTTCAGCGCAGACTGCGGCGGACCGAGGAGGTGCGTTTCTCCGCCGTGGGGCCGGGGTGACATGCTTGAGAGTATGGGCCGGGGTGACAATAATACAAATAATGATCGCGGGCCAGCTGGTCAAGGTCGGCGGGCCGTCGACATACGGCTGGCCGGCGAACCAAAAGCGGGCGGCCGGAGGACGGAGACCGCGGGCCAACTGGGAAAGGTTCGCCGGCCGTCGTCCTGAGTACCTGAGCAGCCGCAATAGAGCGGAATTCTTTAAAGTGGATGGGAATTGTTCGGTATGTAAACAAGTTATAATCAGGGAAACCGAGCTGTTTCTCTCGTAGACTCTCACTTGATAGTGCTATCACTCTAAATTTTCAAGTGCTTCCACATGGCTCACTCTTCATTCTGTTATTCGTAGGGGTGGGTTTCCACAGGCTTTCGAGACGGGAATACTCGAATTCTGTCAACCTGGATGGTTTCCAGCGCTTCTAACGCCGTTGACGACATGGTAGGGGTCGTGCGGTCCTATTCATGCTCTTATCTCAATCATGTTTGTAAGCGTGTATGCTACCTTTGAAGGCAGTGGTAGTTAACCTGGTACAGGGGGAGGACGGAGTACGGGGTGGCGCCGGCGCCAGCCGGTTGGCAGCAGTTACCACTCTCGGCCGAGTCGCCCCGACAGCGAGATCGGCGGCTCGTTCGCTCGTTGATTGGCGATCGGAGCAGATCACGCACGCAAGACCAGAGCCGGTGCGTGGAACTAAATCCTTTTTAAGACAAGAAGGGTGACGATCTCCTATATTAAAGCAAACAGCCCCCGGGTTTTGGAGGGGTTGATGTACTTTCGAGGGAGCACACGATCTCCGAATTTTCAAGGATTTGAAACCCCGGGCAAGCGAAATTCTGACACGAGTGCGAAGTTTTCTCCGCGTTTTTTCAAGGGATTGGAACCTCTTTGAAAGCGAAGTGCCCCTTTTAAGGGGTTGGAACCATGGGTGGGCGAAATTATGACATGAGTGCGAAGTGTCCCCGATTTTTTCAAGGGGTTGGAACCCCGGGTGGGCGAGATTATGACATGAAGGCGAACATTTCTACGCTTTTGCCGACTACAGAAATGACGCTCTTCACGCACAGAGTCTGATCTTGCGTGCGTGATCTCCGTCGATCGCCAATCAACGAGCGAGGGAGGCATCGATCTCGCTATTGGGGCGACTCGGCCGAGGCATGTCACTGCTGCCAGCCGGCTGGCGCCGACCACACCCCGTACTCCGTCCTCCCCCAGCTCCGTTAACCTTTCAGATCTCAAAAGATGAAAAAGCCTCGCGTTTTTTTGGCGGAAACGTAAGCTATGGGTCCTTCTGAGATAATTAAGAACGGAAGTACGACGAAAACCGGGTGAAAATCGGTGAAAATCTCGTGGGCCAGCCGACATATTGGGCCACCCCGCCCACGTCCTATAACAGTTGTCCTGCTCATTGTCGGAACAGTTGGTACTCGTCTCACCAAAGGAACGGTAACCGGATTCTGAATATCCTTTATCCCTACAAAATCTAATATCCAAGCATGTACATTAGACCGTCTCATTTTTGAAGACTTTTCAGGGTACACGAAACAGAAAATAAAGTCTTTTACCCAAGAATTTCAAAGCGCTCCAGCTCTGATATAGATCATCTACTGAACTTATCCGGAGGATCTAGTCTTATTAGCTGTAGATTAACGGAACTCTCCTGTAGATGACGGGAACCTAACATGTTTTTACAGTTATAATAGTACTGTAGTTGAACAGAACTTGATTTTGGAGGGAATATCGAATTCCGGTGGAGGCGGTAACCCTGGTCTCCAATATTTGAAAAGTTAATGAGGACCTTTCCCTTATATACCCTACCTTGTAAACTTGCCTTCTCAAAAACAACGAAAGCTAGAATAGAATGTATAGTGGAGTCCAACAAGAGTGTCTCATTTACTTATCAATAAGAAGCGGTCGGCTGGGGATCAATGTGCATGGATCCCATACCAGCACGCTCGATACCGATTGAGCGAGAGCGGTTATGTTCATTGATCTCCAATCGACCGCTTCTCATTGATATGTAAATGAGACACTCTTGGTGGACTCCACTTTAGGTATGGAGCTTCGGGAAGAATAGCTTTCGTAAACAAAATTGTGCCATCATTCACACACCGTTCTTCTACAGTGGTCAGCAGTTGAGGATCTGCCTGGACTAGATTGTAGGAAAACAGCACCACCGATTAGGAAGATATAACAAAGTTGGAGTGAAAACTTAGAAATTCAAAGAGCCGTGATGAGAATGAGTCATCCTTCCCAAAGCTCCATACCTACATTCGCTAGAGTACTGATTTTTATCGCGAACACTGCTTTTAAGAAGTAATCCCCAAATACCGTGCGGTACCGATTGCCACAAGGGCATGAAATGATGATATCAGTTGCTTTTCTATATCAGACCGACCGGCTCAGACTCTCCAATGAAAGTTGAGAATTATTTAATGGCTATGTGGCAATCGGTGCCGCACGGTATTTTTCGTATAGTCTTTTAAGATCCAGATGTGAAAGACTACCTACTCAGACACGCCGACGGTTGTTCATCGGGGTAAAAAAGCTTGTCGGTGCGACGGCAAGAGCAAAAATGGGGAGGAGTCGAATCGTCGGTTGTGCCGCAGATAGAGAGAAATTCAATTCACGAAGACGGTTATTTGGCGGTGGAAAAGGGGTTGATGGTGCAACAGCGGGGATGTTCCGGCCTGCATCACTGACCGAATATAGGTTTTGGTGGTTCTTGCTTCTCTCACATACACATTTATTCTATATTTATTATTTTACTAACAGTTCCAATATATGACCTGACAGATGAACATGAATGGGGTGTTTTCAGCTACCTTACCCTTTTCCATTACATTCCAATGCGTATCAACTCATTTACCTCTTGCCGCTGAGTCCGCAGCTCCCCTGGGAGCTAAACATGAGGGTCGTTAATTGGTGGGCGTACGGTAGCGGGGCGGTTCCATTGGGACAAGCCACTCGGGAACCGAACGTAGGCGGTCGCCCAGGTGGAATATGGCATGGAGGTCGGCCGGTTGACCAGGAGCAATCAGAATCGGCCAGAGTCGACCTCCCCTATGATGTGCCCGCCTTTTTAAAGAGGACCGGGGCGTGACCGAGTTTAACACCTGTTGTAATTTGGGGGCGGCTGCTATATTTACATCATGAGCTGATGACAGTTCATGACAGGGGACGAGCTCTACCGTCAAATATGTGGCACGTTCCGCAACTCGGACAAAAGATGGGTGCGCCACCATCAACATGTTTAGACAAAAGTATTAACAATGATAGGGGTATATAAGGCTCCTCATCTCACCGTGAGCCTCAGTCGGATTTTCGGAGCCGGACCTGGAAGGCGACCTCGAGTCACCTTCTGGAAGATCCACCGGATGCCGGAGGATAATTTTTCTCGCCGAGGGGAGGGGGCTCCCCACGGCTCGGGGGAGAAGGGGGAGGAGTGGTACCGAAGTGTAGGGCCATCTCCCCATGGTCCGCAGTAGGGTGCACCCCACCGTGGACCGTGGCCGTGGGATCACCTCTTTTGAGGAGACCCCATTAGGGATTTCCCCGGGGTCCCCTTTGCGGACCCGGGAATACCCAGGATGTATTGGAAAGCGCGTGACCGGAAACCTGGTTCGGTTGTACCGCGGTGTGAGATCAGTTGAATGGCGGTGGAAGATCGGTTTCCCATCAGATGCCCCAGCGGATCAACCAACGTTCCCCCGCCGAGTAACCGCCCATGAGTCTGTGCCGTTGTACGGAGGAAGAGTATCCGTTATACGCTGGATGACCAGGGAGGGGCAACCGACATTCCCCCGCGGAGTAACCGCTACCATGCCTGAGTAGCTATATAAAACAGTGATAAGGAGATTTTGACATGATAAGCCCGATAGGCCCCAATTCGACCGGCTCAAAATGACAGAGCTATGCTATATGTGGGGGCGGATGCGCCAGCGTCGATTTCGAAGCTCGCGGATGGCCGAAGGATTCACCCCTTCCGAAATTTTAGGTCAACGGAACGCCATTTCGGCATCAAACTCAGGCAAATCGGGGGACACTCCGCGTAAGACTCCGATAGGAGAAAAAACACAGACCTACGCGGAGTCACACAATGAGAGGCAGCGGGAGTACAGCATCGTGACGTGACAATCACGGTCGGGACATTACCTAAAGGCCTTGCGGGAGACCCCCAACGAGCAGCCAAACGATGAAGTCATCGACTTCGCGGCTTATTCATTTTTATATTCACCACAGGCATGTCGCCTAGGGTTGTCGCGACCCCACGGCGGAGAATGTCCCCACCTGGGTCCACGACAAGGACGTAATCTTTGCCGCAGTCCGCGCTGAGGGACCACCCTCCCCGCAGATCGCGGCAAAAACCGCCCCCCCCCCAAGCCGAGAGGATACCCCTATCCCCCAGCGGTCAAAAATATGCTGGCCTCCCTCCGTAGAGTGACTCGAAGTCACCTTCCAGGGCCAGCATCAGAATGCCGAATGAGGACTTGAGTGAGATGAGGCGCCTTTTATACCGGATGTGCACGTGATAAGCACGTCACAACCTAGTGATTCGGGATCCCCATCAATTGTCGTCCACCGGTACTCCCGAACCAAGCGCCGCCCACTTTTTTCTAATGACTCTCCCGCTGGGTGTTATGCGGCAGACCCGCTCTTGGAATTTTTCCGGGAGTGTCCCCCGATTTGTCTTAGAAAAGTGTGCGGCGTCCTACCGAGTGCCTGGGTACGCATGAGCAGATTACGGTAGAGAATACCGGCCCGCGCACCTTTTGAAATCGATCCCCCAGTAGGCGTCGCCCGCCCGCCAATCGTGCGAGGGCCGTTTCCCAAGTTTCTGAGTATGAACGCTCTCTGTGACAAGACTGACTGGTAGCAGTATCAAATACCTGTTCTCAAAGTTTGTCTTTATTTGTGGGCATTAATTTTGAGTGCTCTTTCGCCAACTTGGGTGGAATGGGACACGAGTTGGTCCACAAAAGTTTTCTGGGGTTGTCGGAGAGCCAGGTCCCTTTAGGCCGCGGTAACGTCACTTTCAGCCACCCAAACCTCACAGTCGCCCCGGGGTTTTCTTCCTCTTCCAAAATCATTTGGAGGAAGTGCTCCAGGGAATTGATTCTCCACACCAAATCAGATTTCAAGGCAGGTTCATTAGGTAGGTACCGCAACACTTGAAATCGCGGAGGGTACGTTTTCCTAGAATCGTTTTCTGGATGCTAGATAGACTGTTTACGATGTGAATCTGTCATGATATGTTACCCTTTACTGCTAATCGGATGTTCGGTGGAGTGAAACGAAGCAATTCTACTTATTACAGAAGATTCCCGGAATTGAAGCAGTAATAATTGTGAATTAAAGCAACCGACAGTGAGTTTAGTTGCGACACTATGTGTTTTGCTAGTGTTATATTGATACAATCACACTTTGCAGAGCTTATCCAATATAATTCGAAAAAATAATGGAAACCGACAAAAATCCAGTGCCTGAAGACAAGCCAGTGAGCATGCACTTCTTGTTGAAAGATTTGTTGGCAATGAGACTACAAAGGGATTGAAAAACAGACAAGGAAAGCGTTCCGGAACTCATTTGTGCAAAATCCAACTTCCAAGTTCGATGTTTAGCGCCATATTCGAATTTAATCGGGAACTATAGGGAGATAAACGTATTCGTGAAACCCTTTTCTTATTTTTGCAACAACAAATTTCAGCAAAAGGCAACCAGAAATATTTTACTTGTTCAAGGCTTTGGATTCCAGTTATTAGCGAAAAACCATTAACACGTTCGACACGTTTGCGACGGACTGCAAGTATTAACACCAGGACTGCGCTGGAGTGTTCTGTTTCCTTTTCATTAATTCCGGTGCTTTTTGTGGTACTACGCTTCGTTTCCGTATCCGGGTTTCCGGGCCTGGAAATTGAAGAAAATAGTGCTATAAAGGATCTATCCACGGAAGGGACTGATGCACAACCCCTCGCCGCCGGCACTGTTGGGCGCACTGCGCAACGAGGTGGACGCCCGGTGGAAGGGCATCGATCGATTGGCGGCCGCACAGCTGACCGGCAGCAACACATTTTCCTCGTTTTCATCCCTCGCTCTCTCCCTCCATCTTTCTATCCATCCCCTAGTTTTCTGTTTCTCCATTAATACCTAAGTGTTCCAATTACCCATGCGATGGAGTATTAACCTGTAAAAAAAGTTTGGATTGAAAAGTTTGAACATCACGTAGTTTGTTGACGAAGACGTATGAATCAAACGGACAGGCGATCAGAACTTTTAGTTAATAATGGAGAAAAACAAAAGGCAGGGGATAGATAAAAAGATGGAAGGAGAAAGAAGAAGATGGATGAAAACGAGGAAAATGCATTGCTGCCGGTCAGCTGTGCGGCCGCCAATCGATTGATGCCCTTCCACCTCTGGCAAATTTTCGTCAGACTCCGCGTCAGATATTGCCCATCGGGAGGCCCTCCGTACGTCCAACGGGAGGCTCCCTGCAAAAAAAAGGACGAGACTCGCAATGCTGGACTCCGCCGGGGACAGGTGAGGAGAGGACAAAACAGGATCACGACTGATCTCGTCGTAACGTGGTTATCACGTGCACAGCCGGTATAAAAGGCGCCTTATCTCACTACAGTCCTCAATCGGCATTCTACTGCCGGCCCTGGAAGGTGACTTCGAGTCACTCTCTGGAGGCCAGCATATTTTTGACTGCTGAGGGGATAGGGTATCCCCACGGCTGGGGGCGTTTTCGCCGCGATCCGCGGGGAAGGTGGTTCTTCACGCAGACTGCGGCGTACCGAGGCGGGGCGTTTCTCCGCCGTGGGGCCGAGGGGTGTTATGTAGGAAATGATAACGAACTCTGTACTTCAATGAATATTGGTATTTCGGTCACTACATGCGAGTCTCTCGCTGCGCCAGTTCGGATCTCCTGGTAGAACTGCTCACGTCATCATCGCGGGCACGATGTGGGCCTCCCGCCTACCATTACGCTGGACTCCTCGTTCCCTGAGTTCTCTAACGCCAGCCGGGAGTCGAACGCGGAGTGTCCCCCTTCGACAGAGACCCAGCGCCCAACCCGTTGCGCAGCGCGCCCACCAGTGCCGGCGGCAGGGGTTGTGCATCGGTCCCTGCCGTGGATAGATCCACTATTAAAAGCTAAAGGTGACGCCTTGTGCTCATCACATCAAGAGTCCAACATCAATCACTAGGGTTTGGGGTCCCACGCCTTCCTACTGCCGCCTAGCTTGCAGTCCCCCACCGATGCACATGTCGATCCCAACTTGGGGTTGACCTCAGAGGCTACAGGAGGTATCCTCTGTTCCAATCGAGCCCGCCGATGCAGAGCATAGCCATCCAAGAAGACTGTTCGCGGAGGAAAAGAAGCAGAGGAAAATTTTCTTCCTCTCTGGGCTCTCTATCGGAAAACTCAACGGGAACAGCGTATATTTGTTAGTATTGATTTTTTTTATCACTGAAGAGCAAGAACTAGAAATTGGTGAGTGCCTCGAAATGATTCAAAGATGAGTAAGCTTAGGTTCACACTCATGCACACGTAAGGTTGCCCGTTGCAGCAGCATGTCTTCCTATTATGCTGCAAATCCCTTTGTGACCTTGCTTCGTTTTCTAAACCTGTTGAATTATCTGAACTCTACTGTGGCGGCTATTTTCTAACATCTGTAACTCATGAAATTCTCTGTCATGTTAGAAAAAACACTTATTTTTCTTTGTTTAAGATTGTGGTTGACATCGACGGTAACGCGATTCCACCGGACAAGGATGAACAGTACATGCCGTGCGACAACGTCGATTCACAGGGTAATCTGAAGGCGGCAAACATTTCGGAGCTGCCATGTACGGATGATTGTGCCGGTCAAACTGTCACTGTACGGAATGCTAAAAGCGTGTTCTTAAACGATGAACTGCGTAAGTACAACACTATGAAGAAGAAAACACGAGACGTCGACAACGACCCACCAACGGCAGTGTTGAGTCCTTGTCTCGATGTGAAGGATTCTCACGGCTCCACACCAGATGGGAAGAAAGCGCCCAAAGAAAGGAAGAAGCTCACGGTAGTCCCAATACCTTTACCCACAGCAGCAATGGTGAAGAGTACGATGGGCAACGTCATTCATAAGGTAAGTAAACTTCAAATACCGTGCGGTACCGATTGCCACAAGGGTATGAAATGATGATATCAGTCGCATTTCTATATCAGACCGACCGACCCATTCTCAAATGGAAGTTGAAAAGCATTTTATGGCTTTGTGGCAATCAGTGCCGCAAGGTATTTCGAGTCTAGTCATAAGGTACGTACTAATTGCTATAAAAAAGGAATTCCTTCACAGATCATTTCGTTGGGAAGGTACTTAAATAATGGTTCTCAAATCTGGTACTCCAATAATGAAGAAACAGCCATAAAACCGTCAAAGTCTAAGCATCTAGTGAGGTGGTCGGTTGACGTGAACTAGTTGTCCAATACTCTGAGAATTTTGGCCGAGAAATAGCCTCGAAATGCCTGTCTGCCGCATAATAACCGCTAAATAGCCGTCAAATAATGCTCGCCGCAAAATAGCCGAGAAAGAGCCGCTAAATAACGCTCGCCGCGAAATAGCCGCCAAATTATGCTCGCCGCGGAATAGCCGAGAAATAGTGCTCTCCCGGTAGATATACGGAGCACTCTAGAGGCATGATTCAGATGTCAGCACCTTCGTCGGTTCAATTACCCAAGTTCGAGGTACTTGGACCTCGTTCAGCCTCTGGAGGCCCCGCACATGCGCTGGCGATCTCAGATGGTGGCTCGGCGAGCCGGCGACGGTTGCGTCTTGGTTAATTTTGTTTACTTCTGAGTATTTCTCAGTTATATCTCGGCTATTTCTTGGCTACTTCTTGTCGCTCAGTGAAAAGCCGAGAAATAGCCGGGAAATAGCCCACCAGAAGCCGCTGCGGAGCCTGGTGGGCTATTTCCCGGCCAAAACTCTCAGAGTACTAGGCATGAAACGTTATCAGAGAATGTTCTCATTCCTCCGTGGGAGAAGGAAATCGGTTGTGCTGGGCTTTCCATGGACAAATTTGGGTCCCACGGACACAGATTCAAACCGGAATCGTAGCCGCGCCACCGTGGTTAATTGTCTATGGGAACCTTTTCTCCATGGGAATGTTCTTGAAAAGCATCCCAGATCAACAGCCAGTAGTGTTCAACCAGAGTGACAGGGAGTTTACTACGGGCCGATGTGTTTATACAACGCTGGCTTCAACATGTTTGGCAGCTTCGCAGAGGGGTACAGGCGCTGCGAGCAAGAATGGGACGGCAAACGATTTCGACACATCGGCAAGCAGAAATCGACAAAATTCGTCCAAAAACGGCCGGAAAGCGACATTCGGCAGTAGACTAATCCGATAGTTAGCGTAGTGCGGCCTTGGGGCCATTGGCATATCTCTCCCCGAGCTTCCCTCTCCCCACACTATAATCGGTCATTGATAAACATTGACCAACCAGAAATGGCCTTTGCGGGACGGAGATGCTCGGGGAAAGACATGCATAGGTCCCCTGGACACAAAGGCATTTGAACTGCAAACTGTTTACTGGAAGGTTGTATTCATAAAAACGCGAGAGCTGGGTCACCACTTTTCATTAGTGCGCGGTTTGCTCAATACTCTAAGTTTTGGCCGAGAAACGGCCGTGAAATAGCCCACCATGCTCTGCAGCGGCTCATGGTGGGCTATTTCCCGCCTATTTCGCGGCTATTTCCCCGCTTTTCACGGACAAGAGGTAGCCGAGAAACAGCCGTGATATAACCGAGACATAACGAGAAGCAACCAAAACTAACTAAGACGCAACCGTCGCCGGCTCGCCGAGCCTCCATTCGGGGCCGCCAGCGGTTGGGCGGGGCCTCCAGAGGCTGAACGAGGCCCACGTACCGTTGAACGAACGGAGGTGTTGAAATCTGGATCATGCCTCTGGAATGCGCTGGAATGCCTACACCTGGAGAGCATTAATCCTCGGCTATTTCGCGGCGAATTTTATTTGGCGGCTATTTTGCGGCGAGCATTATTTAGCGGCTATATAGCGGCAAGCATTCATTGGCGGCTATTTCGCGGCTATTACGCGGCTAGATGGCATTTTGCGGCTAGTTCTCGGCCTAAACTCTTAGAGTATGGGCTTTGCTTTCAAATCGTGGGATCTCTTATCTATAAAGCTTTTTCGCCGATTTTTTTTTCGAAAAGTAAAGGAAAGCGGCTAACGATAATAGACAATCGGCGATTGCGGCACATCCCTGGTTGCGAGCCTCAAGACTGAATATCGTGGAACCAAGGAGTTCAAGGTTTACGGCAGGTTCTCGGCGAGTGCGTGGCACATTTTATCAAGGACTCCACAGCGAGGACTCTACATACTTTAGTGGATCTCGCGTCACAAAAATTACCAAACGAATCTTTAAAAAATCTATAATTCTGCGAAGGACTTACAATTCATCCACGCATTCGCGTTCAGCCCGCAAAGTGCACGCTGACTGCCAAAGCGTGCTGCGACGCGGTTGCGATGATCGTCAGACAGAGTTGTGAAATCACCCCAGCGGTGGGAGCACCCGGGCACCAAAGGCGAAAACCGCCCGGGTGATCTCACATCCCTGTCTGAAGACCCTCGCAACCGCGCCTCAGCACGCTCTCGCAATCAAACTGCACTTTGCGTACTGAACGGCATTACGTGGATGAACTGTATATTTGAATGAATTTGTTGAAATCGATAGCTCCGAGATCTTTATGCCGTGAAATTTCGCGTCATTGTGTGATCCTCAGTTGTACTTATTCCCTGAAATTGAGAATTTCACAGAACTAGAAAAGTTTATCATGTGTTTTACGCTTTGAGGTGCACAGTAGATCCCGAAACAAAATGTACTCATAAAGAATCCGAAGCTTGTAGTTCCAATAACGTCACATTGCAGGTGGACAAAATGGCCAAACTGGCTCCTCAAATCAAGACACCAAAGGTAGTGTTGCATTCGATACACTCAGACAAAAAGCCGCTCATCCCCTAACTAAAAAGGCGGTTTCGTCAACGGGATAGTCACGGTGGAGTCATGAACTCGAAGTTTTGTCGCCCGCGCTAGTGACCATCGCGGGCGCGGATGTGAGTGTTGCGGACGAGCAGCTGTCGATTAACCGGTCGACAAGCCGCTGGTCCTGAAAGGCCCGGGGGACGAGAATATCTAAATTCTGTGATCTGGACGTGAAGCCTAATAATATACACACGGTGCACCGTCACGCGAAGAGGTCAAAACATCCATCACACGACGCTGTCGGTACACTGACACGCGATGCAAACAGTGCACCGAGCACCAACTGGGACGCCACCGGTTGGACGAAAGCTCCGGTGGCTGGATGGGTAACTGACCAGTGTCCAGATTCGTCAATTTTACCCTGAGTACATTCATACCCCTAAGTGAGTATACCCCCAAGGTGTTTTACCCTATACCCCCATAGCGTGATTCACAACTTGATGGAATAATATACGGTTGTGTGCACACACACGGAAACGCACATTATTGCCTCACACACTCGCGGGGGTCGGTGGCCGGTTGAGGAGAGTTGAACAGGTAGCGTGCTGCCGCTCGAAACGAAAAAAGGGACGGGCTAAGCCCGAAAACTTCCCCATTCATGCCGAAAACTCCGCATGTCAACCTCCCACAGGCCCTACAATGCCTCGTCACACTTGACCCGTTCACACCGAAAACTCTGCCTAATCACCTTCCACCGACCACTCAGTGTGACGTCACAGTCACGTGTTTACACCTAAAATTTCACCTGATCGCCTCCCACCGATAACCACCTATCACTCTCACACACTCGCGGGGGTAAGTGGCAGGTTGAGGGGAGTTGAACAGGTAGCGTGCTGCCGCTCGAAACGAAAAAAGGGGCGGGCTAAGCCCGAAAACTCCCCCTTTCATGCCGGAAACTCCGCGTGTCAACCTCCCGCCGACCCTATAATGCCACGTCAAAGTTGACCCGTTCACACCGAGAGCTCTGCCTAATCACCTCCCACCGACCACTCAATGTGACGTCACACCCACGTGTTCTCATCAAAAGTTTTGCCTGATCACCTCACACCAACCACCACCTACCACTCCTGCAGTCGCGGGCGTCAGTGGCAGGTCAAGAGGCAGCATTGGCGATTCAACCTGCCACCGACGCCCGCCAGAGCGTCGATATCCCGAACAATGTCAACCATGACAAGCACAAACACCTCACATCCAAGCGCAGCGTATACATTGTAGGCTGCCATTTCCGCGCTCTACACGAGAGAGCATCAGAGAAAAACAGTGCACACTGCAGCACGTTGCCCCGAAAACTCCGCCACATATGAGCCATTACCACGAAAACTTCGGCAGTTATGAGTCATGCCGAAACCTCCGCCGATCAGTCAGATCCGATCAATTTGATTGAGAAAGGGGCGTTTAAACCGGCCACCGACCCCCGCGACTGCCTGAGCTCCTGCAGTCGCGGGCGTCGGTGGCAGGTTAAGAGGCCGGATTGGCGATTCAACCTGCCACCGACGACTGCCAGAGCGCCGGTATCCCGCCCAATGTCAGCCGTGACAAGCACATTCCAGTGCGGCGTATACATTGTGGGCGGCCATTTCCTGCGCTTTACACGACAGAGTGTTAGAGAAAAACAGTGCGAACACTGCAATACGTGGCCCCGAAAACTCCGCCACATATGAGCCATTACCACGAAAACTTCGGCAGTTATGAGTCATGCCGAAACCTTCGCCGATCAGCCAGACTCGATCAATTTGGTTGGGAAAGGGGCGTTTTAACCGGCCACCGACCCCCGCGATAGCCTGAGGCCTTTGGTTGAACGCTTTCTCGTGACGATACAAAGAAAGAATATCTGCCACCGTACAAGATTTGAAAAGCAGAGAAATCCTGTGCATGTATGTAGCGTATCTCAAATGGGAACCAAAACTCGACAAAATGGCCATTGCTGAAAAACTATAAATGTCTACAACTATATAATCTTGGCGTAGAGTTTGAATGTCCACTTCATACTCACGCTAGGCTGCTCTGAATGATATTTTCCATTTTTTTCCCAGCGTTGTCCTTATATCAATGGCGGAGATTTGGCCGCGTTTGAGAAAAAAAGTTTCAGCTCGGCTTTCTCTATGCAGATTACCTATTGTGCTGATTACAAATTTTAGGTTTTTTTTTCGGAAGTTCTCAATACTGTGCTTCTCTGGGCCAAATTCCTGTCCGCAACTTCGCCTCGACACGCTTTGCGGCCGCGCGCATTCGAGTCGGAAGAGTTTCCAGCGCAGCAGCCTCCGATCTGTTACCCTAGGTAGGTTTCGGAAACTGGAAACTAAACAAAATTGAAGCAAACTGTATAAAAAGCCATATTGAGTCGGCTTTGGCGCTGGAAACTCGACTGACTCCAGCGCGTGCGGCCACAAAGCGTGTCGAGACGCAATTGCGGACCGGAATTCGGCCCAGAGAAGCACAGTACATTCTTGCTAATCCACGGAGAGAATATAGGAGAAAAAAAAGAAAAGTACATTAAAAGGGTCAAAATATTGAGGAAACATCTTGGAAAATAAAAACTACAGAGGCAACACGTGCTGTAGTGGACTGGGAAACAAAATATGCTAAAAACTCATTTTTAATACTTCGCGAAAATTGCCTGCCAGCTGATTTGGTTGAATGGAGCAGGCGAATCAACTATGAGCCGCGTATACCCCGGCTCCAGGGGCGGCATGCATGAAAGCTGCGAAGGAGGTCAGGGAACCGCTCCGCGTCCTCCGTGCGAAGCGTCGAGCCGGAGGTGACCCGAAAAACACGCCGTCCCCTTTTTGTAAGGACGCAACCTCACCACGCACGGTGAATTCCCCGCCTAACTGTTTTTGTTTTAAATTTTATTCGTGCTTAAAGGCAGTGGTCACGATGAAAAACGTTATCTAAAAAACTACTGAAATCAGCTTACATCAATAACAGCTGAAAACTATGAAGGTAGCGCCGTGAAAAACGGGCTAGAATTAGAGTTTTTCAGGCCCAAAGATGCCAGTTCGTGCACACGTGCACAGCGCCGCACAAAAAGATCGCAGTCTCATGCCCACCAGCCAAAAATCATTGGCATTCAGAGGGAGAAATAAATGCAGATTTACCTTATAAAAACAGTTGAGCAATCGAAGAAAGCACTCCAGTCAATGTTTTTGACTAGATGTGTACATAAATTCGAAGGTTCATTGATTGAAATTCAATTTCAAGCCAGCTGATGTTCTTCATATAAGAGGTCATCGATGCCGATGATGTGGAGTGGGCTTGTCCACCTTCAAAAGACAAGAAAGTTCAGGCTTCAAATTGGGCCCAAAACAGCGGTTTTTGGCGATTTTTTCTTATAGGTCCTACTACTCGAGACCGAGAAAAGGGTTTAGAGAGAAAAAGACGACAAGCATAATTGATCGCGACCACTGCCTTTAACTTCGGTCTTTTTTGATTTCTTCTTTATAGTTGAGTATTTTCTGAATAATTTTCCGGTTTGGCTCTAAAGTTTGACAGAAACAAAGCCGTTCTAAATCAGGACAAAATCAAAAAACAGCTGTTAGGCGTGGGGTTTGCTGTGTGTAGTGAGTTTGCGTCCCAACGTCAAGCCGTCGGCATGTTTTTCGGGTCACCTCCTCAGGAAAATCAAAACAAGTTTCTTGTAATATAAATGTAACTTACTTGAATGTCTCAAGTAACTTACATTTATATTACATGTAACATACATTTATATTACACGTAACTTACATTTATATTGCATGTAAGTTACACTTATGTTACATGTAACTTACATTTATATTTTCACAATAGGTGGCCATCGCGTGACGCAGACGACACGCGACGCAGAGGGCGTGTCCCAGACCAAACACTACGCAACAAATGTTGTGCGGGGCCTTCCCTGCTGGTGTGGGGTCATCAAGTACCTTAAACTTGGGTGATTGAACCAACAGCAACGCCAGTCGTAAGCCTGACCCCTCAAGTGCGTCGTACATCCCCCTTAGAAATATCTTCTCGGCCGATCTAAGTTACTTGCGACTTATATTGTGCCATTTAAGTTACATGTAACATATCGGACGCGCACTGCACACAGAGTCCTCTCAGAAATCGAAAACAAGTTACTTGTAACATATCTGAGCCGATGTAAGTTACTTGCGACTTATATCAGGTCATTTAAGATACATGTAACATATCGGAGGCGCATCGCATGCAGTATCTCGCCGATATGTTACATGTAACTCAAATGACCAAGATAAGTCGCAAGTAGCTTACATCGGCTTACATATGTTACAAGTAATTTGTTTTGGGGCATTTATGTTACAAGTAATTTGTTTTCATTTTTCTGAGTCTGGCTCGACGCTTCGCACGGAGGACGCGGAGCGGCTTCCTGACCTTCGCAGCGTTCATTCATGCCGCCCCAGAGCACTGTGCTTCTCTGAGCCAAACTCCGGTCCGCAATAGCGTCTCGACACGCTTTTCGGCCGCACGCGCTCGAGTCAGTCGAGCTTCCAGCGCCAGAACCAACTCGATGTGGCTTTTTTATACATTGTTCTCCAATTTCATTTAGTTTCCAGTTTTCAAAGCGCACCTAGAGTCAACAGATCGGCGGCTGCGGCGCTGGAAACTCTTCCAACTCGAATGCGCGCAGCCGCAAAGCGTGTTTAGACGCAATTGCGGACCGGAATTTGGCTCAGAGAAGCACAGCAGGATGTAATATACTCAAACTTATACCCCGATCAGGCAGGACATAATTAGTGAAGAATCGCATTTTCCGTGAATATGCGGACGATTATACCGCGATGCGCCCGTATACCCTTGGTATCGTTTCGTTGACGAGCCTCTGACGACATCTGCGACCTTGAGTCCTGGCTCAAAAGTGCGCCGCTTACTGGGGGTGAATGCTTCGAGCATCTCCCCACGATAGGCACACTGCCGTGTCACAAGGGCGAAAATGTGCTTCTCGCATGTCTCTGGGAAAATGGGCAAATCAGCATGGGCGTCGAGCTCCTATTTGTCTGAGTATTAGTCTGTCATTATTCGGTTTACATCAATACACTGTTTCAGTATCACAAAAAGAAAGCGGTCACACCTAATAAAAGTGTAACAGAGGTGAGTTTAATCCTGCTGTTTGGGCTGTGGAATGGTGATTCTTTGACTCGAAATAATTTTTAGGAGGACTCCATTAAAACAGCTCTGAGCATATCCACAATCCCACAAAAGGTGAGTAATCTCCGGAATAATGTCAGGTTTGTTGAGGTACTGAAAACGCAAGAGCACCTCTAGTATACGAGAAGGCCGCGAATGAAAAATACGGCTCCCAAATAATTTGGAAGAGAAGTAGACCAGAAGAACGCGTGAAAGATTACCCACGCGCGCCATTTTGTGAGGCGTCAGAGCGTTTAGACATAGTTTTTAGCTCAAAACAATGGTGGGAATATTGGAATGTTTTGAAGCATATGCTAACTTGGTAGGGGTGAATGTTTTGTTCTTCCAGGAGTAAGAAGGGTATTTCATAGATGTAAGGTCCAGTTCCGAAAATCGCGCAGCTGACCCGTCTCTTGCAGTCCGAAATCGATACAGGACCGCTTCTCCTTGAGTGAAATAGCTTGATAACTTCAACTGCAAAAGACGGCTATTGCAATCAAGCGAAGCAGTTTCGAGTGGAATTCGAAGTGCTACAAAAGGGTTAAGGGGTCTGCAGGGTTGCAACGGCCGGCGAGTGGTCGCCGGGCGTCAGCCTTGACGCGGCGCCGGAATTTTTTCCGAACATTGTCGTCGCGGCGTCGGTTGCCGCTCGCTGGCAGTGACGCAGGGTCGTCGCGGCGTCAAAACACTCTGCGGTGCCCCCACGTCGCCCGTAACGCTGCGTCGATCGCCCTCGTCACTGAATGTGATCGATATTGCATCATTCAGCACTATTCGTCGCTGCGAGCAACGCCGCGACTTGAACTCTGCAGGCCCCTTTAGTCCTTCCATTTGTGCGAGCTGGGACCACGTCCCTACTCCACGCCTAAATTGCTCAAATGCCCCAAGCCAATTCAATGAGGGCAAAACTCTACATCAAACTATAGCATCTTGCTAAAAGCAAGGGAAATAAGTCGTGTTCAAGTCTTGGGACGCTTCTAGAAAAATTCTTAAAATGAAGAAACTTCTTATTTTTTGGACCTCGTCGTTTGAACTATCATGACCAAGTGGGCTATTCCAGTCTCTGTAGGATTCACAAGTGCTAACGAAAAGATTTACCGAGACCAATCTGACCGTTATTTCTTTCAGGAGGCTTTGAAATACTCGTTCCTGCGAGGCGATGACAAAGTACCGATCCAATCCGAATTCCGCACAAATTTTGATGATGCGAACAAATCCGATATGGATTTCGATCTTTATGTGAGTGTTGAAAGTTGTTTGTTCACTAGCTTCCCTATACCGTTAGCTGACGAATGTTAGGGCGAGATGACCTGTTCAACAAGTGGCTGCTGTGGGTTCCATGAAAGCATAAGTGGCATGAATGAAACGCTTCCACTCTACTGGTTTAAAGTCGACATTCTCCGAGACGGTAAATCATAGACCAACACTGTAATCAACCAAATATTGGCAAGCTGTCCCCGTATTCGTGTTAAGCACAACAAACAGTCTTTAAAGACAATTCTTAAGACTAATCTAATCGAATTCAGCATTCAGTTCACCAAAAAACTTTTAAAGGCACAGTACACCCTCACAGATGCAACCTGTGAGATTTCAACGCATTGGAGTAGAAATCCCTCCTGTGTCGTGAAATTCGTACGACTCAATCCCTGACAGTGTCCCAAAGCCAACACGTCACTGATACCGCATACCGCAGCGAAGGCATGTCGAATGTTCTAGAACACCGTGCGCGGCACCTCGCGACGTCGCGCCAATCGACTCGGTGCCCACTTGGTCAGTCTCGTATCCTGCTGCCTTCGCTAGTGGCCATCGATCAATAGTCTCTTGTCAGGCCGTAGCCCTACGCGCTGTGGCGTCCTGCCTGCGCCCGACTACTCCACAACGAGCTGCCGTTGACATCTCCTGACACGACTGAACACCCTACGTCATCAAGGACCGTATTTTCGGCGCCAGTCATTCAGATAATCCTGAGGCGCTCTGCCTGGTCTATGTGCGGACGTGCAGACACGCCTCCCCACGTTACGCTCTGGGGGTTGTTGTTCAAGGCTTGTTGGTTGAATCTACAGCTCACCGCGGCGTGGATCTTCGCTGTAAGGCGCGCCGCAATGATGAGAGGGCAGCCACGCATTTTGAGCTGTGGATTCGATCAACAAGCCGTTGTTCAGGGTCACGCCCTTTTAATTTCAACGCCTGGCAAGGCTAGTCCCAACTTTTAGAATGTATCTATTTTATGTATTGTTGTTCTACCGCTAAAGACGGGAGTTATTGTAAGCATAATGCCGATGGTTTCACTTGTGTGCGAAGTATCTTGTCACATCAAGCGCATTCAATATCAATCGATCAAAGTGTTGACTGAAACCGCGGAAAGCAGAAATGGAACGTGTGTGTAATCAACTGGAAATGTTAACCCCGCATGTGGGTATCGCGTCATTCCATCATAGTTTTTGGTAGAGACTGCCGGGCCATCAAAAAGAAGGTTACCATATACCCGCCTAGGTTAGGTTTGGTATTCTTAACAGTGTGTTAGTTTACAGCGAGCTGGTGAACGGGTACGTAAGTCTTCTGATAATAGCCTAAGCGCGGTCACGGGACCCAGACCCCTCGTCCACCGATGTCACTAGGCCACAGCCTCGGGATAGGGTCCGGCGTCACGATATCCTGTTTAACAAATGCCAAGCGCGAGAACTCCATTCCTCTAAATTAGGCGAGATGTAGGCGGCCACCACCGGCCCGGCCCCCCTTATCAGTAACACGGACCACGACCCATTTCTCAATTTCCGAACTCAACAGCGGTTAGATGAATAGAGCGAGTTCAAGCGTATTTCCGATTTCAACTCCCTTGCCGGTCTGTCTCTTGATATTTGTTCGCTCTCGTGCAGCTACTGCGGATGAAGGAAATTGCATGACTTCCACAACTCGCCCACCAAATTTTTCGCCCTTGAATATTTAGGGGACCAAACATCTGTTTAATGGGGAAAGGGGCTTCGAACTATTTCAAAGCCACCTTTGCGATCAGCGTGCGATTCTCTTCAAGGTGAGCATTGGATCTGAAGAATAACCTCTTGGGTGTTTCAAAGGCAGTATACAAGCTTGAAAATGTTGTTGAGATAACGACGTCATTGGGGTAGCACGGCTTCTCCTAGAACGCTCACGCCAGCATCAAAAAGGAAATGAAATTGCTAAATTGAAGCCATATCGAGCCAGCAAAACATGCAGCCCTGGCCCATGTCTTTTACAGTTCCCGCCCATCAATACTTTTTCAAATATACTGTTCAAAAACGGTCGTTTTGACCAGTCCAAAAGCATAAGTTCTAGACTGGACAGGAACGCACAGATGCGAAGAGCACGCGCGTTGACGTGAAAAAGTTGGAAGCCTTATTTTCCACCCCCGCTACCAAACCACATCATCCGCCTTCTTCTGCTCAGCCATCTTCTACTCAACTAGACGATAAACCTCGTGCGTTTTTTTTTCACCTAAACACTGCAGTATAACCACATGTCTACTGAATTTTCAGCGAGTTTGACTTCAAAAATCAAAATTCTAATGAGGCAGAAGTCGTCATCAAAATCGAAGCGAGCAACTAGAAAAAACAGTGTGGTTGTTAGAGCATCAAAATCAGAAAGCAGTAAGAAACGGAAGGCGAGTGGGAAGAAAGCACTGAAGATGAGAACGTTGCGGTCAAAACGAACAGCCCGGAAGCCCACTCAAAAGAAGCCAAATGCAATATCTGATCCATGGCTGACCGAAATGTCGCGTACGTTTCAGCATCCTTCGATTCCTTTAATTTACGAGGGAATGAGATCGGGTTGCCAGAACTCCCCATAAAGTCATGTTTTTCTGATCGAATACCTCTCGGATAGTCATAAAAGCCACATTTTAGTGGCCCGAGTACTGGTGAAAAGGTTGTGAACCAAAAGTGAAGAGCCCTGTAGGCAAATTACCATTAAGCCACCGAAACCTGTCATAGTCTTGAGAGAAATAGCACACTGACCTCGTATTGATGTTTAAAGGCAAGGTCCGGTCAAATGTTGACACTACCGACATTGGGTTGAATAGATTGGGCTGGCCTAGCTGAGCATCGTCTGAACGTTTCACGAACTCTGAGTCCTTAGTTCTGGAGAAAACAGCCTCAAAGTCAAGGATTGCGGTATTTACAGCATGCTAATCATGGCTGGAATGACCGATATTTATACTGCAGTTTTGAAGAATGCGTGGACGACCGCTAAAATATGGACGATAGCCACACTTTTCTGACTTTTCTGACACAGCAGTTAACGGATGCTGCTGAAATAACTTGAAGAAGACCAGTTTTTACGCAGTTTTTGCATGTTACTTGGGAATACCTGTACCAAGAGCACCGATTCAGTGGGAAATCTCAAAATCGAAATTCTGCCCGGACCCTGCCTTTAACGCCCTAAGAGACCCCTTTGGCAAAGCTTGGGCTGTAAATTTTTGCGACCTATGCACCCTCCAAAAATGGGTTTGGGTACCTCCATGTGGCTACAGAGGTCAATATTTTTCGTCCAAACTTTACCTAGATGGTTTTTTTCGGCGCCGGACACGAATGCGGGGTTGCTGAGAGTTTTTCGGACCATTGCTGTAGGTTTGGGTGAGCATAATGTCATTCAGCAACCGTAGCCCATAGACTACCATTCAAAGAATCCTGTGGTACAGTCCCCTTTGCCTCAAAAACTTGCGATGACGTTCGTTGAGACCAACTGGTGTCAGCGGCATTCATATAAGAGCTTACCGACAGAATTTTCAATGGGAAAAATGAGAAAACACTTGGACAAGAAATACACAGTAAGAGAAACCAAATCCAAAGGTAATTCAGCTTATCCTTGGAAGCGCTATGCTCACGGTTCAAATACTAATCGCAAGGAAGAGACTTACGTCGAGCAGAGAAAGTAGTTTACCATTGATATTGCAGCTATCGCAGCTATTACGCACAGATTTTTCCGCTTGGACTGAAGGATCGATGAAGTCTCATAGAGTGCACTTCACCAGAAAATTTGTTTTGCTCCTCTGAATGGTTTTTCTTCTTCGCTGTGACGATTAATGTCGACAAACTGTCAGAGAAATACCGCATACAGTTAGTTGTTGGTCTAAAAAAAGCATTGTGGCGAAAATTTTTCTGGCAGAGGGGATGAAACTCGGGAGTCTCCGACCGACGATCCGCGCCCTGGATCCTCGACCAAAGTAGCTTGGTGGGGTAGCCGAAGGCACCGGAGACACGTCTCTCGCCATTTTCGCCGTTTCGACCTCATTGCACGAAACGGCTCATATCTTTTTCTGCCATAATTACTCGGGCAGCTAGTAGGGTGTTCTTACGACTACCCGAATGGTAGTCCATCAAAAAGATTGAGGAGATGGAGAGTTTTGGCAGCCCGATCTGTTCACTCCCTTCTTCTTCCTATTCTTCAGCGTTTGTCCCGCATTGTAGCAGGCCTGCTTTTCTCGAACGTTGCCTCCATTTGACCCTGTCGTTCCCGTTGTTAAGATGGACGCCTGCAATTTTCATATCGTTGTGCATGACATCCAGCCATGTCTGCTTAGGTTGTCCTCTTGGTCGCTGGCCCGTCACCTGGAGCTGCATAGCCGCTTTCGCTATCGAGTGTTCTCCGGCTCGCAGAACGTGCCCATACCATCTAAGGGGATGTTTGCGAGGTTTGTCCGAAATGGGTGCGACACCGCTCTGATCCTATCAGGGCTGCGATTCATGAACGGATTTGGTCCCGGCAGGGTTTGGTTTGGTTACCTGCCCCAGCAGGGACCAAACCGTAACCAACTCGTAGACAGCGATTCGCCAAAGACGAATTACGGCTGGTTACGAAACCAAAATGTTGAGTCGTGGATCACCGGAGTTGACGTGTGCTTGCGGCGCACGCATTTAAATTTCCGCTGCGATTTTTAAAGTACCTTTCAAATTGACTCTTTTTTTTCATTTTCTTTCATGTAAATTTGCATTTTCATGAGTGAATCGTGAGTGGCTTTCCAACTAGTTTCGCACCTGGTTATGTTAGAGAATCGACTGTTTTCAGCAGCCACTCTGTAAATCCGAGGACTTTATGAAAAGACCTTATGCTAACCTCAAAATAATTGATTAAGGAGAGAACTAGGCGATTAAAAGAGAAATAAATGAAAAAAATCAAAAATTTGCTATAAATTTTGAGAAAAATGCCGACGAGAGAAAAAAACGCCGTCGGATATCGTGTTTGGTGTGATTACACACAACATTTTTCTTCCACGCCGAAAAAGTAACCAGCGAAACCAAATCAAACCAATGCCTCGGGGGAGTGGTTAGGTGGGACCCAGCCGTAGCCCTGCCCTGACCAAACCAAGCGATGATGAATCGCTGGTTTGCGCACTTTTCTAACGAAACCCTGCCGGAACCCCCGGTTTAACGTTCATGAATAGCAGCCCTGGTCTCTCCCCTATAAGTCCAAAAACGGTCTCAGGAATGTAGGCTCTTTTGACTACCAATGACCGCTATTATTAAATGTGAACTCTGGGGAATCTCTAGTGATGAGCTTTCAATTTCGATAATAACCAACAGCGGAACAGCACTTAAAGGCAGCATACACGCTCGTAAACGTAATTGAGATAGCTACGGAATTAGAATGGTATGGCACCGAACACGACGCTCACGCATTTTGAAGCTTCAAAAATAACCCACAATGACGCCACAGGAGTGAGAAGTTGTTTCCACCCCTGTATCTGCCCGCCCCTGTAATTGCCGTCTCCTCCAAAACAGGGGTGCTGGGCCATCTCCAACGCCATCGATGTGTGTGGTTTACTTATTGTACCTATTCCACCACCTACAAACGTCGCCGACGGTGGGAATGGCCCAGCAGCCCTGTTTTGGGGGAGGACACAAATGCAGGTGGCGGGCAGATACAGGGGCGGGGCCAACTTCCCACTGCTGTACTCAGGAATTTCTGAACAAGTTACCTGAGACTTTAACGCAAGTTGCATGATGGCTTCACGCAACTTGCTTAACTTGAAGCGATGTTACGTGTAACTCGACCAGTTTTTTGATCAAAGCATCATGTAAGTTGCTCTAATAATACACAACGTTGCGAGTAACTTGCACTATTGCTGCATATTACCTGACACCTAACAGCGGCACGGCCAGCACACCAACCCTCAGCATGCTCCCTGAGCACGCCGCGAGCCGCCAGCGGCTAGGCGGGGCCTCCAGCCGGTGTGCGGGCGAAATACCTCAAACTTGGGTAATTGAACCGACGACGCTATTGTCCTGCCTCGAGAGTGCGTCGTATACCTCCCTAGTGAAGAACCCGCTTCGAGTTAAGTTACATGTGCGATAAAATAACATATTTAGGTTACACGTCAGTACTTTATGTCACATGTAAGTCAACTAGCACCGCTCAACATACTTACTTTGTTGAAGGTCACATGTAACTTAAATCTATGAAGGTAAGCCGCAGGTAACATGTTAGGGTCTTTAATTCGCATGTTACTATGTCAGAAGTTCCTGAGTAGCGTCATTGTGGGTCGTTTTTGAAGCTTCAAAATGCGTGAGCTTTCCGTTCGGTGCCATAATATTATTTCTTCTTTTATTTTTGAGCCGTAGTTACATTACTTCTTTTCTCTCTTCATAGTGTCATGGTGAGAGCCTTAGGGCATTCCTGATTTGTGTCTTACTCGTATTAGTTTTGTTCGATTAGTTTTTTTCCTTTTTTTTCTATATTGCGCATGCCTTATGCGGCGTAAACAAACATAACATAACAACAGCGGAGTGGTGGGCCTCTGTGAAATATACCTGGTGGTGGGGATGCTCCGAGGAAAAAGCGACCACTCCTTGCTGTTATATTCGAAATCGAGGGCCTACTAGAAACCTACTAAAGAAACCTACCCTCAGGGCTGGTTCTCTTTGTGAAGATATTACTCATTTCAGTAGGAGCAAAGAAAGAACTCCCACCCAGTAAGAACAAAAAAGCGCAGACCACCACGTGAATCAAGAAAGAAGACGTGAACAAATTTGCTAATGACAATAAAGTATGCATTGTAAGAACATGTTGGAATAAAAATTTTAAACGAGAAGACTGAACAGATGCAGTGAAGAAAGAGTTATTGTTATCCCCATATCGAGGAGTCAAGGATCATCCTGCTACCATTCTGAAGTAGGAGTATGACCCTTGCGATTGGATTGCCAAGCCGCGACGCAGCTACCCGCAAAACTTGGCGCGCGCGAATGAATGAGTGCAATAACCATCGGTCTATTGACTACACACTGAATATGAATGACGGGAGAAAAAAAAACGAATCAAAAGAGAACGCGCTAGAACATTTACATTCAGTGAAATTGTTTACTGATGTGAACTAATTGTTCATGGCGTTGAATGGGGTTTAGCAGCTTGCAGCCGGTAAATAATGAGGTTAAATCGAAATCAGATTGACATGTGTCATGCAAAACAATATGGATAAAAGTTTAGGATGAAAGCTTAGCTCCATAGCAAAAGTAATGCAAAATAGAGGTTCAGTAAAAAACAGGAAACATTAAGACTCCTAAAAATGCAAAAAGGCAAAAAGGAAAAAAAATTAAGTTTCATAAAAAGGTTTCACGTGAAGTAAATAATTGGAGGCAAAAACATGGGGAGCGTAGTGGACTCACTGAAAGTACGATTTGGCAGGCAGCTATCGTTGGATAGTGGCAGACGAGGTGTCACATGAAAGTTTCTCACATAAAACAATGCGTTGGCCTCCCAGTGTTATCAAAAATGCGAAGAAACGGCGAGAAACGCATTAAAACGTCGTTTTTCAGTGACATTGTTCTATAACATGGACTAGTTGTCCGGTTGGATGAACATGTTCATGGTGATTGTCACCGGTGAAAAATTGGGTCGATTCAAATTAGAAGAACATTTTATGCAAAGCAGGATTAGTTAGGGACTTAAGGAAAGAACGGAGCTATAGAAATTGCTAATGGCGGGTCCAATAGAGATTTCTTTTCACAACAAAAACCTGCTGTGATACTTAAAGACGTCGTACACGATGAAAACCGAAATCCAGATTTTGCGTTCAGTCGGACTAGTTTGTCATAATAATGTCACTCAGAGAGTTTGGAGTTTCAAAATCGCCTCTGAATGGAGATTCGCTCACCTCAAAAGGGCTTCCTGGGTTTTGGGGGCCGGTCTTGGGGTCGATCCGTTGTTACAAGAAACAAAACTCCGTGGTCGCTGCCGGCGATCGTGCGTTGACGCGTCGTAGGGCGCAATTCACACGCCACTCGATTTCACGTTCGGCATCGGTCGAAAGCAGCTGACAGCAATGGACGCTGCAGGTTAGTAACCCTTGTTTGGTTCCGTTCAAGAAAAGATGATAGCTCATTTGAATAGCGTCCTCGGTGAATTGCTTCCAACGCTGCGCCAAGGAACGAATCGTAAAAGTGTTCCTTGCGTTCTTCGCGCAACTGTCCCAAGCTAATGTCGGCGGAAACTTCAAATTTGTATTTAGCCATTTAGCCTTTTGGAAATGGATTTTTCTTGAAGAGTTTACGTTTTTGAAGGGGCTTTTTGCAACCTTCAGTCACTAAAGGGATATAACAACACGAAAAAGTCAAAAACCCAAGTATGGTTTTCATCGCGTACGATGCCTTTGAGAGGCGGGGTGATACTCAAGGATTTCTTGTACTTCTGGTGCGTTTTTCTCAATTTTTACGTCAGTTTAGTTCTATCCGAGGGCTGCTTAATCAATATAGCGAATAATCTCAAAATCGAAGATTATTATGAATCCTGCCTTTGAAGGCAGTGCTCACGATAAAAAAATGTGTTTCAGTTTTCACTAGGAATGGATAGTGGATCGTTGACGTTGAAGGAACGCATGAAACGAGTCAGGAAGAGTCCCAAAAGAGCCTGAAATTGCCACTTTGAGCGCAGCGCAAACCCCAAAAGCTCAATGTCCGCCCTCCAAAGTGAGCAAATGAAAACTCGAGATCGTGAAATGAGCTACAGTTTCCGATTAATAGCCCCGTTCTTCCCTTCATTCTCAACTTCTCTCTTTACTCAAGTTATCTCGCATACATCGGCTGCAAAAGACGAAAGTTACAAGCCTCGGACAACTCGTCCACCATGCTTCCCTAGCTCAAATTTTGAGGAACCATAACTCCGTTCCCAGGAAACCTTGTACGATTCCAGAGACATCATTGGAATCACCATGGGACCGTTTTCAAGGTAGGCGGAAAAGCAAAAAAAACGATTTTTATCGTGAACACTGCCTTTAACCTTATATACTTAGGGATGGTTCATCATGTACGAAATTGGAAGAAAAAACGTTTGGCCTGTGCGATTGAACTAGGAAGCCGCGACCCTGCTTGGCAGGAAAATTTGCACACGGGAAAACGAAGGGAAGATAGCTAGCGATCAATTTGTTCCGATCCCAATTGCTAGGTGCGGCTTCTTAATAACAGACGGCATGGATCTTAGTGAAATTTCGCGTTTCCGCATGAAAGGTTGACGCAAACCCTGTGCACCTATGTTATACATAGCATATCGCGCCGAGCTTGCGCTAACATTCAATAGGGAACGCAAAGTATCACTTGGTTCCACGCAGACGTTAGAGGCAGTGGTCGCAATGAAAAACTTTATCGAAAAAAAACTTCAAAAATCAGCTTAGATCGAAAACAGCTAAAAAATTGTGGAGGTAGCGTGGTGGTAAAGAACGGGCTTGAGTTTCAGTTTCTAGGGCCGAAAGATGCCAGGTCGTGCACACGTGCACAGCGCCAACCAAAAAGATCGCAGTCTCATGTCGAACAGTCAAAAATCATCGACATTCAGAGGAAGAAATAAATGCAAATCTACCTAATAAAACAGTTGAACAAAGAAAGCAAGCACTTTCACTAGATGAGTCGATTTCATTGACATTGAAATTCAATTTCAAGCCAGCTGATGTTCTTGATATTAGAGATCATCGATGCCGGTGATGTGGAGAGGGCTCGTCCACCATCAAAATGGAGGAAGACAGTTCAGGCTTCAAATTTAGCCCAGAACAGCGGTTTTTCGCAGCTTTTTCCTACTACTCTGAACCCAAAAAAGGGTTTAGAGAGGAAAAGAAGACAATCACATCTTATCGCGACCACTGCCTTTGAATGACACGAACAATATACACATGAGGCCACTCAGCAGGCTAGGAGTGATCGTCACAATATGTAGAGCAGCTTGTATCGATGCAGAGCCATGACACATGTGTATAGTACAAATGGGCTAAAAACACAATGACGTGAATGAATAAGTGAATGCATATTAGACGCTTAAAAAGTGAACTGAGTAGACGAGACGGCGACGTCGCGCTCAATTCATGTGGAGGATACGCGTACACCTCTTACAGATGGTGGGTTCATATCTATGTGAATTGGACATTTGAATGTAGATTTCAAAAAGCTGTGGTAAATTAGCCTCAAACAATGAGCAAGGTGATGTTGGGTTCTCGCCAACAAAATGATTCAATTGACATTGGTTTTTAAACCCTAGTATGTTTTCACAGGATGTCGCGCGGCACGCCTGCCGCTAAATTGGCTTACTAGTTCTGTCTGTGTCATGGAGACTGATCTGTTTGGAAAATAATCCGGTTCTCCGAAGCAGGTGTAATAATTTGATGTGGTAACATTTGCCTACCTAAATAAGAGTTCGACACTTGGGTATTCCTTATACTACATAGAACATAATCCCTCCATCAACGAATGCTCACCTACTAGCTCATCGGGCAATCTTTCCAAGTGTGGGCACAGGAAGTATCGAGGTAAAAGATTGAGGCGAAACACTATTTTTTGCATTAGAATCCATTCAATGTCCATTCAGTTCTATGAAAATACAAGGATTGCTTACCTACGTGGCTGGAGTTTGAACTGTTTTGATTTGACGTTATCCCTTTCGAATATTTGTTACATGTTTCTATTTCCGTCCTGTTTCTTGATGCTCTCACATTCTGGAGAACCTATCCTTGCGCTTATATCCTGTTCTTACGGTAGGTATGATGCTATTGTTCTGGGAGGTTTAGGGTTCATACATTAAAGGCAGTGTTCACGATAAAAACCGTACCCGAGTTTCTACTGAAAATAGGGTACTGAGGGTCTGTCTGTAACGGAAACGAAAAAAAAAAACGAGAAAGAAAGCTTGGAGATGGGCTAAACTGGGTCGGTAATTATTGCAATGATTTTCAGTGTGGACGAGTCTTGCGCGAAAAACTGATTTCAGACGACTTGTCGCGCTCTCCAAAGCAGCTGTTCTCTGTGACATTGATGTCAACCTGGAGGCACGAAACAAACAAAACAATAATGAAATTTCCCAAGACCAACCCCAAAAACACAGTGAATCAAAAACGAAGAAAGAAGAGGACGAGGATGGAGCGTGCAGCCAGCCACTTGTGGAAGAGGCATCGATTGCCCGACATTGATCAAAATGGGTGGAGCGGCTCTCTTTGGCAAATTCCCGGTGAAGATGTCCATATCCCAGGAATCTCGTCACAAGAAAGGCGGGCTGGCTTCTCCTGGGCGGGTTGGCTTTCCAAACTGGCTACTTCACATCCCTTTTGGCAATGCCTAGCTCGTTTTCGGTGCTTTTTTCGACACCATTCCGTTCATCTTCTCCCAGTATAGCAGTTCAGTGTCGAACGCGCTAACGAAACTCATCGTGAACACTGCCTTTAATTAACCTTTTTTCACCACAAATAGCAAGGCATCTTCACAAGGCACCACGCCTTGCTAACTTCCGAGTATATCCCTTGCTCCGCTCGCTAAAGAGCTGCTCAACCAGACTGAAAGGATGAAGAAAGTTGTATGGTTTTAGTATGAAGGCCAGATACACGCAAAAACAAATATGCAAGTTGGTCGATAAGTATAAGCGCCTGTAAAAAACTTGCCTACCAACAGTCGTACTTGGTCTACCAAGGTTCTTCCTGTTTTTACCGAATTTTTTATTTTCGAAGTTCTAGAGGGACAAGGGAAATGTAGGAATTTGTCTAGCGTGCTCCCCCACGGACGCTCAGGCTCCCATCATAGTTGTCCGAAATGCTGTAGCCACCCAGGTCAATACGTATGCACCAGGGGTGTGCGTTAATGAAAAAAATTCTTTTCGTTAACCGTTAATCGTTAATTTTTGAAAAAAAACGCGTTAATCCGTTAATGCGTTAACACGTTAATTTTGCATTTCGTTAACAATTTTGAAAACATTACCTGACCACCACGAAAATCGATAAATAACCAGACGTCCCAAAAAAACATGAAACACGTTCCATACCAAACACCGCAGTCCGTGCACTCCAAACTTGGAAATCATCTTCATGGATTATTAATACTATCAGCCAGAACAATAAACGAATACTCTTCAAGAATAGGAATCCTGACATGACAAAAAGCATAGATGGATGGAACATTAACGAAATAAAAATTAACGTGATTTCGGGACTTTTTCGTTAACCGTTAATCGTTAATTTTTGAAAAAAAACCGCGTTAACCCGTTAATGCGTTAACACGTTAACGTTATTAACGCACAGTCCTGGTATGCACTGCAATGCTCACTCAGGTCGGAAAAATCTACCCGATTCGTCCGTACTGATCCCGCCTGTCCCCTCCTCGGCCGTCGCGGTCGATACGTATGCTTATTGAGGTGGAAAATCTCCCCGTTAAGGCCAAACTGCGCCGTCCGCAATGCGCCCGAGTGCGCCAGCCTACTCGATAGACATGCAGCCAACCACTGCTCAAGAATTTCTGAACAAGTGACCTGCACTTTGACGCAAAATGTTCGATGGCTTCACGCAACTTACTCTGAATTCACACGTAACTTGAGTCGATGTTACGTGTAATTTGCCAGGATTTTCAAATTAAAGTCGGGCGTACAATACCGCTCGTAGGATTTGGTCAGAAAGCGAGCGAGGTCGGGTTTCGCGTCTTTTTTGTATAACTCGCTTCAAACTCAACTTTGAGCTAAACGAGGGTGATCTTCATGATCCTGGGATCGAGGCCTACGCAATGGTTAAGCCTTTGTGGTAGTTGCGTTAAGAACTATAGAGCTTCGCGAACAGTCAGGTTTGTAATTACGGTACCATGGCGGATCGGGCGCTACCATTTCTGTCTGCGTTTCCCTTTGTCCACGGTATGTAAAGAACAGGAAATGTCACAGAATTACACTTTTCTTGGAGCAATCTTCCTGCGCTCAATGTTTGTTTTGCACAGCTTTCACAACACAATTAGTTGTAGCAAACAGATCAGACGTTGGAGAGCTGCAGGCTAACAGCGAAAATCATAGGGTCTAATATAATGCTAACTATACCTTTGACTAATGAAAACTACGGCACGAGCAGACACAGCCAAACGATGCTATTATTATTGATGTGTCGTCTTACTAAGCGGCCATTTCCCAATTTTACCAAAATTTGGTCGCATGTCTTGGTTCCGGAGCAACTTTGCCTCAAACCGATTTTTACGAGCTTTCTGGGTGTTCACCAATTTTCACCCGATTTTGGTATAACACGTTGGCTAATAAAGTACTTAGATAGATAAATCTTCATGTACAAACAAAATGTGAAGAGCAGTTCATAACCGAGCAAGTTTGTTTACAAAAACGGCGTTTGCAGCGTGCAAAGCGTCGCATCGCACTACTTTCTTCAAAATCGACCTACCGAATTTCCAAAAAATGGGGAAGAGGCACTCCGATATGGGCGGGCCCTAGAGCGCATGGCTCGCGCGCCTTCTCGTGGACAGCTTCTCGTGGATGAGAGAAACTAATTGGAGAAATAGTAATCGTCTGGTAGAGACGAAATCTAATGAGGGTGGCTAATAATTCTAGGGATATCCACGATAAACGCTTCGCGATGTAAAAGAGACTCGTCCACGAGATGGTGCGCGCGACATGCGCTCAGGCTCCTCCCATATCAGAGTGCCTCTTCGGGCGCACTCAAAAAATCGATTTAAGATAAGCTTGTGGGGTTGTCTATACTGTTTTGTAACGCTACTACATGGGAATCGTTGAAACCAATCCAAAAATACCTTCAAACTGGAATCGGACCACTTTGAAGCAAGTTACGGCGATACGGTCCTGTGCGCGCGCAAAAAACTCGGCAAATTGGCATTTGGCAAAAGAAATCTGCACGGTAGTGCACACAAATACATAAGCGACATCAATACATAAAACAGGCCAACAAACGTAAGTAAGGTGGTTTATCACAACTTGTGTCAGAAGTGTTCGAGGCATCAACAGGGTTAAAAACATTGAACGAAATTTATGTAAAAGACCCATGATCATCTGTCTCCCGTCAAATGCAGCAGGCTTGTATATACAGAGATATGTATGAGTGTAAACCGGAATTCTATCATAGATTCACATTGAGCGAATTCAAGATTATGGTATTCAAACTAATGGATTTTGACCATGGGTTTATTTAACCCTTAGACAAAACTACTGAGCCAAAACATGCTGACCAGAAGCAAGGCGACTCTGACTCGTGCACCACGGAAGACTAGTTTAGTAAATCTTAAACATCGGAAGCTTATTAGCACTTCAATACCGAGGCAGTTTCTGAACATCCAACCCGGTTCGCAGAGGGTTGCGTTTTTGACGTTAAGGTAGGTTCTCTACGACAATATCGTAACCGAACAAATGTATACGGCTTCGCTACACAGATCTTCCTAGAGCTTTCAAATACAACGATTCGATCATTGCCAGTTAGTATACCATTAAAATAGGTTTTTGCCTAACCTAGTGAGTTCTTGACAAATGAAAACCCCTTGGTGCGTCATCACTTTTTCTCCGGTAGATCACCGGCTTCTTTCTCGGTCAGTCCATTCAGCTGTGGGTAGAACGGATAGCGAGGCGCGAAAGGCTGCAATAACAGAGCTTGGGGCGTAATGAAAATCAAGGAAATGTCATTTGGAATCCATTCTGTACCCATGCATTCACTGGAAAAAATGGAAACGCCTCTGTTGGCTCACCTCGATTCCATCTATATCCATTGTGGTACCGTTGACCGTTTCCTCGTAACTGGGTGGCGGCGGTGGATAAACTAAATAAACTTCCGATAACAAAAAGTGGATGACCACCACCAAACGCTGATCATACATATCCTTCATTTCCCCGCTACTCACACTTTTCTGTCTCACTATCATAGAAGTGGTGCGGTTTTTAGAGTGATATCTTTATTTTCATGGTTGAATTTTTCGAAAAGCCACCGCTTCGCATCCTCGATTGTGATAATACGACTGCGAGTAGCGTGGAAACAAAGGGTATTTTCGATTTTATTCCCACTGGTTCATCTTTGATGTCCTCTATCACACCGTACTTTCAACACGGATTTCTATCATCACTTTGAAACAACTCAAGGCTCAAGTCACACCTTCGACTCCATTCCCAATCGGAGGCGGCGTGTCCATAGGTGGAGCGGAAGGAGCGCTCATGGACGACTGCGGCACCTCCATTGGTGGTGCTGATGGCTGAGCGGGCACATATGGACTTTGAACAGGAATGGTGCCCACTATAATATGAGAGTGAGCTTGAATGTCGCCGTTTAATGACGCCGAAGATTCGAATTTAACCTGAAATAAATCACGAGTCGAGGCCGACACAACGTTCTGGGGTGTTTCAAGAGAACCTATTACGACATCGCAGGTTGTTTGCGCAGCGTGGGTTCACAAAGTCAGCGTAACCACAGCGCCAATAGATCACTACGATGCCTCTTTGGTCAATAAATGTCATCTCAGCGGATATGGGCGACATCCTGATAAGCTCTCTACACGACTGCCAAATTGAGTCTCACCTCAACCACGTATTCAACGCTAATTATAGGGCAACAGTTGAAACTGGGAGCCGTTGGCGGGACTTGCAAATACAGTTGCACGTTTCCTTTGCTCTTTTGAATACAGATATCCTGGAATTCATCATTTGCTCGACTTCGAGGGAACCAATCTAAGGTCACAAAACAATCAACACCAGTACCTGTTCCCCAGTAGCTAACTTTCGCTTCTGCTCTCGAGCATTATCGAATGTCTGCCCCTCTATAAATCGTCCTTGATTGACTGTAGATCCAAATCGGAACGCAACATATTTGGACACCTCAACCAGTTTCAACTTTGCCTAAAATCACCACAATGTAGAAACAGCAACTAATTCTACTCGGCTATCCTGGAAATGTTCCACCGCATAGGATTTTCACATCCGCAGATTAGTCAATCAATGGCAGCGCGCTCCCATTCAATACAGACCACCTTCTCCATGCTCTCAGAAGGCGACCTGCATGATTGTAGATATCCTCAATCAATGGGAAAACATATTGCTGAGCAAAGCCCTTCGGATACGAATGATAAAGTGCTTTTAGTAATCGCGATTCTGTCCACGACGACTGTTCGGAAGTATGTGGAATGGGTTGAAATAGAAAGCTGACAATTCAAAACTGAGCAGAAATTTCTTTTACAGTCGCTAAATGACCTGACAAGTTTTTTTTTTCAAACGTACGGCTAGGAGCGAAGCGTCTCCTACTGTGAACACTAGATGCTATTCCTAATGCCGTGAATTTCGTACGACTTCATGGAATGAAGACCGCCGTCTGGCTTCCCGTCACTGGTCCCGCCACAGATCCACAACCGGAGGATTATCGACCAGCGCAGACGCAGGGGGCGGCGTCACTCTCCTACCCTGGCAAGTCATACCGCCAGTGCCAACGCTGCTGCCATCGAGAATGCCGCTCATCGTGCGTTCGCGCCACATGCCTGTGGCGTACTTTTTCCTAAGATCGATGACAATCCAGCGAGCCGTCCTTCCTGATTCCGCACACGGTGGAGGGTCTACAGATCGAAGGCGCCCTGCCCGCACCTCCTCCGATCCCGTCATCGCCTGATGATCGGGCGGAGGCTAGGTCAGATCCTGCCCTCACTGGCCGTGCGTCAAGCTTCCTCCCATGCCTGGCAGCTCTTCAGGTAGTGGGGTTCATCGTCACTCAGTTCTGTTGGGCAAGGTCTGTCCCCTCATGCGTAGGCGGAATTGTATTCTAACTTATGAATGTTTATTGCCGCTTTTAGAAGCAGGGGTGAACGCATGTTTATATGTGTTCTGTTGTGTAGGAATATCGTGCCGTGTGCCGGTTTAGAAATGAGTCAGAGACATATGTTATGCTTCGTGTGTGCTGCGCATTGACCGTTTTCGCTGGTTCATACCTATCCCGGAGTTGGCCCTTGTCTGTGGGTGAAGAGCGTGTAAACAGTTTAGTGGGCGACCATAGGCTGTTTGGCCTAACGCACATGCAGTATTCATAATACTCTGTTTCCGTGAAGCAGGCATGAGCAGGGGCGCGCCGTGAGTCCTCTGCTTCACTTGTGTAGAGCTAGTGGCTGCACACAGTCCAAGACAACTGATGATCCAGGGATGGAAACGCAGACTCGGAGAGGAGGGCAGTCAGCGTCGCGATATCTAGCAAAATTATAGAATAGTTGCTACAAGCATACCTGTGATGTGCCCATTTATGTCAGTGAGGGCAGCCCTCAAAGGGCTACTTGTAGCAAACCCCACCAGTTACAGAGAAAATATTCTCATAGATTTCAAGTAGAAGGAGCAAAATCTCCACCAAGGCTCAGATCGATTCAAGCTCGAGTTGGAGTCTCAGCCTATCAACCTTTAAAAAATGATCTTTCTACTCTCTCCTAGTGAACCGCTTCTTGATGAGCAGCGGGAGCTGTCTTGCGGCCGGCGTCAGCGAGTTATGTGTTAGGGGCACTCCAGAGAGCAGCCCTAGCTGCTCTGAACTATTGTCTCACCCGTCAAGGGCATATGGTAGCTTTTTTCGTACCTTTCCTTGAAAATTTTGTTTAACCAGCGGTCAGGAGGCTATCGTTTGCGACGACCCGCGCAGTATTCGCGACACTGCCGCTCAGCAAAGCTTTGATCGTGAACGGCGATCCATCGACTAGAGAGGAGATGCGGTTTTTTCTCCATTGGAAAGAGCGTAAAAAGTTGGTTTGTGTATCAAAAAATGGTTTGGAATCGTTTCTTGGCACTCGAAAAAATGGAGAAACCACGTGATTTTGGTCGAAAAACTGTTAATCTCCTTTTTCAGACGGCGTTCACGATCTTGTGTAACCAGTTAAAATTGAGCTAGGAGCTAATTTTTGGCAGGAGGCTGGAAATGGATGCAGCTAGCTCCTATTCAATTTTGGAGTTGAAAGCTCAATTTTAGCGGACCCTCAAAATTGAGGGTCAAGACGGGTAAAACATGTAAACATGTTATTGTAAACCATCCGACGTTCTCTGAGCTTCGAAAATGAACTAATGAAAAACAACACAGCTAATGATAGGCTTCCGGCAAAGATTGTTCTCTCTTTGAGACGGTTGGTGTAAATAGGATTTGAGAGGTGCGCAGGACGCCTCAGAAAATGTACGGGACTCCAGTGGAAAGCGTAGGTTGTCGTAGAAAGTGTGCGGGACCACAGTGGGAGTGCGCAGGACGCCGCAGAAAGTGTGCGGGCCACCAGTGGGAAAGCGTGGGTTGTCGTAGGAAGTGTGCGAGACCCCCAGTGGGAGTGTGCAGGACGCCGTAGAAGGTGTGCGGTAACCCAGCGGGAATGCGTAGGACGCCGTAGAAAGTGTGCGGGCCCCCAATGGGAAAGCGCAGGACGCCGTAGAAAGTGTGCGGGCAACAGTGGGAGTGCGCAGGACGCCGTAGAAAGTGTGCGGAACCACAGTGGGAATGCGCAGGACGCCGCAGAAAGTGTGCGGGCCACCAGTGGGAAAGCGTGGGTTGTCGTAGGAAGTGTGCGAGACCCCAGTGGGAGTGTGCAGGACGCCGCAGAAGGTGTGCGGTAACCCAGCGGGAATGCGTAGGACGCCGTAGAAAGTGTGCGGGCCCCCAATGAGAAAGCGCAGGACGCCGTAGAAAGTGTGCGGGCAACAGTGGGAGTGCGCAGGACGCCGTAGAAAGTGTGCGGAACCACAGTGGGAATGCGCAGGACGCCGCAGAAAGTGTGCGGGCAACAGTGGGAGTGCGCAGGACGCCGTAGAAAGTGTGCGGAACCACAAAGGGAATGCGCAGGACGCCGCAGAAAGTGTGCGGGCCACCAGTGGGAAAGCGTGGGTTGTCGTAGGAAGTGTGCGAGACCCCAGTGGGAGTGTGCAGGACGCCGTAGAAAGTGTGCGGGACCCCAGTGGTAGTGCGCAGGACGCCGTAGAAAGTGTGCGGGACCGCAGTGGGAATGCGCAGGACGCCGTAGAAGGTGTGCGGTAACCCAGCGGGAATGCGCAGGACGCCGTAGAAAGCGTGCGGGCCCCCAATGGGAGTGCGCAGGACGCCGTAGAAAGTGTGCGGGACTCCAGTGGGAGTGCGCAGGACGCCGTAGAAAGTGTGCGGGACAACAGTGGGAATGCGGACGCCGTAAAAGGTGTGCGGTAACCCAGTGGGAGTGCGCAGGATGCCGTAGAAAATGTGCGGGCCCCCAATGGGAGTGCGCAGCATGCCGTAGAAAATGTGCGGGCCCCAGTGGGAAAGCGAGGGTCGTTTTTTATGGTTGCGGGTCACAATTTTTTGGAGTTATGGTTCTCAGACAACACCGATTCGTACCAATTTCATTATTTACGGAAGGCGAAAGCTGTCATAAAAGGTTTCGCCTCTCCAAAATGGGAATCGCTAAACAAAAATCAGGTCAAAAAGGGATCCTTTGGGAAAAATATATGAAATTTCTAAAAGTTTAGCTTCCTGGCAAAAGTAATGATTTTGCAATGTTATAATTTCAAGAAATCAAAAAGTTGAAAAAAATTTTTGAAAAACGTCTCGAAATATCTTTAAAAATTATTTGGCGCAAAATAACCACAAGTAATGAAAAAACTGGGAAATGTAGTGAAATGATTAACATCGAATTTGGCGGTCAGTCGTAGGCCAACTTTTTATAAGTAGTGAGAGACGAGGTATAGGATTTTACAAGCTTCTCCGTTAAACTTATCAAAGCTAAATCAAGCACGCATCGGATCTGAGCGTTACGTTTACATAGCTTGACCCACCCTGATTTCCGTATTACAGCTCCAATGAAATGTTTTAAGGTTTCCGTTGCGCGCTTGATTTAGCTTTGATAAGTTTAACGGAGAAGCTTGTAAAATCCTATACCTCGTCTCTCACTACTTATAAAAGTTGGCCTACGACTGACCGCCAAATTCGATGTTAATCATTTCACTACATTTCCCAGTTTTTTCATTACTTGTGGTTATTTTGCGCCAAATCATTTTTAAAGATAAATTTTCTGTTATTCCTTCTTCAAACACCTGGAACTAACATTCTCCTACAAAAATGATACAGAAATTTCGGTACTCCTAGTACATATATTTGTATTAATTAACAACTCAGAACTCTTGGACACTCGTGGAAAAGTTAGCTTCAGAATGCTTACCTTTACTACGTCCTTAGAACTGTCGTTATCTAGTATGGCATTGATGACTATATTTTCACCGGGCACGAATCCTGACTTTGGTATATTGTACTGAAAGTAAATGATTGACAACTAGAAACATTGATCGCTATCACCACGAGCACACGCAGTATGGGTGCAGAGCTTCCTAACGAACCTGAACGTTCACTTTGCCTTTCCTGAAGAGTATCACGCCTAAATTCTTCACCACCGTCTCCCGGATCGGCATCAACGCTTGGGGTATCGTGTTTAGATCGAACAGTGGCACCACTGAAAGCATGTCATCATATCGTGTTTTTGTTACTGATCAAAATAGAAGTCCTATTCACCAGTGAAAGGGCGCTTATCCCTTTTGTTGAACCGCCATGGTCGGTCAAGTGTTACATTAACCATATAGCGAATGTAGCCGTATGCTCCTGAAGAATTGTGACAAATGTACATGGTGAAACAAAGAGAACAAACACAAAACTCAACCTTCAAAACTCGGAGCGCAGTTAAGTGGAATATGGAATGTGAAAGGGAATTGATATGAGCCCGCGTCTAAAATCTGAAAAGAGAACGCATATCTAGTGACAATCCCTTAGGGATTGACGTAAGTTATAGCTGAATTATGAAAATTAAGCGTACCCCCTTTGCCCCAGGTGGTGCCACCCATGCAACTGATTCCCCATTCGCATAGATCACCGTTGCGGTGTACCTCTCTGTGTACGATTCCGAATGAGACTTTCTTTAAACATAAACATTTCAAGAGAATGAAAATCACTCCAACAGAACTGCTACGACAGTTCATGTTCTAAACTTTAAAAAAAGCGCTGAGATCGAATTCGGTTTTGTGGCAAGCTGCCATCGCTTTTGAGGATCTACCAGAACGTCGCTGAAACCCACAGCTGCACAAGGGTTTCTGCGTAAAGCAATAACGGAGTCATTATGCCGGGATTTCAGAATGTGATTTCCAGCAGGAGTTCAACAAGCCACTAACACAAAACCATGTGGTAGCTCCTCTGATGTAGCGATGAGTAACGAATGAGTTTTTCACTTCAGATAGTTGTTCGTCAGCTACCGTCATCCGAAAACGTTGCAACTGATCGAGAAAATCAGCTTACCCGTCACTGTCCCTAAAATAAAACTATTCAGTGCAACCTGAATGCATAAACATTTAAAGAAACTTGAAAAATGAACGCATTGAGTTTTGCACTCCTAGAGAAGAAGTTTCCCTGCAAAAATGTACACTAAGCTTACGTCACTGTCCTAGAGCGTGTCACAGACCAGTCAGTATGCGCTCGTCCATCAACAGCTATTCGTAATGCTCTCGCCTACAAACCCGTTAACTTTTACTAGCACTGAGAATCTTCTTAGATAAACACTTTCTACCTTTATGGATTCCTTGAGATCTAGATGCACAACGCCGTCCACGTTCGAACCCGGATAATAAACCCCTTGCTGGTTGGTAAAGGTGATGCATAGGGAACTGTTCGGCATTCAGAGATTCTGAAGTACAGCTCAATAAACTAAATACATAAGAGAAGTCTGAAGGAATGACATTCGGAGAGACAGGGCTTATGAGGCCCTGAAAGGGAACAGAATATGAGAACGCGTTATCATGAACAACATGGGGGACTGATAAGAGTCTGACATCATTCTTTCGATGAAAGTTCACATGGGAACTGCCAGAAGTTGATTTCGACAACGCGACTCTCTGTGATTCCACCTCATTCCATGACCTATTCCGAAATCCACCAGGCACTCACAATGACTACTCATGCGAACTGGGGCGTCGTCAACAGGTTCATCAGCCCACTATGAGTTACCGCTGGCCAACGCGCCGATATTCGGAGGGGCCCTGGCCGCGAGTTATGATCTGGTCGATGTCGAGCTGTTGAACAGCAATTACGGCCACGAGTTATGATCTCGTCGATGTCGAGCTGTTGCACAGCTAGCGCTCTAGATACCAGGGAAGTATACGACGCATTTTTCAGGCATTCTGCGAATGATGATAGCACAGCCGGTTCACCCACGTTTGCGGTACTTTGGCCCCGCCCAGCATCTGGAGGTCCTGCCTATCCTGTGGTGACCCCAGTGGAGGCTGAGCGACCAGCCGCGACGCGTGTCGGTGTGCCGACCGCGACGCGAGTAGGTGTACCGACCGCCACGCGTCTCGGTGTGCCGACCGCCACGCGTGTCGGTGTAAAGTAGTTCCTAAGCTGGGTGAAACAGTCCTGTAGGATGTGAACAGCTGCTAAATAGGCCGCTAAACGCGACACGTCGTGTTGTCAACAGCCGGACAAGAGGCGGACGTCGCTGGGCAACGAGCAGGTCTCAGGCTGACAATACGCGCGATTTGAGTTTTCAGCAGGGAGCGGTTTATGAGATGACAACTTATCGACCTGTTGTCGACGCCCCAGTTTGCTTGAGTAGGAGTAGCGGGTTGGTTTACGCGACAGCTAGGTAGGTTTTACAGAGACGATAGACATGTTCCTTCATTTGGCTCGGTTCTTTGATAAGTCCCTGTTCGTTAACTATACTCCTTATATTTGTAATTACAATATTCTCCGTGATTACAACTTTTGAGTAAAATCCAAGACTCTGACCCTACTACCGCATACCCACCGTCATTTACCATAATCTGTCAAAAATCGAAGAATTGACGTCAGATTCGTCTTCAGAAACCAAAAACCCCCGGTGAGACGGGTTGAGCCACATCTATCGTAGAAGACCGGGAATCTCTAAAATCGCGTTTTGTCCTCAAATTCTCCCCCTCCAGAATGCTTCGAACGGACACCCAAATTTTGCTCAGGGTGGGGGTGGGGTTGCTTTGGGCACTGAATACGATTATGAGGTCCGTTCCCGGATTTTAGGAAGGTCACTGCGCATTTTGGAGGGTACAGAAAGTACAGAAAACGACAGTCTTGAGCTAATAACTTCTAGTAACCAGCAGCTCGGGATGGTGTATTGCACAGTTTTACTATGGATGGCCAATAGATAGTACCGATACAATTCGTTTCCGCAGATGCGACCTACGCTTTGCATATTTCCCTTGTGAAATCTCGCATTCCAATAGAGTTCAGCAAATTCGTATAAGCTAACATAAGCTCCAGAAGGAAGCCATCACCAGACAACAGGCCTTTTGAATTGAGTGGATTGCGAGACAAGGTTTTTCTATGCTGAAACATATGGTGCTAGAAGCATGTTGTCATGGTGACAACACAGGTCGTAGCGATGGTGACAGTCGGGTGCACGGCCCGTGTTTCTATGTTCAAATAGAGAAAGCAGACGAATCCCCAACACTCAGGAAATCAATGGTCTCTGGCATAAGCAGTAGTTTCCAAATCTGAGATCAGTTGAAACCCTATTATAGTCTACAGCAATGGAAGTAGGACGTGGTGAGGTTGCGGACCCTTCCTAACATACTGTAGTCTGATGGTGTTATCATTCATTTTATCGAAACAATTGAGATTGGTCGGTGGGTTTTTGTTTCCACTCTCATATTTTCACCTGTTTTCATTGCTCCCACAGATGTAGTCATATCGGTGAAAACACAGACTCACCGATTTATCACAACTGTTTCGGAAAAATGAGTGAAACTACCGTATGTTAGGACGAGTCCGCAGCCTCAACAGGTCCTACTTCCATTGCTGTAGACTATAAATACAGCTTGCACGTTCTCATAATGACCAACTCTCATACTTTTACCCGGAAAAGATTCAAATTATCAGCCAATTGACTTTCATCAGAAATTCTCTGAAACTATTGAGTCCAGCTCAAACAGAATAAAATTCACATCACCACTTTGCAGATATGCATTTCATTTCCTGCAAATCAATGCGCGCGATGAGACTCAGATTAACTTACAAAATTTTTGGAGCATGGCTTGCAACTAGGGAAATAAGCGGAATAAAATCTCAAAATTCCGGATATCGGTTTCCGGAACGAATTTGTTTTCTACAGCTTTCATAAATCGGGCGCGAAACGTCCATAAATGCGCGGAACTGCGTATTTCGAAACGCGAATAGAGGAAATTTCAGAAAATCTCCTTAGGGTTGCCTAAATTCTTCGAAGCGCATTTTTTCAAAGGAGCCTTTTTTAGCGATATCCTGCCTCAATAAAACAATATTTATTGGACTTCAATCGCACACAGAATGCCTAGATACAGATATAAATTGAACCCTAAACATGCGCATATATATGTACAAGATGTACACCCACGCCGCTTCGCGGCGTACTTGTAGGCGTCTGTTTTGACGCATGAAATAATTGAATGATTACCATATGAGAACTTAGTTATTATCGTTCCTAGAAACCCAATCGGGTCCTACATACTTTCCCCTGCGACGGCGTTCTCACATTTGAGTTCCACACTCCCACACACCTCCCCGGCGCTTAGGGCACTCCCGCCTAGGTCCCGTACACATTCTCCGGTGCATCCTCAATTGGGTCCCACACACTTTCCCCGGCGCTTGCCCCCCCCCCCTTATGATGGGTCTTATGCACTTTCCCCGGCACATGGCGCACACTCAGTTGACTCCCACACACTTTTCGCGGCGCCAGGAGCACCCCCAGTTGTGTCCCACATACTTTCTCCGGCACTCAGCGCACTCCCGCTTGGGTCCTGTATATTTTCCCCGGCGCTCGGCGTACTCCAGGTTGGGTCCAACACACTTTCGCCGGCGCTTCACGCATTCCCAATGGGGTACAACACAGTTTTTCTCGGCGCTCGGTGCACTCCCAGTTGGGTCCAACACACTTTTCTCAGTGCTGGACGCACTCCTAACTGGGTCCTGCGCATTCTCTGGTCAACGGTCACCGGTCAACTCTTAGCCTTTTATTATTATGTAAGATTACGTGATATAATCACGGGTGACTGGTCGGCCACACCGGGGATGTTTAGGGAAGGCCACCGAACTCTTCCTTGGCAATCTTTATTTGCCGGGAGTGGTGAGCACTCACCAACCCCCACCTTCCAGTGAGAAACGATTCACAAAAATGAGCTCTCGTTTGGCTTTTGAAGGCAATGGGGCGGGGCCCCAACAGATCGTGATGACAAAACAATGACGAGGGCGAGAGAGTGTGCAAAGAAAGAGCGCGTCAGGGAAATGGCGCGCGTTAGACGAAATAAACAAGGCCAATCGGCCATCTCCTCAGACAATCGCGGGGGTCGGTGGCAGGTTAAAACGCCCCTTTCCAAATGAAACTGATTCGATGCGGCTGATCGGCGGAGGTTCCGGCATGACTCATAAGTGCCGAAGTTTTCGTGGTTATGTCTCATATGTGGCGGAGTTTTCGGGGCGACGTGCTGCAGTGTCTGCACTGTTTTTCTCCGGTACTCTCTCGTGTAGAGCGCGGAATCGGTAGCCCACAATGTATACGCTGCACTGGAATGTGACGTGGTTGTTCGTATCACGGTTGACGGCTCGGGATATCAACGCTTTGGCGGGCGTCGGTGGCAGGTTGACAGCTCATTTGTGCTCCCCCTCAACCTCCCCCCAACGCCCGCGACTGCAGGAGTGGTAGAGGGTGGTCGGTGGGAGGCCATAATGCAGAGCTTCCGGTGTGAACGGGTCAAGGATGACGTGGCATTGTAGGGTCGGTGGGAGGTTGACATGCGGAGTTTTCGGCATGAATGGGGAGTTTTCGGGCCTTGCCCTCCCCTTTTCGTTTCGAGCGGAAGCACGCTACCTGTTCAACTCCTATCAACCCGGCCACCGACCCCGCGAGTGTGTGAGTCGATCAACTAACAACCATATCGATCGACAGAAACGAATGGAGGAGAAATAGCATATAAAGGTTAGAATAGAGTATAAAAACAGTACTACCAACCTAGTATTAACAGAGGAAATACAAAACTACGACAAGTATGCGCATTCACATACTACATATCTCTACAATATTGTATTATTTGGCAAAAAACCGTCTAAGTGATTTCAGAACCGGTATAACGAAAAAGTCAGACGAGAATTAAAGGCCGTGTTCACGATAAATTTCATTTCCGATATCTCCTCAGCTTACGGAAGGTCTGATGCCCTATATAGCAAGGCATCCTTAAAGACATCGTATACGATGAAAACGTTTTCCAGGTTTTGCGTTTAAAGGCAGTGGTCGCGCTCAAATATGCTTGTCTTCTTTTCCTCTCCCAACCCTTTTCTGGGTATAGAGTAGTAGAACCTACAAGAAAAAATCGCGAAAAAAGGCTGTTCTAGGCCAAATTTGAAGCCTCAACTTCCTTGTCTTTTGATGGTGGACGAGCCAACCCCACATCATCGGCATCGATGATCCCTAGTATCAAGAACATCAGCTGGCTTGAAATTGAATTTCAACCAATGAACCTTCGGATTTATGTACACATCTAGTCAAAAAAATTGACTGAAGTGCTTGCTTTCATTGTTAAACTGTTTTATTAGATATATTTGCGTTTATTTCTTCCTCTGAGTGTCGATGATTTTCGACTGCTTAACATGAGACTGTGATCTTTCTGTGCACGTGTGCACGAACTGGAAGTTTAGGGTCTTAATAACTCTAATTCTAGCCCGTTTTTCACCGCGCTACCTTCATAGTTTTTGAGCTGTTTTTGATCTGAGCTGATTTTTGTAGTTTTTTCGGTAACGTTTTTCATCGTGACCACTGCCTTTAATCGGACAAGTGGGTCTTCACAAGATCGTTCACAAACTTTGGAGTTCTGAAATTGCCTCCGAATGAAGTTTTCGCCACCTCAAAACGGCTTCCTGGGTTCGGAGGCCGCCTTTGAGTCGATCCTTTGTTACAAGGAAGAAAGGAAAACAACCGGTTATCAAAAGAATTTATCACGTTTATCACGTTGATTACATTGTCCAGTTCACTCCTCCGAACCGGTCAATTCTTGTAATGTCAGAAATGAAACGTCACGAAAGCGATCCTGTTTCGGTAGAGAAAAGTGGTTTCCGGGCATTTTCGCTGCTCTTTCTATCACGATTGTCTCAGTAGGCCTCTGACCTTCCGTACTCAACGGAGAACTCGATAACCATATTTCATCGTGGACGATGCCTTCAAAAAGGACACGAAAGACGCGTTTTTGAGCCAAAATATGCCCTCTCTTGTTTACGTTGATTTTTGAGTGTGGAGGAATTGGCCGCTAGAAGGATGATACATATCAGTGCAATGAAGCGATCAGCTCACTTATCAGCACTTCCTTGAATTGATCATTCCTGTGATCTGGGTCTTCATTTCTCAGAGAGTCGGGGGGTCCTATTCGGCCACGATAGGCTTCCTATTCGGGTACCTAGTCAAGTTGAAAGGAACTTTCGCAGCAGCACGTGCTGCTCCGAGAAGCACGTGGCAGGCAAGTGTAAGAACCTTCTAGAAGGTTCTCCAAAGTTCTACGCTAGGGGTATATAAGGCGCAGTCGCCGCGTCTAGCTACCAGTACAAGCTAAAATGGACCAAGGTCGAATTCGTACGTTCGTGTACTACGAGTGGCCGCTGGGCAACGACACGGGCACCGCGGTCGCCAACATCTGCAGAGCGTGCAAGGAGGATGCAGTGTCCCAACGCACAGTCAGCCGCTGGTTCAATCGTTTCGAGAGCGACGACACGAGCCTCGAGGACAAGGAGCACAGCGGGAGGCCTTCTACGGTGGATGATGGCGAAGTCCGTCGCTGTATCAAGGAGAAGCCGGAAGCCACCATCCGTGAACTGGCGACGACGCTCGGCTGCGGCAAGTCCACCATCCACAATCGACTCAACTTACTCGGCTACCACAAAGTTCTGGCCCGTTGGATCCCTCACCGTCTGACGGACGCCAACAAGCAGAGCCGCGTGGCCGTCTGCCAGTCCCTCCTCCTTCGTCCGCATCGCAAGGAGTTTCTCGAGGACCTGGTCACTGGGGACGAGAGCTGGGTCCTCTACGACAACGTCGCCCGCCGTGCCGTCTGGATCCCACGCGGAGAAGAGCCGCCGACGACGCCGAAAGCCGACCTGCACCCGCTGAAGATCATGCTCTGCTGCTGCTGGGACACCAAGGGCATGCTGTTTTTCGAGCTGCTCCCGCAAGGCAGGACGGTCACCGCCTCCATCTACACCGATCAGCTCGAGAAACTAGCCGCCGCCATCCGAGAAAACCGTCCCCGACGGGCCTCGGTCCACCTGCTGCACAACAACGCGCGCCCCCACGTGGCGAAGGAGACCCAGCAAAAGTTGGCGACGCTCGGCTGGGAGACGGTTGCCCATTCGCCGTATTCCCCGGAATCTCGCCCCATCCGACTACCACTTGTTCCGCCCGCTGAAGCACCATTTGGCCGGAAGAAAACTCACCAACTACGACAACCTCAAATCCGACATCGCGGACTTCTTCGAGTCGCAGCCCCCGGAGTTCTGGGCGAAGAGCATCGGCGACCTGCCCAATCGATGGGCCACTGCTGTGGATAACTGTGGTGATTATATTGTTGATTAGACTTGTTTTTCAATAAAGTTGAAAAAAAATTAAAAATGGTGAAATTTTCGGACAAGAATTATTGGACAACCTGGTAGTTCAGTTTTTTGCTGATAAAAACCAGAAGTTTTATGAACGTGGAACTATAATCCTGCCCGAAAGATGGCAGAAGGTCATTGCTAAAAGTGGGCAGTACACCACAGAATAAGGTTATTTCGTACCATGAAAAAAATGTCTTATTTTCTAAAAAAATCCGCAGTTACTGTGCTTCTCTGGGCCGAATTCCGGTCCGCGATCGCGTCTCGACACGCTTTGCGGCCGCACGCGCTTGAGTCTATCGAGTTTCCAGCGCCAAAGCCGACTCGATATGGCTTTTTTCATGCGGTTTTCTCTAATTTTGTTTAATTTCCAGTTTCTAAAACCCACCTAGAGTCAACAGATGGGCGGCTGCAACGCTGGAAATTTTTCCGACTAAGAAGCGCGCGGCCGCAAAGCGTATCGAGACGCAATTGCGGACCCGAATTAGGCACAGATAAGCACAGTACTCACGTCTCTTGGTAAGGAGGGAAAACGAACTTTAATTACAAATATCAAGGAAAACACTAAGCTCCAATGAGACCACAGCAATGCTAGAGCCAACAAAACCGAACTCGTAGTGAAAGTGGAAATATGACGGTATTAAAGCCTACGCAATAGATACTGACTCATCGACAAACAAACGACTTATGCTGGGAATCGATGGTGCTGCACTCATGATTCATTATCTGAGGTCACTATCACTGTCCCACCATGAAATAAGCACAGAAAACAGGAAAGACTCAGCCGAAAATCGATTTCACAACGGTCTCGGAGTGCAGTTTTCCAACAACAACACGCAATCCTTGCGTTTAATGAGGCAGGTAAGCGCTCCACTGGAGGACACACAGTACCGTGCAAAAGTCTATTCGCGTGGCCTTTCCGTGAATAATGTTTTTATACGTATCTTGGCTTGCCCTTAGCGAAACTTGATGAAACATTAGTATGTTATGGGGCACTACAACCCTTGCTTTACATATACATAAAATTGGTTTTTGAGCGTGCAGTTTTTTTTAATATGAAATTTTCTTTATCATTTTGTGGTATTATTTCAAATAAGGACTTTTCCCTTGAAACAAGGCTATTACAATTCCAAACCCGTAGCAACTATTCGCCATTGGAAGGTGTTCGGAACCCTTGTATACCCTTGTGAAAAATTAATCTCTATAGAAATTTTTTTCGAATAAATTCGAAAGAAAATAATGCGATCTTGCACCTATCAAGTATCTCTCTTTGACGTTATCGAAAAAAAGCGAAATTTATGTTCCAGTTGTACTTTGTCAAAGCTTATAAAGAACATATCCTGTAATGGTTCTGGGGGGTTTAATTTCAAAAATTAACGCCAACCTGTTCAATTTTCGGTCTTCAGAAAAACTCTGATAGACTGATAGAGACTATTATTCTCTCACAAAGCTATACAACGGCCCCGAAGACCTTTGAATGGCGAATGACTGCTACGGGTTGGGATTTATAACAGCAATGTTCTGAACGAATAGTCCTGATTTGAGATATCACCACAAAATATTCAAAAAATCCATATTTAAAGGCAGTGTTCACGATAAATCTTGTTCTCGAGGTCTCGATGTGAGACACTAAGTTGGCAGGTGCTGTAGAGGATAGGGTCGAAGAAAGCAACGGAAACTGGCCACAAATAAATAAAAACGGCTTTGAAAGCTCTCCCGGTGCGCCTAACTATCCCGGCCCGCCCCCCAATCGGACGAGCTTGTGGCGCCGCACACGTTTCGATGGCAAATTGCCAAGAAACTCTGCCGCAGTTAGCATTATCGATTCGCGCAGATTTCGTGATTAGCGCTCGCTTGCCAAAATCAGCAGGGACCATGATTCTCGTCCACGCCCTGAATTTAGAATTCGTTATTTAGACTTATTGTGAAGTTTTTCTTCCCTGTTTCTTCACTATTAGTTACCTCACGACCAAACAATCCCATTTTTCGGTCGAACTCGAGAGCGATATTCATCGTGAACACTGCCTTTAAAAACTGCACGCTCAAAAACCGATTTTGTGTATGTGTGAAGCAAGGGTTGTGATGCCCCATAACACACCAAAGTTTCATCAAGTTTCGCTAAGGGCAAGCCAAGATACGTAGAAAAACATTATTCGCGGAAAGGACACGCGAATAGACTTTTGCACGGTACTGTACCAACGAGATTTGTGGGTTTTTTGCTACCATAAATCTATGTTCAGAGGACATGGTGTAATTAATAGGTTGTCTAGGAATTACGGGCAAACTTGGAGTTGGCGCCATTTTGCCCTGCGGAGGCTGGCAGCCGTGACTTTTCCACGCTTTTCATCTGATAAGCTTCCTATAGGTAGCCTGATCGCTTTTGTTCGGTGAGCATTGTTGTTTGATGTTTACTGTGCTTCTCTGGGCCAAATTCCGGTCCGCAATTGCGTCTCGACACGCTTCGCGGCCGCACGCGCTCGAGTCAATCGAGTTTCCAGTGCCAAAGCCGACTCGATGTGGCTCTCTTATACAGTTTTCTCCGATTTTGTTTAGGTTCCAGTTCCCAAAACCCACATAGAGCAAACAAATCGGCGGCTGCGGCGCTGGAAACTCTTCGAACTCGAAAGCGCGCGGCCGCAAAGCGTGTCGAGACGCAACTGCGGACCGGAATTTGGCCCAGAGAAGCACAATATGTTCGTCATAGAGCAGATGACAACTGAGCAATGTATTCAAGTGATAAGTTTCCACGGGATTCAACTCCGGTGTAAGCTGAATCGTGTAGGTATGCATTTTTAGATCTTTTGAAATGATTCAAAGTCAGTTGTTGGGTCTTTGCTGACTAACCAACTAGGGACTGTTCTGCCCTCACCCCGAAGATTTCGAAAACGATGTATTAGGTTGGTGCAGAAGTTTCCGGACTTTTCACGACTTTGAATAAAAAACTTTCATTTCGAAAACAAACAAGGCTCACCCATCAAAATGATTTGCACTACATTCAGGGATCCTTCGCCCCCGATTGGGCAGGTCATGAATTTCCGACGCGTAGAACGCTGGCTGTTTCGAGTCGAAGTGTACTTCTCCGGCCATTTTGACTTCGTCGTCGTAAGTGAACCGTTTTCCATCCAGGAAGTTCTGCATCGAGCGGAACAGATTGTAGTCGTAAGGGGCAAGATCTGGGCTATATGGAGGGTGAGGAAGAACTTCCCAGCCCAGGTCCAGCAGTTTCTGTTCGCCTTCCTCACGACAATGCTCGGCCACTTGTATCTCGGATAACCCGACAGAAACTGCTGGACCTGGGAAGTTCTTCCTCACCCTCCATATAGTCCAGACCTTGTCCCTAACGACTACCAGCTGCTCCGCTCGATGCAGCACTTCCTGGATGGAAAACAGTTCACTAACAATGACGAAGTCAAAATGGCCTTAAAAGAATACTTCGACACGAAACAGCCAGAGTTCCACGCTTCGGGAATTCTTGACCTGCCCAATCGGTGGCGAAGGATCCTCGAATGTAGTGGAAACTATTTTGTTGGGTGAGCCTTGTTTTTTTTTTGAATAAATGTTTTTTATTCAAAGTCGTAAAAGGTCCGGAAACTTTTACACCAACCTAATATGTCTTCGTAGGTTGTCGCAGTACATGAATAGTCCGTGCTCAAGGTTCTCTAAATGCCCTCGAGGTTTCCAAAAAAATGACATTTTCATTGCTTCGCGAAAAGGGTCAGCGTACCAATCAGGAAATTCTCGGGGTCTTTGGAAAAAAAAATAGATTCCAAATAAGACCCGCGGAGAAATTTTGAGTCAAGTCTGAGACTTCGGCCAAACTACCGTATATCCATCATAACATACCGAATACAAGAAAATTCGATAAAGGGAACAAAGATTTGCGTTGAAGGCAGTGGTCGCGATCAAATATGCTTGTCGTCTTTTTCTCTGTAAACCCTTTTCTGGGTCTCGAGTAGTAGGACCTATGAGCGAAAATCGCGGAAAAAAACTGTTCTGGGCCAAATTTGAAGTCGGAACGTTCTTGTCTTTTGATGGTGGACGAGCCCACTCCACATCATCGGCATCGATGACCTCTTACATCAAGAACATCAGCTGGCTTTTAATTGAATTTCAATCAATGAACCTTCGAATTTATGTACACATCTAGTCAAAAACATTGACTGGAGTGCTTTCTTTCATTGCTCAACTGTTTTTATTAGGTAATTTTGCATTTCTTCCTCTGAATGTCGACGATTTTTGACTTCCACGGGCCACACCACCTACAAGATTTCCGAACTCGATTCATTTTCTGGTCCTCGGTTCGCTTTCCAGGTAAGTAACACAATGTCTACAACTCGAGATAGTTCACATACAATTTATCACTTCACATGCACAGATACACACAAATGCAGATTACTTCAGCTTCTTCTTGATGCGGAGGTCATTCGAGTGACCGCACTTCTTCTTTCTGCAGTTGGAGGCACGAGGCGGCAGACGCGCATAGCACTTGCGGCAGATCTGCTTGTCGCAGTTGTACTTCTGAGCCAACTGACGAAGGGAAGGCTCAATGATACCTGAAATAAAACATTTGTTACTGGAGTTGTCGAAACACATTTGCAAAGACTTCACAGAAACACACTACCGCCATGTGCACTAGTTTTACCTAGTGAACCAAAGTTTTTTCAGCTCAAAAAAAAATTCAACTCACCTCCTCGGAGACGGAGCACAAGATGAAGCGTAGACTCCTTCTGGATGTTGTAGTCCGACAACGTGCGGCCGTCCTCAAGCTGCTTTCCTGAATCGGACACTTTGAATACAATGCAGACCATCAATATCCATTTAGAACTACTGCTCGGAAAACAGGGGTGTGCGTAATTAGGCCCTAATTATACACCAGCCTAAAGAAAACGTCCCGCAACGGCATTGCCGTCGATCAGGAACTCGCCTGCAATATTGCGCCTTTTACGCAATATTGCAGACTCAAAATTTCCAGGCGTTTAAATGGTATTTTCACGATATTTCACGCCTCTATCACTTGTTTATTGTCACTAGAAATTTATTGTTCTTGTCATAGAAGTGCCCATTATGTCGTTTTGGTGATATTATAACAAATTTAGATCTGAAAAATAATCAGCTGATGGAAATTGGCAAATGTCCAACAAGGTAGGTCCCGCCGGGATACAATATACAGTGCCACGGCGTGTAAACTGCTCGGTGCGGTTTCCCGGCGCGTTTTTCTGGGAAAACTGTTCCTTTTGGCATGCCTCAGCACAGTTGGGACGCACATAAGTGGTAGTTGTTTTGCTATTTCCGCAGCGACCCGCCGGTGTTTTACTACGGCCTTACGGTTTACCATTTACGATTTCACGATTTACGACATTCCGGGCCGTAAATCGTATTTTTTCGTAAATAAAAATACATGCAGTGGAAGTAAATTACAAGTCATCTCCAACTGACCCGCTATAATCCCGATTTGTTGATGTCTTTGGTCATGAGGTGGGACCAACTCAAGCGTCTGGCTACAGCTTCGCCCGATTATCAATGTTTACTTGATTCTTCCATTTCAATTATAACGCGGGACACCCGGTCGGAGTTGGAGGCGCTGGATATCGAATCCGCGTTGCGCGCAGCGTGCGTCTCACTAGCTGCCATCTAGGACGCAATGCAATCTACAAGCACTTTTCACGAGGAACTTAGTTTTTGAAAGTTTTTTTTTCTTAGGAGGAACTGGCCTGATTTCCAGAACTAGATTAGCGTAAAAAATTGAGCAAAGCAGTCTGATAAATCCTAAAATTGTTTGAAAGAGTGCTCCTAGCCAGCCATCTGAGGTTTTGTCTACACAAAACACACAACGAACAAGAAGAGAAGCGTTCGTTACTTATTGTAAAAGTTTGAGGTATCGTTTCCGTTGTTGAATTTCTCTTCGTCCGCAACAAATGGAGCCCCAAAAAAAACGTGAGCGCGATTTTGAACCTTTATCTCTGTTTTTAAACCGTTATCCTTCACAAATGTGAGCGTTTTTTTGGGGCGCATTCGCTATATTCCTCAACTACGGGGACCAAACTACACCAGAGACATAAAAATTTAGAAGCGGTTTTTTGTGCGTACGTTGCCTTGATTTATCTAAATAAATATAATATGACACCGTCAGCATATAGCTGCGATTCCGCAAATAATTGATACAGGAAAAATAACGTGTGCTCGGCATGTGCTCTAGATAGCATACAGTTGTCGCAGATCGTACTGAAACTTTGCGCACCTTTTTTGAAGATTAGCGCGAACTCGGTCCCATATTTTCTTGCGCCAACCTTCAGTAGGGAACGAAAAGTATCAGAGCGATCCGTGCCGACTGTAGAGTCGGTGTTGAGATTTTGCTAGCAAGTGGGCGAAGTTCTCGAATTCGGTGGTTGAATCGCTCAAATACGATGATAACTTGGGCTCGCTTTAACGCTTAAAGCGGCGTTAGCGTTCTGGGAGGGGCAATACGAGTATAATTGTGTCTCTCTGGCCCAGCAGATACGCGGATAGCTAACTCGGACTTGCGGAATTCCCATCCGGGGAAGATAATTGAAAACAGAGAATTACGGGTAAGACGGCCCCATTAAATGTGATTAGCTGACAAAAACTTAATGCAACTTGTTATGTACATAGTACGTGAAACAGTCGACAGTAGGTAGTTTCAGGGTTAGCAGACACATTTTTCGGTGTAAGAGGCAGGTCTATCCTTTCCAATACTATCTTAGCTCAACTGCGCATTGCCGTTCAGTCCGCAAAGTGCACGCTGATTGCGAAAGAAGGCTTCGGCGCGGTTGCGAGCATCCTCAGACAGGGATGTGGGTCAGTCGAGCGGTTTTTGCCTTTGGTGCCCGGGTAATCCCACCGCCCGGGTGATCCCACATCCCAGTCTGAGTACACTCGCGTCCGCGCCGCAGCACGCTTTCACAATCAACGTGCACTTTGCGGACTGAACGGCAGTGCGCAGTTGAACTGTATGTATTATGATGCCTTTTGCTCAAATGGCACTGCATGAAGCGTATATCGAGTGTGCGCTGAACACTAAAATCTGCGGAACTGTTTTTCTCTTCAATGTATACTCCTAGCTGCATCTGCTGCTTAGAAACCAATAAAGTCGTGAACCAACTCCCTCTCACTTATTGATGAAAAGTATTCACAAACTCTTGCTTCCTCATAGTAATAATATTTTTAGCGGTTATTACTATTCTTTGCTGTTTACAATTTAGGGTTTACGATTTGCGGTGGTTTTATAGTATACACTGTTTATCTTGAATTGCACAAAACACGGTCCGCCGATAGTCCTCTAATTGGCCCGCTAGAACAGTAGTGTACGTCCACGACGCGTTCTCGGCAGACCCGGGTGTGCACCCGGTGTGCGGAGCGATCGATTTGTCAATGCCGTCACTCGGCCACCCACCCTGCCACTGTGCCGTCGTGTCTGCCGAGAACGCGTCGTGGACGTACACTACGGTACTAGCGGGCCAATTAGAGGACTATTGGCAGACCGTGTTTTGTGCAATTCAAGATAAACAGAGTATAATTACGTTTTACGACTTACGAAAATTGAAATTTCATTAACGCACACCCCTGTCGGAAATTAACTGATTCTCTCTTATGGAAGCTTTCTACGGAAATAGGTGCTTACCTATGTCAAAACCGTACCTATATGAAGGCTATAAAACCGCGAAATTCACATGGTTTCTACGCGTGCTAGTGCTAAGCGGCGGTTAGAGACCGCGAGAGAGCGCATGACTGACGGAGGGAGCAGAATCGCGCTGCTCGCCCCATGGGTCGTGAGAACTACGAAGTTTTTACAGAGGATACTCACATTTTCAGCACACGCGAAAACAAAGGGCCTTGCAAATATCTATTGCTAACGCTCAGTTCAAACTACTAACCGTGAGTCGAATATGCTTTTCCCACTAACTAGGAACCTATCCCAGCGCAAACTGCAGTTTTAAAACAGTCTGTTGAGTGTGATGGAGAAGGTTAAAAAAACAGCCTAAAGCTTGGCAAATTGCCTTAATGCTTATGGGTAGGTCAAAAACAGCAATTTATTTGGATTTTTGGAAAAGTAAATTACAGTAATTACAGAGTTCCCAGAAACTGAGAATGGACCTTATATTTATAAAACTATCCGGGGCGCAGAACAAGCCTAGGCTAATAAATGGTATCCTCACAAACATGAATTCCCGTGATTTCTAGTTTCGCGGAGAACTTTTCCAAGGGATTTTTTTTCAGTGCATGCTCTACTCATAAAGGGGTTCGCAGAGTTGAAGTTGCGGCGTTGCTCGCAGCGACGAACAGCACTGGGTGATGTAGTATCGATTATATTTGGCGACGATGGCGACCGACGCAGAGTGAAGGGCGACGAGGGGGCACCGCAGTGTACTGATGCCGCGACGGCCCTGCATCCCTGCCAGCGAGCGGCAACCGACGCGGCGATGATAATGTTTCGAAACATTTTTGTCGCCGCGTCAAGGTTGACGCTCGGCGACCACTTGCCGGTCTCACCAACTCTGCAGACCCCTTAAGGCGCACAAGATCAACTAGAAGTATTGAAACTACGGAGTGGCGCTGTGAATAACAGTGTTTAGGTGTGATTCACATGCCTTTGCCAATTTATTCTTCTGCCTCTACTGCCTGATTTCACTCATTCGGCAAAGAAAACCCTGGACTCCGAATTTTGGAAAAACAAGCATTCGCGGCAAGCAAGAAAATGCTCAATTAAAAAAAGATTATTTCATTCTCAAATATCGCAGTCGTATTCAAATGAATCGAAGAGCGCTGTAGTGTTGACTGCATATTAAAAACTTGAAGTACATAAAGCTTCTCCAAGGAATATTGGAATGGCAAAGCTCTTCACCCAAAAACTCTTCCAGCCCAGGTCAGAATGCTGTTCATATTCTGCAGGGAACTTCTTCGAAAACCTACTTCAGTGGTGCTAAGGGAGTTAGGAAAGCTAATCGATATAACGAAAGGCGCCGAGTGAAACAGCCAATCTAACGGGCGGAGGTAAACCGGGCTTTGGGTCCAGAAGCGCCTGCCGACGGTAGCCGAAATCCGCCGAAGTCCTACCATCAATGGCTTTGCGGGGGGCTTCCCATTTATGCTCAGACTTTCCAAGTCCTCGGGATTTCCAGGGGCCGAATTCATGAAAGCGTGGGGTTAGGGTAGCTGTGAAGGCGTCGGCACATTTGATGATTACCCTGTGCAAGCGGGAGATCGCTAACCAATCGTGCCCACTTCTAACCCAGCTAAGACGTAGGGGCAAGTGAAACACTGCTCGGCTGCGAGACCGTTTGCCCTTGCGGGTAGTCATCAAAGGTGCCGATGCCTTCACCCCTACCCCAACCACACGCGTCCATGAATTCGGCCCCTGAGCAACCTCTTAAGACTCCCCACCCACCACAGCTGTGCTCTCTCATAACCACACTGGACTCTGTTCATATGAATTCCATCTCGAATGGGAAAAGCCCCGAAGGTATCTCAAAAGGGACTCTCAGAGTGGCGTCGCCGCGAGATTCGCTGTCGCAAGGATTGTACAAAAGATGGAGAGTGCTACGCAGTACTACGTGGCACTCCCTATGTTTTGTAAAATCCCTGCGACAGCGAATTTCGCAGCGACGCCTCTGAACGCCCCTAAAGGTCAGACGGCCGGGTAAATGAAACCTTGACATGTAGCCTCATTAATTCGAGGCCCCCAGTGTATATATGCGTTCGTTTTCATACAAGTAACCGACCCTCTTCAAGCATGTGAAGCGCTTTTTTTCGACAATAACTAGCATAGCGAATAAAAGTGTTTATTAGAAAAGCATACCAGCAAAAATGAGACGTTGCTGATCTGGCGGGATTCCCTCCTTGTCCTGAATCTTCGCCTTCACATTTTCGATGGTGTCCGAGGCCTCCACCTCAAGAGTGATCGTCTTTCCCGTGAGAGTCTTCACGAAGATTTGCATTACTGAAACTACTTTTGATTAGGAAATGTAACGAGTAACAGGCAGATTCAACAAGCAAGGAATAACTCCACATAATAAGCTACTGTACATAAAGAGCGGGAAACGAAAATATGCCAGCTCCAGTATTAAACGAAGCTGTATAAACGGCAAAGGGTAGCCTTTTTTCAGAGAAAGAGCAATATTCAGGCATGAGCGGAATTCCAATGGTTTTGGCCTTCCGATTTCCCAAAAAAGCGTGGAAACGCGGAAAAAAATCGGAACTATCCACGACATTGGAATTTCAGGCAGTTTTCCTTGCTTGCCCCCGGGGCGTTATTTCGGGTTTTAAATCCGAATTCGAGAACCGTCTTCACTTTTCACAGGGTAGGGTTGATTTTATTTACGCGAAAACTGTTCAATAAAGAAGGATAAGTCTAAATATTTTAATAGGCACAGTCCCCAGGGTTTTTGACGTTCCGATTTCCGAAATTAAAAGTTTCCACTTATCCCTGTACTGTCCTTTTGAAAAACCGCATAACTGAAATGACGATCAAACCAACTGCGCGCACTATTCTGCCATTACACCAAGAATATCTAGTTTACCACAAGGTTGAAAGGACATGGTGCGGTTGCGGTCACACGCTAAATTACGGTGGAAAACCAAGCTCTTTGCTAGATTGCATTATCCATCGACAGCACAGCGGGTTTTCTAGGTAAGTTACGGTTTCTTTTTTTCTTGTTTGTTTCGGCACTATTTTTGTTTCTGACTGTTTAAATATTGCCAATAGGGGCCATTCTTAGTGCGTGAGGAAATAGCCAGGTTATTGGGGTTCGAAGTGACTTTTTTTTCAAAATTCTGTTTTGAAATCGAAAAAACGGCTGATTCTTCTCACACACTGAAAAAAAGCCCCCATTCGTAGTATTACAAGAGTCGGGAACAAAAATGAAGCAGAAACAAGCGTGAAAAGAAGAAAAACTGTAACTCATCGAGAAAATCAGCTAAGCTGTCTACCGATGATGAAATCTGGCAAAAATCCAGGTTTTCCACTCTCAGCCATGGTGAGGTTTGTGACGCGCAGCGAATGCGGGCCATAATCTGAGCCGCTACGGTTAGAAACGAAAAAAAATGGGCAAAGCGGGTGCCCCATATCCGCCGTTTGCCCCGCTATATCCGGCGATTCACTGCCGATTGTAGGTTTCGTACATGCTAGATTAGATTTACAACGGCAGAGGTCGTCGTCCTATTATAGAAGCACGTGGCGCTAGGGGCGGCGTCCCATCATTTCAATAGGAACGGGTCTCCCCCAACAAGGACACGGTTCATGTCGCGGCCCGCGTTAGGGAGTCACCCCCATCGTGGTCCGCGACAGGGACATCATCCATGCCACGGTCGACGGCGAGAGTGCTTCTCTCGCTGAGGACCGTGGGGGGACATCTCAGCGGTCAAAAATCGTCCAGAGAGTGACTCGTAGCCACTTCACAGGAGCGGCCTCGAAAGGCCGACTGCGCTCTCTCTGGGATGAGGCCCCTTATATACATGCTCAACTGCTGATATGGGCCTGATCAATTGTAAAGTCATCGATAACGTGTTTTGGCAGATCAAACGAGTTCATGCTCTGTCAAATCGTGTATGAGCGCAACACCTAGCCTCTCTGCAGCAGTGACGTCATCGCTAGCCAAACGGCGGAATCCGAGGTTTGGCAGGCGTTGAACGCAGACCGGAATGGCCGTGCGGGAACTCTGCCGTTTGTCCCGCACAGGTCGAAATGGGACGGTTCAGTGCGCATTAGAAACGCCAGTAAGTCTGAGCTGCAGTTTCAGTGTGTGACCGCAACCGCACCATGTCTTTATAACATTGCGGTAAACTGTACCTCGGCGTGCCAATTTAAACACAGTTTGAAATCTAACGTCAATTTCTGTTTGTTCACACTCGGCTTTGTCGGGCATGTAAATTTGAGGGAAAAAATTAGCACTCTGTCGAAATAACGGCAGAACTTTCCAGAAGGATACCCCGGGGTCAGGGTTGAACAGACCGTAGCGCCAATTTTCGGCGAATCCACGTCGAACCACCCCCCCCCCTCGTTGACCAAAAATTTGAAAATTTCAATTTTTTTACGATACCCCCGATAAAAAAAACTGCTATAGCCTCTTTTGAGTGACAATTGGGAAAATGTCATGCTAGTGGTGTTAAAATACTATTTCAATTCTTCTAACAATCAGAAACAAGCAGTATTTCCAAATTCTTACGACCCCCCGTTGCGCAGTCATAACCTCGCATGAGGCTCAAGCTAATCTATTCCTGGAAATCTAATCTAAAAAATAAAGGGAAAAAGAATTTGAGGATTGCCTGGGAAAACGATTTCCTTGTGCTCGTTTTTTTCTATCCTGAACAGTGGTATTTTTTGGAAAGGCAGTGTCTAGCGGGCCGTTTTTGTGAAACCTCAGCAGGGTCACGATCCCCTCTCCCGTAACGACCAATCAAAATTCTTCATTCTTGGGCAAAAATTTCAGCGACCCCACCACCCTTTGAGGAACTAAACAACCACGCTTGACGCTGCAGCCGCAAATGATGAGGTTCCTTCTTTCGCTGGACTCATTTTCGCGAGAATCGTGGAATGGGTTAAGGGGTAGTCAAGGCTTACATTCAGCCACCGAACTCGTGCTTTCAGCAAAAACCCGTGAGTTGTGGTCTTTGGACGCACAAATTTGGAGCTATCCCATCTTCTCTGCCAAGTTCAAATTCCACTCGAGACCACTTCATGTAACAAACTGATGTTCCGAACTGCAAGAGACGGGTCAACTACTCAGAACTAATTATCGATCTCCTGGGCAGGAGTGATGCAGGTGGTAGCAAAGCCAATTTTCACTCAGACCCCACCCCCTGCAGAAGCTCCGAACGTCGGAGGACCGTGCAGCCCGTGAACCACCACTACGCCCACCCTGCGATAACTTAGTATCCGAATCACTCCTTTTCGAATATCCTGACCGGATACCCGAGATTCCGGATAAACCGATACCCAAAATTCGGAAAAACGCATTATCTGAATCGAAACCAATATCCGAAAAATTCAAATGAGCATTATCTGAAACAAATCCATTATCCGAAGGGTCAAAAATTCAGATAAATACCGGGAAAATTTTTGGGATAAAATTGGGTGAAGAAATTTCGGACAAAAGGAGAAAAATGTTTTTTGGATGAAATCGGATAGAAATTGCACTAGGCCCTCGACCATTTTCCTCCGTATCGCCTTCTATTTAGTACATCAACCCAGAATTCTTCCACCCAAAACCGGAAGAGTCGTTGCTGCGCTGAAAATTGGGCGTGGTTAAATGAGATGCGCCAAGTGGCTAGTTATTCAGTGTAGAAGTTTTTGTATAGTTAGGGTTATAAATGTTGGTGTCAGATTTGAGCTTCGACACATTACGACCCAAAGAAAAACTGATCGTAGCGGCAGATGCGTGCGATTGTGGAATAGGGTATGTGCGATCTCGCATAGAATGCCAGACGGAACAGGAAAAGCCGATTGCCCTCGGCTCGAGATCACCTGGACTTCTGCAGAGAAGAAATATGCCCAAATCGAAAAGGAAGCTTTGAGGTGCTTGTCAGAGGCAATCAAGAAGTTCCACAAGTATTACCTGTACGGGAGGCATTACACGCTCCGTACTGACCAACAAGCCGTTGCTGGCCATATTCGGCAAAGCAAGATGGGCGTACCGGTCCTTTCTAGCCAATCGTTTGATGCAAGTTGGGCAACAATGCTGATAGGCTATGATTTTGGAAATCGAATACATCAAGACGGATTCGTTTGGACAGGCTGATGGATTATCAAATTGATCCGAAAGGCATCCCCTAGTAGAGGAGGATTGCATTGTCGCCCTCAGTGGAGAGGACGTGAAACTAGTGCTCGCAGATGCTGTACGCAGATTGCCCGTGACACCAGCTGAGATGATTCGTGAGCACACTGAAAAGGATGTTCTGTTGCGAAAGCTGGAAGAGTTTCATCGATACTGGAAAATGGCCAAAAATTATGAAATCTGGCTTTAAGCAGTTTTAACAATAAGCGTGAATCGTTATCGATAGTGCAAGGCTGCGTGATGGCAAACGATAGGTTGTTGTGCCGGAGACGCTGAGAAAGGAAGTTCCTTCAAAGAGTTGCACTGTGGTCATCCTGGAATGGTCAGGATAGAAAGGACTAGCGAGAAGCTACGTCTATTGGCCAAATATCGATGAAGACTGGGCGAAAAGGTTGTAAAAAGTTGTGCTGACTGCCAACTACAGTCAAAATCTCCGACGAAGGTACCTCTGAGATGCGTGGAAGACGCCAGAAAGTGTATAGGGCCTTTCAGAGTGGGCGCGTTGCTGCGAAAGCCTCGCGGCATCGCTCCTCAGAGTGGCGTCGCTGCGAATATTCGCGGCATCGCTCTGAGGAGCGGATGAACAAAGGCGTGGCCTATCGATTGCCGCCGCGTCATATTTCTTTCTCAGCGTCTCTTATTTCCTTCGCTGCCCTTTAAGTTCGATCAGAGCGCATAAACATTGGCGTGCCATCCTTCGCGTATTCTGCAATCTCAGACATTCTGGAATTGACCAACAAAAACGAGTTATAGATTTCTGAATAATATACCATGAGACACTACCACCAGTAAGAATCACTTTCAACCTGAAAAGATTTTGCATAACAATAATGGTGTCCACAACAAAAAATTATTAAACGCCAAGTGACGAGATATCGTATCCTGGATGGCAAACAGCTAGTGAAATAGGCAAAAAGATGATTCTAACAGAGAGTTAATGGGCAGATAGTAATGAAGGAGCACTAACTAATACGAGCTAGTAACGAAGGAACACTAACTAATATGAAGAAACTACAGCGACAAATAGCGACAGCGTACAAAAAATGGTCGAGACCATTTGCCTCGCAAAAAAACGTCGCTCCCAGCTCGCGCCGTCGCTCCCACTCTGAAAGCGCGACGTTCGCTCCCGTCGCGCGGCACGGTTTGCGCTGCGGAGCACCCCATCTCTCACCACGTCGCCGCGACAGCGAATTTTTCTGCGACGCCACTCTGCAAGGCCCTTATGGGAGCGGGAATCCATGTCGATTTCAAGCTGGCCCAATGAATGGAGTGTAAACTATATGGTCGTTGTCGACGTGCTTTGAGTAAGTGGCCGGAGATGTTTCTGAAATGAAAAACATTACAGCTAACACAACGGGTGAAGTTGTTAAAGAGCTTCATTCTCGCACGATACGGAAAATCCAAAGACGCTGTAAGTGATAACGGGACGCAGTTCACATCGGAGCTATTCAAGCAGATGTGCGAAGAACGGGGTGCGTCACGCATGTAAGAACACCGGGCCGTATCATCCTCCAGTCCAACGGTCAGGCAGAAAGATTTCGTTGGATATCCTTAAGAGAGGGATGAAGAGGCTAAAAAGCGGGAGGGGATCTCGCTCCGCTCGCTCGGACATTGACTGTCTGAATACAGTATTGTTGGCGTACCGAACAACGCCGAAATCTGTGCTGCAAGGGATGAGTCCTGCCTGAAGTTTTCTATGAAAAAGAAAACTGAGAACACGGGTTGTTAAAGCCGTCAGAAATGCAGACAGAAACAGATACTGCCGCTGCTGACCAGGAGAAAAAGAACTGAGGAACAGTTCAACCGGAAAAAGCATGGAGCAAAATGCAGACTTCTTCCGTCAGGAGACACTATCCTGGTGAAGGAATACCGCATGCACCTTTAAAGTTTTATTGGGATTCAAGGCGACAGTTACTAAGAGGACAGGAAAAGTCATTTGCTTATGAGGTAGAGCATCGGAGGAAAACTGGTCCTTCAGCACGCAAATCAAAATGCGAGGCAGCATATTGATCCCGGATGCATGATGACTTATTAATCATCCACGAGATTTGTTACTGGACTTGTTCCGAAAACTGATCCAGTCAAGTACTGAAAGCGTACCAGATGACGCAACCAACGATGACTTGGTTGATTGTACTCGTGAGGCCTCTGACGCCAAAAAAGTGCGGAAGAAAACAGAGAACAACCGGAGCGACAAAAAAAGTTCGAATGGTGACCAAGGTAAAGTTCGGCGTCGTGCAACAGCGTCACTTCTTCCACCAGAGTCGCGATCCGAAAGTCTACGCAACAACGTCACGCAAGCCACAACGATACGAGCTATGAAATGGCTATCACCTGGCTTGGCACTGTTTTTGTTCCGTTAAATATTCCTCTGCACCGTAGCGTACCTCGCAAAGGGGGGAGGTGTTGTGATACAGACATGTATCACAAGTAGATGCACGTATCACATCGTATTCGATATCTATTGCCCTGGAAGCCCTATAAACACCGCTACTTTGTTCTAGCGATGCTCAGTGCTCAGTTCAGTCTTCGACTTCACCAGCCCTCGCCAGCAACTCGACTGCCTCCTGGACTCGACTGAAGACCACCGTTCTTGCACTGCTCTCCGACTCGACGCCACGCCATCGACGACGTCGACGCATCCAAGCAGGACAAAACTCGCCTCACCCGTTGCTGTACACTAAAGCCATTGATGCCGCGTTCTGGCAATCGCTTCCAGGACCCAAAGCCCGTTTCCTCGACATCGAAAAACCGCTTCGCAGCCTTCCACTGAGTTCAATCACGAGTGTTTCCGGTACGATTTCGCCTCTGGAGCGTAACTAGATCATCCATGTAGAGGTTGGATCACATCAGAACTTGTCAGCGCAGCGATTTTTTTCAAACTTTCAAGCCTAATGTCCTCGAACTTTCTAGGCGTGATAGCTTAAAAAAGGGGCACTCAAACTGAAAATCTCAACGTTGTGTTCATTATTGACTTCATAGAGCCTCCCTGGCTCTCCTGATTTTGCAATGGACGGAAAACCCGGGTTGGTGAGAACTTTGCGGGAGTGTGGAGAAACCACGGTGTATACACAGAAATCGCTCGTTGCAGAAGCTTATGCAATGAACTACTTCGCTAATTCTCCATGTGTGGAGCCATAAATGGGATCCTGACAAAACAAGAATGCCCGCATGATTTCTGTTTTCGCAAAAGAAATTTTCCAAAGGAATTTTCTCAGTGCCTGTTCTTACTCATAAGGCGCACGGGAAAATTTTCCACCTAATCAACTAGGAAGTATTCAAACAACGGAGCGTCACCATTTAGGATGTGATTCACATGCCTTTGCCAATTTATTCTTCTGCCTCTACTGCCTGATTTCACTCATTCGGCTAAGAAAACCCTGGGCTCCTAAATACGGAAAATCAAGCGTTTGCGGGAAAGAAAAAGAAAATGCTTAATTCAAAAATATTATTTCATAACTTAAAAAACTATCGAAAAGTCGTACCCAAATAAATCAAAGAAGCAATTTAATAGTGGTGACCGCAGTTTGAAAAACTTGAAATAAATAAAGCTCTCAGGGAATATTGGAATAGTGAAGCTCTTCATCTAAGAACTCTTCCCAGCCCAGTTCAGAATGCTGTTCATATTATTCTCCAAGGGAAATTCTTCGAAACCCTCCTGCTTCAGTGGTTAAGGAGGGGTTAGGAAAGAAAACTAATCGATATATAACGAAAAGCGGTGTGAAACGGCCAATCTAAAGGGCGGAGGGAAATCGGGCTTTGGGTCCTGAAGCGATTGCCGGATTACGGCAGCCAAGAATACGCCGAAGTCCTACCATCAATGGCTTTATGCTGTACACCTGCCACGTGTTGTGGCCTTCTACTGTTTCCTCCTCAATAAAGGTGTACGCCACATTGTGTCCACAGAACACAACAGTTGCTTTGAATACTTTTACTTGCTAGTTGTCCTGAAAGACCTATGCATGGATAATCCTGTGCCTCCCAACGACGAGATAGAGTAATTGAAGATTTGTTTCATGGCTTTATTAATACTGCATATATTATTTGAACTTGCTGCAAATGCAATTCAAGTACTACAGCTTACTCAATTATGCATGTTTTAAAAAGACTTGCCTTGAGCACCTGGTTTATTTTTTCACCGTTTTGCCGCAACTTTTTTCCGGAAGTATCCGAAGTTATCCGACCGGATTACTGCTACTCCCCGCAATGATAGCCCAAAAGAGCAATGTATAAGAGGGAGAAGCTGATGAAATCAAGTCACCTTCTACCTCGAAAAAAAATCCACTATATACTCTGCATTTCTGGTCTGCCACTCAAAAAAGAAAACACAGCAGAGGCAATTCTGGTTAACCAGCGCGGCAACAAGAATATTCCTACCACATTCCGATACTTATTGGCTGGAACTACATTCGAATTCAAAATGTGGTTACTATTGAATGAAAAATACGGAACAAACAGCTTTCGCTTCGGTTCCTCAGCTCAAACGACCATGATTTCGCCAATACTGATGACATTTAAGTACAATGGTTTCGAACTTCAGAACAAATTTCACAAAAAATAATTTTTCAGAAAGTGCACCCTTTTCAGGATGAAAACCTTTTCCTGATCATCAAACATAAGAAACTCAAAAGTAGTAGCGAGCAAACTACCCATTGCCATAGTTTTGAAATTTCGGAAATACATCCACTTGAAAGACGAAAGTTTGTCCGTAAATGTATTCAACGCACACCAAATGTAGGCCAAAGTGCCCCAAGCCGAATAAGAAATGTTACATGTGATAGCTCAAAGATGCTAAGAGTCTACAAGAAGGGAATAGTAGAGATTTGAAACTGAAAAGAGGGAGAAAATGAAAAATGAAGCAATTCAGCGGTGCAAAGAGTGACAAATCGACAACATGTGATAAAAGATCGATATACTCAGTAAAGAAGCGAAATTGAGAGTTGGCAACTTGCCAACGGTTCCTCACTGGAGCGCGTTAACCTACAGCAGGAGGAATATACTCCGAACTGTCGGCTGCTGGTATACCAACTTACCACTCAATCCAGTCGAAACAATCGATAATATCATGGCATCGTTCACTAATGACAAATTGCCTGGCTCGGCATTTTTTCCTCAGTGTGGATTTATACAAGTGGAATACTCGATGCGGGCCGAGTATAATATGAATTGTACCGGATCGTTCTCCGAGCCAAACTCCGGTCTGCGATTGCGGACTACGGCTGTAGCATCATGCGACACGTGATAGACGTGCTGGGAGAAAAGGGAAGCGTGCCGGGACCAAGTGGTCCCACCACAATTCTCGCGTGTCGCATGATACAATAGCCGTAGTCCGCAAACGCGGACTGAATTTGGCCCAGAAGGCTGAACGACAGAAGCTTGCTATTCAGGAAAAAAGCGGATTGGTAGGGATATTTCTAGTACAGTTTTTTAATCAAACTCCAGCTGATTAAATCTTTGAGTGGACAAAATCAGCCCTTTCTAAAAAATCAAATAAATTAAAAATGGTTGGATAGAAACAACTTCATGGCGTCTGCCGCCTGATATTTGTGCTGAACCACATACCCTCTATAAAACGTCGAAATTCACGTCACTCGAGGCGCGAGCGGCACGCGCGACGCCTCGGCCTTCGTCTGCCCTACGCTCTCTCACTGTCTCTAACCTCCGCTCTACACCAGCACGCGTAGGAATCAAGCGAATTCCGCCGTTTTATAGCCTGTATGTGAAATATGGCCTTAGATTCAGTTATTTTCAATGTTTTAATGAGTCGAATTTGAAATACCCAGTTGATCCTCGTACTAGGGATTAAAGGACAACTAGTCAAGTGACGCTGATTTTTTTCGCAAAATCGGTGTATACTCAGAAAAATGAAAACAAAGTTAATTATAACATATCTCCAGCCGATGTAAGTTACTTGTGACTTTTATTGTGCAATTTAAGTCACATGCTATATATAGGAAGCGCATTGCACGCGGTTTCCTGTCGATATATTGCATGTAACTTGAATGACTTGAGATAAGTTCGCATGTGACGTACATCCGCTTAGATATGTAACAAGTAACTTGTTTTCGTTTTTCTGAGAAGATGCCGCGTGCAGGAGTGTCTCCGATATGTTACATGTAAATTTAAATGGTACAATATAACTCGTAAATAACTTAAATCGGCCAAGAGGTATTTCTAAGGCTGATGTACGACGCATTCGCAGGGTCAGCTTTAAGAGTGGCGTTGCTGTTGAATCAGTTACCCAAGTTTGAAGTACTTGACCCCACATTAGCAGGGGAAGGCCTTGCACAGCATTTTTGCGTAGTGTGTGGTCTGGGACGCGCTCTCTGCGTCGCGTGTCGTCTGCGTCACCTGGGATTGCCACCCATAGTAGAAATATAATGTATAGTTACATGTAACTTAAGTGTAAGTAACATGGAATATAAATGTAAGTTACTTGGAGACATTCAAGTGAGTTACACCTATAATACAAGTGCCTTGTTTTAATTATTCTGAGTATCCGAGCTGTTTGCGTCGCTGAATGTCGTTGTATGATGTCCATACATGTCTACTGTGCTTCTCTGGGCGAAATTTCAGTCCGCATTTGCTTCTCGACACGCTTTGCGGCCGCACGCGCTCGATTCAGTCGAGTTTCCAGCGCCAAAGCCGACTCCATGTGGCTTTTTGCCACAGTTTTCTCCATTTTTTTACTATCCAGCTTTCCAAAAAACCACCTAGAGTCGGCAGATCGGCTGCTGCGGCGCTGGAAGCTCTCCCGACTCGGGAGCGTGCGGCCGCAAAGCGTGTCGAGACGCAATGGCGGACCTGATTTTGGCCCAGAGAAGCGCAGTATGTTACATACAGTGCGTTCTGAAATGATAAGGACACCTCTAAAAATGAGATCTTCGAAAAATTTCTGGGAATGGTGATGAATACTGTTTTATCAATGGTCTTCGTACGATAAAAAAACCTCTGTTCGCAACTTCCTTGAAACCGTGCCTAATTTCATAAGATTTTCCTTTACATTTAGAAAATTTCACCGTTCGGAAATGATAGGGACACCTTGCAAAAAATGGAATTTTGCACTTCAGAACAGTGCCGTTACAAGTTCACTATATGAACGCAACACGAGGACACCCAACATCTTTATTCCAATCATGGGCCGTGGTACATCGCTTACTGTTTCCGAACAAGCCCAAATACCTGCCTTCAACACTGCCGGGCTGAGCCAACGTCTGATTGCCTCCCAGCTCGGACGTTCCCCCCAGCTGCATCAGCCAGTTGCTACGAGATCCAGACTCCTACGGCTTGACGAAGAGTCTGGACACCCAGAAAAGGTCAGCGGCAGGGATGCACGGAGGATAAGCCGACTCTGCTCAAACAGTAGTCTGTCTCTCAACCAAGTGAGGGCTCAGTTGCCGCTCAATGTGTCGAAAGACGCTACTGTTTGGAGCGCCGTAAACACCAGACTTGGCATCATCCGCCAAGTGATGAAGAAGGCTCCATCACTCTCAAGCCCACAAAGTAGCTCGACTCCGGTTTGCAAGGAACAACATGACAACAGACTGGTCAAAGGTATGGGATTCTCTAAAAACCCGATAAAATTTAAAAAGATAAAGGCGACATGTTCCAGGTAATTTTCTTCGACTGAAAAAGAAGTTTAACCTTGATGGACCTGACGGTGCTCGATGCTACTGGAGAGATCTTCGCAAGGATCCGATGGTCTTTAGCTGAAGAAATTTCGGAGGCGGTTCGCTGATGTGTTGGGAGCATTCTGCAGCGAAGGTGTTTGGAAATCGCCTTCACTTCGTGTCGGATGGATTCGGAGGAGTATCAAGAAAACATTGCGTGCGCATCTTCTGCCGTTCTTCACTGGAAACAGGCGTCAACG